>OZ008369.1:139128056-139743056 GCA_963931995.1 Phaonia tiefii
TTGTACTTGTACTTGTACTTGTACTTGTACTTGTACTTGTACTTGTACTTGTACTTGTACTTGTACTTGTACTTGTACTTGTACTTGTACTTGTACTTGTACTTGTACTTGTACTTGTACTTGTACTTGTACTTGTACTTGTACTTGTACTTGTACTTGTACTTGTACTTGTACTTGTACTTGTACTTGTACTTGTACTTGTACTTGTACTTGTACTTGTACTTGTACTTGTACTTGTACTTGTACTTGTACTTGTACTTGTACTTGTACTTGTACTTGTACTTGTACTTGTACTTGTACTTGTACTTGTACTTGTACTTGTACTTGTACTTGTACTTGTACTTGTACTTGTACTTGTACTTGTACTTGTACTTGTACTTGTACTTGTACTTGTACTTGTACTTGTACTTGTACTTGTACTTGTACTTGTACTTGTACTTGTACTTGTACTTGTACTTGTACTTGTACTTGTACTTGTACTTGTACTTGTACTTGTACTTGTACTTGTACTTGTACTTGTACTTGTACTTGTACTTGTACTTGTACTTGTACTTGTACTTGTACTTGTACTTGTACTTGTACTTGTACTTGTACTTGTACTTGTACTTGTACTTGTACTTGTACTTGTACTTGTACTTGTACTTGTACTTGTACTTGTACTTGTACTTGTACTTGTACTTGTACTTGTACTTGTACTTGTACTTGTACTTGTACTTGTACTTGTACTTGTACTTGTACTTGTACTTGTACTTGTACTTGTACTTGTACTTGTACTTGTACTTGTACTTGTACTTGTACTTGTACTTGTACTTTTACTTGTACTTCTACTTCTACTTCTACTTCTACTTGTACTTGTACTTGTACTTGTACTTGTACTTGTACTTGTACTTGTACTTGTACTTGTACTTGTACTTGTACTTGTACTTGTACTTGTACTTGTACTTGTACTTGTACTTGTACTTGTACTTGTACTTGTACTTGTACTTGTACTTGTACTTGTACTTGTACTTGTACTTGTACTTGTACTTGTACTTGTACTTGTACTTGTACTTGTACTTGTACTTGTACTTGTACTTGTACTTGTACTTGTACTTGTACTTGTACTTGTACTTGTACTTGTACTTGTACTTGTACTTGTACTTGTACTTGTACTTGTACTTGTACTTGTACAGTAGAAGTAGAAGTAGAAGTAGAAGTAGAAGTAGAAGTAGAAGTAGAAGTAGAAGTAGAAGTAGAAGTAGAAGTAGAAGTAGAAGTAGAAGTAGAAGTAGAAGTAGAAGTAGAAGTAGAAGTAGAAGTAGAAGTAGAAGTAGAAGTAGAAGTAGAAGTAGAAGTAGAAGTAGAAGTAGAAGTAGAAGTAGAAGTAGAAGTAGAAGTAGAAGTAGAAGTAGAAGTAGAAGTAGAAGTAGAAGTAGAAGTAGAAGTAGAAGTAGAAGTAGAAGTAGAAGTAGAAGTAGAAGTAGAAGTAGAAGTAGAAGTAGAAGTAGAAGTAGAAGTAGAAGTAGAAGTAGAAGTAGAAGTAGAAGTAGAAGTAGAAGTAGAAGTAGAAGTAGAAGTAGAAGTAGAAGTAGAAGTAGAAGTAGAAGTAGAAGTAGAAGTAGAAGTAGAAGTAGAAGTAGAAGTAGAAGTAGAAGTAGAAGTAGAAGTAGAAGTAGAAGTAGAAGTAGAAGTAGAAGTAGAAGTAGAAGTAGAAGTAGAAGTAGAAGTAGAAGTAGAAGTAGAAGTAGAAGTAGAAGTAGAAGTAGAAGTAGAAGTAGAAGTAGAAGTAGAAGTAGTACTTGTACTTGTACTTGTACTTGTACTTGTACTTGTACTTGTACTTGTACTTGTACTTGTACTTGTACTTCTACTTCTACTTCTACTTCTACTTCTAAGAATTTATTGAAATTTTTGTATGTCATATGTAATATAGCTTACTTGGCCTGTAAGGCTGTTTATATTACAATCAAATAAATTGAAATGAATTAAATAGACAGCAATTCCTATCAATGCAAATGCCAACTCAGATCGCATCCGTTTCGAAGGCGCAAAAAGTGATAAAAGCGAATCCGTCTCGAATTCATTTTATTTCCAAAAAACGAATCCGAAACGGAGTCGCACATGAACTTCGTTACGAGTTCGAGACGGATCCGATAAAGTACAAAAAACGATTTGTGTTTTCGAGAGGAATTTCATACGAAAACGAATTCGTTATGAGTTCGTAACGAATGTCCGTTTCGGACAAACTGTCTGAAGAAACGGATCCGTCTCGAATTCGTAACGAACTATATGGCACATTGGGATCTTTTACTAAAAACATATGTATATCAATACGATATCTCTATCACCTATTACAGTTTTAAATGTAAATAGCTATTAGTTTTAAGTTATACTTTTACTACATAGTTTTAAGCTTTATAACTTTAAAATCAACAGGCACATATGGTCTAGTTACCCGGTGCCTTTCAAACCATATTCCCAGTAGTATCAATGAAAATGTCCGCTTCTCTTTTGATTGTGTGTTTGAAGATGATGTGTATTTGGCCTTACATAAAGTGAAATCTGACTCGGTTGGCGTTGACGGCATACCTATAAAATTCTTGAAATTAATATTTCCGTATGTATGCAGGATAGAGCCAGTTGGAAGAATATGTTGAAATTTGTTTGTTTAATTAATATGTGTAAGACGTGTCTGACCTCATGAGGTTGTAATATAGTCAATATAAGTAAAAGTAAAAAAGTATGTATCCAGTTACATTCTTTTTTCATTAATAGTATTACAGTGGAGAAAGCGCGAGAGTGCGCAAATTGAGACATACAGAAGGAAGAACGAAGCCTGAAAATTCTACCAAAAAGTTAAAAACGGATCTAATGGACGTGGTTCAGGGCCCCCCTTCTGTAAAGACATGGACGGAAATCTCGTCGCAGATGTGCAGACCATGTTGGGAATATGGAGAGAGCATTTCTCCGCGCTACTGGTACCTGAGATATCCAATGACGATGGGACAATCGATCACAATATGGACGACGACGTCGATTGCCTCCTCCTAACCAAGATGAGGTCAGAACAGCTATTGCCCGGCTTAAGAACAACAAAGCCGCAGGAGCCGATGGATTACCGGCGGAGCTGTTTAAGGCTGGCGGCGATGAGCTGATAAGGTGCATGCATAAGCTCATTAGCAAAATTTGGTTAGATGAATGCATGCCCGGCGATTGGAGTCTCAGTGTACTATGTCCCATATTTAAAAAATGTGACCCGAGTATCTGTGCCAAATTTCGTGGAATAAGCCTTTTATCCATAGCATATAAGCATATATCAAGTATAATGTGCGAAAGACTAAAACCAATTATCGCTGACCTGATTGGACCATACCAGTGTGGCTTTAGGCATGGAAAATCGACAACTGACCAGATTTTCACGCTATGCCAAATCCTAGAGAAGACACACGAAAAACAAATCGACGCCTATCATCTATTTATCGATTATAAAGCGGCCTTCGATAGTCCGATATGGGAGAAACTCTATGAAGCAATGGCGGAGCTTGGTATTCCTGCAAAACTCATACGCCTTTGCAGGATGACCTTGACGAACACCAAATCCGCAGTGAAAGTTGGTAAGGATCTTACCGAACCTTTCGAAACCAAGCGAGGCCTCAGGCAAGGCGACACCCTATCGTGCGGTCTCTTTAACATCTTAATGGAGATCATTATGAGAAAAGATGCAGTCAACATGAATAAAACCATCAGCAGCAAAAGTCCCATGCTGCTCGCGTATGCTGATGATATAGATATCATTGGGCGCACAATTAGAGAAGTTACTTCGGTTTTTTCGAGAATTGGGAAGGAGTCAGCAAAAGTGGGTCTGACGGTAAATCAGGACAAGACGAAATTAATAGTTTCAACGAGCAGGGCCTCCACGCGATTAGACCAAAGCGTAAACGTTGATAACCGTTATAACTTCGAGGTAGTGGACAAATTTATATACCTCGTATCTGCCGTGAACAAGAACAACAACGTCAGCCTTGAGATCAAGCGGAGAATTGTGCTTGCGAATAGATGTTATTTTGGGCTAAGCAAGCACTTTAGGGATAAAGCCCTCTCTCGAGTAACAAAAGTCCAGCTGTACCAGACTCTCATTCAACCTGTCTTGCTTTATGGCGCAGAATCCTGGGTCCTATCGCAAGCAGACGAAACATCTGTAGGAGTCTTCAAGAGAAAAATACTCCGAAAAATGTATGGCCCTATAGTGCACAACGGCGAGTATCGGCGACGCATGAATCATGAGCTGTATGAGCTTTATCCTGACATTAACATAGTTAAGCGGATCAAGATAACGCGATTGCGCTGGCTAGGCCATGTCAGTAGGATGGATGAAGACGAACCAGCACGAAGGGTTTTCGAAACCGAACTGGACGGAAGACGAAAAATGGGAAGACCAAGACTCCGCTGGAGGGATCAGGTTGACGAATCCCTGCGTACGCTTGGTATTGCCAACTGGAGAAATAAAGCAAAAGACCGAACTGGTTGGCGAAATATGTTATCTTCGTTTTGTAAGGTCCCTGACCCCCCGGGGTTGTCCGAGACCGGATAAGTAAGTAAGTAAAGTCAAGACTCCTCTTTGACATTGAAGAGTAATTGAAGTTGACTGCAGAAATTTTGCAGAGAAAATTTGCATTACATAATGTGTAATTCTGCTACGTATAAATACTCCAGTTCCTTCATGGGCTTTGCCGTCTGGGTGATTGGTTTTCGTGTATTTATATCCTGATATGCAAAAATATTGTTTACCTGTAAGATGGGTTTCCGCAATCAACATCACATCGATATTTCTATCGGTCAAAAAAACCGGTAATCTCAGGGCTTATGTTGGTTTACACCGTCCGCATCCCATAAATATACTTTGTGGAGGAGAATAACCCATTGTGCGAGACACTGTTTGAAAATTTTCAAAATATGTGTTTTGTATCGAAATTACCAACAAGTTCTGTGTGAAATGTTATAAGCTGAGATCAGCATATGCGATATAATATGTCAATATGTGCGTTTCCTCGGGTAATCTATGGAGCTGACCACAACTTCTCACCTCCCCGTAATAAACGAGCTTTAGGCGATAACTTAAATTGCACTGCATATACTCAGATGACCAACTCGTCTCAATTTCCACTTAACCACATAAGTAAATATGTATGCAACAAATTGTTCATATCCTTTTCAAGTACGAGTAGTTCCATCACAGCCCTCTGGAACATAGAGTAAATATACCTAGGGGTAACATCTATCTCATTTAACGTTTCAATTCACACTCTTTCGTAGTGAGGTCGGTGCTAAAGAGAGATGTTCTACATATATTAACTTGCACCAGGTGGTGCTACAATAATTGTTGACTTAAATTTGTCTTATTGTTTTGCTTGGGGACTGTGAAATTTAAATGTATTTTTTAGTTTTTTTGTTACCTTTTATTGTTAGTATACATTTGTGTTGTATTTAAAACAAAAAAATTTAAAACACAAAACGTAATACCGTTGTTGTTTTCTTGTTGGTTGTTTTGAACTAATGCCTCTATCTGCTATTATTAAAGCAATACTTTTTAACATGCAACGAGAACCTAATGCCGTAAATTTACTGAGAGAAGTGGTCCCTCTATGTATCTTTACTCCATGCTCTGGAATGCTGTGTGTGTTTGATAAAGTCGATGCTAAAATGCTCAATACAGGACATCCTCAACAACAACCCGCAACATATTTAGGGAAAATATAATTAATGCTTAATTGCTCAGTTGCAAGAGTGGCAGAGCAGATGGCATTCTACAGATGATTAACCCTCTCGCTCTCTGGTCGTGTAGATTTTGAATCGATTTTTGAATTAGCAGTTCGTTATGCCCGTCATATTGCGTTTGTTGTTAATTAACCCAACAATTTAATTTTTCTAATTTACTATTAACTGGAGCACCACCCCTTGGCCTTTGGTTGAAGAGTCTCCACCAGTCTGTTGGAATTGCAGAATTATGGGTGGTTTAGTTGCAGTGTTTAGAAATTAATCAAATCATCAATTTGATTGTGGTTTCATGTATTAGCATCTCCTTTTGTGTGCAAACTTTATGTGGTATAATATATCACCGTGTTAGTGCCTGCAATATAACATGAGGAATTTTTAACATGAGGAAATTTGATTTTAGTTTCAATAGCAAATTGAACTGAAATAGTCTGGTATTTTTTATTTTGACGCCAAACTAACTCTAATGTGAAAAGGTACGAGGTACGACTTTCTGCTGGCGTTACTAATACTTGGTGCAGATAAGATCGGAGTATTAAAACCCCGAAAACGAAAACCGAAACCATACGCCGGCCGTCGCACAGTGGGGGCAAAAATAGTGGTTTTGTGCGATAAATTATTTTGAAAAGTCTCAAGCGACGTTTTGTGTCTTAAAGGCTTGCATAAGAGTAAAAATGATTTCAAATTTAGTTTAAAAGACAATTTTGGAGGGTTGTTGAAAGATAAACTCGCGTGTTTACATCAAGAAAATCGTTGATTTTCATTTTGGTATTTATTATCAAGGATGATTCATCTTTTTCAAAGGCATATGTATTGTTAATATTGTTACGAATAAGTAAAATCTTTTTCTTGCTGTTAATGACTCTACTAACAGTATGTAAATAACAGGCGGTTAGTGCTGCGCCTGAAAGTATGCATTGTAACAACGTACCAGCTCGCTAAACCAGTAGCATGAATTCACCTCAGTAAAGATAATTCTCCGCCATTCGAGATTGTTCTACAAAGATAAGCAACAACAACAACGTCTAGAAGGTTCTTGAATTCGCTCGATATACCTTCATTTGAGTATGGTGAGTTGGTATAAATAGCGGAGGTCTTTGGAATGGAGAGTTCAGTTTGTGATTAAACCCCGTAAAGTAAGCATCGCGAATTGATAGTAAAATACAAGACTTGTTAAAGTGTTATAAATAAAGTAAACTATTGTACTATATAAGTAAAATAAAAGGAAGTAAACCGTTGTAATTATCGTAATTTAAAACGAACCTTGTTTTATTATTGGGAATAAAACAACGGAAAAAGGACGAATAAGGAAATTCGTAACAATATTAAATATACAAAGAATTAAATAAATATGAAAACTTAGTATATAAAATCTTTAATTTTTGAACCAAAAGTCTATAATAACAATGTTTTATAATTAATCTCATAATTTACACTTAATACTATATAATAATAAAATTATGTTTATTCATTTTCAAAAAAAATATTCTTTACATCAAACATATTAATGGCATCTGAATGAAAATCTTTTATATTAATAAAAAGGTTCTGACTTCTGAGACTTGATAACACAGGATCTGACGAATTCATCATTCTATTGAAAATATCTGTTAAATTGTCATTTCGTGACTTGTTTCGGCTGAATTGTTCTATGAAAATTTTAAAATCTTTGTTTCGTGATTTTAAATCTTCTTCACTTAACTGACAAACCGTTACGAGGCAAGTAGAAGCAATTAAATGCCCATGAATTAAGATTTTGTGCACTGTTGTACTCATATAGTACCAGGGATACAGTGTAATGAAATATCGGGCGGTATCTTCACCATAGGAGTTTGAATTTTTCGTTGTTGAACTTGAAACCACTTGAATGGCATTGCAAAATTATATACAACTTTTGAATTAAAAGTTCATCAATTCCAGTGATGGTGGCGATTATATTACTTTTACAAAAAATCTCCTCGCAACATTACCTGTAATGGTATTTCTCTATCCCGGCTTAGGATGATCCAAGCCAAGATTTTGATGTGTTAACATCTATAGCGGCGTATAGGGACTAAATCTATCAAAGTCAAAATCTGCTAAAACCAGATTTTATGCTGCTGCTAAAACCAGATTTTCTGCGACTGCGAAAGAGAATAATGACGTGTTAAACAAAAATGAGCGACCAAGAGAGCAATGAAAGAGTGTGTATTAACATATTAGTGTATGTATGTACATGTGTCTGTTGCTGTTGTTGAACGGAGATATAAAGCATAGCCACGCAAAATTTCATTTGCAAGCGCATGGGCTTGCGCAGTCGACGTTATGGTGACATACTAATACGTCAGCTACTTCGTACAAAGTATGTGTGATGTTGTGTGTTTGGCTGTTTCGTTGCTGTTGATATGGCAAACATGTGGTTATGTGACACACGTATACGTCAGCTACTTCGGACAAAGTATGTGTGATGTTGTGTGTTTGGTTGTTTCGTTGTGTTGTATGGCCAAACAAAGCGAGTCATTTGATGTTCAGCATTGCCCGGTGTATACAAAAACAAGTAGAAATGGTGTCCAATAAAAGTCCAATAAAATGTGAGTGCGGGGCACACTCAGAGCAAAGAGAGTAATGACGTATTATACCTATGTATATAAAAATGAGATAACAAGAGAGCAACGACAATTTTGTGAACTTGTGTAGCGTATGTATGAATATAACAATGTATGTATGTATATACAAGGGTCTGTTGCTTTGCATTCTCTGACTTTCGTGGGAATAAAACAAAAAGTATTGAGCAAGAAAATAATGACACATGTGCTTGCACTGGGTCTTTAAATAATTTTAAGTATTAATATTATTTAACTGTAACGTCATCATATGATTGAACGCTGTTTTTTATTTTTCTTTGATTTCTCTTTCAATTAGCTTTTTATTATCATTAATAGCAACTTCTATTGTTTTGCTTGTTCTCCACTCCTGGACTGAAAGCTTATATGCAACGTGCAGAAGACATTCGAATAGTCGAATCCATGCATGTAAAACAGAATAGCCAAATGATAAATATTGTTCCGATACCGGCAATTGAAGTGTGGCCGTCGGTGGTGCAATGGTTAGTGTGCGCGGCTATTGTACATGAGATCCGGGGTTCGAACCCGGCTCTGACCACCTTCAAACAAAAAAAAAAAAATTTCTTTCGGCGGCGGTCACCTCGCATAGTGACGGCGACACTATCGAGTATCTAGCCATGAAAAAGCTTCTCAAATTACCGTTCGGAATCGGTGTAAAACTGTAGGTCCCAATCAGTGAGTGAAAACTGGAAAGCGCACAGCTCAGTGATTGTGAGAAGTTCTCCCCAGTCCCTTCATGGGATGTAATGGGAAACCATTTATTTTATTTTATTTTACCGGCAATTGAAACATTTTGCCTACGTTGTTGAACTCTTTGCATGTACCATTGCATAAATAACATCTCATGGAAGATTTTGTGGCGGATAAACTGTTGCAAAGCTTGCCATCAATCATTGATAGTACCGATTCATGTTTCACAATTAAGTTTGATAGTTATATTTGGCCCACGAGGATTTTGGATTTGTGTTTCTGTTATATCCTTTTCGATCCTTACAAGTTCGTCACCCTCTTTTTGAAAGTACATTTTTAATGGAAGGCAATACCGCGCAGATGAAGGACAGGAGTTTTTCCACCGAACTTTTTGGTTAAATTAAAGTTGTAGTAGGACCAGACACTTTATAAAAATAAAATTATCATCACTCTCATGGCTCTCTAAATATTTTTGATGATATTGGCTATGACCTGAACTGTCATCGAAACCCCACTTTGATACTAACTTTAATTCGTTTTCTGTATCTGATTTTTATTTGATTGATCAGTATTTTTTCGCTAGTGTGATCAAGTACATCAGCACTAGTTTCTGTTATTTTAATTTCGACGGACGGATGGACGTCCAGAAGACCGAAGTGAAGTTTGCCCACCATGGCTGGCCCACTTTTCTGTACAAAAATAGACCAAATCGATTGGGATAGTTCTAACGTCAATTCTAGTTACAATATTCAGGATGTTATGTGCAATCTAAAGTTCAGGGCATTGATATGTGAAGAGATCCTTAAAAAGGGTGAAATTTAACATTTTTAATGTACGTTTCAGAAAACGTTGACAAAGGTTAAAAAGAAAAAATAGGTCATTAAAATCGAAGAAAACAAATATCTTTCTTCTACTTAATATTTACAATAATATCTGTGAATATTAAAGTGTGAAAATTTTCTAAACTTTTTTTAATTTTCTGCGAAATTTTCATATATATGGAGGATATTTTTGGTTTCTTCGATTTTAAGGAAATAGTCCTGTTTCAATGTCCTTGAAATTTTTTTTTAAAATTTCTACTTGCTATTTGCAACAACATATCAGAATATTAAAGTGTGAAAATTTTCCAAACGTGTTTTAATTTTCTGAGAAGATTTCTTATATATGGAGGATATTTCTTTTCTTCGATTTTAAGGACCTAGTTCTGTTTCAAGGTCGTTGAAATTTTTTATAAAATTTTTCCGTAGTATTTGCAATAACATGTGTGAATATTAAAGTGTGAAATTTTACCAAACTTTTTATAATTTTCTGAGAAATTTTCATATATATGGAGGATATTGATTGTCTTCGAGTTTAAGGACCCAGACCTGTTTCAATGTCCTTAAAATTTTTTATAAAATTTCTACTTGGTATTTGCAACAACATATCAGAATATTAAAGTGTGAAAATTTCCCAAACTTTTTTTAATTTTCTGAGAAATTTTCATATATATGGAGGATATTTTGGTTTTCTTCGATTTTAAGGACCTAGTTCTGTTTCAATGTCGTTGAAACTTTTTCTAAAATTTCTACTTAGTATATACAATAATATGTGTGAATATTAAAGTGTGAAAATTTTCCAAACTTTTTTTAATTTTCTGAGAAATTTACATATGGAGGATATTGGTTTTCTTCGAGATTAAAGACCTAGACCTGTTTCAATGTCCTTGAAATTTTTTATAAAATTTCTACTTGATAGTTGCAACAACGTACCAGAATATTAAAGTGTGAAAAGTTTCCAAACGTTTTTTAATTTTCTGAGAAGATTTCTTATATAAGGAGGATATTGATTTTCTTCGATTTTAAGGACCTAGTCCTGGTTCAATGTCCTTGAAATTTTTTATAAAATTTTTCCTTAGTATTTGCAATAATATGTGTGAATATTAAAGTGTGAAAATTTTCCAAAAATTTTTAAATTTTCGTAGAGTTTACATATATATGTCGGGAATTGGATTTCGTGGATTTTAAGGACCTAGTCCTTTTTGTCTTATCAATAACACTAGAGACGTATATGGAAATAAAGGTGGGAACCTGTTCGATAAAAATATCGGCAATTTGATGAATAATGGCATATATAGGGCAGGATAATTGCATTTAAAGGACCTTGTATCCTTTCGATATCTCCAATGTTTATTTTGAACATTGTGACACTATTAATGACCAGTGCAATGAAATTTATATGCTTGGTTTGATTTAAAGACAATAAAATTTGAAGGTGCCCAACTTCGCACTAATATATACTACTGTGAAGTTATTAGCCCACCAGCGAATTATGTGGGCTACGATGGTGGGCTAACTTCACGCTAGTGTCCAGAAGATGGAGAATATTTTTTCAAAGAAATGCATCCGTCGAGCCATTTTAACTCTGAATCATGAAACAGTTTTCTTGTTCGATTTGATAGTTCCCATTTGGGTTTTAGCTGATGTTTGAAATGAGTTTCTCTGCATAAAGTTTTAGGTTGAAGAAAGCTTCAACATCCAATCATTTGACATTAAAAGTCTTCTTTTCAAGTCTTCTTCTGACATTAAAAGTCTTCTTTCAAATACTTCAACTAGTTGGTTTCTTAAACACTCAATATTTTGTGCTTCAGAACAATAAAAAATAAAAAAAAATTCGAACAGTTATTGATTCTGAGCTTAATACAATAAAAAAAAACAGCAATCGACACCCTTGAAAAGTCACTAACACTATTTTTCTAAAATAAAAATAAAATATTTCCGGCAAAAGTTTAGCACTTCTGCTTTCACATTTATTTTAAGTAAATACGTCTTAATTATGGACAATTAAAAGATCTGCTTAACTTTTGCCGGAACAGAAGATATTATGCTAAAATTAAAACAAAGTCAGAGAAAAAATACTAGCTCTTCCAACCGCTTAATTAATAATAAGATTATATTTTTTTAATTTTTGAAATAAACAAATAAAATGTACACATATTTACCTTCCCCGGACATATTTTATATTTTTAATCGCACAATAAATAACAAAGATATTGACAAATTAGTTGGAGCTACTTTTCTTACACTTTCCCAATTGCAAATTTCACAATGAAGTTGTCAATTTTGATCGCTTGACTTACTTAGTGCAAAACATAAAAACAAAAACAAATAATTTTTTTTATCCAAAATACCGAACACTTTGTGAAAAGTGACAGTCTTTTCTTGTTTACCCAACATTTCAAAGTGACCTTCTCTATGGAGCTGCCCTAGTATGCGGCGGTTTCCTAAAAATTACCACTTTCGAAGTAAAGAGTCCGTACCCACCGGGGGGTTTTTTTAAATCTATTTGGTTTAAAAATCTCTGGAAAGTGATAAATAATCTTAATTTCTTTTATTTGAATTTGAATTTTTATGACCGATTTTGTTAGTTGTTGGTTAATGTATGAGAATTCATACTACAAGTCAGGATAATATTTCTAATTTATTATTTAATTTTTGTTGGAAATAATAGACAATTCTGTTAAGCACACTCACTGGCATGACTAGTTTCGAAGTCCGTGACAAGTTCATCATCAGAACGGTTGATCATCAATCGTATATGTAAAACGGGGTTTTCAATAAGAGCGCTACAAAAGTTTTTTTAAATAAAACAAAAACGGTTTTTAGAAATTCTTTATTCCTGTGAAGGTATGTTCGATGCCATTATGTATGGAACTCGATTTCTTTTGCATGGCCCCAACGGGCACGCTTGCAGAAGTCCAGACGCTGAAGCCAATTTTCGACGGTTTTCAAGCATAAATCGGCCGATACTGCTGCAATTTCACGTTCGATATTCGTACGAAGTTCATCAATCGTCGCTGGCTTGTTAGCATAGACCATAGACTTGACGTAACCCCACAGGAAATAATCTAACGGCGTCAAATCGCACGACCGGCCCATTTCGTGAGATAACACGTTCACCAAACTTGGTTTCCAATAAACTGATTGTGGCATTCGCTGTGTGGCTTGTGGCGCCATCCTGTTGGAACCATATGTCCTCCAAGTCCATATTATCCAATTGGGGCCAAAAATATTCGGTTATGGTTATGTGCCGGTCTTGATCATCACGGAAGAAGTACGGCCCGATGACGCCGCCGGCCGATAAACCGCACCAAACCGTAATTTTTTCGGGGTGCAATGATGACTCATGGATTACGTGTGGATTGCTGTCTGACTAATTACGCATATTTTGCTTATTGACGAAGCCATTCAGCCAGAAATGAGCCTCATCTGTGAAGACCATAAATTGGACGTAGTGCTCTTAAAGTTGAGGCCACTGACTCCATAAGTCGTATTCTATAAGTCGTGAATCAGTCACTTCGCGTTACTCTTGTCGTTTTGGTAGTATAGGGGTTTTCAACAGAGACGCTACAAAAGTAAATCGATAGGGACACCATATTTTTCCCGCTCTTTTGACATTCCTCTTCAGTAAGGTTTGCCATTTCATCATGGAAAGATATACGAGCCAACAACGAGTCGAAATTATAAAAATGTAGTACCGAAATTTGGAGTCAGTGGCCTCAACTTTAAGAGGCCAACTTTAAGAGGCCTCAACAATCAGCGATGAGGCTCATTTCTGGCTGAATAGCTTCGTCAATAAGCAAAATATGCGTTATTGGTCAGACAGCAATCCACACGTAATCCATGAGTCATCATTGCATCCCGAAAAAATTACGGTTTGGTGCTGTTTATCGGCCGGCGGCGTCATTGGGCCGTACTTCTTCCGTGATGATCAAGACCGGCACATTACTGTGAATGCGAATCGCTACCGTTCAATGATAACCGAATATTTTTGGCCCCAATGGGATAATGTGGACTTGGAGGATATGTGGTTCCAACAGGACGGCGCCCAAGCCACACAGCGAATGCCACAATCAATTTATTGGAAACCAAGTTTGGTGAACGTGTTATCTCACGAAATGGCCCAGTTGATTGGCCGCGTCGGTCGTGCGATTTGACGCTGTTAGATTATTTCCTGTGGGGCTACGTCAAGTCTATGGTCTATGCCAACAAGCCAGCGACGATTGATGAACTTCGTACGAATATCGAACGTGAAATTGCAGCAGTATCGGCCGATTTATGCTTGAAAACCGTCGAAAATTGGGTTCAGCGTCTGGACTTCTGCAAGCGTGCCCGTGGTGGCCATGCAAAAGAAATCGAGTTCCATACATAATGGCATCGAACGTACTTTCACAGGAATAAAGTATTTCATTGGTATCTAAAACCGGTTTTGTTTTATTTAAAAAAACTTTTGTAGCGCTCTTATTGAAAAACCCGTTATATAAAACCTTACAGCTGTTCCGTGAATACCAGCGTTGAGTTGCGTTATTTACTGGGTAGTTTACAAAACGCAGCGCAACGTTTTCGTTTTCGATCACTTCAGCTGGCAGATTCAACACGCCATAATTTCTCGCGCTAGTTGAAGAAATTGCAAATTGAAAGAAAATTTTCGAAAGGGAAGTTACAATAAATAATGGGTTGCAAAACTTAATTATATTTATAAAATCAATTAATCATTAAACAAAAGAACCAATGCAAAGACAACTCATTTAATATGGATTGGAAAATGTAATCGGCATTGCCATTCAAAAAAGTTATTTTACACACTTTACGTGCATTTCCTTAAATATTGTTGTTATTTCAAATATTATAGCAATAGCATTCATAAAATCTGTTGTTCTATTGAAATAGAGCTTACTTTTTAATTTTTATCATTATGTGCAGTTCGCTCAAGATAACTTTTTCTAATCTATAATTTTTTATATTAATTGGGCAACTCTATAAACCACAAATGTCAGTAACAGCTTTCGTATGCGAACGCAAGCGCGAAATGATGTATACACCACCATTTTGTGACTTTGGCGTTCGCGTTGGCTTTTGCGTTTACGTTCACTTTCGGGACTTAAAATACAAATTAAATTTTATTTTGAAATTTTTAATTTTATTTAGGTAATCTAAATTTTATTTACTATTTCTAATTTTTTGATTTTATTTTCAAAATTTAAAATGCAATTTCATACAGAATTTCTTACAATTTTAATTTGACTTGAAACTTTCTCAATTTAAATGAAAATTTGTAATTTTAATTGTCTAAAAATATCTAAATTTCAGTTGGTTGTTTTTTGAAATTGGATATTGTGATAATTTTTTTTAAAATTTAACTGAAAGAAAGTTCGGCTGAATTGTGGAAGTTCAGGACACAGCTCACAATTTGATAAAAAAAAGGTAAAATTAGCCGAAAATATAAGAACACGAAACATATTTTTATTTTTCTTCGGTCGGACCTATGCTGCCCACAGGGTCAAAAAAGGGGTCGCAGTAGAGACCAAAAAAAGGTATATTTCTCACAAATTTAATGGTGTCTACATTTTTGAGGACCGTCATCTATGGAGCCAGATAACTACAATTTACCATATTATAATGGGTCTTCAGAATCGGAAAGCGCCAAACAATTAGTGAGGATACTCAAATTAAAGGGAATGATGGATGAACCTGGTTTATGTATAAGTTTAGTTTGTTTGGAAGCTTTAGTGTGTAACCACAATCAAGGCGATATTGTTGGCGTCAATACAAAAAACGTTATCGATAAACACAGATACTTGGCGTCAAAATTTCTCAACCCTTTTTCATGTTTATTATATTACATTATATTATATTACATTGGTGGAATGTATTTTTATTAATAAATTTTATGATTCTTTAATGATTTAGTTAACTAATTTTTTCGTTAAATATTTACTTAATTTGCTAAAAATGTAATATGCAACCGATGTTGAAACTCTCGTCAAATATTCGATTTCGTTTGAGAACTTCCTTGAACATAAAACCACACCACATATATTTTTTGAATCATAATTTGTTGTTATGTTGAAGGTTCTTTCATTCAATTCCCGCGCCAATTTTCCTTATCATTGAACCAGTGTTTGCTCTGTAGGCATTTTCTTTTACTGATCAACTTGATTCTTATTAATCAAATTCTGTAGTTTTTAGTTTAGTTTGTTCAAAGTTATTTGAAACACTTTGTTTCATCTTTATCTCTAGCTTCGACTGGCCGCACAACTGATTTTCCTCTTTCTTCTATATGTTTTATATTGAATTATGATTAACATCTAGGAATTGGAAGAAAAGGAAGATTTCTTTCATTGTCAATTCCCGATTTCCGGGAACTTTATCTGGGAATCCAGAAATTTCCAAAAGAATTCAAGGGACTATTTTATAAAAACGCGTAACCTAGCAAGCTCTTCTTCCACTTGGGTGTTCTAAATGGATTACAGTTGTGTATTATCGTTAATTATTAGTATCAGTTCCCTGAAATAAAAGCGATTATTATTCGTAGGGATCCGACATTTTCGTTAATTGGGTTACATTGGTAAATAAATTGGTAAATAAAAATTCCGAACGGTTTGTAAGATATGAGCCTTACAAAATTATCACTTTTTTTTTTGCAAAAATGACACCGAGGCACCAAATCTTTGGGGGCCCATAAAATAAAAGTGAATGACTTTGGGCAAAACTTTGAGACACGGGTTTTTGGTCTTTTATCATGTAGTGGAGTCCGTATATGGTTATATTTTTTCGTGTTACACTGTGTAATTGTATTTATCTGCCTGAGAATATTGGAGAATAAAATTATTTAATAACTCGGCTAAACGCTCGAATATTTTAATTTTAAATGTAATTCGAAATCATCGCTTTTTATATTTTTTCAAAAAATTTTCGATTTTATCTATCGATACCTCGATAAATAAGACAGTTATCGGAAAAAATTGTTTGTGTTTTCCTCTAACTTTGACCCTTACTATCAAACGCATTATTATATAGATGTTTTTAATTAACCTATTTTGGGGCTATTTTTTGGTCTTAGTAGGCGCCATAGGCCCGTCCGACAAATTTTTCTTTTGTTCTTCGTTCTCTTTAATTTTAATCTATTTTGGTTTTATTTTACCCCTGCCTCAAGGTCCCGGAATTTTGCGTGGAATTTAAACCAAGTCTAAGATTTTACCTCAGAATTTTTCACAAAGCGGTTAAAATTCAAGATAAGTTTGTCGCTGCTAATCAATTGCCAGTTAAGACCAGTACTTGATAAGGGTTTGTCAATAATAAGAATAAGAGCGCTAAATAAAACAAATCCGGTTTTAGATACCAATGAAATTCTTTATTCCTGTGAAAGTACGTTCGATGCCATTATGTATGGAACTCGATTTCTTTTGCATGGCCACCACGGGCACGCTTGCAGAAGTCCAGACGCTGAACCCAATTTTCGACGGTTTTCAAGCATATATCGGCCGATACTGCTGCAATTTCACGTTCGATATTCGTACGAAGTTCATCAATCGTCGCTGGCTTGTTGGCATAGACCATAGACTTGACGTAGCCCCACAGGAAATAATCTAACGGCGTCAAGTCGCACGATCGAAGCGGCCAATCGACTGGGCCATTTCGTGAGATAACACGTTCACCAAACTTGGTTTTGCGATTTTGACCTTGAAGATGAAGTTTCTCTGGTTTTATATGTTCACAATGTTTATTCTTTATGACAAGAGCTAAAACTTTCCCTCAGAATGTAAATCAAAATTCCGCACGATTTGCAAGATATGATCCTGAAAAAATGATTACTTTTTTGCAAAAATGACACCAAGGCCCCAAATCTTTGGGGGCCCATAAAAAAGTGCATGACTTTGGGCAAAAGTGGGAGACATGGGTATTTTTTTTGGTCTTTTATCACGGAGTGGTGTCCGTATATGGTTATATTTCCATGAGTTATGGCCAGTTTCACAGTTGAAAATTCTCCATTTAAAGGTACTTTAAATACCCGATGCTTAAATTAAATGTCAATTAATATGAAAATTTTCTGTGAGCTTTTAAATTGAGCTTTTAAATGACGAGTGTGAAACTCGCCCTTAAACAATTACAAACAGTGTTATTAAAAACTATATTGAGGGCATAAAAACGTGGTAGAATCGTAATGCTGTTTGGAAATTAAGTAAACTGCTTAATTTCGTTTGAATTCTTCTGAGCTCCTTCACATCTTTAGTTTGAATTTAAAAATCTTTCTCAATTTAAACAAGAAAATCTCAAAAAGGCAAAAAAAAAATAGTTCCTTCAGGTCAAAAAGCGGTTAATGAATTAGAAATTCGACCTAAATGACACAATTTCTTGATCTTAATGGAGTGCTTGTCCAGTTAAGTAACTCACGGAACGTGGGAATTCTAAGACATTAAAAGCCAATGCCACCCAACTAATTACAAGTGAAAGACTGTCTGTCCATGGAACACATATAATCTATATTTAATGTACTTTTTCTTACACCCTACAAACAGACCAAGCGACCACCACAACTCGTCGCCACAAGATCTTAGAATTGTTACTTGCATATGTACGGAATAATGTCGACATACGACGCAGCGCCCTCAAGTGCCCCAACATTCATAATTAGGTCATCTTTTGCACAGAGTCATACAACATTTCTTTGCTTTTATTGAGAGTTTTTTCCACTTGATATCTCATCGTGCCCCCAGCATCTTATTAAGGCAGAATAAACGGAAAAAGCAAAAAATAATAAAAACACTACAGAAGACCAGTGAGAGCAAACAATCCACTTGGAAATAAATAAATAAAAATAAAATGTATAATTTAATAACAGAAGTCAATAACCAAACAAAAGAAATGTAAAACAAAAACGGAGAAGCTCTATAACATTGAACCAATAAAATGCAAAACGTTCTCATGTGAACGTTTACACTTTAACATTTAACGTTTTATTGGATCCACGATGGAAGTAAACAAGATATCAGTTTGTAAACCGGAATCCCCCTTGATGTTAATTCAATCTTTTGTTAAATCGAAATAATTTCTTGGCAACCAGAGTTGGTAATTTAATTAATAAACTTGGCTAAGGATTTCACACAAAATGTAAACTTGTAAGGCATTAATCTTTCGTTCTCTAGTTAATTTTCTTAAAATGATGATAAACAACTGTAATGTACACATTGGAACCTGGAGGGGCATTTCACGTGAAACGGACAACCAAACAATTTTGGGAACGAAGTTCCTTATCGCACGTTGCGGCATGAGGGGTAAAATGTAAAAAAATTAAACAACTTTTATTATTATCGTACTATTACTTATTATCCCACTATTGTCAACTATATTGTTTACTTTTGCTTTGGTTTGTGTCTAAACTGGGTTTGTGTCTAAACTGGGAAGTTTTCTAGCTGGAGCCTGTAATCAATTTTAGTATATATTGTAGTTTCGCACTCAATAAAAAGTAAATTTAAAAAAGCCAAAGTGAAAGAAGTTTAAAAAAGAATTTTTTTTTAATAAGTGCTCTTTTTTGAAAACAGGTAAATTTTCTCAAAAAAAACATACCTATTCATATTCTTAAACAAAGTACATTTTCTTAAAAAAATACCTTATCTTGTAGAAGTACGTTTGCTTAAAAAAGGAAATTTTCTTACAAAAAGTTCCTTTTCCTAAAAAAAGTTATTTCTTTCAAAATAAATACTTTTTCTTAAAAAAGTACATTTACTTACAACAAAATGCCTTTTCCTAAAAAAACAAAATTTTCTTCAAAGAGTAGCTTTGTGTGAAAGAAAATAACTTTTCTTGAGACAAGTACTTGAAAAAAGGACAAATTCTAAAAAAAATCCCATTTCTTAAAAAAAACCCTTTTCTTAAAAAAAAAAATAAATAAATAAATGGTTTCCTCTTACATCCTATGTAGGGATTACGGAAAGCTTCTCGCAACTACTGAACTGTGCGCGTTCTAGTTTTGCACTCACTGACTGGGACCTACAGTTTTACACCGGTTCCGAACGGTATTTTGAGAAGCTTTTCATGGCTAAATATTCGATAGTGTCGCCGTCACTAAGCGAGGTGACCACCGTCGAAAGAATTTTAGAGCAGGGATCGAACCCACGTTCTCATGCACACTAGCCGCGCACACTGCCATTGCACCACCGACGCATAAATACCTCCATTCAAAAAAATAAATTTTCTTACAAAAAATCCTTTTCTTAAAAGTACCTTAAAAATAAAATAATGCCTGTTCTTTTCTTTCCTTGAGATAAGTAGCCTTTCTGAATATTAGTAAATTTTCTTAAAAAATAACTTTTTCCTAAAAAGAGTACCACTTCTTTAAAAAGTACCTGTTCTTAAATAAATTACTTTTTCAAAATTCATACCCTTATGGCTTTTTCTTACAAAAAGTACTTCTTAAAAATAGTACATGGTCTTAAAAAAAACATTAGCTTTTAATAAAAGAATTGCCTCTCTTTAAAAAAGGACCTTGTCGGGAAAATATAATACATATTCATACAAAAAGGACCTAGAAATATACTTTTTTTAAAAAAATAAGTAGATTTTATAAAAAAAGGTTTTCTTACAAAAAGTTTGTCATTTTACAAAAAGTATATTTGCTTAAAGATCCATTTAAATAATCGTATTTTTCAACGGGCACCTTAGGCGTGTTGGAACTAACTAGTACATAATATATAGCGAATGGAACTTCGTTCCAACCTGTTGTCCCCTGACACCTCATGTGTTTTTTTTCGGAAATGGGTTCATATTTGGCTTAACTGTACATCTAGGGCGTATGCAAGTGAACAGGCAATATTTTTATTTTATGAATGACGTTTATTTGTCAAGTTATCGGATTCTGAAGTTGAAATTTAGTTTTTTTTTAAAGTATTTTTTCAAAATAAAAAAGAAAATTAAACAAAATATGAAGGTAAACGATTGGTATAGAAAAGTGTGTCGTCTTTTAGAAATGAAAACAAAAAATGTACTTTATGTGCAAAACCGGAAGTGACAATTTCGAACCAAAATTTTTTAACTTCCACAGATTATTTTTTTTATTTTTTTTATTTCGAAATAAGCCTAAATTACACTTATAATTCTCTGGAAGATTCAGATTCAGGAAGATTACACTTATAATTCTCTGGAAGATTCCAGTTCAGGTCTATTTGGAAAAGAGATGTGGAAAGCGTCTCCAAACTTTGCCCAGTCTGCCTCTTAATGTTTCGTGGATGGACAGGACTATGAGGTTTTCCAATTACGCAAAAAATTATCTATCGATGGCCAGAAAATACATGATTGTTTATTTCTATTAATGAAGGTAGGTGCGCAACCTCTGTTTCAAATCACAGGGTTGCTAAGAAATTCACCTCTCTCGTTGATGTCAGCGCTTCCCCACATGTGATAACATGCATAGACCTCACTGCACACTACCAGGTCCTCTCCTTTCTTTTGCCGCTTTCGCCGTTTATTTTAAGGCCATTAGTGGGAGTTACCTAACTCCATTGTCTTGGCTACTGAATGAGGGAAGATGATAAATATTAAGATTCCTCATTTAAAGTAGGGCCATTTAAAGTAGGGCCTGTCTTCTAATTCCTGCGTATTGCAGACGCCTACATCCAGGCGTCCCAAGACCAAGAACCATATCCCCACTTACCTTTGGTTCCGGGATTTGGACCAGATCTGTTATTCCTTGCATCAGGAGGGCCTTTAGGGCAACGGAAGCAGCCTTAAAGTGAAGGAGGTTGATCTACAGATACCTGATCTGCAGGTTTTACCACCACCACATACAAGTGGCTCATCCGGCCACATGATGAAGAGCTTCTCCACCCATCCAAGCGCATCAGAGAAGTAGGAATCGCTAGTATCCTCAAGATGTGCTTTAGACACTGGCGATAGGGCAGGTTCCTCTAAGTATACTATACCATGTGGAGTATCTTTCACGTTGTGTGCCTTATCGCTTTTTTACACCCTAAGTAGGATCCTACTGAATCCAAATGAGTCCCGAGTCAGCAGTCAGTACAAAAACTGCATTCCTGCGATCGCCATCTACATCATCTAGTCCACCAACATTCCAGGAAGACCGGTAATCTTGTAGCCGCTTTATGACTGAATCCGTATCAGAAGCTGTTGCCAGAATCAATGCGAGACCGAGACATAATTTTAATTTTTTTTATAATACCCAATGCCACAGCCGGCCAGATGTCACCTATTTTCCTTAGAGCGCAGCAATTGCAATCAACAGAGTGCTGATCGCTGAAGCGCATTAATTGTATGCGGCCCTGATACCAGTCTGCGTCGTCACAGTCGGCAGATGGACCCTGCAACTCCCTGAGAACATAGAGTATACCGAGGACAGTCCGTTTTCCACGGCACTCCATTCTCCCTAAGGTATATTGCCGTCTTCATTTCCCATGCGGATGACTGTCAGCACCAAGCTGTCAGCCGTCAGCAAAGGCCCTTGGACCAAATTCTCCACTGATCACATTGACCAGTTTAGAAACCAGCGTTTCATCAGATGAGCGCAGCCACTAATCCAGACTGCTGTGCCTTGGAATAGAACAGAGACCGAACCGAAGTACCAGGTAACACAACTGTCTTGGAAGAAGTTAGATCACCTGGCCTGTTATCCGCCAAAGGTTTCGATGTATAAGTACTCCTCCTTGAAGGCAGGAGTGCCTAACAACAGAATCTGAAGTAACAGGTTCTACAATCACCTTGGAAAAAGTTGGATCTCCCGGCCTGTTGTCAGGCGTAGGCTTCGATCCCTGTGTGTCTGTAGTCGTCGTCTTCTTTTCCGATTTAGTCGTCGTACCATTTTCCGTGTCCGTAGTCGTGCCAGTAAGTTTTCGTTTTTATTCGTGTTCGTTTAATTTTGGTCCTACAAGTTCAGGGGGTAGGAAATTCAATCAAAACATGACAAGGACTGAATCGATGCTGAGGCGTCTAGGTATCAACATTGCGCACCGTTAAAACACAGTCTTCTGTAACTCCTGACTGAGAACCGACAATTTCGAAGAGCACGTGTCATAGAACCACTTCAGTGTTTATGCTTTTAGATCCACTAGTTTCTCAGCGGTGCTTCCAGCAATTAGGGAGCTGTTAGGTACCAGTTTATTTTAACTTTAAGCTCGGCACTGCCACCAACCACTTTGACCTTAAAATTTTTCTGTGCTCAACATTGGTTATTATAATGGTGCCCGTCGCATTCTTCATGTCAGGGAAGCTTCATTGACAATCGATATTTACGTAGGACTGATCAACGGATAGACCTACATCGAGACTCTCCATTTCCTCCGCTGAGCTGTCCGAGGTCACCCGAGGACAACTGACCTGTATCAAGGATTTCCACTCTCCGAAACTTGTAGACACGCCACGTAGCATCCACCTAATGCTTTCCAATGGTTATAAAAACTCCCGGAGTAGGGTGGAGATATATACTCTCCAACCAGCTCCGGGTGTTTATATATCGATGGCGGGGAAGCAGATTGTAGGCGGCACCAAGTATTGCGCGTTCTTATCACTAATTTATCAATTGCATTTCCTAGCTGCAGTAAATGCGTGTGCAAACTAGGGCTGCCAGCTGCCGAACGTGAAAAGTTGGGATAGCGATAACTAAAAGCGGGGTTTCTCTTGTCAAGTAAAAATATCATACCTTTTAATCATATCTTTAATACTTCTTTAATAAAAATCATCCCTGATGAATTTGCAAAAATATCATGATATTTAGAGATTAGCGTTTTTTTTTTTGGAAAAACTGAAGATTGAACAAGTTTGAATAAACAAAAAGGTTGTTTTTAATTGTTTCTTCGAGCCTAATTTGGTATATGCACTAAATTTTTACATCAGTATCCTATTTTATGCCAGCTCCTTATTGTAAAAAAATGGTGTCCCATAACATTCCATGAAGTGATTGAGGAGAGCTTCCCACAATCAGTGAGATGTGTGCTTTCTAGTTTTACACTCACTGATTGGGACGTACAGTTTTACACCGGTTCCGAACGGTATTTTTGAGAAACTTTTTCATGGCTAAGTACTCGATACAATGCGAGGTGACCGTCGTCGAAAGAAATGTAAGGTGGTCTGAGTAGGGATCGAACCCACGTTCTCATGTACAAGAGCTGCGCACACTAGCCATTGCACCACCGACGGCCACCTTATTGTATTCCCTCAAAAATTGGCTTACCTCAAATTGACGTCCTTATGTTTGCCAAGTCTGTGCACTTTAGGAGATGGTGTTCAGGGATTTCCGCCATAAGTTCGTCGTCGCAACTACGGCAGTAACGCCAGTATTGTATTCCAATGTTAGTAGCATGTTTCCAAACGTCTAGTGACCATTCCGATTATTGCATTCCTGTTCAGTCATCAGGAACTCGGATCTCTTACCGTCATATCTAGGCCATATACCCCGTGATATGTAACATGTAGTGAGTTCTCTTCGGTTTCTGTCTGCTTCGTGGTGAAGTGGCTATTAATTACGATACCCACCACTCTTAGAGGGCTTTCAATCATATTTTGTCCATCTCCATTCCCACTTGAACCTCCTGCCTTTGCCCGGCTTCATTTCCGGCAATATTCCTATGAATCGGAACGGTTCCGGAGTTTCGGTTCCAGAACTACACCCAGGTACATCACCCTATCCAACAACTCTAGTTGCTTACCACTGAGTAAGGGTAGCCGATATTGTGGAATAGTTCGTTCGCCTATTTGTGAATGGTGCAGGTCAGTTTTATACGGTTATCGCCTAGACTACAGCCTGTGGCCCAAGTGTTGATCTCTTCCAAAATATTTTTTAAAACTTCACTGATCACGGTGATAAAGGGCCCTGTCTGTTACCATCATTGGATTACTCTTACCTTTCCGTTATTCAACTTCACCAGCAGAGTATTCAGAACAACTAGCCACAGTAATGTTGATATCACCTCTCTCTAGCGAGTACCCCTACAGACTGTCATAGTGGCCGATACCTCATCCCACTGAGCGTTTATCTGTCTGATCCGTAGCCTTGAGTCTATCCATAGAGAAATAGACAAGAGTTTCTCTCCCCCTCTTTACGTTATCTAAATGACGGCGAGGTAGTAGGCCATTTCATCGAGTTCGAGTTGCTTTTGTATTTTACTCTTTGACTGGAGAAACAACAGACAGAAATAAAAGGGAATGCGTATTTTTGTTCGATGCAACAAACATAAAACCTAATTTAGCTGTCATTAGTATCAATCAAACATTAGTATCAATTGGGGCCTGATCGGAACTTTCAAATTCACCTCATTTTTCGACGCCATCCCTTGACTAAATTAAGAATCTGCCGTATGGTTGTTGCTAAAATATGTATTCCTTGTGTTCATTTATACATAAAAATGTACCAAAATCTTACAGAAAGTACGAAGTTTGTTCATTATCTGACGTCAAAAATGCCAAGTGAAGTGAATGTGATTTGTGAAATTAGGCCGTTAGTTTGCTGCTTGGGTTGCTTGTGGTTGCTTATCGCTCTCTCGCCAATCTACTCTTTTTTCTATCATTTTCCTACTACTTCTACATATTAGATCAGATGTGTCAAGGATACCCCCTGGTCTGTCCAACTCACAATACCTCTGTTGACATTGATATCTTTTAAGGCTTGTATGATTCTTTCAGTGGTAACGTTGTAAAAGCAGCGACAATCAAGTTCTTATTTTTGGGAAGTCGCGATAATTGCGTTCGATTTCATTCAAAGTTGCGTTTACTGAGTTAAAACATTTTAGATGTGTCAAAAATCAAGAAGTTATGTTTTTCGAGGGTTGCGTTCATCGAGGGCAAACTGTATATACAAATTCTTATATGCAATTTACATGTGCGAATTAGGAGCGAACGAAGAAGATCCTAAGTACCAACTCACACCATGAAAAGTCAATTATTCCAACTCAAAACCGCAAGGGAGTTTTCTTCATGATATTTTTCCCTTGTACTTTCTCGCAGAGTTGCAAATTATTCTATAATTCTTTTTTTATTTAAACTGTACAAAATTGCGTTGCAGCAACGAAATTTTTGTGTACAACATTTTGCGTCGAAGCAACCTCAAAATTCGTAAATGTACGAAAATATTGATTGCATCAATGTAAATTAACTAACGAACACGTTTCATTACTGTGCGGAAGGGGGTTTCTATAAGTGTATACGAACTACTCACTAGAACTACTGAACCGAGCCCAAAGGACGATAGTGGTACTGATCACTACAGTGTCTGAGTCAACTGCAATCGCCGGAATATGAGTTGTGTATCACCGTTATATGGATTTTTTCACGGACACTGTTCTTCCAAGTTCAGCCAACGTATTCCTCAGCCTAAAGTATTCTGACGGACTACTGGAATGTCTCGTCCATTTGCAAACAATTCTAATGTTGAATATCGTCCCCATTGAGGTTGTTCTGACCACTTGCAATACTGTCAAATTCAACGCAAACCTCAACGAACACTACCTTCTCTTTCATTCTTTCCTTTACCTTAGTGCCCCTTATCGCATTGCCTCGAATTGTGATTTAAGGGAACCTTAGACCAGCGAATTTTCGGACCTACTTCCAAGTCGGACCGACTAGTTTTCCAGTATAAGGTGCGGTCGGGCTGTCGACTGACTAGGCGGGCAAAAATCAAAACAAGTTTGGTCTGGTCAACTTTGTTTAGTTTAAAGTGAAAGGTCAAAAGAAGACATCAACACAAGCAGTTTTTGTTGGAATTTACCAATGATCTTTTAAGAAACCAATATTTAGACCATAAACGACGTCGATTTATTAATTTTTCTTTTTATTAAATTTTAAATTGCACTTGTTGCTTTACCTTTACCTTGCATGTCAACTTCCGGAAGTAAACTAAAGTTGGTCAGAAAGTCGGTTAGTGTAAAGAGAAATAAAGAGCGACACAAAAGTCGGCCGGCTAGTCCGCAGGTGCCCTTTATAGGATGCATATCGTGAGTGTTGGTTACAACTAGAAGTGGGCACGGGCCCTGCTTTCTGGCATGCCACGATGTGCCACGCGTGTGCACGATGTGTTCGTGCTTCGTTCGTGTTTGTGCAGTGTAAAAAAATATCGTGCGTGCAAGTTAAGAGTACTGTGACTCGGAAAAGCACGAACAAATATCTTAAAAATTAAGCACAGTTAAATATTGGGACTTTATCACACACAACTAGACCAAAAAATTCTGTCAGTGTTAATTATACTAGTTACCTTCACGTCCGCGATTGGAAATGTTACCAATGGAATGCACCTCTGTAAGCTGCAGCTCTTCATGTGTGTGAAATTTACAACCGTGTTAAAATTCATAGAAAAATTCGATTGACTTATTTCGTCATACATTTAAAAGAAATTAAACACAATAAAAATCAAGCATCGGCGCGTGGTCCAAAATGTCAAACAAAATACAAAAAGGAGACATACAAAGAGGAGTTCTAAGAGTTGACAAAAAAATAAAATGCAAAGAACCATTTCGCAAACATTTTTCCAAATTGAGTGCGGTGAGACAATTGTGGGTTGTCTCTTTTACGCATCCTTTTCTTGGTACACACATTTCTCTAAACATAGTATACCCTTTTACTTAATGTTTTCAGTGTATTCAGACTTTTTGCCTGGGTAAGTTTCATTGATTCCCTGGTACATAAAATTCTGGTTAGAATCTGTCTTGTGCGTATACAAAATTTGCACCTCTTCCATCGTTCTGACATTCTTCCATAGGAGCGTTAGTGAAAAGCTTACAAGTCAACAGCGTCATGCGAACATGCCGGAGCATCAACAACACTGTTTCCTGCTTAACATCCCAGTGTGCCATATAAATACATTTCTAATTCGAGACGGACTCGGTTGTTCGTACATTTTGTTCGAATCGAAAATCAGTTACGTAAATATAACGTATTTAATTCCCATCGAAAAAGCGGATCGTTTTTTCTACTTTTTCGGATCCGTCTGGAACTTGGAATGGATTTCTTGTTCGAATTTGATTCGGGTTGGGTGTTTTTAAATAAAAGGGATTCCAAACAGATTCACTTTTATCAAAATTTGCAAATTCGAAATGAGTTCGTTCTGAATTCGCATTGGCAATCGCAATTTCACTGTTTAATTTTTTGGCTTTTACGGACTCGTTACGGGATCGAAACGGATCTGTCAAATCGCAATTTCACTGATTTCTATTTTTTTTTATTTGTACGGACTCGTAATATGCCCGACAACTCACATGTCTTTTTTTGGATTTATCGTAACGGGGTCGAATGCTATATGCTATAACCCAGTATTATCAAATATATTGGATACTTTTGCTTTGGTTTGTGTCTAGACTAACATTGTTGGGCAATTTCTCGTCTAATGGGAAGTTTTCTAAGTGGAGCCTGTAACCAATATTTAGTATATATTGTAGTTTTGAACCCAATAAAAAGTAAATTTAGGAAAGCCAAAGTGAAAGAAGTTTAAAAAAAGAAAATTTTCTTAAATAAGTGCATTTTCTTAAAAAAGTAAAATTTCTCAAAAAAATACCTATTCATATTCTTAAACAAAGTACATTTTCTTAAAAAATAAACTTTAACTTTAACCTTTCTTAAAAAATAAATTTGCTTAAAAAAAGTAAATTTTCATATAAAAAAGGTAAATTTTCTTCAAAGAAGTTATTTTTTTGAAATACATAAGTACCTTTCCTTAAAAAGTAAATTTTCTTACAATAAATTGCATATTCTTAAAAACTTCATTTTCTTTCAAGAGTATCTTCTTCGTGAAACAAAATAACTTTTCTTGAGATTAGTACCTACTCTTAAAAATTTACCTATTCTTGAAAAAAGGACCAATTGTAAAAAAAATACATATTTCTTAAAAAGAAAAACGTTTTCTTCAAAAAAATACCTTTTCTTAAAAGAAATAAATTTTCTTACAAAAATTACTTTTCTTAAAAGTACCTTTTCTTAAAAATAAAATAATACAGTTTCTTTTCTTTTCTAGAGTAAGTGGCCTTTCTGAAAATAAGTACACTTTCTTAAAAAAATAACCTTTTCCTAAAAAGAGTACCACTTCTTTACAAAGTACTACTTTCTAAAAAAAAAAATGAATACTCTTATGACTTTTTCTTACACAAAGTACTTTTTCTTAAGAACAGTACCTTTTCGTAAAAAAATATTAGCTTTTAATAAAAGAAGTACCCTCTTTAAAAAATCACCTTTTCGGGAAAATATAATACATATTCTTACAAAAAGGACCTACAAATATACTTAAAAAAATACATCCTAAAAAATTTTTTTTTAAAAAAAGTTTATTATTTTACAAAAAGTATATTTTCTTAAAGAGCCATTTAAATTATCGTATTTTTCAACGGGCGCCTTAGGCTTGTTGGAACTAAATAGTTCATAATATATAGCGAGAGGAACTTCGTTCCAACCGGGTGTCCCCTGACACCTCGCGTAATATTTTTATGCGTTTTCGGACTCGTAACGCTGTCGAAATCGATCCGTATCCGTTTTTGTGCACATTGGGATGAGTTCAGTCCAACTCAACTTTCAGTCCGAAATTGAGTTCTTATGAAATTGTCGTAAGAAATTCTTTCATTATCTCCATACCTTGCAAATACTTCATGAATAATTCCTCTTCGTAGTCCATTTTAAATCTGACGCATGTGGTGTTACTTTTGTTTGTCAACATAAACGCAATGTCAAAATGTCGGTCAAACAATTGTTTTCATACGATAACAACTTTGATATAACAACCCTGTAACTGATTTTGTTCGCTAAATTTCCGCGTACAGCTGAGCACCACGCAAATGTAAAGCCAGCGAAGTTTTCGGTTCACGAAATTTTTGTTATTTTTTTGTATTTAAACGTAATTCTTAAGGGAACAAAAATTCCATACACAGAAAAAAAAAACTTGGTGTAAAATTACCCAAATTCATGGTCTGATATCAGCCAGTGAACTGGGCTATTAGCTAAAAAAAAAAAAAAAAAATGGTTTCCCATTACATCCCATGAAGGGACTGGGGAGAACTTCTCACAATCACTGAGCTGTGCGCTTTCCAGTTTTCACTCACTGATTGGGACCTACAGTTTTACACCGATTCCGTCGCCGTCACTATGCGAGGTGACCGCCGCCGAAAGAAATTTTAAGGTGGTCAGAGCCGGGTTCGAACCCAGGATCTCATGTACAAGAGCCGCGCACACTAACCATTGCACCACCGACGGCTATTAGCTATCAGCTATTTAATTTGGCAATATTACAAATTAACGTAGGCAATTTTACGTTGTCAAACCATAGTGTCATTTGCTTGTATATTTACCCAAAGAAGAAAGGGCAATTTACAGAATTTATGTAGGTGAATTATATTCAATCAAAATGTGAATTCTTACCAAATATTTAGCCCATATTTTTCATATTTACAGAAATAAATTTTGTTGTATTTTAATATAGAACCATTTATTGAATAATCAGATTTTTTCCTACAATAAAATTTAAACAAACGATAATATTATAATATAGAAAGCCCAGGCTCCTGAAATATAGTTCCACCCTTGGTTTATGTCTATCGTTGACTCCAATCACGTTCCATCAATTTTCCTGTGAAGAAATTAATTAAAGATGAGATAAAACTATCAAACGTTTTGCTATAAAGTTTGGACGCACATTTATATTCTCCAAGTGGCTAAGAGGTATTTATTTTCACGTCGCTTATTAAAAACATTTCGCCATTGATCTAGTGTTTAACAACAGACAACCAAGACAAGACACTTTTCTAATTACACAAATTTGACCATTGAATCTTGGCCAATACAAGTGTATTGGCTATTAAAAACACTTGGAAATCATATTTTTACTGACAATTCTTTATGAAATTGAAAATTTGCACTATTTTTTTGGGAAATTTAATAAAATGGTCGCTGAGACACTTTGGCAAATTTCCTTTTTTGTTTTTCCTTTCAAAATAAATGGTGTACATACACAGCGACAAAGTAGTCACAGAGCAATACTAAAGAGCCGACAAGGTAGTAGGACATTTCATCGAGTTCGAGTTGCTTTGGTAATTTACTCTTTGGTTGGCATAATACGGACAAAAATAAAAGGGAATGCGTATTTTCGATCGATGCAAACATAATTTAGCTGTCATTAATATCAATCAAACACTTTTAACCTTAGTTTGCTGCATATTCTCTAATAGACTTGTGTCGAACTCATTCAGTAGTTTTCGAACTCGTTCATTTGAGGTGCCCAGACAGAACAATCACGAATATACTCGCCACGTCGAACATGTGCATTATGTTTGTGAGGGTGATGTCTGGTCACCCTAAATGAACTACATAGTTCATGAACTACCCAACTCTAGTCTGTAATCTGTATGTCTTCGTTGGTCTCTCATTCTACATCATTTCCCTAGAAGCTTTTCGATCAGCTGTGCCATAGAATCCCCCTGCAGTAGTAATACAAACTCTTATAGCTTTATATTCGTTTCGCTTTAACGCACGGTGTCTAGTCGGTATGCTGCTGCCTCGCTGCTGTTCTTGATATACAAATAAGAAGCAGGGTATTTGCCAACATTAGAATATAAATTCAGCATTGCTGTTGGTAGCGTGTTTTACACTTTTGATTTAGGCAATAATGCCACGTTTTCTTGTCTTCATATAAAAAAAATCACCAAACACAAACCGTTGTTTATTTTTTCTGTGTAATAACTGAATACAGGGCTATAGTGTAAATTTTTTTATTTATTTTACGAGTCGCCAACTTGTCTGCCTCTTCAAAAAGATTTATTTCACCACACCCTAATATTTGTATGTATAATACAAATATACTCGTGTGTGGAATATGACAATTTAACAAATTGCACTTCGTACGATATTGACTTTTATGAATGGCCGAATATTTGTCTCTTTGTATCCTTAATTTCTGTTCATTTGTATGTTTCATTTGACAAATTACGAGCAGGGTTCGCGTTTACACATTTGTGGAAATGTAACGTATAGTACCAATTCAACTCAGTTTATTTATTTATTATCATAGTAGACAGTCAGTCATTTTAAAAGATACGCGGGGCTTCATAGAATATCAAGATTTTGTAACACAAATGATACACTGAAAGGGTCAATAATACTACGCAAATATACTTGTATTGGAGGAATAATTTTGTGTTGTTTTTTCATTGTGTCATGAGCTGTGAGTCGGATATTTCCTAAAGCGTTATGAAGGATATTTTGAGGATCTGTTCGGAAGTCAACCAACAAAGGCGGAAACATGCTTGAACGAGTATTTGGAAGAGAAACTTAGTTCTTGCTTTGCACTGACTCATGAGCTGTGAGTCGGATACTGGCAATATCGAACAGAAGAAAATTGTTCAATCTATTGCAATATAAAGTTCACATTATTTTTATGTTTATATTGTTTATATATATCACATTATTTTGACAATTATTACAAGAGAAGACAGGTAAAATTTAAAAAAGTTTTAAATAAGAGTGTACTCACCGTAATGAGAAGAACTGAAAAGAATGGGGTAAGAGTAACGTAAATCGAAAACTTCTCTTAAAAGCAATTTTTTTTAAATATATTGAGATTGGTCTCTGGCGAGATAGGAGATGTGTTGTTGCTCATTTTGAATGGTGTGTTACGAGCTGTAACATAGATAAACATCCAAGAGTTTCTATACCTCTCTTTACGTTGTCTCGATAATGACGAGGTAGTAGGCCGTTTCGTCGAGTTCGAGTTGCGGTTGTATTTTACTCTTTGGTTGGGCATAAAACGGGCAAAAAAAAAGCGAATGCATATTTTCGTCCGATGCAACCAATATCAAACATAATTTAGATGTCATTAGTATCAATAAAACACTATTTAAACTTAGTTTGCTGCATGGTTTGCTACTGGTTGCTTATAGCTCGGTTTTCTATCAATTTCCTACTAAAGTCGATCTGCTCTGTCGGATACTCTCTGGCTGTAACTGACTGCTGCCAGCTACATTTTCTCACTCATGGGTTTATAACAGGTGGTCCAAATACAGGTACCTTTTTAAATCATATATTAGTTGGACACTGATAGATTTTATTTGTTAGAAATATTGACTATCAGTCAGTATCATAATTCCGCGGCCCAAACAAACATTGGGAAATATTGCAAACTTGTTTCCAAAGTCTGTGTTGTGTTGTCCAAACTGCGCGTTGGTTGAAAATAACTTTTGGCCGAAATGAAGCACCCACCACGCGTGCTGCACGGAAGTTTGTTCAAAAAGTTCGTGAAACTGGATTGCTAGTGGACAACACTCAAGGTCCCTGTCGTCGTACGGTGGGTACACGCTGAAAAATAACTGCCTCTCTAACTTATTTTCCCAAACATATTCTGCAGGAACACTGTATGTATATGTTTGGAACACACTTCAAACATTCATATGTTTGCAAGTCCCAAACTTACTTGTATTTAAATGCAAACAGTATCATGTTTACTGACATACATTTATGCTTTTACGTGGAAACAAATGCGTTCTTCAACCCGAACATCCATATACATACTTATGTGGAAACATTCGCGTGTTTCCCCGAAACCTACATATACTTACGTGGAAACATAAACGTATTTTCTCCCAAACATAATAATATTTAGAAACGAATTATTCTTCGATTATAATTATGTTTGGAATATGTTTTACATTTCAGGAATATGTTTGACACACTGAGGAATATGTTCATTCAGGACATATGTCCATTCAGGAATTTGTTTGACTCACTGACTGAGAGAATAATGCATAAATACAGATCCACACTTACAAGACAGACTCTCTCGTTGTCCCTCTTTTATTCTCTTGCTCTCGAGAGAGCATAGACAGTGCAACACATATATTATAACATATTAATCATTGTGTCTCAAACATGTAATATTGAGTAGCAACCACAATGTGTTTGGACACAAGTATATTATATTTGCGACAAGATCCAAACACACTTTATTTCCAAACACACTTTATATTATTTTATAATGTGGCCTACGTACTTACTTAGGTTGCCTCAAACAACCCAGAGGGGTCAATGGTCTTACAAGATGAGTATAAAATGTGTCTCCAATCGGCTCTCCTCCAGTTGATAACACCAAGCTGTCGCAGGCAATATTCCACCTGGTCTTACGAGCGAAGTCTTGTTCGTCCTATTTTTCGATGCACTTCGAGTACGTCTTCGAATACCTTTCGAATTGATTCCTTCTGATCCATTCTACTGACATGAACTAGACAGAGTAGATACTCAATTTTGACACGCTGAACTACGTCGATGTCGGGACACAGATTATACAGCTCGTGGTTCATACGTCGTCGAAATTCACAGTTTTCTCTTATAGGACCATATATTTATCGCAGCATTTTTCTCTCTAAGACACCCAGTGATAATTCATCAGCATGCGATATGACCCAGGAATCTGCGCCATCATGCAATACAGGTTGTATGAGAGTCTGCTATAGTTGGATCTTCGTCTCTCTCGAGAGGGTCTTATCTCGGAAGTGCTTGCTTAGCCCGAAGTAACACCTGTTTGCAAACACAATTATCCATTTGATTTCCAGGCTGACCTTATTACTTCCGTTCACGGTAGATCCGAGGAAAACAAAAATTCGTTCACTACGTCGAAATTATAACGATTATCAATTTTCACCCTTTCATCCCATCGGGTGGTTGTTCTGCTTTGCCAAACTATTAAATTTGTCTTGTCCTCGTTTACTGCCAAACCCACTTTTGGTGATTCATTCTCAGTTATCGAAATAACCTAAGTAACTTCTCGCAGATTTCGCACAATTATGTCTAAGTCGTTAGCCTATGCGAGCATTATGTGAGTTCGACTTGACTGCAGCTTTTCTTACAATGATCTCAATTAATCTGTTTAAGAGATCGCGTGATAAGGCGTAACCCTGCCTGAGGTCTCGCCTCGTACTAAATGGTTTGGTGAGATCTTTACCAATATTTACTGAAGATTTCGTGTCAGTAAGGGTCAGTCTACAAAGGCGTGCCAGCTATCCCCGTATCGGGCTATCGAAGGCAGCCTTTACATCTAAAAAGAGATGGTAGGTCTCGATTTGTTATAGTTGGTTTTTTTCCCTATGATTTGTTGTAATGTGAATGTCTGGCCGATCATCCACTTTCCAGGCCTAAATCCACACCGATAAGGTCCGATCAGGTCTGCAACAAACAGCCTTAGTGGTTCGCACATTAAGCTCGAGAGGACCTTGTATGGAATGGATAAAAGGCTCATTCTACGAGGGTTGCTAAGAATTCCACAATAATAAGACAGTATTCCACAATAATAAGACAGTATGCTGATTAAAGACCCTTTTAATTCAGACCCACAAGTGTTAACCAGCTCAGCCGGTAATTCATCGGTACCAGAGACTTTGTTGTTCTTTAGTCGGGAAACTGCAGTTCTATCTTAACTTGGGTTAGGACTGGGGCAGTCGACGCCATCGCCCTGTATGTGCTCAACACCTTCATCTATATTGAAGTCTCCGGGGCAAGTAAAGCAGATAAGTGATCTCTCTATATTCCCAACATACTCTGCATATCAGTGACAAGATTCCCATCCTTATAACTACAAAAGGGGGCAATCGGTAAAATTTACGGGCCTCATTCTTCCTTCTGTAAGACACAAGATTTTTAATATTTTTTTTTTGTATTTTGGTTGATTAAACATGTAATAGCATAACAAAAAAAGATTATTCGAAATGGCCGCCATCTCTGAGGTCTGACCGGCCAATCGTCTATTGCAGTATGCACTACCTCCATAGGGAATTTGACCACTGCACAGATAAGTGAACGCCTAAGGTAGTCTACATTTGGGTGACGAGCAGTGCAGACAATGCCCTTTAAAAGGTACCAGAACTTGTAGCGTAAAAGATTCAGGTCTATACTACCCTATGATCAATCAGCCGTTGAAATAAAGTTTGGTACATTGTTTTTGAGTGGTTCTTCAATTATGGTCTGGGGCCGAGTCCTGTTGAAAGGACAATGGCTCGTTTTCGAACAATGTGATATTTAATGCCTGCACAACTTTTCCAAAACGTCCTATTGGTACACGCTATTATATTTTCACGGTCCGCCAAATTCTGGAGAAGACCCATGAAAAACAACTCGACACCTATCACCTATTTGTCGATTATAAGGCGGCTTTCGATAGCCCGATACGAGAGAAACGCTACGAAGCAATGTCTGAGCTTGGTATTCCTGCAAAACTCATACGCTTCTGCAGGATGAACTTGACGAACTCCGCAGTGAAAGTCCGCAGTGAAAGTTGGTAAGGATCTTACCGAAACTTTCGAAACCCAGCGAGGCCTCAGGCACCTTATGGTGCGACCTCTTTAACGCCTTAATGTAGATCATTATAAGAAAAGCTGCAGTCAACATGAATAAAACCATCAGCAGCAAAAGTCACATGCTGCTCTCGTATGTTGATGATATACATATGTACGTATGATTGGGCGCACAATGAGAGAAGTTACTGCGGTGTTTTCGAGAATTGAGAAGGAGTCAGCACAAGTGGGTTTGACAGTAAATGAGGACAAGACAAAATTAATGGTTTCAACGAGCAGGACCTTCATGCGATTAGACCAAAGCGTGAACGTTGATAACCGTTATAATTTCGAATTTATATACCTCGGATCTGCCGTAAACAAAGACAACAACGTCAGCCTTGAGATCAAGCGGAGAATTGTGCTTGCGAATATGTGCTATTTTGGCCTAAGCAAGCAATTTACAGATCAATCCCATTCTTGAGTAACAAACCTCCAGCTGTACCCGAGTTCCATACAACCTATCTTCTTTATGGCGCAGAATACTGGGTCTTAACGCAAGCAGACGAAACATCTCTAGGAATCTTCGAGAGAAAAATGTATGGCCATATAGTGCACAACGGCGAGTATCGGCGATACATGAATCATTGGCTGTATGAGCTTTATCCTGACATTGACATAGTTAAGCGGATCAGGATAACGCGATTGCGATGGCTAGGCCGTGTCAGTAGAATGGATGAAGACGAACCAGCACGAAGGGTTTTCGAAACCGATCTCTAAGGAAGACGAAAAATAGGTAGACAAAGACTCCGCTGGAAGGATCAGGTTGACGAATCTCTGCGTACACTTGGTATTACCAACTGGAGAGATAAAGCAAAAGATCGAACTGGTTGGTGAAATATGTTATCTTCGTTTTGTAAGGTTCATGACCCTACGTGGTGTTCTTGGCCGGATAAGTAAGTAAGAACGCCAAAACCAAATGTCAGCGTTTAAAAGGCTGTCAAGATAGAGAGAGAATGTTCAGTGAGTTTCTTACAGTGGGGACGAAAAATATTGTACCCGTATTTATGAAGGTACTAAGTATTTACTACCTACTGTTAATTGTATGAAAGTTAAGTACTCTCACACATTTTCTGCGTTCAAGAATGAACGTATTCATGAGTTTCTGATACTCGCAAAATACGAACCCTGGCTGGAACCCCCTCTCTGAGACGATTCATTCAAAACTTTACAACTTTCTGCACGCCTTCTCAACAACGCAAGCTGGCAACCGAGCTATTAAATTCATGATATATAGCAACCAGATCCAACTAGAAGTTGTACGCATACAGGCTGTAAGTTGTGCCTTGCGACTCACAACTCACTTCTCATTAAACTCAATTTTTATTTAATTCCTTGAAGGGATTAGTAAAAGCTTCTCACATTATTTCCAATGTATTGTTTTTATTTTAATCCCTATTAATCGTGGGGTAGAGTTTTATTTGTAACGCTGGGAATGAAGGGAAAGGGATGTCACTGTTCTGCTCAAATCTCTGGTACATGTAAAATAGTCGCTCATACATGGCTCTCGAAGTTCAAACTCTGACTTCAAGTACAATATGTGCGAGGGTGTTCGCAAGTACAGTTGGCATGTCATACTCGTTCCTACTCGTACAGTGTCTGTGTTGCATGAGTTTTTATCCTCTTAATTTATTTGTGCCTTATTAAACTTTCATTCAATAAATCTTACCAAAAAATAAGCAGCGACAACAGAAGAACATGAAGAAACATATAAGTTTATTATATACACGCACACGCACACGAACACATCCACGCGAGCACATAGTCACACCTACTTACATAGGTACAGTGGCTTCAAAAAGCAAAGACCTAAGGCTACACACTCAAATATGTGTATTTCGCATTACGGGGACAAAAATAAAATGAAGTCATTGTCAATGTAATTTACTTTTTTCAGCACTTCTAGTACAACATATTTCATCATTGCAACCAAACGTTTTCGCATCAGTTTAGACGAGACCTATTATTCTCTGCAACTACTGGGCGGTTCGAGATACTGATTGGGAACACTACGGTGGCTGACTCAATTGCATCCTTGGATAACGCCGGCATGTGAATTGTGTATCACTATAGTAGGGATATTTTAACTAACGTTAATCTTGCAAATAATCGAATTTATCCCTTATCCCAAAATATTAGGACGGACTACTAGAAAACAGGTTCAGGAATACATTTGTTCTAGAATTGCCAACAATCTGAACAACGCGCTATAGAGAAAACGTCTGAGTTCCTCTGATATCTCTAGAGAAGATAATCTAATGGCGTCACATCGCATGAACGCGATTGTCAGTTAATAGGTCCATTTCGTGAAATTAATACTCCGTCAATCGCTGCTTTCAATAAATTTCTTGTATCACACCAGGTTAATTTATTTCAACGGAGGTACGAAAAAGTTAGCAATTATATCTCTGTACCATTCACCGTTAAGTTTAAAGTATAACCATCATCATTTTTTAAGACGAATGTACCAATGATTCCACCGGCCCATAAAGAGCACCAACTGGCTGATTTTATTTTGATGTAATGGTGTGGCCGTCGGTGGTGCAATGGTGAGTGTGCGCGGCACTTGTACATGAGAACGTAGGTTCAATCCCTGGTCAGACCACCTTACATTTCTTTCGACGATGGTCACCTCGCTTAGTGATGGCGACACTATCGAGTACTTAGCCATAAAAACGCTTCTCAAAATAACGTTCGGAACCGGTGTAAAACTTTAGGACCCAATCAGTGAGTGTAAGAGTAGAAAGCGCACAGCTCACTGATTGCGAGAAGCTCTCCCCAATCCCTTCATGAGATGTAATGGAAAACCATGTTGTTGTTTAATGGTGTTTCGACAACGGGTTTCGTATTATTGACTTTAATTAAATTGAATTGAATGGAATTGGATTGAATTGAATTGAATTCAGTTGAATTGAACTGCATTGAATTGAACTGAATTGAATTGGATTGACTTGGATTGATTTGAATTGAAGTGAATTGAATTGAATTGAGTGGAATTGAACTGAACTGAACTGAATTGGATTGAATTGAATTGAATTAAATTAAATTGAATTACATTAAATTGTATTGACTTGAATTGAATTGAATTGCATTGAATTGAATTGAGATGAATGGAATTGAATTGAATTGAATTGAATTGCATTGAATTGAATTGAACTGAACGTAACTGAATTGAGTTGAGTTGCATTGAATTGAATTGAATCGCATTGAATTGAATTGAGTTGAACTGACTTGAATTTTATTGGATTGATTTGGATTGAATTGGATTGAGTTGAATTGGAACGAATTGAATTAAATTGAATTGCATTGAATTGAATTAATCTGAACCGAACTGAACTGAATTGAATTGGATTGATTTGGATTGAATTGAATTGAACGGAACTGAACTGAATTGAGCTGAACTGAACTGAATTGAATTGGATTGTATTGTATTGAATTGAACTAAATTGAACTGATTTTAATTGTATTGAATTGCATTGAATTGAGATGAATTAAATTGATTTGAATTGAATTGAATTGAATGAAATTTGAATTGAATTGAATTGAATTGCATTGAATTGAGTTGAACTGGCTTCAATTGAATTGGATTGATTTGGATTAAATTGAATTGGATTGAGTTGAATTGAATCGAATTGAATTAAATTGAATTTTAGCTTTATTGAACAAAAAATATTTTCTTACATTTCATCTGAATTCATATTCCCGCGAAGCCATTTCGGCTTGTCTGCAGGATAACAAATAGTTGTGTAAAACAATGTTCATACTATTAAGCTCATTTCAACTCAGCTGTGTACATATTTCATAAATATTTATTATTTCAGTATAAAATATAATTAAATTCAATTTATGTTTTCATAACTTTAATTCCAAAGATTTAATTTAGGAAGTGGTTTATGATTAATTTCTTTCTAATTATCTTGTTATGTATGCTTAATAGGTTTGCTGGCATATTATTTAGAGTTGTTGGTAGAGTTACGGCTAATGACTTCTTTCCATAATCATTTTGGAAACTCGGTACTTTATAGCGCCCTTGTGCGCTTCTCTCGTGTTCTGTTGATGGTCAATATGTTCAAGCAAGTTTGGATCATTGTAAAATTCGTTTACAATTGAGGTATTATATATTCCCTCAATATTCAATATTTGGAGATGCTTGTATAAATTGGTCTCATTGTGTGATGTTTGGTAGCGATTTATGTGTGCGTTGTTGTTTTGATTAGCTGTGTTGATCGTTTCAGGATTGTGTGGAAGTTTATGGTCGGAATATTTTGATACATGTAGTTTATTTTACGTTGTTGGTTTTTATATAGTAATTTAAGCAGTCCATTTAGCGTTAATTGAAGCGTCCTGCAGTATGTCGCTGTTCCCCATGCAGTTATCCCATTGATACATTATCCCAGTTATACATTGAATTGAATTGAACCGAACTGAACTGAATTGAATTGAATTCGATTGATTTGGATTGAATTGAATTGAGTTGAATTGAATTGAACTGAACTGAAATGAACTGAACTGAATTGGATTGAATTGAATTGAACTAAATTGAACTGAACTGAATTAAATTGAATTGCATTGAATTGAGATGAATTGAATTTATTTGAATTGAATTGAATTGAATTGAATTGAATGGAATGGAATGGAATTGAATTGAATTGATTTGAATTGAATTGAGTGGAATTGAATTGAATTGATTTGAATTGAATTGAATTGAATTGAATTGAATGGAATGGAATGGAATGGAATTGAATTGAATTGAATTGAATTGAATTGAATTGAATTGAATTTAATTGAATTGATTTGAATTGAATTGAATTGAATTGAATTGAATTGAATTGATTTGAATTGAATTGAATTGAATTGAATTGAATTGAGTTGAATTGAATTGAATTGAATTGCATTGAATTTAATTGAATTGAATTTAATTGGTTTGAATTGAATCTACCTGAACATTTGAATTCAATTAAATTGAAATGAATTGAATTGAAGTGGATTGAATTTAACTGAATTGGATTGAGTTGAATTGTACTGAATTGAATTGAATTAACCGGTTTTGTTTTTGAACACTCTAGTAAGTACCCATCACGATTACTCATTACCCGCAGGGTATGGGGAGAATAATGGGTATTTAGCCACGACGATGGGAAATTACCCATAACCCACAGTGTATGGGGAATTTAATGGGTAGCTACCCACGGCGATGAGGAATTACCCATCGTGATTTCCAATTACACATTATTCTTACGATGTGGCGATATTAATTGAAGGAATTGTTTAACTGGTGATCAAATTTGGCTCACCACTAGATTATAAGATGGATATATGGAATTTCCGTGGTCACACAAAACATCTCACGCAAGTTATTTGTGAACTTACATTTTGAAAGCACTGTATGCAATTACTATACAATGTGTATGTAAAAAATTAACAAGGGTGTGAGTCAGTAAGTCAATGAGTGAGTGGATGGATGTATGAATGAGTAAGTGAGTGAGTGGTTTCGTCTTATCGATGTCCAATGGACGTGTATTTATGGATGGACATTTTCGGTCCAATGAGGCACAATAAGTTTTTGTGGTTTTTGGTTATTGTTGCTGAATTTCGTTTGGGGTTTTTTGCCGTTTCTTTACTTCTCATTTCGTTTCATTCTTATTATGTACTACTTTTTTATTTTATAAGAATTTGTGGTTTATTTAAAGTTACAAGCTTTCATTTTTATCTTCAATAAAATGTAATAAATAAATTTTAGTTTCTTCAGAAAAAATCAAGACAAAAGAATGACAGAAATTCCATCAAAAGATGTAGGAAAGTAGAAGGTTACATGAAATTCCTGCGATAAGAGTCAGACGAAGCGAAGAAAAAATTACCTAAAAGCTAAACAAAAGAAAGTAAGACGGAGGAATGAGGAATCAAAAGAGGAATAGATAAATATTCCATTAAATATTTGAATTTCGTAGTGTGACTTACATAGTTTACATTAAAGTTAGGAGTTAGTAGTGATGGATTACATGTGGAATGATCTCAAAGCAACTTCAACAAATGGGGGTAAATTTATGTTTTCTGCCTTGGGTCGTTTAGTTTACTGCTGGGGTGTGCTGAATTTTACTTTTAACTGTCAGTGATTTGCATTCAGGGGAAAGGTGTTTCATGGGATTTCAAACCACTTTGAATAATCATGGCGCTAGATAATCTGGTAAGTTTTTATAAAATTCTATTAAAGTTTTTCTTTATTGAAACTGTAAAATCAAAATTTAATATTTTAGTCATTACACTATGTGCTGATTTTCAACCTCCAGGAAAGCACATTTTCATTACAGCTGATACGCTGTTAGGCCTAATTTTTGAGTGAAAAATCATCTTTGATCAATGAATTAATTTTTTAGGGTAATAGTTGATGGCTATTTAACCAGCTAAAGTTGTGCATTTATACTATGATGAAGTGACCATATGGTTTTGGCAGAAAAGGAGAAGAAGAAGAAATACAAGGCTTCTTTAATTGTAAATGTGAACAATTATAATCACCATCCTAATTGAAAAACAATAAAAACGTATAATTTAACTCGTAGTGCAGTTAGAACTTCATTTCTGCAGAAATACCTTACAATTTCATTAAATATTTTGTATTTTATCACTCCGGTTTTGTTTTGCAAATGGCGTTAGATTGATGCATTGTAACTAGGGTTTGGGAATTTCCCGGGATTCCCGGGATTTTTTTTATTGAAAAATCAATGAGTACAGCTCAACTTTGATAAAAAAAAAAATAAATAAATATTTTCTCATTACATTCCATGAAGGAATAGAGGGAGAGCTATCTCGCAATCAGTGCGCCGTGCGCTTTCAATTTTAATCTCATTGATTGGGACCTACTTCGATAATTTTTTATAAAACAGAATGTTTATTTTTATTTAAAAAACAATTGTAGCAAAAATTCATCTTGTACATATAAGTATAATATTAGAAATTAAAACTAAAAAAGAAAAACTAAAAAATGTTACCAGTCACACAAAAGTTTTGTTAGTTTGAGATCGATTTGGTATTAAAACATAAATTCAAGTACATACATATCATTACAGATTATTAACTATTTATTTAAAAAATGAGTTTTCAAAATAACCAATGCGTTTAAAAGAACATTTGACATCCTGTTCCTGATTTTTGTTGCAAAGTTCCCGGCAATAGAGAAAACCCTTTCGCATTCTACCGAAGTTGGTTTTATAGTCAGCAGTGCATTAAAAAGGCTGTAAAGTTTATAGTCCGGCACTTAGTGGCGGCAAATAAAACCAATTTCTTTTTGAAAAAATTATAATTTTTTGGTTTTGAAATTTTGGGCACGGCTTTTGCATTGTAAATTTCATTTCTTAACTTATCTGCAAAACTTTGGTCGGTTTTGTTTGGAGATGTTTCATCATCACTACTGGATGGTGATATTTCTAAGATGGCAGAACATGGCAGAAACAGAAGATCGAATATTTGTTCTGCATACGTTTTTAAACATTTTTTTGATATACCAGAATAAGTATTAACAAGATCAGCAGTTTTTAAATAGTTTATAAGTGATATCATTTTATCATCTCTTTGATCTTTTAATTCTGGACATAATTTATTTTATTTTTCAAGTTAATAGTGGCTTATTTCATGAAACGCCGTATCTCGTAAAATAATTTGGAAATTGAAACAATCGGGTTTGATATGTAAATAAATTTTCATAAAATAAATCGGCATTGTCTCAACTTACAATTTACTTCATAGGTTTCAGATTCAATGTCGTCATTACTCCACGCACTATCGTTTCCAGAAGAGTTTGAATGTGCTTTAGAGTAAAGAACTTGAAGCACTGCTAGATGAATGGCATGGTTCCAACAAAAAATCCTTCTATCGGACTATCAGCAACGAGTCGTTTCATTACGCTGATATGGTAGCCACTATATGATTCTTGAAACAAATGTTAAACTCTTGAAGTCTATTTTCAATCATAGCTCTTATTTCAACAGCACTACATCTTCCTGCTATAAAAACCAGACCTAAATTGTAATACGAATCATTTCCATTTATACAGATATTTAAGTAGCGTCTTTGCGCCACACTAGTCCACTCATCTAAGATCAGTGTAAATGTCCCATTTCCTGAAATGTTTTGAGTAATTTCCTTTATAAGTGATTCCTTTACACTACCGTAGTATTTTAAAATGATATTTTTTATTTTTTATTCATACTTTGGCAATTTCATACGTTGGTTCGAGAAACTTTCCCGTAAAAATTAACTTCTTGTAATTGTCCGGATTGACATTCCATCAACTGCAGCTAACTTAGAAATAATTTCTGGAACTGTTTTTACTACCAGAAAATTTTTAATACTGTTTGATGTTTTTGCTGTTTGAGGGTTTGATTGATTTTTAATGTTTCTGTTGGTTTCTAACACATTGTTTGCATTATTATTGTTCCGATCAGGATGACTATTTAATTGCACGTCGTGGACGCATATCAGATGTCGGATAAGACCACTGGTGCTACCTACGTTATACATAAGCTTTTTGAAGCAAGAGTTGCATTGTGCTGCTCCATCGACCTTCGTAAAATGCTTCCAAACTCCTGACATATTATTCTTGCACAGAAAAATTATAAATTGAATTAAAGCCATACACAAGCATCGCATTCTTACCTGTAAAATTCGAAGCTTCAAGTTTATTAAAAAGTACTATGTAATTCGTCGTATTTAGTGTTTGCGAAAAGTTTAAGCCGTTCAAATGCCCCTTAGAGCTGAGTTTTCCAGATGCTTTTCTTTTATAGGCTCTCGCGTTCTTTTGTGTCCGTCTTCTCTTATGTTAATTTTTCGAATGTATTCTGTCTTTGTCTGTCTTTGTTTACATTGTGATGGCAGGGTATTTCACCCCTTGGCCGACAAGACTATAATTAACGTCCTTCAAAACGGCCGCTGACTTCGCTATGGCCGCAAAGTGGTATTCAGCTCCCACCGACTGAAGAGCGACGTCAACAGTGTTCCTATTAGTGACGTCAGGTTTTGGCTAGCAAAACACGACAAAACAAACTTGAATGCCTTATTAAATTGAGTGTTTTATAAAACACATTTTTTTACTTTTTATAAATAAGTTGTTTTTTTATAAAAATAAATCTATTCATTCACAAAATGAACCAAAAAAAACTAATTCTCATATTTCCCGGGAATTATAAAAAATTTCCCGGGAATTCCCGTTCCAATTTCCTCGGTAATTCCCGGGATTTCCCGCCCGGGAATTCCCGAACCCCAAACCCAAATTGTAACGATTAGCCGATAAATGTATGAATACTGGTTATTTTTCGTAGTATTTTCCACTGTTGCCACATGGTAGTATGATTATTTGACAAAGCACTGAAAAACTCTTTTCGTATTTATAGTCAGATCAAACATAAATCAAAATCAACTGATTACCAATCTAAATAACCAGTCAAAAATTGTGCCTTAGTCAGGAGAAAAGAATTTGTATATGTGTTGATTGTCAGCAGTGCTATTAATGTTCGTCCATACACAATGTCTTCGACAGCTCAACATATGCCATACGATCAAGGTCACCGGGTTCGAGCTCCGATCGTGGAAGTTGTTTGAATTAAGTTAACAATACACTCGGTTTTTGACTTGAGCCACTAAAATTTATTTCTATGGTTGTTTGGGGGTGCTGTACTCAAATCTTCAACCCGTTTTTGAAGATTGTTTATATTTTTCGATATATTACTTATAATTAGGGCTAATTAAAATATGCAAAAAAAAATTCAAAATATGCGCCAGAAATAGCACGAAAAAATATGAAAATATGCACGGTTATATACACAAATATGCAAAATATGCAAGAAGAAAATCAACAATTTTGTTACTTCAAATTATTTTTATTCAAAGAGATCTTTATTACAATGAACAATCATGTGTTTTTTTTTAAATTTTCAACAAGAAATTATCTTCTATTGTCACATAAATCAGATGAATACATGGAAAATATGCGTTCAACATCAATAGATGTAACCGGAACGTATTTAAATGCGAGTATTTCAGTTGGGGACAACTTTTCAATATATTCATCGGTTTCGGTTTTATTGAAATATATATGATTTTTAATTTTGATTAAGGTCCTTCAGACCTGTGTTTCTGTTCAAAACTTTGTGGAATTTATCAATGAATACATTTTGGTTTGTATTTTCAATATTTTCTTTCACACGTTCTATAACAGCTAAACTTTCACTAATAGGAAGTTCTTTAGTTTCTAGTCGGGTGATGCTTGAGCAGAGGCATAACATAAGTAAAGGTATTTTTGAATTGAATATCTGCAAGCAGACAATCATAAGCCTCCGGCGATTATAGTTTCGGCTCGACTTTGTGGCAGAAGTTATATAAAAGTAAAGAAACAATTAATAACATGCAGAAATACATGTGCAAGAAGAGGAAAGAAATATATTTTATGTGAATTTCTTTTACACCAGTTTGAGTTATACGAGTATGAGTCGTTATATATTAATCGCGTTGGTTTTTTATGCAAGGTGATCCAAAATAAGTATTTTTCTACAAAAAATATTAAAATATGCAAAAAAATGCTTTTTCTGGCAAAAAGCCAGAAAAATTAGCCCTACTTATAACGGGGTTTTCAACAGAGACGCTACAAAAGTAAATCGATAGGGGCAGCAAACGACGCCATACTTTTTCCCGCTCTTTTGAAATTTCTCTTCAGTAAGGTTTGCCATTTCATCATGGCAAGATATAGGAGCCAACAACGAGTCGAAATTATTAAAATTTACTACCGAAATTTGGAATCGGTGGCCTCAACTTTAAGAGCGCTACGTCCAATTTATGGTCGCACCATAATCGTCCTACCAGATCAACAATTGAGCGTCTAGTGGAAAAATTTGAATCCACAGGCACAGTACAAAATGTTCCCGTGCCAGTGAGACAAAGAAGTACCCGTAGTGTCGAGAATATTGCTGCCGCTGAGGCTTCAGTTCAAGAAAGCCCAAATGTGTCTCTCACACGTCGTTCTCAAGCGTTGGGCATCTCTGTGACGTCGTTGTGGCGAATTTTGCGAAAAGATCTTGGCATACATCCTTACAAGATCAAATTGACGCAAGAACTGAAGCCGATTGACCACCATAAGCGTCGTATGTTCGTGAATTGGGCTGAGCAACAACTTGAAAATGATTCGGATTTTCATCGGAAAATCATCTTCAGCGATGAGGCTCATTTCTGGCTGAATGGCTTCGTCAATAAGCAAAATATGCGTTATTGGTCAGACAGCAATCCACACGTAATCCATGAGTCATCATTGCATCTCGAAAAAATTACGGTTTGGTGCGGTGATGATCAAGACCGGCACATTACTGTGAATGCGAATCGCTACCGTTCAATGATAACGGAATATTTTTGGCCCCAATTGGATAATATGGACTTAGAGGACATGTGGTTCCAACAGGACGGCGCCACAAGCCACACAGCGAATGCCACAATCAATTTATTGGAAACCAAGTTTGGTGAACGTGTTATCTCACGAAATGTCACAGTCGATTGACCGCCTCGGTCGTGCGATTTGACGCCGTTAGATTATTTCCTGTGGGGCTACGTCAAGTCTATGGTCTATGCCAACAAGCCAGCAATGATTGATGAACTTCATACGAATATCGAACGTGAAATTGCAGCAGTATCGGCCGATTTATACTTGAAAACCGTCGAAAATTGGGTTCAGCGTCTGGACTTCTGCAAGCGTGCCCGTAGTGGTCATGCCAAAGAAATCGAGTTCCATACATAATGGCATCGAACGTACTTTCACAGGAATAAAGAATTTCATTGGTATCTAAAACCGGTTTTGTTTTATTTAAAAAAACTTTTGTAGCGCTCTTATTGAAAAACCCTTTAATATTTACTATTTTTGGGCAATTAATGAAAATATTAATCAATAGAAAGTGATAAATGGAAACTGAAAGCGGTTGAACTCCCATGAAGGGATTAGGGAGAGCTTCTCACCAACTAGTGAGCTGTGCGCGTTCTAGACCTAAAATTTTTCACCGGTATCGAACCGTATTTTGAGAAGCCTTTTCATGGCTAAGTACTCGATAGTGTCGCCGTCACTAAGCGAGGTGACCGCCGTCGAAAGAAATTTAAGGTGGTCAGAGTAAAAGCGTTAAATCGCACGATCTAGACACGTAGTGGAGTAACAGAGGCCAAATTGCTGCGAACGGCGCCGAATCGATAATTCACGGTCATCAACAACACTGGCGGATACAGCTGCGATATTTTCCTCTGTCCGAAAAAAACGGCCTCTGTAACATATTCTCCCAAACATACTCTGCAGGAACCATGTATATGTTTGGAACACACTTCAAACATTTAAATGTTTGCAAGGAATTAGCATGTTTACTGAGCATGTAGTGCAAACATTAGCATGTTTACTGACAAATATGTATGCTTTTAGGTGGAAACATATGCGTGCTTCTTCCCAAACATCCATATACTTACGTGGAAGCATTCGCGTGTTTCCCCCAAACCTCTATATGCTTACGTGGAAACATATGCGTGTTTTCTTCCAAACATAATAATATTTAGAAACGAATTATTATTTCTCTCTATAATACAAAATTAATACAAAAAATTAAAATATTTAAAATTTGTTGGTAATTGCAGCTATCTGAAATCCAGCTTTCAATGTGCCTGATTTCGTACAGATTTTGATCAGCTTAACCTTATCCGAACCTTTGCTGCAAACAGGTATTTCTCTGGGGCGATATTTATCCCTAGAATCGCTCGTAAGTCCACTACACTGGTGAGTGATTCCCACCAATTACCATGTGATCATTCTGGTTTTCTGTTTGTTGATCAGGTTACATCCAAGTAGCCTTGTGTTGGAATCTCGTACTACTCCTTTGGCGCGGCGAAATCCATCAGTTTCATTCCGTTATCTTCATCTTGTAGACTGAGTTTACCGATGGTGGGTTCAACGACATTTCCCTGTCGACTTTAGCATGGCATGGTTAGGTCAGCGGTCGGAGGTTTTTTGTAAGCGCTCACAGAACACGTCCTTGATGCCATCGTCTTTTGTCTATGTCGGAGAATGTACAAAATTAGCGAAATAGTAATGTATTTAGCCTTTATGCGAATGATGGATATACTACGATCACTCATGTGGCTGAACATAAAGACTAGATGTTTCAGGCTTTGTCCAGTACAAACCCGCAGCCAAATTCATGCCTTTGGTCATGCCATTTTTATTGGGGTTTTCAATAAGAGCGCTACAAAAGTTTTTTTAAATAAAACAAAACCGGTTTTAGATACCAATGAAATTCTTTATTCCTGTGAAAGTACGTTCGATGCCATTATGTATGGAATTCGATTTCTTTTGCATGGCCACCACGGGCACGCTTGCAGAAGTCCAGACGCTGAACCCAATTTTCGACGGTTTTCAAGCAAAAATCGGCCGATACTGCTGCAATTTCACGTTCGATATTCGTACGAAGTTCATCAATCGTCGCTGGCTTGTTGGCATAGACCATAGACTTGTCGTAGCCCCACAGGAAATAATCTAACGGCGTCAAATCGCACGACCGAGGCGGCCAATCGATTGAGCACGTTCGACACGTTCACCAAACTTGGTTTCCAATAAATTGATTGTGGCATTCGCTGTGTGGCTTGTGGCGCCGTCCTGTTGGAACCACATGTCCTCCAAGTCCATATTATCCAATTGGGGCCAAAAATATTCGGTTATCATTGAACGGTAGCGATTCGCATTCACAGTAATGTGCCGGTCTTGATCATCACGAAAGAAGTACGGCCCAATGACGCCGCCGGCCCATAAACCGCACCAAACCGTAATTTTTTCGGGATGCAATGATGACCCATGGATTACGTGTGGATTGCTGTCTGACCAATAACGCATATTTTGCTTATTGACGAAGCCATTCAGCCAGAAATGAGCCTCATCGCTGATTGTTGAGGCCTCTTAAAGTTGAGGCCACTGACTCCAAATTTCGGTAGTAAGTTTTAATAATTTCGACTCGTTGCTGGCTCGTATATCTTTCCATGATGAAATGGCGACCCTTACTGAAGAGAAATGTTAAAAGAGCGGGAGAAAATATGGCGTCGTTTGCTGTCCCTATCGATTTACTTTTGTAGCGTCTCTGTTGAAAAACCCTTTAGTAAATTATTTCTTGTATAGCCAATTCCTGTCCATCGCATCCCCTAGATAGCAGTAATGCTACTTTATAATTCGCTGAAGTTCGAACATTCCTAGTGTATATCCGTAAATGGAGGTCCTTATAAAGTTTGCCCAATCGTTTGCAAAGTTTGCTCGTCATCAATAAATAGGGGAGTTTTATGTTTCTCATTTCGAATTTTCATTACTATAAATAAACGATGGCGGAAGGCCAGTCCAGCCCACTGTGTTTTTTGCATTTTACAGCCGTCCACTCTTGGTTTGACGCTAACCAGGGTGAAGCTCTTAATGAGTCTGTCAGACCTGGATTTGATTCTCCCTGGCGCTCATCCGCTGTTGACCAGCACTGTTAGGATATCCGTCTTCTTAGGCAAAACGAGAATTATAGGTCAAGCAGATCTTGGGTACCTGCATAAATTACCCTTAGGAACCGCCTTTGCAAACTTGAGGTAACTTGTAGTTCGCTCAGCCTTCCTATATCAGTGTCCCCACTTATGCCCCCAATATCGTGACAAGATTGTTACCTCTGGATGAAATAAATGGTATAAAGAGCAACAAGGATAATTGAAAATTTAACATTTTCACACACTGAGCTCCGTTTCTTTCAAAATTAATACCAACGTTTAAATTAATTGACTGGATCTAATCCTTGTGTACACGCAAGCGATATTTAAAAAAGTTTCCTAAATGTAACTTCTCCAGAATTGTAATAGACAATTTTCCCCCAGACTTCACCACACATTCGTTTATCCAGCTAATCACTTCTACAGCTCCAACCTAAAATTCACCTACTGCTTAATTTCTCTTTGGTAGCACCATAACAACAGTCATTTACCCCGCCAGCAAATGCAAGAGGAACAAATAATTTGTTTAAAATTCGTTCAAAGAAATTTTAACAAAATAACATGAAAGTGTCTTTGAATGCAACAATGAAGACAAACACAAAATTTAAATTGTCTATCTAACACTTGGTCGCTTCACACACCCCCGTCCGTTGGTTGAGGGAAAGTTTGAATTTAGGGTTTTCTTTTGACTTTTTGTCGTTTCGTTTCGTCTCGACGCAATCAACACTTTACATCGGGCTTCTAATATACTAAATTCCTATGAATAAGACTGGAAACGGAATCAGGCGTAACTGCTGTGGCAGTGTTGGGAGTGACGGGGAACAAATTTCATTTATGTTGAAAATTGTACGGTTTATCTTGGCACCGCACCGGCAGTAACTGAGTGTTTGGAGTGATATACGTTTTTTCACGTACACAATTGCCTGTTAAAAAAGTCAGCGTTTTAGATGTTAAGCGTCAGCTACAGCTCCAGCTTCCAGCTAAGTGTAAGTTGATTATTTTGCATGAATGTTTCGAAACCGAGGGGTTTTGATAGAAGTTGTGGTATTTTCAAATTTTCACTTTTCATTGGGAAAATATATAAATTTATTGAAATGTTTTTTTATCCGAGAGCAAAATAACTGAAGTATGAAGGATATTTTAACCATTTCAAATTGTACCCCCTTTGAAAATACAACGCATATTAGTTTTCAGTTGTTTCGGCTTAAGGTCATAAGAATAAAAAGAAAACACTTCAAGCATTTCTTCTTACAATTTTATTAATATTTTCCAATATTTCGACCAACTTCGTTGATCATTTTCAAGGATCTGATAAAACAAGAATAAACACAAAGTATTCATAAACATTATTGAACAGTTCAAACAAGAATCAACATAAACAAGTATAGTATTTTCCCCAAAGGGAGAATGATTAATTTTAATTACATTTTGAGATAACACAGAGCGCGTCCAAGTTTCTCCGCAGGCTTATGTCAGCTGATTTCTCCTTCTCTTGAATTTGTCAATTGTGTGCCTATACACTTGCGCACATTGATCTGTATTTCGTTTGAAATTAAGCCTTTTCTCCGATGGAACGTCAATTATATGCAACATTTCCTGGAAGAGGTGTCTTGAGTAATTTTTCTCTTCGGCCAGAATTTCCACTTCGTCAAAATTTGGTTTGTGTCCAGTTAAAGTACAGTGGGCTGTGAGTGCTGTCTTTTATTCTATCGGCTTATAATGAGCTTTTTGGTCCGACTTATGAGCAGATATGCATATATGATATATGCACCTACAGACGGTTAAGGAGAGATCCCACAACAGGACTACATGATGAAAATAACAATAAGTGGATGCACTCAGAATATACGGATTACCTAAGATCCACAAAGAGGGACCCATTTGTTCGTCAATTGACGCACCGGGTTATGGGCCATGCAAGTTTGTGTTGGATATACTTAAGAACGTGACAAAGAATTCAAAATACAATGTAAAGGACGCAGTGGACTTCATGACGAGGATTCGGAACATTAGCATTGATGAGGATGAAATAATAGTTTCATTTGACGTGGTTAACTTATTCCCCACCATACCGATTAATCTAGCTCTAAGGACTATAGAGGATAACTGGGACGAAATTGGACAGTACACGAATATACCACCTGGGGATTTTATGGAAATTTTGACATTCTGCATCAAGGACACACGCTATTTCCAGTATGAGGATGGATTCTACGAACAGCGGAAGGGTATGCCCATGGGATCACCAGCATCACCGATTATATCTGACATCATCATGGAGGTATTAGTGGATACAGTACTCGACATATTGGGGGAGAAGCCGGGAATCTTGACGAAATATGTGGACGATTTATTTGTTGTTATCAGAGGAACTGAAGTGGCCAACATGATGACAGCATTGAATTCTTTTAATGGACAAATACAATTCACGCTCGAAGAGGAAAGGGACAATAGGCTACCATATTTGGACAGTTTGGTTATCGGACAGGGAAATGCTCTCGAAATGGACTGGTGCCAAGAACTTACAGCGTCGGGACGATTGAAAAATTATCATTCCAAACACCCAAGGGGGACAATTATTAACACTGCGAGCAACTTCATTAAGAGAGTTTTGAGGATGAGTGACGCTGAATTCCACTAGACGAATAAGGGGAAAATGGTGGAAATCCTTAAATTGAATAGTTTCCTCACGGAGATTACGGACAATCTGATACCACGGGCAGAGACGAGCAAGCCGACTGAACGCCGTACTGAATCTGACAGAATTTATAAGACCACAACGTGTGTTCCGGGTTTCCCTGAAAGATTGAAACATTTCAATATATATGACAACGGAGAATATGAATTGGCGTTGAAATCGAATTTAACCGTGAATAATTTATGGTGCAATGGTTAGTGTGCGCGGCTCTTGTACATGAGATCCTGGGTTCGAACCCTACTCTGACCACCTTCAAAAAAAAAAAATTCTTTCGGCGGCGGTCTCCTCGCACAGTGACGGCGACACTACCGAGTATATAGCCATGAAAAAGCTTCTCAAAATACCGTTCGGAATCGGTCTAAAACTGTAGGGCCCAATCAGTGAGTAAAAATTGGACAGCGCACAGCTCAGTGATTGTAAGAAGTTCTCCCCGGTCCCTTCATGGGATGTTATGGGAAACCATTTATTTTTTTTTTTTAGTTTATTTAGTAGGACAAAGTCTATTATTGACAAAAATGACAAGCCAAACGTTGTGTACAAGTGCAGCATTTGCCAGAAATTATATGTTGGCACTACAATGAATAAATTGAAAACTAGAATATCTGCTCATAAGTCGGACCAAAAAGCTCATTATAAGCCGATAGAACAAAAGACACAAACCAAATTTTGACGAAGTGGAAATTCTGACTGAAGAGAAAAATTACTCAAGACGCCTCTTCCAGGAAATGCTGCATATAATTGGCGTTCCATCGGGGAAAAGGCTTAACTTCAATCGAGATACAGATCAATGTGCGCATGTGTATAGGCACACAATTGACAAATTCAAGAGGAGAACAAATCAGCTGACTCTGTGTTATCTCAAAATTTAGTTAAAATTAATCATTCTCCCTTTGGGGAAAATAATATACTTGTTTATGTTGATTCTTGTTTGAACTGTTCAATAATGTTTATGAATACTTTGTGTTTATTCTTGTTTTATCAGATCCTTGAAAATGATCAACGAAGTTGGTCGAAATATTGGAAAATATTAATAAAATTGTAAGAAGAAATACTTGAAGTGTTTCCTTTTTATTCTTAAGCCGAAACAACTGAAAACTAATATATCTACAAAGGTCAACTATACTCGCAACTGATACAACGCATATTTTTTTGAACGAGTGATGGAAAGGTGGGGAGAAGCTCTCCCCAATCCCGTCATGCGATGTAATGGGAAAATGATGGCATTCTTATATCATTCTTAAGTAGACATGTTCCGATTAAGTATGGAATAAAATAACCGGCAATTGTCGCCCGTTGCTTTGATCACAGGCCCTTGCTCCACGAAATTGTAAGTTGTCATGAACGAAATCTACTTGATATCGGGGTTTCGATGACACTCTCGTTTCCAGCAGCAATATTTTCCAGAGTCCTACCGGTACGTCGACGGTCAGGAGACTTACTGTCCATAATCGACTTCGTAACTTCTAATTTGTTGATCACGTTTTGAACTGTTGACACGTTGGGTGCACTTCCATGGCCGAAAATTCAGCGAAGTGTGAGAACGGTCTCAGCGTATTTTTCTCCATTTTTGCAATTCGTTTCACAATGATAATGCATTTTTCTTTCATTTTTAACCAGCTGAACGCTCGTAGTCGTCAGGTTTCAGAGCAGCCACTTGCACAGCAAACAATACCAAAAAAATGGAGCACTTTTATTGGGACACCCAATATAAACACATTCGGGCAGCTAGATATTTCCTTGAGTTGTATCATTAATTTTCATGGCGACGTTATCAAATGAAGACGTAGAATTTCTGCAGGTCATGACGGGTCCTTTTCAATAAATGAATGCATCTGGCGAGTAACGTTGTGAGAGACGGTTTTTTTAAAAAGTGATATTTTCGTCTCCCAGGATATTTAATTGCAAAACTGAGTAAAAAAATCAGGTTCTGATATTTTAAATCCCTTTCAAAGAGAAAAATCGTTGTTTGTAAAAACCTGTTGTCGCCACTTAGTTTTTGATATAAAATGTTATTTCGTAGTGAAAACTAGAACAATTTTCTTCTCTAAATAATCGAATGTCATTTAATAACATAATTTTCTGTTAAATTTACTAAAAGTGGAAACCAATCCAAAATTTTAAGTGTCATATAAAAACGAAGTGCCTTTAAGTTTACGTCGCTTTTTGTCGCTAGTTAACAATTTACATATGGCAGCTTGTCTTATTCACCAGAAAGCTTCAATTATTGAAATGCTGCGTTTATGTGAAACTGTTCTCAAAGAAAGTATTCAAAAGAACGTGCCAGAGGCGGCCATTAATTTCCGGAGGTCAATTATTTTCGGATGTTAAGGGCAAAAATCGCAGGGTCTGAAAAAAGTAAGAAATCACCCCTTAACTTCTCCCTTACCGAAGGCATGATTTTAGTATGACGAGTATGACGAGTTTTTGATAAAAAAAAAGAGGCACATAATGAAGATGAGTACAAAGATTAAGATTAAGATTTCCAGGGTGGTCCCAAAACTAGCCGGCCTGACGTATACATGGTGTCAGTAGTTAATAAAAAACATATTTTGGTGAAAAGTGGCAACCTTATAAAACATATGTTTCAAGTTTCAAGGTGCCACGTTGTTTAGTATTTTTATTTGAGCCATCAAAATTAAACACCGTTATGTAAGTCAATATCTAAATTTGAAAGGTCTCAGTCCAAGCATTTTTAAAGCCGAGCTATATGATATTCTGCGGGAGCCGGCTCCTTTGTTTACGACTGTAAAATAATGGGTAGCAGAGCTTAAACGCTTCCGTATGAGCTGCCAAGACCAACACCGTAGTGGTCGACCAATGGAGGTGTCCTACGCCAGACACGGTTAAGAAAATTCACATTGGATGATCGTCGGCTGAAGGTACGTGAGCTAGCTGAAATGATAGGCATTTCAAAATATGAATATGTTGTCTTTCATTTCATACTTTGGTTAATATCCTAATCGCTTGAAATATTATGCAGGACAACGTCTGCCGGGTCAGCTAGTATAAATATAAAATATGAAGATGAGAAAGCTGTGCACAAGAAGGGTACCGCTCTTTCAATAGAGCAAAATCAGCGTGGTGAAGATGTTTCATCAGAGATGTTTTCATTTACACCGCAATAAATCCGAATTTTTGCGTCGATTTATAACCATCGATGAGACATGGGTCACCACTTTACACCTGAGACAAAGGCACAGTTTAAGCCATGGACTGGAATGGGAGAATCGTGTCCACAGAACGCGAAGACGGTTCAGCAGGTAAGGTCATGGCGTCTGTTTTTTGGGATGCACAGGTGATAATTTTATTGATTATTTTCAGAAAGGAAAAACCACCAACGGCGAATATTATGCTAATTTATTTCAGAGTTTAAGTGATTACATTATGGGAAAAAGGTGGCATTTGGCGAAAAATAAAGTGTTGTTTCATAAAGACAAAAATCCAGTTCACACATCCACTATTGCGATGGCCAAAATGAATGAATTAAAGTTCGAACTGCTTCATGATGATTGTGAAGCTTTAGCTCCCTCGGACTGTTTTCTATTTCCAAACTTGAAAAAATGACTCGGTGGCAAAAGATTTGCCTGCCAACACTAAAGTGGGGGAGTCTGCGGTTGATGGATATTATAAGGAGTTTGACAGTTCTTACTATAAACAGGGTATCGAAGCAATTGAATATCGCTGAAAAAAGTGTATCGAGCTAAAAGGAGATATTGTTGAAAAATAAAGAAAATTTTACCCAACTTTTGTGTGATTTCGTTGTTAGCTCGGCTAGTTTTGGGACCGCCCTCGTAAGGTGAAGATGGAGATGAAAATGAAGATGAAGATGTAGATATAGATGGAGATGGAGATGGAGATGGAGAGGAAGATGGAGATTGAGATGGAGATGGAGATGGAATTGGAAATGGAAATGGAAATGGAAATGGAGATGGAGATGGAGATGGAAATGAAGATGAAGATGAAGATGAAGAGGAAGATGGAGATGGAAATGAAGATGAGGATGAAGAGGAAGATGAAGATGAAGATGAAGATGGAGATGAAGATGAAGATGAAGAGGAAGATGAAGATGAAGATGAAGCTGAAGATGAAGATGAAGATGAAGATGAGATGACGATGAAGATGAAAATGAAGATGAAGATGAAGATGATGATGAAGATGAAGATGGAGATGAAGATGAAGAGGAAGATGAAGATGAAGATGAAGATGAAGATGAAGATGAACATGAACATGAACATGAACATGAACATGAACATGAACATGAAGATGAAGATGAAGATGAAGATGAAGATGAAGATGAAGATGAAGATGAAGATGAAGATGAAGATGAAGATGAAGATGAAGATGAAGATGAAGATGAAGATGAAGATGAAGATGAAGATGAAGATGAAGATGAAGATGAAGATGAAGATGAAGATGAAAATGAAGATAAAGATGAAGATGAAGATGAAGATAAAGATGAAGATGAAGATGAAGATGAAGATGATGATGAAGATGAAGATGAAGGTGAAGGTGAAGATGAAGATGAAGATGAAGATGAAGATGAAGATGAAGATGGAGATGAAGATGAAGATGATGATGAAGATGAAGATGAAGATGAAGATGAAGATGAAGATGAATATGAATATGAATATGAAGATGAAGATGAAGATGAAGATGAAGATGAAGATGAAGATGAAGATGAAGATGAAGATGAAGAAACAAACAGAAGTAAAGACTGGTCAATAGTAGAAAAGAAGAAGACATAGATACATTAAAAGAAGAGTTGAGAAGGAGAAGAAGATGGATCAGGTGAAGGCTTAGAAGCCATTTTCTATTACATCCTATGAAGAGTTAGGGTTAAGATTCTCTCAATCTGCGAACTGTGTGGTTTCTTATTCTGAGAATGACTGAATAGGACCTATTGTCTTACACCCAATTAGCAAGGTTATACTTTGAGAAACTTTTTCTTCCCTTATGACTACACCATTTCCAATTGAAATTTGAAAAATATCAAATTAATTTTGAAAAATATCAATAAAACTTGAAATCTTCTTAAAGAGTTACGCTCATCGCTGATTCACTGACTCTGTCACACTTTTTGAACACACAAAAAAACAAACGAAAAAACGGAAAAAACGAAAAAACAAAAAATTTCATAGATTGTTGTGTCACTCGTAGTTGGAAGATCCAATTGAGCTGCTTATTCTCTGTGCATGAAAACATACATATAAGGTACAAGCTGACGAACGTGTAATTCATTTACACGTTAGTTTTTATATTAAAGTTCATTTACATTAAAGTTTTTTTAAATTTCAATTGGGGTATTTCAAGTTTGAAATAGAATTTTCAAATTTCAATTGATTTTTTTCTAATTTCAATTGGAAATGGTTTAGAGTTTAGCTTTGCCACCATCGTCGAAACTAATTTAAGGCGATTTGGTGAGTTTGGTGGTTTGGATATGTTAATCATTACACCACCGATGGTCACAAAAAATAAGGATACATAGAAGAAACTTAAGCAAGACCCCCCTTACAATATATTCTAGGTGTTCGTACATACACAAAGATATGAGGAAGCATCGTCGTATCGTCAGGCCGCAAGTGAAACATAGAAAATATTCACTTGCTGCAAAGGCAAACTGAACACTTCTTCATTCGTCGCTGCATCGCTGGGCCATTCTCCATCCGTGAACTGTTTTCATATCTGGTTTAATTTCAAGTCGACGATTTCCGCAAACAAGTAAAACAATAGAAATCAAAAGGGCATTTTGTGGATGTAAATGGAGGAAAATTAACTCAGCCATCTACGTCAACGGTCTCACATCTTATAAGTGTACGTACATATGTGTGTATGCATGTTCATATCAACACCGCTTTATAGAGAGTCAAGCAAAGGAAGAGGTTTAAGTTCGATGCTTGTGGCTTGACGAGAACCGTTAATGTGGAAGTTTATTAAGACAAACTTTATGTCTATAAACCTATGTAGTCAAAAAACTAAACACATTTTGGTCCTTATTGAAATATCTGACAATAATCAAAATATTCGCCATCGCTGTCATATTTGTGGTTGGATATGAAATTACCGGTAAATTTTCATAAATATATTTCCAAATGTTATAACTTCAATGCGGACAGAGCTTGCGAACTGTAAACCCTTCACTGGTGATAACCTTTTGCTGCTCCTAACGAAAGCACAGCATTTCAATCTAACAACTGACAACGAAGCTAAAAATCGAGAGCTGGAATGATCATCTGCGTTGTGCCTTCTTCTTATACTATTTCATGGTGTGGCCTGATATGAAAGTGCGGGGAGAGAGTGAGCGAAGGGGGAGCCAACATAAAGATACAGTTAAACGTGTGTTTATCTTTTGCATGGCTAATAATTACGCTAAGAAATTATTTATAATACAAGAACAACACGGAACAATGACTGTAACTAAAAGATAAACCAAGATTTAAACACTTGGATAAACCACTTGCGATAAAATCTTCAGAAATTCTTCTGACAATTGAAGTTATTACATTGTTATCTACATACAAATCTACCTACCTACAGTGCTGGGACAGACAGAGTCAGAAGTTTTTAAACAGATTTATACTTGTAGAAACGCATGTATTTTTGTATGTATGTAGCAATTAAGCGAGCGTTTCAACCAAACAAAATTAATGGAATTCTTGTCTGTCAGAGGTCTTCCAAAGGAACCACAATACGAACTTTTGATCTCAGAGTCATGGGAAAACGAAAGTGCAAAAGTGCTATTGAAAAATTTTCACTCTTGTCTGTGGCATATGTATGTGCACGATGTTGAATGGGCAAAATATTCTAGAATACATCTTAAACTGAAATCATCAATTCGAAATTCTCAGATAAGGATTCATTCAGAAGTCTTCTTACGACACCCTTGAGACATTTCAGCTGGCACTCCAGGCATCATATTGTAGGACGAGATATTGACTGAGAATCAATTCGCTTAAGTTTTCAAGACGAAATTCTACATTTAAAATACCCAAATCGTTTACTCACAGCCAGCTTTTCCTGTTGAGTCAATAAATCTATGGTTTGGTTGAATCTCGGAAGTTTTGGTTTTGTTGTGAACCGGTGGTGTGGAATCTTCATTGATACTGATGACCCGCGCCATCAACATACATGACTTACCGGCTGATACCTACGCGCTAATCAGCACTCTTTACACTCGTCTACCACTCACGCCCGCGGGACTTCAACTATGTATTACTTCGCGAGGCGGGTTAGCATTTGTGCTATTTCGCCGGATGGGTGTCAAATTGGTCCCTTATTCGGGTGCTACAATATCCGCTTCCTCGTTCCTCGACGTCCAATGCGCCGCTGTTCTGTGACAAAGACATTCTCCTTATACAATCCTTTCGCGGCCTCCACCATATGCCCAATTAGGTGCCGGGGCCCATGTTCTCATTCCTCGTTTGGCACGAATCTCGGACAGTTAAATATGATATGGTTCCCGTCATCCTCAAGATCCACACAGCTTTGGCTTATTGAATAGGTATCATATCCAAATCCGTACGGATATTTTCTATAGCAGACACTAGACTGCACCCTAGAGATCTGCACAAGACGTCTTGAATGGTCGTTCAAGACATTTTATTTGTTTCAAGACATGTATTGTAGCGAAGTTGCGACAAACAAGTACTTCGGGGTAATGTCGACAAAGGCAAAGCATTCGTGTATGCGTGTATGCGGTTGTACACAATAGTACAATTTGACGCGAAGAAGAAATAGTGTGTTGCCTTTTTGTGCTCTACTGCTTCACACACATGCGCGAATGCTTTTTTACCGGAACTCTGAAGAATTTGGTTGTCGGGACTTCGCTACAGTAAATGTCTTGAAAAAAGCAAATGTCTTGAAAAATGCAAATGTCTTGAATAACGTTTCAAGACGTATTGTGCAGAGGTCTACTACCCACACAACTATATCAGGAATGAGGTGGAAAGTCCTCCATTCTTTGGCCTAGTGTTGCCATTATGTCTGCCATGTCTCCAAAGAAGTCAACCGTTCCCCTCTTTTGCTAACATTGTTGGATTGTTTATTCTCCAAGCGCGTTTTATATTTCCGCCTCATCTCATCTGCGAGGATATGAATTGACGTTGCACCAGCAATAACAAACAAAAAAATGGCTTCCAGCAATAACAATCGCAGGGCGCTCATGTCATATACGGACATCAGGCTATTCCTCGTTGTCCTACCAGGCAGCGTTTCGGCTCACTCAGGACAAGCATACATAATAATCGAGCTTACCAATGTAGCTATGAGCTTTCTTCTCGTCGGTTTATGAACTCCAATGTTCGGCATCATTCTCGATTCCTGGAGCTTTCCCTGCACTTTAACGCAAATGCTCCTTAAACTTTAGCCTATTTTGGATCATGACTCCCAAGAGTCATATGGTCCCGGAGTTTTAAACTTACGTGCTCCACCTTGTTGAGGCTGCTTATAAAGACGATTATCTAGCCACGTTTTGATCTGCGCCACTATTGCTTCAAAGTTTTTCCTCATCTGGACGATGTGCATTGCCACCATGCCAATGGCAATGTCGTTGGCGAAGAAACTTATTTTACTACCCCTTTGTGTTTGTAGTCTTAGTACTCCAGAACGCTGTGACGTCATCACTCTCATACATTAGCTGATCCTGATAATATTCTAGCGTAGCTTTTGAAATACGGTGCTTCAGCGTTAGCAGATGTAATTACGTCCGTCATCAGAAGGTCAAAATCGCTACGGAGTGCAAAGAGGGAGTGGTAAACGGTGAGCTAATGCTGAGTGGGAAGTTGAGGGGTTTTACATAATCAAACTAATGGTGGCCCTTATACTTCACCGAATCTCGGCGGTAGTTGATGGCTCGTTAATTGAAGATGTGGATTGAGTAAACTATTTAGGATACAAGATTACCAAGGATGCTGGCTCTGCGCCGGATATAAGTGAGATGATAAATAAGGTCCGTGTTGCCTTCCTAAACCTGCACAAATTCTGGCGCAATCAGAGGATATTGGCAAGACGAAATTGTGAATATTTAATTGCAGTGTGAAGTCTGTACTGTTGGGCCGTTTATTATTATTTTTTTCCGACTACTACTAGAAAGTGGTTGTAAATTATCCGCTCCAGTATCTTACCCATTGTAGCCATACGACGAGGTGGTGATTTTTGGTGGTTTATCCCCGTTTGTGATCAGGTCATCCTTTGCCAGATCTACGACCCTTTTCACAGCGAATATTTCTGCAGCCATACTGGCTGACCGAATGAGTCCCTTCCTCCTCGGCTAATACTAGAAGTGGTTGTAAATTTTCCGCTCCAGTATTTTACACATTGTAACAATAAAGCATATATGTCGATACGACGAGTGCTCTTTGGATGGCTTATCCTCTTCTGGGATCAGGACAAACCTCTGCAATTTCCATCTGCCCGGGAAAACCCCTTCCACGAAGCACTTCTGAAATAATTGTAGGAAATCATCCGGTCTATGGTGGATTGATGCCTTTAATGCCTTGTTGTGAATTCCGTCCGGTCCTGGGGCTTTTTCGATCACCGACCTTATCACAAGCTGCCAGTAGTTCCTCGTTATAGCAGGTATTGTCTCCTTCCGATCTCTTCGCAACTCGGAGGTGCAATACATTGTGTGTCTGACTATTATTATCTACGTTAATCAGTATCATGTGTTTTTAACTTCTCATCCTGTATTGTCGTGGTACAATGTTTTCGATTTTTCCCGGATGCTTAACTTCAGGTATTTTGGCACATATTTAATAATGTTTTGTATTTATTTCCGTTCAAATTTATATTAATCGATCTTTTCGTTTTCATGTTCTTCAATAATTGTTCGGTTAAAGATCAATCACAATTAAAAAGTACTTTTTCTATGAAAAAGTACTTTTTAATACAAAATATTAAAAAGAAATATGTGAAATTGATTATTATGGTGGATGGTTGGGAATATAGCTATTTCAATGGCCACCAAGGAATTTCATCAGCTTCCTTCTCCACAAATATTTAGGTACATCATCACACATTATAGGGATAAACAAAACTCAACTTAGCGAGAATTGTCTCAACACTCCTACTTGTGCGAAAACATCCACAACAAATACTTTGCCATAACCATCAATGTTCACAACATTTCTTTCCTATGCATGCTTTCATCGAAAACCATTGCATAGATGTTGTTGTTTCAAAAAAGAAACAACAATTGCCATGAGATTGGCGTTTACAGTGTATCGCCTTCGAATTATTTCCATTTAAGTTTATATTATTCAATCTTTCAGTTCTTATGTTCTTTAATAATTGTTCGGTTCAAGATCAGTATCTTGTAAATAGTACTTTTTCTATGAAAAAGTAAATTTTAATAGAAAATATTAACAAGAAACAAAAATCAATTTCACATATTTCTTCTTCATATTTTCTATTAAAATGTACTTTTTCTTAGAAAAATACTTTTTAATAGATATTGATCTTGAACCGAACAATTATTAAAGAACATAATAACTGAAAGATCACCACTGCCCTGGCCATGACATTAAGATTGTACTAGGAAATTTTAATGCTAAAGTAGGCAGGGAGAATGTGTTTCATCCAACTATTGGCAATTATATACATGGATGTATTGGTACATAAAGGGTTTTTCAATAAGAGCGCTACAAAAGTTTTTTTTAAATAAAACAAAACCGGTTTTAGATACCAATGAAATTCTTTATTCCTGTGAAAGTACGTTCGATGCCATTATGAATGGAACTCGATTTCTTTTGCATGGCCACCACGGGCACGCTTGCAGAAGTCCAGACGCTGAACCCAATTTTCGACGGTTTTCAAGCATAAATCGGCCGATACTGCTGCAATTTCACGTTCGATATTCGTACGAAGTTCATCAATCGTCGCTTGCTTGTTGGCATAGACCATAGACTTGGCGTAGCCCCACAGGAAATAATCTAACGGCGTCAAATCGCACGACCGAGGCGGCCAATCGACGGAGCCATTTCGTGAGATAACACGTTTACCAAACTTGGTTTCCAATAAATTGATTGTGGCATTCGCTGTGTGGCTTGTGGCGCCGTCCTGTTGGAACCACATGTCCTCCAAGTCCATATTATCCAATTGGGTCCACAAATATTCGGTTATCATTGAACGGTAGCGATTCGCATTCACAGTTATGTGCCGGTCTTGGTCATCACGGAAGAAGTACGGCCCAATGACGCCGCCGGCCCATAAACCGCACCAAACCGTAATTTTTTCGGGATGCAATGATGACTCATGGATTACGTGTGGATTTCTGTCTGACCCATAACGCATATTTTGCTTATTGACGAAGCCATTCAGCCAGAAATGGGCCTCGTATATGAGCCTCGTATATCTTTCCATGATGAAATGGCAAACCTTACTGAAGAAAAATGTCAAAAGAGCCGGAAAAAATATGGCGTCGTTTGCTGTCCTTATGGATTTACTTTTGTAGCGTCTCTGTTGAAAAACCCTTTATATACACATACATTCACACTCCCCAAATTACACCTCGCTAGTTGAATAAAATTTCAAATTTCTTCATTCCACGAAGATTCGTTTGGGTAAATTACTCTGATTTAATGCCACGCCCATTTCTTCCGCTCCCAATTCGAACTTAGAAAAATGCGTTATTTGTATATGTCTACTGAATTAGGGTGACCGCTCACCCTAAATTTCATAATCCTAGCTTTAGCCTACTCCTATCCAATGCCACGGTTGCGACAAATGCTCCCTTTTGCCTCTATTTAAATGCCCGTTACTGTTTTTTATCAGAATTCACATTTTCATTCACACGCACTCCGATTTCGATGTGGATATGATGGATAAACATAATATTATGAATTTTTGTTTGCTGCTGTTGTGTGGCAACTTAGCCGGGGAGCACAAAATCTGCAACGAAAGAGTCACTTATAGTTAACGTTAAAATGAAAAAGGAATTGACGGAGGTAAAACCAAACAAACTGTTATTACGGTTACAGGCAGTGTAATAGTTGCCGCCACCGCACAGTGGGCCAGTTTGCGAATGTATGTATGTGACCTGCTGTACGGAAAGGTACCTATCATAGACTAATACATACCTAGATAAACTTATTCTCTCATCTGACGTTTCATTTCATACTCTTCGTGATGCGGTCGGTGTGATAGAGAGATGTTTGACGAAAAGTGATATACACCAGGTGGAATTACAATAACTTCTTGCTTTAATTTTTCATGCCATTTTGGTGAAAAACTGTGAAATTTAAATGTGTTTTAAACTTTTTTATGGACTGTTATTGTTAGCATACATTTGTGTTGTATTTAACACATTAATTTTAACACACAAAACGAAATGCCGTTGTTGTTATTTTGTTCGTTGTTTTGAACCATTGCCTCTATCTGGTATTAGTAAAGCAATTCTTTTCAACATCAAACGTATACATCACACGAGGACAAATGTCAGAAATTTGGTGAGTGAAAGATTTTCTCTACCCATATTTACTCTATGGTACCTATGATCAGAAAACAACTTTTGTTGTTTCGCTTCCACTTCTTGCTTTTCTTGTTGCCCTTGGCTTTCTACCTCTCATCAAACTTTTCCTATGTTCAGTTTTGCTTTATCAAGAAATATTTTCGTAGTTTACTCGAGTGAATTTTTGACATTTCTTTCAAACTTCAAGTGTAATTTGAAGAAAATTACATGAAGTTAGGAGTCTCCGGATTGTGTCATTGAAAAGAGCGTTACATTTTGTATAAAATTGGTTCAAAAACAAAAAAATTTTGGTGGGACGGGATAGAGCATACGATGTTATGCACAAAATGTTAAATACCCATATTTGGAGTAAATCTTATTTTAGGAGTTATGGGCCTCCAAAGTTCTGATACACGGGGGTAACTTTTTTATTCACTATTCTACAACCTCATGAGGTCAGACGTCCTACACATATCAATTATGCAAACAAATTAAACAAATTTCAACATATTCCTCCAACAGGCTCTATCCTTCGCCTTTACTCGCCAGTTGGTAACACCAAGGATAAGGAGGGATTCTTCTGCCTGGTCTTTCCAGCGGAGTCTTGGTCGTCCTCTTTTCCTGCTTCCATCGGGTACGTTATCGAAAACCTTTCGCGCTGGCTCATCTTCATTCATTCCGATAACATGGCCTAGCCAACGCAATTGGCCTAATTTGATTCGCCTGCGTTCCTGCGACGTCGGTGCTCGCCGTTTTCCCTAACAGGACCATATATTTTACGGAGAATTTTTCTCTCGAAAACTCCCAGGTGTTTTTCATCCGCTTGCGATATGACCCAAGTTTCGGAGCCATATGTCAAGACAGGTAAAATGAAAGTCTGATACAGCTGGACTTTTGTCCGTCGAGAGAGGGCTTTGTTCCTAAACTGCTTGCTGAGCCCAAAATAACATCCATTTGCAAGCACAATTCTCCTATCTGTCTCCAGGCTGACGTTGTTGTCCTTGTTCACGTCGGATCCAAGGTAGACAAATTCATCTACCACTTCAAAATTAAATCGGTTGTCAACGTTCAAGTGCGTACCAAGTCGAGAGGTTTCTCTAGTCGTTGACACCATCAATTTTGTCTTGCCCTCATTAATAGCAAGACCCACCTTCGTTGATTCCTTTTCGATTCTTGAAAATACTGCAGTAACCTCTCGCAAATTTCGCCCAATGATGGCTATGTCGTCAGCATACGCCAGCAATATATGGCTTTTCGTGTTAATGGTCTTGTTCGTATTTACTGCAGCCTTTCTCATTATTATCTCCATTCAGATGTTGAAGAGATTGTACGAAATTGTGGCGCCTTCTCTAAGTCCTGGTACAGAATGGTTCAGTGACGTCTTTCCCCACTTTCACTGCTTATTTGGTGTTGGTCAGCGTCATTCTACAGAGGCGGATCAGTTTTGCCGGAATACCAAGTTCAGACATAGCTTCGTACAGTTTTCCCCGTATGGAGCTATCGAAAGCAGCTTTGTAATCGACAAAAAGGTGGTATGTATCGATTTGTTTTTCGTGGGTCTCTTCAAGGATTTGGCGTAGCGTGAATATATGGGCAGTCGTGGACTTGCCAGGTCTAAAACTACACTGATAAGGTCCAATCAGATTTTCAATAATTGGCTTTAGTCTTTCACATAATATGGCGGTAACCAGTATGTATTAAAAACCGTGTACATGGTATTTGCTGACAGCATTTTTGTATAATATGATGTGAAATAAAGCAAACAAATTAAATTAAAATTTTCAATAACTCGCTTGGTTAACGAAATTTCGGCCGTTAAAATTTTTAAAAGTTATCGAAAATATTTTTTACATTTTCCACAGACATATGTTGTTGAACGTATAAAATTATACAAAATTTGTTGCTAACTCAGTTATCCATAACTCAGTTATCGAACGAAAAAAATTATAATTTTTCGCCACAAAAAATAGCTGAAAGCTTTATAACAAAAAACTATCATGCCGAAGACGCGAGTAGTTTTTGGACCTAACCCGTAAGAGAAACTTCCTAAGCTCGGCCATGCAGAAGGTTTTACAAAACTATTATACCATGGCGAAGCCGGTGTTAGCCTACCCCAGAGGAGAAAATTCCTCCGGCCGGCCACGCAGAAAGCTTAATAATACGAAAATGCTATGCCGAAACCGGTGCTGCACTTAGCCCAGAGGAGAAAAAGCTTAAGCCCGGTCAAAGGCCGACCACGCAGAAAGCTTTGTAATACAAAAATACTATGCCGAAGCTGCGAGGAATGTTGGACCTAGACTAGAGACAATTTTTTACACTGTTTCGTTAATTTTTTGATCACCTTTAAAAAAAACGGGATGTTTTTGGGAACAATTTTTCAAATTTCATTATATTCTCTTTAAATAAGCAATATTCGATAACTTGATAACTAATCCAGTTATCGAAATAAGTTATTTAATTCTACACGTTTATCTTCTGGTATACTATCGGTAAACATAATTTCTTTACAGAAAATGTAAAAAATATATTCGATAAATTTTGAAAATTGCAACAGCCGTTATTCCGATAACTAAGCGATTTATCAAAAATTGTCCTTAAATTTTATTGGTTTATTTTGCAGCATTTTATACAACGATGAGTTTTTTATACATAGTAACCCCACGTATATCTGAACTTTGACCCTGTAACTCCTAAAATAGGATTTCCTCACTTATGGGCATTTCAAATTTTGTGCTGAGAATCGTGTGTTCTACCAGATTCTAGATTTTTTTTTCGCGAGGAGGACCTAAAATAGGAGAGTTCCAACGATTTAAATTTTCACACAAATATAAATTTCATTCAGGACAAACAAAATTTTAATCAATTAACTTCGTTTCACTGGGAACCTTCTGTTCTCAATCATGTGCCTATGACTTTTTTTGACGTAGAATACGTCTTACCTTACGGTATGAGGAGTCATGTCAGGTTTTTATTGTTGTAATCTTTATTTCATTGAATTTGAGGAAACGGCTAGATGAATATTTTTAAAATTTTTTTTGTAGGTAAATGAAGATGTTATCTTTCGTTTGATATACATTTCATATTGGTTGATATATTTCTAGTATTTTAATTTCTCAAATGAAAATTGTTTAAACACATACACTCAAACATATGTGTGGTGTTTGGTTGAGTGTTTTTGGTTGCCCAACATTGCTTAGGAACATGTATCTAGTAAAAAGTGAAACGAACAGCAAGCTAATGTTGCTTGGCAACATGTATCTAGTAAAAAGTGAAACAAACAGTAAGCTAACGTAATAAATCTTTTTTGCGAAAGCTTCAATAAAGCTGTTGTAACATTAATTTTGAATTGTAAAGCGTAAAGCTTTCACACAACGCTCGAATGCTAATGCGAAGACTCGATAAGGTAAACCTTTTTTAATATTAGGGCGGCCCTCTCAACATTCGCAGAACTTATTTCAATAAAAATATTAATTAAAATACATAAATTAAATTAAGTTTAAAAAAATTGAACATAATATTTTTTTTTTAAACGGACTTGAATCAAATACCGTTGGTAAATATAAAAATTACAGCAGACAGTTGTCCGAGGCCTTCGGCCACGGACTGTCCCTGCAGGCTGTGTCAGAGACACGGCCATTAAGTTTAACGTAGAATACGCCATCCGATAAGACAGAAAACATATATAACAATAAATGATAAATAATATAAGCAAATGAATTTATTGTTATATATGTTTTCTGTCTTATCGGATGGCGTATTCTACGTTAAACTTAATGGCCGTGTCTCTGACACAGCCTGCAGGGACAGTCCGTGGCCGAAGGCCTCGGACAACTGTCTGCTGTAATTTTTTTTCTCCAGGTGGTGGTCTCGGGGCAACGGTAGAATATTGTTTTGGGGGCTGAAGTAAAGGCTGTCCGATGAGCAGCCCGATTGGCTATGAGACCACTGATGGGTCCCATGTTTAGTAGGTGACTGATGTCACAGAATCTCATCAAAATATCGACTATATTTTTTGGATGAAGCGGATGAGCGAAAGATAATGGGGCCAACGTCGGCTAGGAACCAAAAGAAGAAAATCCAGATTGGAATTATTGCATACTGGTCAGTGTCTGATACTTAATGGGCTGGGTTTGCTTCCCGCCACGGTTCGTACTGGCAGTGAATATACAAGAACGAAAAGGAAAACATAAGCAACCCCTATTTGTTGACGACCCCCGCAAACGATATAGGGACCACGATTTACGTATATGCACTTGGAATGTAAGAACTCTATATAGATCCGGTGCAAGTATCCAATTAGCAGATGTCCTCTAAATTTATAAGGCTGACATTACCGCTATTCAGGAAATGCGATGGACAGGACATGGCAACACAATAAAAAGAAACTGCAGCATATACTACAGTTGCCATGAAAAAAATTATGAATTTGGTTGCGGATTTGTAGTTGGCAAATGACTGCGACATCTAGTCTCTAGGTTCAATCCTGTGAGCGAACGTTAGAGTTGCGTAGTTCATGAACTACCTAGTTCATTTAGGGTGACCAGACATCACCCTCATGAACATAATGCTCATGTTCGATACGGCGAGTATGTTCATTATTGTTACGACCTTAAATGAACGAGTTCGAGAACTAGTGAACGAGTTCGACACAAGCCTAGTGAACGTATAGCCATTCCGCATAAAAGCGAAACATTTATATATTTCATTTATTACGTCTATGGACAAAAATCCTTACAAACTACTATACAGGGTGATTCAGGAAGTTCCGGACAAATTTCTCCAGCGTATTGCTTGGCTCATTTCATGAAGAAAAGTCCACTACGACCATGTCCAAAAATGCAAGGGTGCGAAATGGCAGCGGGTTAAAAATTTTCGGATTGGCGGTCGGAGGGTAGTAGGGTAAAGTTGCTAACTTCTGAGCCAGTGGTCGGTTTTTAACTAATTCAAAACACAACGTATTCGAAACTGTTGCTGCGGCATAGATTAGCGTAAACTTTTACTTTTTTTTTGTCGTTATTCACTTTTAAAAAACCGGACAACAATGAACGGATTAGGCATCATACATTTTTTTTAAATCTGAGAACCATAGTAAACTCATCATGTGTGGGTGGTTACTTAGAAATTGCCCTAAAAGAAGCCCAGAGATTATTTTATTTTTTTTTGATTCTTCAGCCGAAAATTTCAATAAAATAAAATCTTAAACGTGTTAATTTACAAAAACAAATAAATGTGTGTTGTTATTTCGCTTCCAAAAACGAAAACAAACATTTTTGCATTTCAGTAAAATGGTCATAACTTTGGAACGGTAAGACCTCTGGGCTTCGTTTAGGTCATTTTGGAAAGGTAAGAGGTATGGCCATCTTTCAAAAATATAACTTACCTCCCATCTGGCTGAGCAAATTGAGTGACTACAGACTAGCATATTAAATTCCATATGTAAACTACTATACAGGGTGATTCAGGAAGTTCCGGACAAATTTCTCCAGCGAATTGCTTGGCTCATTTCATGAAGAAAAGTCCTCTGGGCTTCGTTTGGGCCATTTTGGGAAGGTAAGAGGTGTGGCCATCTTTTAACAGAAAAAAACATAAGCAAATTGAGGTTATGTGAATTTTTGACGTAGAATACGTCTTACCTTACGGTATGCGGAGTCATGTCAGGTTTTTATTGTTGTAATCTTTATTTCATTGAATTTGAGGAAACGGCTAGATGAATATTTTTAAAATTTTTTTTGTAGGTAAATGAAGATGTTATCTTTCGTTTGATATACATTTCATATTGGTTGATATATTTCTAGTATTTTAACTTCTCAAATGAAAATTGTTTAAACACATACACTCAAACATATGTGTGGTGTTTGGTTGAGTGTTTTTGGTTGCTCAACATTGCTTAGGAACATGTATCTAGTAAAAAGTGAAACGAACAGCAAGCTAATGTTGCTTGGCAACATGTATCTAGTAAAAAGTGAAACAAACAGTAAGCTAACGTAATAAAGCTTTTTTGCGAAAGCTTCAATAAAGCTGTTGTAACATTAATTTTGAATTGTAAAGCGTAAAGCTTTCACACAACGCTCGAATGCTAATGCGAAGACTCGATAAGGTAAACCTTTTTTAATATTAGGGCGGCCCTCTCAACATTCGCAGAACTTATTTCAATAAAAATATTAATTAAAATACATAAATTAAATTAAGTTTAAAAAAATTGAACATAATATTTTTTTTTAAACGGACTTGAATCAAATGCCGTTGGTAAATATAAAAATTACAGCAGACAGTTGTCCGAGGCCTTCGGCCACTGACTGTCCCTGCAGGCTGTGTCAGAGACACGGTCATTAAGTTTAACGTAGAATACGCCATCCGATAAGACAGAAAACATATATAACAATAAATGATAAATAATATAAGCAAATGAATTTATTGTTATATATGTTTTCTGTCTTATCGGATGGCGTACTCTACGTTAAACTTAATGGCCGTGTCTCTGACACAGCCTGCAGGGACAGTCCGTGGCCGAAGGCCTTGGACAACTGTCTGCTGTAATTTTTTTTTCCGAAAGCTCTGTATCTCGGCGATTTGACTGTTTTTACTTTTTTGTTATGGATTCTGAAAGGCCTCTTAAAGACCTTTGCAACAAGGCCAAAAACAAGACAATCCGACCACTGGCTTAGAAGTTAGCAACTTTACCCTACTACCCTCCGACCACCAATCCGAAAATTTTGAACCGCTGCCAATTCGCACCCTTGCATTTTCGGACATGGTCCTAATGGACTTTTCTTCATGAAATGAGCCAAGGAATACGCTGCAGAAATTTGCCCGGAACTTCCTGAATCACCCTGTATAAATTCATTGAGTTACTTATACAAAAATTAATATAATACAATGTAAATTAATACATTAGTTGAAATATTAATTAAGTATAGTATATAACAAATTTCTATAATTCGATTTAGGAAGACTAAAAAAATCAAGTAAATTGCAATATTTATAATAAAGTCTCATGGCTTTTAGTAGTGGTTCATTAAGTGCATAATTCGTAGAACGTAGACAAACATAAAAATAAGTATAATGCCGTAAAATACGACTCGGAGCATTAATAGAAACAAACGATAATAGTTCCGCACAATCAACACTCCCATTGATAATATCATTCAAAAATAACAGAATTCCAATATCTCTTCTTAAAGTAAGAGAATTTAATGAAATAAGGAAGCATCTACTTTTATTCGATGGAATTGGGTTAGAAAAATGCAAAGAAATCAAAGCCAACTTTAAGAATGATTTCTGAACACGTTTAATACGATTAAAATGAATATCCGCTGTAGGAATCCAAATACAGCAGCAATATTTTAACTTTGACCGACAAAATGATGACAATATTACAGTTTTTGTATACGAATCTGAAAATTGCGACGTATTTCTACGTATAAAGTACAAAGTAGAATAAGCCTTTGGAATACTATAGTCCAGGTGAGATGTAAATATTAACTTCGTGTCAAACATTACTCCCAAATCTAAATATTCAAATGCATTAATCAAACCATTGCCATTAATTTGATATTGTGAAATAATTATATTTTTACAACGGTGAAAAGTCATTTGAAAACATTTTGATGAATTAATTGGTAAACCATTACTTGTGGACCAAGCATGAAACCAATCCAAATCCGCTTGCAGAAGTATAGCATCATTAACTGAACGAACAGTATAAAAAATTGTACGGTCATCAGCGTATAGAAGATGTCTGACGTATAAGAAACCTTGAGATATATCATTCACGAAGATATTAAATAACAACGGCCCTAGAATACTTCCCTGAGGGACACCCGAAACAGGAATATAAGGCTCAGAGTAAACTCCATCTATTAATACGGAGCAATACCTATTAGTTAAATACGAACGGAACCATCCAATTAGAGTGGGTGGAATACCGATTTTAACTAGCTATAATAGTAATAGATTTTGCGGCACTCTATCAAATGTAAATTTCCCTCATTTGTGTGCATACCCCGACAGAAGAGAAAGATGATGATGCCAAAGACATAATCTATGTGCACCTAGAGGAAACGACCGCTGCCATGGCCATTATATTAAGATTCTACTAGGAAATTTTAATGGTAAAGTAGGCAAGGAGAATGTGTTTCATCCAACTATTAACAACTTCAGTCTACATGCTGACAGTTCCTACAACGGTATGCGACTGATTGTACAATGGTATGAGACTGATTGTACAGTGAAACATAGTCGATAGTGGCAGAAAATTCCAGCAAAAAGACATCCACAGTAGGGGGGATTGAAAAAAAACAAATTTTTGATAATGCTTTTGGGGTAGAGCGGAAAAGTTGTCTCTACAAATATGTAACTGCTGTTCAAAATTTCGCCACCCTAGGATAATGTCTTTCGCCACCCTAGGATAATGTCCAATTTTCCATGTGTTCGTGGAAATCGAACAGTTACCGTGTAACAAAATTGTGTTAGCACATCGCCCGTGAGTTCGAGCACTCATTGATTTTTCTAATTTATTTTCTAACTTTTTGAGTAGCTTAATTTAGAGCTTGTTTAGCATGTGGTGATCTTGTGTAGTGCCATCTTTTCCTTAATTAATATTCTCTTATTCGTAATAAGTTTTCTAATGGAATATGGATATGTGTATCTGTGCTTTTGTTTCTGGTACGTAGGAATACTGTCCCACGCCCATTTTTGAATGAAGCTGTTGAATTGTAGTACTTGATTTTCCAGTTCTTCTGTTGATTTTATTATACCAACAGGAGCAGCATTTTCCATGACAAAGTATTTGTAATAATTCCAATCAGTTGTCTTACTTGTGAGTTTACATTGTGTAGATATTTCTGCAGGTTGGTTGACATGAAATCGATAAGTACATCGGAGAATGGTCAGAATTTCGGTCATAACCTTATATGTGATTTATCTATATTTCTGGTTATAAAGAAATCTTTTAAATCAGGTAATTTTTTTGGGTCTCAAGGCAAACAAAAACTCATCTGAATTGAGAATTTTCCACTATGGAATTGTTCGAAAAAAATCGCAAGCAAAACACACAAGAATAGATTTGCAAGTGTCGAGTGAATATAACCCATCATATTGTTACCGATTATGGCAACTCCTCAATTCTTATTGAAAAAAAAACATCTGTTTTGAGCTAAATACCACAACAACAAAGAGGAACAACAATGTGGAATTATATAGAATATGAAATAAATGCAACCATATATAGAAGGAAGATAAGTCAGAACATGAAATAAGGGATTGGTAAATGAGCAACTTTTGCAGAAGAGTTAAGAATATAAAGAATGCCAATACCAGATGAAATTTTTGATCAATCTATCCATCCCATAGTAAGTTGTGGATTCAAACAAATGCTAAGTATTTTAGCCCTACCACCATCTGAAGTGGTTTATTTTGAACACACTACGTGCTACAAATATATTGTCAACCGAGTGTGTATACAAATGCGCAAGAAGTTGGTCTTCAGTGTTTACATGTCCTTTAGTCCCTTTTCAAGAAAGGTCACAAAATTCCACAAAAAGTAAAAACAAAAATGGCATCAGACCCTTGTTAAAATATGGCAGAATTGATGTATTTATTAAAAAATTACATTTGTGAATTATGGAACGTAATAAACAAACATCTCGTTCCAAAGGAACAAATATTGATGCCACCACTTCATATTAAACATGGAATTGCGTAATAAAATTGCATTATTTAAATTTTAAGATTTCAAGATATAAATTTTTTAAAAAAGACTAAAAGGACATATGCAAATTCAAGATTAACGATTCTAATCAGCGAAATCCTTTAGTAAACTCTACTCCACAATAAATTGCAGAACATTTTGCCGGTTATTTTGGAGCAAATTTCTTGACCTTGTTTCAAAAAAGAACAAAAAGGAGGTCTGGAAATAAAGAAATTTAGTGAGGAATAAATTCGTAGAACATTCTGGATTCGCAGCTGTCCATTTTAGTCAAAATTTTTGTACTTTTTGAACAAAGCTCGAAAAAGGCCCTTTAAACTTTGAACTAGAGCATTTGAATATTCTACGAAAATAATCCCTGTCAAATTTCACTGAAGACATGTTATCACAAGAATTCGCTGAATTCAATATTTATACATGATTTTTAAGTTTATCTCGGACAGTATCGAAAAAAAGTCAAACTTGCCACGCCCATAAAAAGAGTGTAGCTATACAGCGGTTTAAATTTTTAGGGATGGAATATACTCACCTAGTGTGATCATTTCGCGCAGGAATCGTCCACCCCCAAAATTGGTGTTGTACAGAGTAATTTTTCGACCATAGGTACCTTTCCGTAGACCAGATCATAACGGGTTTTTCAATAAGAGCGCTACAAAATTTTTTGTAAATAAAACAAAACCGGTTTCAGATACCAATGAAATTCTTTATTCCTGTGAAAGTACGTTCGATGCCATTATGTATGGAACTCGATTTCTTTTGCATGGCCTCCACTGGCACGCTTGCAGAAGTCCAGACGCTGAACCCAATTTTCGACGGTTTTCAAGCACAAATCGGCCGATACTGCGGCAATTTCACGTTCGATATTCGTACGAAGTTCATCAATCGTCGCTGGCTTGTTGGCATAGACCATAGACTTGACGACGTAGCCCCACAGGAAATAATCTAACGGCGTCAAATCGCACGACCGAGGCGGCCAATCGACTAGGCCATTTCGTGAGATAACACGTTCACCAAACTTGGTTTCCAATAAATTGATTGTGGCATTCGCTGTGTGGCTTGTGGCGCCGTCCTGTTGGAACCACATGTCCTCCAAGTCCATATTATCCAATTGGGGCTAAAAATATTCGGTTATCATTGAACGGTAGCGATTCGCATTCACAGTAATGTGCCGGTCTTGATCATTACGGAAGAAGTACGGCCCAATGACGCCGCCGGCCGATAAACTGCGCCAAACCGTAATTTTTTCGGGATGCAATGATGATGTGGATTGCTGTCTGACCAATAATGCATATTTTGCTTATTGACGAAGCCATTCAGCCAGAAATGAAATTCAGAATTCAGAAATTGGACGTAGCGCTCTTAAAGTGAGGCCACTGACTCCAAATTTCGGTAGTAAATTTTAATAATTTCGACTCGTTGTTGGCTCGTATATCTTTCCATGATGAAATGGCAAACCTTACTGAAGAGAAATGTCAAAAGAGCGGGAAAAAATATGGCGTCGTTTGCTGTCCCTATCGATTTAATTTTGTAGCGTCTCTGTTGAAAAACCCTTATATGTGGAAAGTAATAGTCTTGACTAACCTCACCAACTTGTTGTGACCAAAAAGCGGAACACAATGGGTAAACAGCGGATTTCTCTTAATTTAAAAAAAAACATTAAATGCAAATACTTGTATTTATTTAAAATTAAACTAAATATTTAAAATAAGCGTCTTGTTTTGTATATAATAATTTTATTAGTTTAGATTCAAGCCGGAATGAGACTTAGATAATCACGTAAAAAGGAGGACAATCTCCGAATGGTTGGTCAGGTTAGCCTTGACACATCTAACAATTGTATTTAATAGTCTGTCATCATCTTAAGTGTTTTTTACTGAACAAGTGGTAATGTAGGTAAATTTTGTAAGCAAAACGCGGCTAGTGTTTCATTACCTGTCATTTCTTTGTTTGTTATATTTTTAAAAATATCCCACTGTGTGTTACCATTTGTAAGAGAACACTCAGGAGCGGGAGCGAGTGAATGGCTTCTGATAAACTTAAAGTACACACTATGAAACGCAGTTAGCCAAAACAATTAAACTCTCTGCTGCCACTGCTACAGTTTACTCTGCCTGTGTTGACTGGCACTGCTGCCGCTTCCTCAGCTACTACGACACACTTCCAGACTCCGTCGTTACTGCGCATGCGCATGAACCTTTTTTAAAGTTTCTTTGCGCTTCAGTTACACACGAGACTTGAAACGTTGCGGTAACGTAAAAACGGGCTTTCGCAGTTAAAAACGTGAACACGGAATACGGAATACGATTTGTGACGAAGGAGTGCAAAATCTAAATAAATAAAATATAAAGAAGAAGCAAAAATAAAGTAAGATATAAAGCAAAGTGGAGAGTAAAGAGAAAAAAGTTGTATTCAACAGGTGTTTTTTTATTCATTGTGAAGAATATACAAAGTTAAAAGTCAATACGGCTGCCAAATGTAATGAAAAGCAAAAAATATTACGATAATACGAGTTCAAATGGAAATGTTAACCAAAAAGAGAAAAAAATTACAATTGTTACGAGTGAATTCATTTACTGTCTTGCACACGAATCGCCATGTGAAAATGTTGCGGGTTTTGTTAAATCCCCAGATAACAAGTACAGCGAGAGTTTAATGCGCAGGCGCTTAGATGGCAGCACAAAAGGACCGACTGACGGACGGACCACCGACGCCGCAATTGGCACAATGAAACCACTGCAGCGCATGGCTGTGTTTACATGCCAATAAGCCAGGTTTTCAGTTTGTACGTACCAGAAAACCTCTTGGCTATGGCCAGCCATTAAACAGGGTAACAAACAATGGTGCCTACTCGGTTCGTACGACCGTTCGTCTGTCTGTCTGTCAGTCAGTTTGTGGTACTCCATGAATCGATATTATGAAACCGTAATAATAAGTGTTGTATGATCTACGAATGTCTGTATAGTCTGTCAGCTATACAGTCTGTCTTTCTAGTTGTCGTTTTGAAACGGCCAAGTGTTTACTGTGATTGTGTTTTCAAACAATAATTAGTGGTAATAACTTTTTTTGCAGATCATTCAAATTTGTATTAAAGCCAAGAAATCGATTGAAATATGAGGGGAACATTTTTAAAATTAACGGCAAAAGGTTAATGATTTTTCGGTTCAATATATCGGAGCATAACAAAATCGTTCATAAAGAGATGGATGATAATCAATCAAGTAATGAAAACAAAACCAATATGACGTCTAACGTCATATGGTTTTGAAATGTCTTCGAAATGACCACACGTTGTCGTCGTTTGGAATTGAGGTGTTAGCAAATTAATTTAAATTAACGGTTTCGAATAAACGAAATGAATGAAAAAAAAAACAAAACGCTTAAAGAAACAAAAATTCAGAAACAAAAAATAACCGAGGTGATTAACAGCGGGTCAAAAGACGGGCCAAACAAAATGTCATAAAATTATTGTCAAAAGCGTTGAACTAATACAACTGTTTGTCGTATGGAAATTAACGTCGAAACCATAAAAAGTATAATGAGTTTTTTCTTTTCTTTTATATCTCACCTCTGTTGCTCTCGCAGGCCACACAAAATGGTGGGGAATAGTGTTGGGTTGTTGGTGGTGGAAGTTATGAACAAATTTCAAGCGTAATTAAATTTGCGGCTGCTTAATGTGGCCAACAAACAATGAAAAATACACTACACTGCAATGATTTTGCTGGAAATCAAAACCAAGAACAAGTTTGAACAAGCGAGAGTTTTATATAAAATATTCATAATCTTTGAATACCTATTTCGAAAACTTCCCTTTTTAACAATTGGGTACTCAAGCTAATTGAAAAGGAATACTGTTAAAGACGTCAAATAAATAAAAAATAAATCCAATGAGTGTTCGAACTCACGGGCGATGTGTTAACACCTTTTTGCTACACGGTACCTGTTCGATTTCTGTGAACACATTCGTAAATGTTACATTGGAAAATAATGATGACGTTACAGTTAAATAATATTAATATTCTGGTTTTTATTATTGCTGCTTCTGACATTCGTATAAATCTGAGACATATGCAGACTATTCGTGAGAAATTTTTACGAATGAGTAAATGAAAAGAAATGTCAAATTATTCTGCAGCCGCCATTACTAAAAAAATACGAATGAGAAGAACTGAAAGAATTGCAGATTTCATGCAAGTTTTTTCCTCGTTCCATTCTTCTTACCTCTCTCTCCTACGAACTCATGAATTGCAGCAATTATAATTGCACGTGTAGAAACAGACTAAGGGAATGCAAAGAGTGGAGAGTTAACACCGTTCCTACTTGTTTTTGTATACACCGGGCAATGCTGAACATCAAATGACTCGCTTTGTTTGGCCATAGCAACAACAACGAAACAACCAAACACACAACATCACACATACTTTGTACGAAGTAACTGACGTATTAGTATGTCACCATAACGTCGACTGCGATGGTTTTAGCAGCAGCATAAAATCTGGATTTAGCAGATTTTGACTTTGATAGATTTAGTCCCTATACGCCGCTATAGATGTTAACACAACAACAAATTTAGAACATCTCGAAATACTTATAAGAAAATTTTTCTATCTGAGTAATTTGATGTTCTCTCTATAAAATTATTCGAGACAGCTTAATTTATGTCCTTTGTATTAAAAAAATCACGCACTAATTATTAAGGAAGTTCAAATGTTTATAATTTAATGTGAAGTACAATCGATACAATTAAGATCTGCATAAAACGTCTTTCAAATGGCCTCCACGTCTTCTTTTGCAGGAACGAATTCAATGAACCCAATTTTCGAGCACTTTTCCGCTAAATCCAGCCGTATGTCATGAATAGCACATTCAATATTGACTTGTAAATCTTAAAGAGAGTCTGGTTTATTACTAAATACCAATGACTTAAAATAACCCCACAAGAAAAGTATAATGGAGGCCATTCAATGTCACAATTTCTTGAAATAATCGAATCTCCAAACTTTTCTCGCAATAATTCGGTTGTTGCCAATGACAAAGGTCCAATGGCTTCAGTTCTTGAGTGATAACAATTTTATACGGATGCAAGCCCAAATCATTTCTCAAAATCCGCCAGGTTATGGTTTGAGACAGTTCCAATTGTTGACAAAGTCTTCGAATCTATAAATTGCGGTATTCAGCTACAGTTTCCTGAACGGAAGCAATATTTTCATTGGTTGGCTGAAATGGCTGCAAGACAGCACGCTGTCTAGCACACTTAGGCTAAAGAAGCCCATTGTGATAACTGCAGTTTCCTCTATAGCAACTATTGACTAGTCGTCTAGCCAATTTGCCTTTTCAATGAATTTGTCTATAAGACCTACAGAACCTCATTACTTCGAGCGGTTCTTTGTCGTATTGGTACTTAAACATTATGTGAAAGGAATGCAATGAATATCAGGCACAGATTGATGATTATTACGACCATAAAATGGCAAAAGCGCACGAAAACTTGCAATTGGAGAACGATTATTTTGATAAAAAAATTGAATAATTTGTAAACGTTGTTCTTGCGTATATCTATCTCACCATGATGAAATTGTAAACATTACTGAATACAATGAAAAAAATTACATATCATGACATACTACAAATGGTCAAAACGTCACTTAGAAATCATATCACTCAAATTGGAAAACCCTTTATATGATTGGAACTGAAATTTTTTCTGAGAATACTATTTGTAGTTTCCTTTGAGCTAAAAGATCCAGAGTTTTCTGCAATTAGAAATAATGTCAACAAGCGGAATTTGAATTTGAACTCACGTTTGATTTGAACCTCATCAACACCTGAGCGTTCTAGTTCAGTGACGGTCTTGTGCTCATTGATTTTTGTTGGAGTTTTCTCTGCTCCTTCACACTCAGTCATTAATTTAGACTCTTTATCTCAAAATTGGATCCCACAGTAATTTTTGTGTTTATTTGTCGACCTCTTAAAAAGGATGCCGACCATCTCTTTATACCACCCTATGCCAAATATTTGTACACGACCATTAATCTCTTAAAGGTGACCAAACCATAGCGAAATTACTTATATAGAAGCGACTTTACTCAGTAAATTTACGAAGTTTAGTGTGTTGCATATGGATGTTGCATGTTGGAAAGTATTGCTTTAATAATACCAGATAGGGGCTAGGGTTCAAACCAACCAACAGCAACGGCATTTCGTTTTGTGCGTTGAAATTTTTGTGTAAATACACCACAAATATATACTAAGAATAAAATATAACAAAAAAGACCAAAATGCGTTTAAGATTCACAATTTTTCATCAAAACGATATGATAAATTTAAGTCACCAATTTTTGTAATTCCACCTGGTGTAAGTCAATTGACGTCAAATAACTCTCTATCGCACCGACCACACCACGAATACTGGGAAACGAAACGTCAGATGAGTAAGATGGCAGCTCTATATGACATTACTCTTTGGACCAGATATTTGATATTTGATATTTTTTTTTACGTGTAGAACTTGAAATTAAAATAAAATAATGAAAGTACATAATTTAAAACTGAAAACTGACTTTACAAGAAAGATAGTTTTATGCCATTAGTGCTGGAATATAATTTGGGGCATGTGGCCGCCGGGGCTGGCCCGGATGTAGTCCATACTGGAGGTCCAATTTTCGGTCACTCTTTAAAGCAATGCGGCCGTATGGCGTCAGTGGTTCGGAGTTATCTTCAAGGCGTTCAAATTTTCCGGTTTCTTCGGATAAAACGATGACTTCACGTAAACCCAGAGATGGAAATTTAGACGCGTCAAATCGCACGATCACGTTGGCCAATTGATTGGCCCATTTCGAGAAATAACGGATTCACCAAATATTTCATCCAATAAGTCGATTGGTTGACTCGTTATATGGCATGTGGCGCCGTCCTGTTGGAAAAACTTGTCTTCAGTTAACATTCCATTCAACAGGAGCACGAAATAATCGGCAATCATGGCTCTAAAGCGCTCGTCGTTGAAAGCATTTTGAATTTTGAAAGAATTAGGAACCAACGACAAAATGTGACTTGTTGTGGATGTAACGGTGTCTCGTAAATATTTCGTAGATTCTGTTTACTTCAAAGATGGCAATGTGGCTTATTTACATGTCCTTTGGGCAAAATATGAGCTTGAACAGAATATTGGGATAAAGCAGTGGGTTGGCTTCTTATTGATTTTGTAGCCACTGACGGTGCATATGATGATCATTCGGTGTATTTATGATAAAATGGTAAACCAAACTCAGAACAATTAATAATAGCGTTGACAGACCTGATCAATTTTTGACCATTTAATCGATGTCGGAAAATAGAACCTCTAAAAAACAGCCATTAGGTGGAATTTCTGAATCAGGTACCCTTTTAAGGCCGGTGTTCACCTTGGCAAAGATTACCTACTTTGAACTATTGTTACAAGACGAAATCCCCATGTCAGGATATCCTTTCATAGCTTATTATTTCTGAAAAAACCTCACTCAGCATTTTGAAGCTGAAGTTTTTTCCAAACATTTCATTAAGACCGGTTGTGATTTGTGGGGGCATATCTTGTCGACCAGCCGGACTGCCGCCCAACTTTTGTATGGGTGGTAAAAAATGGTCGTGGCAAAGTAGACCGTTTAGCTTTTAGCTTTTGATGAAATCTTGCCAATAACCAATTTGATTTATATCATTTGTGGCTAGGCGGGAGATTGCGCATCAATCAAGAGGGCAACGGCCTATTTTTTGTATGGGAGGAACCAGAATGGGAGTGACAAAATCACCCATTTTCACAGCAGAGTGACTTTTGACTAAATGTTACCTAATACTTAATTTGATAGAGGTCGGTTGATTGTCACGGGGGTTATCTTGTCGACCAATCATCTGGCCCCACAAATTTTGTATGGTAGGTACCAAATGGTGTGTGCAAGACCGGATGTGATTTATGGGGGATATCTTGTCGACCAGTCGGACTGCCGCCAAACTTTTGTAGTTGTGGTACAAAATGGGCGTGGAAAAGTAGTCCAGTTTTAGTTAGCAAGATAGCTTTTGATGAAACCTTTCCCAGAACGAATTTTTTTTAAATATAAGTTGTGTCTTGGCGGGAGATTGCGTACCAAAATAGGTGTGAAAAATCACCCTTGTTTTACTAGGTTACTGCCCTTGCGCAAAATGAAGATTAATACATAAATTGATTAAGGTCGGAATTATTTTACGCGACTTATCGTGTAGGGAAACCGAACGGCCCCTAGATTTTGCATGGCAGGTACCAAAATGGGTGTGGCAACCTTGCCACTTTTCTCCACAATTACAATTACAGATTATTAATCGAAGATATTCACATATGTTTTGTAATAAATGTGTCGATTTGTATGGGAGCTAGCATATCTCCTGTGCATATCTCCACAGTGCATATCTCCAATCCCAAACTAAATTATAATAGTCCCAGACAAAATTTCACTATGATGCGTAAAGATTTACGGCAGTTATCGCGTTGACAGGCGTTTTAGAAAGTCCTAAAATGAATATCGTCCAAAAATACGAAGGGTCTACTATGGCCCTTTCTATATTCCCCCCCCCCTATTAAATTATATATACCCTCCATGGGTGAGGGTATATAAATAACAATGAAAATTTTTCAAACTTCAATTGCAATTCAAGAAACCTCTATTGGAATTTAAAAAAAAAAATATCAATTGAAATTCAAAATTATTGAAATGATCAAGCATCAATCGGAAAACATCAATTGAATTTCGAAAGATGTCAACTAATATAACTCCAAGCTATTTGAGGCATATTTTCCAGTGATACGACTATCAAACTTGGTCCTCGATACGAAGTCCATGCAAGTATCATAAATTAACTCAAATTCAAAAAACCTCAATGGACAACAATTGAACTTCAAAGGGCAACAATTGAAATTCAAATAGCATTGCAGGAAATTCGAGAAACATCAATTGAATTTCAAAATTATTTAGTGTAAGACAATCAAGGCTTCCATAAAATCACCAATTGATATACCGGGTTTTTCAATAAGAGCGCTACAAAAGTTTTTTTTTAAATAAAACAAACCCGGTTTTAGATAGCAATGAAATTCTTTATTCCTGTGGAAGTACGTTCGATGCCATTATGTATGGAGCTCGATTTCTTTTGCATGGCCACCATAGGCACGCTTGCAGAAGTCCAGACGCTGAACCCAATTTTCGACGGTTCTCAAGCATAAATCGGCCGATACTGCTGCAATTTCACGTTCGATATTCGTACGAAGTTCATCAATCGTCGCTGGCTTGTTGGCATAGACCATAGACTTGACGTAGTGCCACAGGAAATAATCTAACGGCGTCAAATCGCACGACCGAGGCGGCCAGTCGACTGGGCCATTTCGTGAGATAACACGTTCACCAAACTTGATTTCCAATAAATTGATTGTGGCATTCGCTGTGTGGCTTGTGGCGCCGAACTGTTGGAACCACATGTCCTCCAAGTCCATATTATCCAATTGGGGCCAAAAATATTCGGTTATCATTGAACGGTAGCGATTCGCATTCACAGTAATGGGCCGGTCTTGATCATCACGGAAGAAGTACGGGCCAATGACGCCGCCGGCCCATAAACCGCACCAAACCGTAATTTTTTCGGGATGCAATGATGACTCATGGATTACGTGTGGATTGCTGTCTGACCAATAACGCATATTTTGCTTATTGACGAAGCCATTCAGCCAGAAATGAGCCTCATCGCTGATTGTTGAGGCCTCTTAAAGTTGAGGCCACTGACTCGAAATTTCGGTAGTATATTTTAATAATTTCGACTCGTTGTTGGCTCGTATATCTTTCCATGATGAAATGGCAAACCTTACTGAAGAAAAATGTCAAAAGATCCGGAAAAAATATGGCGTCGTTTGCTGTCCCTATCGATTTACTTTTGTAGCGTCTCTGTTGAAAAACCCTTTACAAGAGACACCAGTCGATATTCTAAAGACATCAATTGAAATTCTACAAGACATTGATTGATATTTGAAAGGCGCCAATTGTCGTTTTGAAAAAAACAACAATTTAAATTCAAAATACAACAATAAATACATATGTTGAAAAAATATTAAAATTATAACAATTAAAATTTAAAAGATATTATTTTCATTATTTGGAATTTAAATTGGAAATGGTGTAGCTAATAAGCGCGGTTATGGTTCGACACGGGTTAGGGTAGTAGTAGTTGTTGGGGAAAGTAGTAGTAGTTGGGGCAGTAGTAGTTGTTTGGCAAAGTGGAAAATCAATGTTGTTTATTTTTTCTCCAAAATATTTTAACCTAGTTGAAAAAATGTTCAATTCGGATACAAGTTAATTTAAGTCGAAGTCCGCACGCTTCCTATAATGTATACTACGCTGCACTATGTCAGCTGTTATGTAGCGAGATGGTGGGGCTAAATAGGCTACTTAGAGTTGGCCTATAGTGGACGCTAAGCCATGAATAATGCAACAGAAAAGTTATAAACATACGGTATATGCACAAAACGGTTTTAAAAGTCAGATTAGACACTGATTACCGGATAAGAACCCGGTTGCGGAATTCGTTTGCAGAAAACGCTTCTGAAAACTGTGATTAAGGACTTGATCCAAAAACCAACCCTGCTTCAAATAAACACAAAGTCTACGTATATATGTACTTTGAAAAGCTTTTAAGCATTTCTCGACTTCATCGAAAGGTATAAATTGGCAACAAAACAGAACTTTTCAAAATAAATACGGTTCGGAGACGGTATAGAACTCTGGGGACTTTCTCACAGTGAGATTAGATGGCTTATTGATATAAGCTTCCTTTTTAATGCGGCTGCAAAGTTATTTTAGGAATTTATTCTTTCTTAAGGAAATTGCCGGCATAAACCGTGAACTACCACAACGGCGGAAGTCATGACCTGGAAGGCCTGAAATCATGAAATACGGAAGGCCTTCCCTACACATTACCTCCTCCTTTCTTTTTAAGATTGCGTGAGATTGGGAGGCATGGCCTTCCTTGCCCATTGCCTAAAGAAGGCCTTACAAGGCATGCAAAGAGGAAGGCCTTAGAATGCCTTTACTTTAATTTATTTTGGTTAAACCAAAAAAAAAATTAAAATAATTTATTTTATCACAAAATCATTATCCATTTCTATATATTTATTTATAAATATTTATGTATCTATCGTAGAAAGTTTTACCACGGCCAACTTCAAATTGAAAATTTTAAAAATACCCTCGAAAATATTAAATAAGCAATATAATTTTAAAATTTATATAAAATTTTCCAATTAAATTTCGGATAAAAGAATCGTAAAAGAAATTTCTCAAAATTGTAAAAATCTTCTATTTGGTTATATCTAATGAAAAAATTCATGCATTCCGCAGGCCTTATTTTAGGAAGGCATTACAAAAAACCATTCCGCATTCCTTTTTTGGGGAAGGCCTTGCGGCTTCCGCCGCTGGGACTGTTCCTAAGGCACGTAACATAAGAGGCGTGGTTACTTTCGTATTACCTCTTGCGACACTCGTTAAAGTAGCTTAACTTCTTTTGAAAATATGACAAAAGTAGTGAAAATCCTCCGCACTTGTTTATAAGAGCTTTGATAATAGGCGTGGTACCAAAAATATAACTTCGGATTAATTTAATTCAGAATTCATATTATGTATTGATTTTCATTTCATTTTCATACATTACAGCTCAATTGGATCTGTACATTCAGTAAACATGAGGTACCAAATGATACGTGGTTTAGATCTAAGAGATATAAACACAGTGAAAGTAAAGGCTTCTTGGTGCGATTGAACTTGTCGATAAATGTTTTCGTTGAAATTAAACAAACGTCCAGATTTATCGAAGCAACGGAAATGGTTTCGTCACTGCAAAAAGAGATTTTATCATTGTCGCGAAACATGTAATACAAATGTATCATTGATGACATGACATTGCTTGTTGCTGTGATGAATACGTCTTAGTGTTTCAATGACCATGTTTCATTGATGCCAGCAATATGTGCCATTCGTACAATAGATACGTTTCGGTGCTGCAACGGCAATGTTTCCGTGCTGCGAGAAATGTGTCGCTGTGTTGGTGTGTAATAAACATCTGCATGAATTCATTCGTACAGCAAATGAACAGCCCCATGCATGAATAATTATTGTTCCTTAGTATACAGTAGCACATTTGAATGAATATGAATGGATGCAGCCACTGAAGTTGTAACGTACTTCGTAGTGCCGAAGATTGTATTCATTCATCCCATAAAATTATCAAACTCGAACTCACAATATTCAATATTAGAGAGAACTAAAGGGCAAGAGCTACCGGCAATGAGACCAATGAGTGAGTGAGAGAGCCAACGAAGTACAACACAGCTTCAGTGGCTGCATTCATGAATACAATAAATATTCATGCTGCCCATTCCCTTAATTTCATTTCATATATTTTACAAGTACAATATACACACATATGCACACATGCACATATTTAGTTCCAACACTGTTTCAGTAAAAAGATAAAGGTTTTCCATTTAAATATGAATTATTTTTAAATTCTTTCCGTATTTTGTTTCTATATAATTAACTTATTTATGAGAGGAAGTGTGCGCGGCTCTTGTACAAGAGTACGTGGGTTCGTTCCCTGCTCAGACCACCTAACATTTCTTGTAGGTTCCAATTAGTGAGACTAGACCGCGCAAAGTTCACTGGTTATGAGAATGAATAAAATATTTATTTGGTTTTCGGCCGATTTCACCATGTTCAGATATTTTTCAGTTAGAGCTAACGAGCAGTTTTAGCTGTCAGTTTGTATGAAATTTATAATTTTTAACTGTCAGTAAGCTTTAACTTTGTTTGGTGAAATTGGACATTTATTTTATATGCTTTTTTGTTTTATAGACATTTCTGTTATAAGAAAATTACCAAGAAAAAATTAAAAAGTTTGAAAAATTAATAATTATGATATTTCCCCTCGTACAATTTCTCCGATTAACTCGGGTTACTTACTTACTTACTTATCTGGTTAGGGACCTTACAGAACGAAGAAATCATATTTCGCCAACCAGTTCGATCTTTTGCCTTATCTCTCCAGTTGGCAATACCAAGTGTACTCAGGGATTCGTCAACCTGATCCCTCCAGCGGAGTCTTGGTCTTCCTATTTTTCGTTTTCCTCGGTTTCGAAAACCGTTCGTGCTGGTTCGTCTTCATCCATTCTAGAATTAACTATAATTACTGGAATAATATTAAGTGTGTTTTTTTTTAACCCGCTAAAGTTAATTATAGCTTAATTTGTACGCCACAGCTAAGTGATATTAAGTGACATTTCAATTTCCCACTTAAATTCCGACTTGTGCAATGACAATGTTGCCACATGTTAAATTTCAAGAAATGGCAACAAAAAGTTATCTTAGATAAATGTTGTTATAATTTCTTGCGAATGAAAATGTTATCAAGGAGAGAACCAAAAGAAGAAATTTGCAAAATTGCTTACACATTTTAAGTTCATTAAAATTATTTTGTTTAATCGAAGACTACGTATACTTTTACATCTCTAAGTTTGAAGGATATACTTTTATTTCCGATAGAAAACAAAATTGGAACTAAATTGTTCACAACAACGCTCGGTAAATGTTATACATATTGATCATGGTAGAAATATCTACCAGGTATAGTCGTTTAAACAGGTGATGTAATATTTTCTATGCCATTTTTCGTTTTACTTGTCAAAATCATATGTATTTTGTTTTTATTCTTTTTCGTATTTCTTGTATTGTTGATATATATATGTGTAGAACTTAACAACTGAAACGAATGAACGAAAATGAAATGTATGTTGTTGTTGCTTACAATTACAACAACATCTACTTCTACCATGTGCTTGTTGGCACTGGCTACAAATGTGTTGCCGTATCGCATTTTTTTCACCCATTACAGCAAATGTTGCCACCTTGCGTAGTGTTAAGTGTGGATCGTTTTATCTGAAAAGTCGTAAGTGGCGATATCTTAATGGAATAAAAAAACAGCCTTTTTGTCTTATTCGAGCGCGCCCTTGCCCTTGCTTGTTTATAAGGGCGGAAACAAAACTCTGCTCAACTGCGTACACATACAAGATTCATTCATACCGAAGCAAGCATATTCAATGCTCACCGAGTGATGCCGAGTGTAAATCGTGGTTTGTGTGAATGATAAATGTTTCTGAGTTGTCCACAAACTTGGCCTTAAGCTTCGTCGGATGAGCGAAATTATTCATCGTGCAGATTCATAAAGATGCATCGCCGCAACGAAAATGTTTTCCTCGTTGCAATAAAAATTTTAAAATTCAATGATAAATCTTGATGATTAGTATAATGAATATGTTTCATTGTTGCGATGAATATGGTCCATTCTTGAGATGAATATATTCCACTATTTCGATAAATTAATTGAAATACTATTGTGTAATTAACACGAATTAATATTTTCGCAAATTGTTTTGTTTTATTACCAAGATCAATCAATTGTTTCCAATAATGGAGTAACATAATTTAACTCATCTGTCTGCTTTGTTCGGTACGGTAGAATACATTTTTTGTTACCCGAAATTTTTCAGTATATTTTGGGCTCCATCTCTCGAATCGCTGCACGCTGAAAAATCAGTCTTTTTTATTGTTTGGATGCCAATATAATATGTTTGTAGCTTGTCGCAAATATACTATACGTGTGACCAAACACATCGTGTTTGCTATTCAATATAACGTGTTTGAGACACAATGATTAAGAGGCTTTAGTATATGTTTTTGAGACCCAAATGTGGCTTTGTTTGTTGAAAACCGCTAAAACCAAAAACGATACAGACAACAAAGAATCAAAAAGGCGGCAGATCTTCAATTCATGAAAACAATGCTTGCAAACATATAGATGTTTCCTGCAATATGATAAGGGGTTTATTTTTCAGCGCGTGGTGGCGTGTACGTATAGTACCTAAATTTAATGGCAGACACTTTTCTGAGTGTGCAAACCTTTGTAAATCGATGAGTGTTTTTATATATTTAAAGTTCTGCAGTAGTTGGAAATCTTTATTTAAAAAAAAATCCAATGAGTGTTCGAACTCACTGGCGATGTATTAACACCTTTTTGTTACACGGTACCTGTTCGATTTCTATGATGTTTCTAAAATGTTGCATTGAAAAAAATAAAAAAGAGCGTTAAATCATATGATGACGCTACAGTTAAATAATATTAATACTTAATAACACTTAAAAATATTTAAAGACAAGTGTCATTATTTTCTTGCTTAATACTTTTTGTTTTATTCCCACCAAAAGAAATCAAAGAGAATGCAAAGCAACAGACTCATGTACATACACACATTGTTATGTTCGTACATACGCTACACAAGTTCACACAATTTTCGTTGCTCTCTTGCTATATCATTTTTATATACGCATAACCACATCATTATTCTCTTTGCTCTGAGATGCTCCGCACCCACACAACACAACTATTCGCTGCCGCTACATCAGTGTGTGTGTTTTTTCGCAGTTTGACAATCTGTATTTCGCAGTCGGACAAATCTGTGTTCTATATAGGGGTGGGTCACCCGTATCATTTAGGGGTACGAAAAATAGATGTTGGCCGATTCTGAGACCTACCCGATATGCACACAAGATTTCATACAAATCGGCCCAGCCGTTTCGGAGGAGTTTAACACCAAACATTCTGTGATCGCAGTCGGACAATCTGTGTGATCGCAGTCTGACAATCGGTGTGATAGCAGTCGGACAAAATGTGTTTGGATGTATTCACTTTGTGAATTTAGTCCCTACACGCGCCAATAGATGTCAACACATCAAAAAAGATTTCCCATTACATCCCATGATAGAATTGGGGAGAGCTTCTAACAACCATTGAGCTGTGCAGTTTCTAGTGGTTCGCTCACTGGCTGGGACCTATAGTTTTACACCGCTTCGGAACAGTATTTTGAGAAGCTTTTTCGTGGCAAAGCACTCGATAGTGTCGTCAGAAATGTAGGGTGGTCAGAGCAGGGATATGACCCGCGATCTCATGTACAAGAGCCGCGCACACTAATCATGGTAATTTTCATAAATAATTTGATTTACCTTCGTAATAAGATTTTCGGTTTTGCAGTTTAGTGTAACCCATATTAAAACAGGGTGTATGTGGTAGAGTGATTAATCAACAAAATCCAAATATAATGAAGAAATCTTTTTCTTGAGAACGGTTGAAAAATTCCTATGCATTCCAATTAGATTTAATACATTAATTAATTACTTAAATCAACATAGTTTTTTGAGACAAATGTGCGAAAGGGTTGTGAAAAAGATAATTATATTATTTAAATAAATTTGACAAGTTGTCTCTAGATTTTTAGATTTAAAAAAATTGTATTTTCCTGTTACATCAGGTTCTCTTAAACAGTGATCTGATCCACATATAAAGAAAAAATAAGTCTAGAGGTCGTTTTGCGCAAAATTATTTCACGCCCACGAATTCTTTCGTTTGCTGCTTAGTCTCATTTTTGACCTCAATTGCTTGGTAATAGACGTACATTTATTTTGTTGTAAACGAATATCTGTTTACGTCGCGGCTATTATAATTTACTTTTGCCGCAAACAAAGAAATCTATTTATTATAAACTAAAAAGTGTCTACACCCAGGGAAACATAACCATATTAGCCGTAACCGAATTTAAAGATTTTCACAACCACATTAGGTGTCCTCGTATCCGAATTAGAGGTTGTCACAACCGCATTAGAGGTTGCTACAACCTATTAGAGGTTGTCTCAACCGAATTCCTGTTGTGGGGGCTAAATTCAGTCGTGACAACCTCGATTCAGAAAACTCGAAACCTCGAAAGGAAACTAGTTTATACAAACGGAAACATACACTACGCTGTCTCTTGACGTGTTCTTTAAATTATAAAATTACATGAGGTGTCACCCGGTTGGAACGGAGTTCCTTTCGCTATATATTATGTACTAGTTAGTTCCAACACGCCTAAGGAGCCCGTTGAAAAATACGATAATTTAAATGGATCTTATACTTTTTGTAAAATGATAAACTTTTTTTAAGAACAATTTTTTTGTAGATATATACAGAAGCTTAAGGAGAGATCCCACAATAGGACTACAGGATAAAAATAACAAATTAGTGGATAAACTATACGAGGGACAATTTATTGACGCCCATACTAGGAGGTAATTGACCACGAGATCTACCACTGCACCCAGAATATATGGATTACCTAAGATCCACAAAAAAGGTAATCCTTTGAGACGCATTTGTTCGTCAATTGACGCACCGGGTTATGAGCTATGCAAGTTTGTGTTGGATATACTTAAGAACGTGACGGAGAATTCAAAATACAACGTAAAGGACGCAGTGGACTTCAAGACGAGGATTCGGAACATGAGCATTGATGAGGATTAAATAATAGTTTCATTTGACGTGGTTAACTTATTCCCCAGCATACCAATTAATCTAGTTCTAAGGACTGTAGAGGATAACTGGGACGAAATTGGACAGTGCATTGGGGACACACGCTATTTCCAGTATGAAGATAGATTCTATGAACTGAGGAAGGGTATGCCCATGGGATCCCCAGCATCACCAATTATATCTGACATCATCATGGAGGTATTATTGGATACAGTGCTCGACACAAAATCTTGACGGAATTTGTGGACGATTTATTTGTTGTTATCAGAAGAACTGAAGTGGCCAACATGATGCCAGCATTGGATTATTTTAATGGACAACTACAATTCACGCTCGAAGAGGAAGGGGATAATTGGCTACCATATTTGGACAGTTTGGTTATCGGACAGGGAAATGCTCTCAAAATGGACTGGTACCAAAAACCTACGGCGTCGGGACGATTGATAAATTATCCTTCCGAACACGCAAGAGGGACAATTATTAACACTGCGAGCAACTTCATTAAGAGAGTTTTGAGGATGAGTGACGCTGAATTCCACTAGACGAATAAGGGGAAAATGGTGGAAATCCTTAAATTGAATAGTTTCCTCAGGGAGATTACGGACAATCTGATACCACGGGCAGAGACGAGCAAGCCGACTGAACGCCGTACTGAATCTGACTGAATTTATAAAACCCCAACGTATATTCCGGGTTTTTCTGAGAGATTGAAATATTCCAATATATATGAAAAAAAATAAATGGTTTCCCATTACATCCCATGAAGGGACCGGGCAGAACTTCTCACAATCACTGAGTTGTGCGCTTTCCAGTTTTCACTCACTGATTGGGACCTACAGTTTTACACCGATTCCGAACGGTATTTTTAGAAGCTTTTTCATGATTATATACTCGATAGTGTTGCCGTCACTATGCGAGGTGACCGCCGCCGAAACAAATGTAAAGGTGGTCAGAGCAGGGTTCGAATCCAGGATCTCTTGTACAAGAGCCGCGCACACTAACCATTGCACCACCGACGGAAAATATGACAACGGAAAATATGAATTGGCGTTGAAATCGAATTTAACCGTGAATGGTTTATTTAGCGGGACAAAGTCTATTATTGACGAAAATGACAAGCCAAACGTTGTGTGCAAAATTCCATGTAATGACAAGTCCAACATATGCCAGAAAGTATATGTTGGCACTACAATGAATAAATTGAAAACTGGAATATCTGCTCATAAGTCGGACCAAAAGGCCCATTATAAGCCGATAGAACAAAAGACAGCACTAGCAGCCCACTGTACTTTATTTAACTGGACACAAACCAAATTTTGGCGACTTGGAAATTCTGACTGAAGGGGAAAATTACTCAAGACGCTTCTTCCAGGAAATGGTGCATATAATTAACGTTCCATCGGAGAAAGGGTTTAATTTCAAACAAGATACAGATCAATGTGCGCAAGTGTATAGGCACAGAATTGACAAATTCAAGAGAGGGACAAATCAGTTGACACAGGCCTGCGGAAAAACTTGGACGCGCTCTGTGTTATCTCAAAATGTAATTAAAATTAATCATTCTTCCTTTGGGGAGGATAGTATATTTGTTTATGTTGATTCTTGTTTGAACTGTTCGATAATGTTTATGAATACTTTGTTTATTCTTGTTTTATCAGATCCTTGAAAATGATCAACGAAGTTGGACGAAATATTGCAAAATATTAATAAAATTGTAAGAAGAAATACTTGAAGTGTTTTCTTTTTATTCTTATCACCTTAAGCCGAAACAACTGAAAACTAATACAGAATAAATTTTTTTTATAGAATGTAGTTTTTTTTTTAAAAAAAATGTATATTTTTGTAAGAATATGTATTATATTTTCCCGAAAAAGTAAATTTTTCAAGAGAGCTACTTCTTTTATTAAAATCTACTGGTATTTTAAGAAAAGGTAATAATTTTAAGAAGAAGTACTTTCTGTAAGAAAAAGCCGTAAGAGTATCAATTTTTTTCACAAAGAAGTACTTTTTTTAAGAATAGGTACTTTTTAGGAAAAGGTTATTTTTTATGTAAATGCACTCATTTACAGAAAGGCTACTTATCTCAAGAGAAGATAAGAAAATTGTATTATTTTATTTTTAAGAAAACGTACTTTTAAGAAAAGGAATTTTTGTAAGGAAATTTATTTTTTTTAAAAGAAAGTATTTTTTTTTGAAGAAAAGGGGATTTTAAGAAATGGGAATTTTTTTTAGAATTGGTCCTTTTTTCAAGAACAAGTTAATTTTTAAGAGTGGGTACTTCGCTCAGAAAAAGTTATTTTGTTTCACAAGAAATGTACTCTTTAAAGAAAATGTAGTTTCTTAAGAAAAAGCAATTTGTTCTAAAAAATTTACTTTTTTTTAAGAAAACGTACTTTTTGTATGAAAATGTACTTTTTTTAAGCAAAGATACTTCTTTAAGATAGGGTATTTCTTTTAAGAAATGGTACTTTGTTTAGGAATATGAATAGGTATTTTTTTGAGAAAGTTTACTTTTTTAAAGAAAAGGCACTTATTTAAGAAAATGTCCTTTTTTAAACTTCTTTCACTTTGGCATTTCTAAATTTACTTTTATTGGGTTCAAAAAAAACTACGTTATATACTAAATATTGGCTACAGGCTCCACCTAGAAAACTTCCCATTAAACAAAAAATTTCCCAAAATATGTTAGTCTAGTCACAAACCAAAGCAAAATTACCCTATATAGTTGATAACATAGATAAAGTAAACAAATAGATGAAGCACAAGTGTTGGGAAAATTTTAGTGTAATGGGTAATTTTCTAGATGTCGTTGAAAGCAATAAATGGGATATTTTTGTTCCCAACTAAAGTCACAAAATATGACATTAAAATTCTAAAATTTCATATCAAAAGAAAAAATTATTTTCAATAAAAATATCATGTCGAAACAAGAATAAATACAACACGTTACTTAAAGTAGAATATCTCATGGCAAGCGAGATAGCATCCTCCGGTTAAGCTACCATTCCTTGTGGAAAGTCCTGAGACACTCTAACGGTTTTGGCATCTGCGACCACAGAAGTTGCTACGGTTGTTGAGCGAGGAACTTTTTGGATTAAAAAGGCGTTCTGGGATGTTCATCTTTGGGCGGTGTTAAGGGGTTTCTCTTATAGATATACCAACATAAAATCATTTAAATTTTGTTACATATCCCTTGTTTAAATTACTTTAAGAAAAATTTCCCACAGTTTAGAATAAACGTAAATGAGAATTATGGGAAACTTCAGTGAAAGTGACACTAGTATAGGACATCACCTAGTGAACAAAGTTGACAATGGGCGCGCTATACCTATTATTTCCTTTATCTATGGTTGATAATATTGCTTTGTAGCATAATAGTGTTAAAAATGTTGTTTATTTTTAGTCATTTAGCCCCCATCCGGCAACGTGCGATGAGGAACTTCGTTCCATTAATACAGATTGTGTGGCCCACGAATACTCACCCGATGATGTGTTGCCATATCTTGACGAAATTTTATAAGTTTTTTTTAAATATTTTTATGGACCGTCAAGTTTTTGTCCATTACTTCTGGAAGATGGTAGCGGTCAAGTGGCTGCCGCCATTAATGATTTTCATTTTTAATAGTTCTGACGAGAACTTCGGGCTATAAGTTGACGCACTTTTGTCGAATATTCTCTTTGAGAGCATCAAGAGTTTATGTCTTGTTCACGTAGACCCGTGACTTGAAAGAACTGCAACGAAAGAAGTCTGGAGCGGTCAAATCGGACGATCTTGCGGGCCATTACAAATCGCCAAAATGACGCATCAGGCGACGTTAAATATCATCCTTCCAAATGTTGCCCAAGCTGTGTGTACATTTGTCGAAATTCACAAATTTGGGGTAATAAAATTTCGTTGCTCATGGTTCTTGGTCGCTTACCAGTTACAGTAACCTTGTTAATCACAGCGTCCTCGAAAAAATAAGCCCCGATGATGCCCCTGGCGTAAATGGACTACCATGCATCGGCTTTAAATGGATATAATGGGTTTTCGTGAACAATTCGTGCATTCTCAGTGCTGCCTCAAAGTCCAAATTTTGTTTGTCTCCGTTCAGATGAAAATGGGCCTCGTCGCTCACAATAAATTTAGACCGAAAGCAATCGTTGAGGTTCAGGAGAGGGTGATATTAGTTTGGATGCGATTGACGAATTGCAGGAAGTAGCTGATGGACTGCCTGCACTTTGTAAGGTAGTATCTTCAAGTCGTTCGCCAAAAATGTGAAATGTCGTTCGCTCGACGTTGACGGCTCATTCGCAACATATCTTCAGTCACAGCGGTAATATTGTCGTCGCAACGAGCACTAAGAATTTCTCCGGAGCCTCTTCTGGCAAGTGTTATTGCAGTCTCTTCCGGGTGGTCGGTTAACCGCCTTAGTGTGTGACGTGTTGGCGAAACACGGTCGCGATATCTGCGTCGAAATTCTCAATTCGCCAAAATCACTGATGAATTATTCCTTATTATTATTTTCCCGGGGATTCCGTGTTATTGAGGCGTATAGCATTCCATGACTTATTGGCGTGTTTTCTGTATCTGTTTACTTCACAAATATCAAAACGAAATTTATAGTTGCCATCACTTTTAAAACTTTTAGCATCTTCCGATAGGGTGATATATTTTGAGTCACCCTGTAAAAGACAAGCTACTCGCGTAACGTATGCGATGGCTCAGTGATGGCTCAGCGATGGCTCAGTGGACTTGCAGTGATGATGCCTGGGTTCAATTCCATTTCGGGGAAAGTGTACTTATCATAAGCAATTTGTATTTTAAATTCAGTAAAATAATGACTTCTATTACTAAGGATACCTTCAATTGGAAAGTAATTCTGTTCAGTCAAATACATCTCTTTTTTGTTCAACGTTTTGGCGCAAACAGTTGTTGTTTCTCGTAACAGTTTTTTTAAGTTTGTAGTAAATGTATTATATTTGCAGAACACGAGGGAGCGGTTAATGTGAACATTTGTTGTTTCTTGAAAAGGATTTTTTGAGTTTAGAGTCAAGTGTAAATGTTCTTCGGTTCTCACAAATAAGTTTAGTTATTTATCACAAAGGAAGTGATGTTTGTTTCAGCAAATGTTTGACTATTGCAAATACATTTCCCAAGTGAAGTCCATTTATCTCAGATTTCGTTTGGGTTAAATGAAGTAATTCTTTGTGATTACTAAAAGGCTTCTAAGAAGTTTTTTGATGGCTAATTTCCGTGGTGGAATGAAACTAAAGGTGGTCGGTGCGGGAATTTAACACGCGTCTTTAATTGCAAGGCCGGCAAAGATATCACCTGTAACATTTTCAGAGAAACGCAATTTCATTAAAAAGTGATGTAGCTAATTTCGCTATAACCTCTCGAATTTACGAGATCTCAAGCATCAAAATAATGAAATATAGTTGTTTATGCCAAAAATATACATAAGTTAAGAGAGTAAACTCCTAATCTATCTAGAAACGCTAATTCCTAAAAGTAGTTAAACAAATTCCATTTACTAAATATGTAAATAATCTGGTTCGATATCTGAACTTGTATGCTGAAAGTTACCACATGAAAACATAGATTTCGCGTTACTTTTACGAACCATAGCCGAGATATCGCTTCCGTAATAAGAGCGAAACCTTCCTTCTTGTACAATTTCACCATCCATACTCGTGGTGCAATGAGTAGTGTGCGCGCCTCTTGTACTTCAGATCCTGGGTTCGATCCCTGCTCTGACCACCTTAAAATTTCTTTCGACGGCGGTCATCTCGCATAGTGACGTCGAAAAACTGTTTCTCAAAAATACGGTTCGGAACCGGTGTAAAACTGTAGGTCCCAATCAGTGAGTATAAATCTAGAACGCGCACAGCTCACTGGTTGTGAGAAGCGCTCCCCGATTCCTTCATGGGGTGTAATGGGAAACCATTTATTTTTTACTGGAAAGAAGTCCACGAAAAGAATCAAAATAAATCGAATTAATCCTAAAATTTATTTTGTGCTTCTCTCTTCATTTTTATTTGTTTATTTGGCGTTTAACTCTCTAAATATGTTTGGAGTCACTTTGTCAATGTTTTCATTGACTTGGTGAATTGGCTCACGACAGACTTTAATTTTCTGCTACAGATTGCTTGAACTCTTCTACTCATCCAGAGAAACAATAGTTCTTTATTTAAGATTTCAACTTAATTTCAGAATTTAAAATTTAAATTTCAAAATTTATTTCAAATCTAAACATTAAAATCATCATGCCGCCGCTGCGAGCTCTTTTCGCATACATATTAATGACAATTTAAAAAGTTTGTATTCGGGTTAAAGTGTGTGGAAAAACAGAAGCGCATTTTCGCCACCACCACAAAAACATCAACCAACCGTAATAACAAATAACAATTATGCTTAATAATAAAGAGAAATATGTTGATAGTAAAAGTGAAAAACGAAATCAACACAGCTCGGCAAACTTCAATTATTTAATCGAATCAAACAAAAGAATAAATGAAAATCATTTCTACCGATTCACTGGAAAATTTTAGTTGCAACAGCATGACCATGAGCTATAGCACCGAGACGCACCAACAAATTGACGCAAATGGCGATGGAAACAACCACAAAAGTCATTAAATAGATTCAACGAGAAACTGTGAATGCGTTGAAATGTGTGGATGGACAGTGTTCCGAAACTAAAAGTATTTCAAATCCAAGTAATTTTTTAAAGCTAATTGTTGAAATGTTTCTAAGCGAATGCATTTGTTTGGATCATTGTGGCTGTTGTAACAAAGGACCTAGATTCATACATATAATTTCATATTTTCTCAGAGACCTTTTCAAAATCATTTTTCATAATTCAAGAAGTTTGACAGTCGTCGAAATAAACGTAAGGTGACCAAAGAAGTGATCAATCCCACTTTGTCATGTTCAAGAGTTGCACAGGCGAACCATTATACCACCAAAGGGGTGTTTTTTTTACCCATAATACCCATAATACATAATACTGATAGGGTTTAGTAGAAATCAAAAATAATAAAAATCTGTATATATATAAAAATCTCGTGTCACAATGTTAGTTACCTTACTCCTCCGAAACGGCTGGACCGATATGTATGAAATTTTGTGTGCATATCGGGTAGGACTAAGAATCGGTCAACATCTATTTTTCATACCCCTAAATGATAAGGGTAACCCAGGCCTTGCCACGCCCCTTTTCAAAAATTGCACTGACGGCTTTTCTAATATACCGATTGTTATGAAAATTGCACAATGCGTACTGATGACCTGCTGATAATCCTTGGCTATATTTGGAAATGTTTGGATAAAGGGGCGTGGCACCGCCCATACAACTTGAAATTTAAAATGGTTGTATCTCATGAACTATCAGAGGTAAGAAGATGAGATTTTGAATATATGTTGTAGGTACAGTATGAATTACAGCCAGGCTGTCAGTAGGCGATGCCATGCCCCCTTTTCAAAAATTGCACTGACGGCATTTCTAATGTACCGATTGTTGTGAAAATTTCACAATGTTGTACTGATGATCTACAGATAGTCCTTGGTTATAGTTGGTAGTGATTGGATAAAGCAGCGTGGCACCGCCCATACCATTTGAAATTTAACATGGCTATATCTCATGAACTATCAGAGATATGAAGATGAGATTTGGTATATATGTTGTTGATACATTATGAATTTCAGCCAGAGTGGTAGTGGGATGTACCAGGCCCCTTTTAAAAGATACCGTTGCATCAATCATAATAATAGTTTGATCGTCCTGAAAATTTCACAGTATGTTACAGTTGACCTACACATACGAAAAGGCTGTTTGGAAACAAGTTGGCAAACAGGGCCGAGGTGCTGCCCACACGCGCCGTTATTAGACATATACTGTATCAAACAATTGTCCGTAAACCAGGCACTTGACAATATATTTCAATCTATCTCAAAAAATATATGGCCGATTCGGTTTAAATCATTTTTTTTCAAGTTCAATGGTTCTAACTTTAAAAAAAATTTGAATCATATCGGCCATATAGGGTGATTCAGGAAGTTCCGGACAAATTTCTCCAGCGTATTCCTTGGCTCATTTCACGAAGAAAAGTCCACTAGGACCATGTCCGAAAATGCAATGGTGCGAAATGGCAGCGGGTTCAAAATTTTCGGATTGGCGGTCGGAGGGTAGTAGGGCAAAGTTGCTAACTTTTGAGCCAGTGGTCGGATTTTTTGTTTTTGGGCTTGTTGGAAAGGTCTTTAAGAGGCCTTTAAGAAACATTAAAAAAGTCAAATCGACTACCCTCCGACCACCAATCCGAAAATTTTAAACCCGCTGCTATTTCGCACCCTTGCATTCTCGGACATGGTCCTAGTGGACTTTTCTTCATGAAATGAGGCAAGGAATACGCTGGAGATATTTGTCCGGAACTTCCTGAATCATCCTGTATATCTTTTGAGATACATTGAAATATGTTCACAACTGCCAGGTGTACGGACAATTGTTTGATACAGTGTAGGACTCTGAGGTTCGATACATATGCTACTGATATGATGCAAATTACGTTTTGGGGAAAACCAAGAAAAATACGGCTATTAAAAAGGTCAGACTATGGTGCTAAGAAAGTGACCACAGGTACGAATGAATATGAATATCATTGAGGTCAGTTTCGAGATCATGCTAAACATCGTAGGGGGGGCCCAATAATGAATTTTTTTAAAAAAATTTAGAATAATCTTATAGAGGCTACTATAATCACTGGAAATTATAAATGAACTGATGTACTGATTCCACGCATTCCCATGATACCTACAGACATGCCCATTAATATGGGTCGAACCCATATATACAAAAAAAAGTTCACCCAGTCACCCCCTAGTTTTAGAGATTGTCGCATTACAATTTCAGAACATACAATTTTTTTTTTGATCTGTGCAACCTTCGGCCCCCCGAAATGGTTTTTTTGCGCTATGTTGGCATTTGACTTCTGATCAAAACCAGATGCATATCGTTGTTCATGTTTAATCAAGGGCCACATATTTCTTAACCCTGCTGTTAGATTAGAAAAAACTTACGAATCTTAGATTGAGGGACCATTTGGTCCATACTGCAATTTTCATCCAAAATAATAATTTTATCTTATTCTTTGTAACTATTTTGGTTCAAAAATTTCTAAAGCAAGTATTTGACATATCAAAAACATCCGCTAACATATCAAAAACATCTTCTAAATATTTGACATGAATTTACATTCGCTTGGTAATGAAAAAATTTACGAATCTTAGGTTGAGGGACCATTTGGTCCATACTGGAATTTTCATCCAAAATAATAATTTTATCTTATCCTTTGTAACTATTTTGGTTCAATAATTTCTAAAGCAAGTATTTGACATATCAAAAACATCTTCTAAATATTTGACATGAATTTACATTCGCTTGGTAATGAAAAAATGTACTATTGACCAAATGGTCCTCTAACCTAAGATTCGTCATTTTGTATTTTTCTCAGTCCTGAATAAAGTTAGAAAATTTAATTTTCGCACATAACATTGTTTTATTAAAAGACCCCATTAGCAGAAAAATTTAGTCAGTATATATCACCGTTCCAAAGTTACAAGGGAAAACAGAAAAAATTTGGACCAAATGGTCCTAATCTAACAGCAGGGTTAATGAACACTTTTGACTCCGACGTCAATTTTGACAACTGACTTCTTGTAGCTCGTTTTCATTACCCTATTGTTGCCTATTTTTTGAAACGTCCGTAAAGAACTAAAACATATATGGCAGTCGCTTAAAATTTGACAAATCCGTGTTTTCCAACGGACAATATATGTTGCATGTTCACGTGTAGGTAAACCTTTCGACTAATATACATTTGCACCAGATGGCAAAACTTGACATATTGTATATCCTAGAGCCCTGGAATAAATATAAAAAAAATAACAAAATTGTGATTCATTAAAATTACAATTCAGGGGTAGCGAAGCGCAACGGGTACAGCAATTATAGTATAATGAGAAGCTTTTTAGACAAATCAGCACACGATGGAAATCTAAACAAATACTTCTAACAAATAGTTATTTTACATTCCACAGGTTTATTTGCCCATTGTCAACTAAACGTGGCATTATCCCGTGTTGGAACGCCAGCAGATATATTCATTTACTGCAAAGATAATGGAACAAAATAATTTTGTTCACCCTTGGGCATTACAAAAACTTAGAAGGCAAAACGAAGTTTGCCGGGTCCAGCTATACTTATATATGTATAGATATATAGATAGATATTGATTACAGTCGCTCCTCCTAGAAGCTTCCCATTAAACAAGTATTTTCCCTCCATATATTAGTCTAGACACAAACCAAAGCAAAAGTACCCAATATAGTTGATAATACTGGGGTGTACTAAAGTTGATAAAAAAAAGTTATTTAACTTTTTTCATTTAGCCCATAACTTCGTTCCAAAAAAATATCGAAAAATATCTCCGCATTTCCGTTTTACGCACACTTTTGTGATGATGTGCTTTCATATAAAATTTGTGAATTCATTTGTGGCCATGACATCATTGAATACTTTTTGTCGGCAGGGCGAAGTCTGCCGGGTCAGCTAGTTTTTTATTAAAATTGCGCTGAATGAGATTCATATTAGAGAATAGTGTGACATTTTAATACAAATATTTGTATTTAAGTTTTAAAGACAATTTTATTCCAGTGCATACTAGCGTACTTACTTACTTTGGGGGCCCAAACAATCCTTACAAGGTCCTTACAAAATGAGGATCATGCATTTCTCAAATCTGCTCGATCTTCAACTTTTCTTCTCCAGTTGGTAACACCAAGCTCTCGCAGGCAATATTTCACCTGGTCTTTCCGGCGAAGTCTTGTCCTCTTTTTCGATACCCTTCGAGTACGTCTTCGAATACCTTTCGCACTGGTTCATTCTGATCCATTCTACTGACATGGTCTAGCCGGCGTAAACGTGCTATTTTGATACGCATAACAACTCCAATGTCGGGATACACACTACACACCTCGTGGTTTAATCGTCGTCAATAGTTGCCGTTTTCTTTTATACGTCCAAATATTTGTCGTAGAATTTTTCTCTGGAAGATCCAGTAATATTTCATCAGCATGTGATTTGACTCAGGATTTTGCGACATAACGCAAGACAGGTTCTTTGAGAGTCTGATATAGTTGAATGTTCGTGCTTGCTTATCCCGAAATATCACCAGTTTGCAAGCACGATTCTCTGTTTGATTTCCAGACTGACATTATTGCTTCTGTTCACGCCAGAGTCACGGTAAATAAATTCGTCCACTATCTCTAAATAATAATGGTTATCAACGTTCACCTTTTCGTCCAATCTGGTGAATTTTCTGCTTGTCGAAACCATTAATTTTCTCTTGTCCGCGTTTACTGCCAAATCCACAATTACTGATACCTGCTCAATTCTCGAATACTCTGCAGTAACTTGTCGCAGATTTCGCTCAACGATGTCAAAACCATCAGCTTACACGAGCAGCATGTGGCTTTCGCTGCTGATAGTTTTATTCGTGTTGACTGCGGCTTTTCTCAGAATGATCCCCATGAAGATGTTAAAGAGATTGCACGATAGGGTGTCGCCTTGTTAAGTTTCTCGCTAAGTTGGACTCGCTAAGTTTCAAAAGATTTGGTAAGATTCTTACCAACTTTCTCGCGATGATATCAATTAATATGCTCGCCTCGTACCAAATGGTTCGGTGAGATATTTACCAAGCGTTACTGAGGATTTCGTATGGGTCAGTGTCATTCTAAAAAGGCGTACCAGCTTAGCAGGAATACCCAGCTCCGACATAGCGTGGTACATATTTCCCCGTAGCGGACTGTCAAAGGCAGCCTTATAATTTACAAAGAGGTGGTAGCGTTCGATTTGTTTTTCTTGGGGTTTTCTCCAGGATTTGACGTAATATGAATATCTAGTCAATAGTTGACTTTCCAGGCCAAAAGCAACACTGATAAGGTCCGATTAGGTTTGCCAGGAACTGTGTTAGTCTTTTGCACACAACGCTCTAGAAGACCTGGTATGTGATAAATGAAAGGCATATTCGATGATAATTTGTACATATATCGTACTCGCTATTTTTAAAACAGGACACATATTTTATTCTGAATTCCCATTACATCTCATGAAGGAATTGGGGAGAGCTATGTTTATGAGCATATAATATTTTGCATATGAGCTGATGCATGCACCATTATAACTCATAGCCGCTAGCCTTAAACAGCTCAGCCGGTAGTTCATCAGCACTAGCGGCTTTGTTGTTCTTAAGCTGGGAAATTTCAGTTCTAACTTCACTTGACTTTGATAAAAACCCTCATCTATGTTGAAGTCTCCTGGGACAAGTAAAGCAGATAAGTGATCTCGCCATATTTTCAACATACTCTGCACATCTGTGACAAGATTCACGTCCGTATTTCTTCTCAAGCGGGTCTCTGATCCATTTCCGGGTTTGCACTTTTCAGCGTAGTTTACGGGCCTCATTCTTCCTTCTGTAATATTTAATTTTCTCACTTTCGCTCTTTCTCCACAACCTTTATTTCTTCTTAAACGTACGGGTTGCCTCTCCTCTGTTCACCGTATACTGCTCTGTCGCGGTTCGCATTGCAACTGACTGAAGCATTGCCATACGTGCAGGTTTCTTTTCTTGCTTTCTTTTCTTTATTTTCTTCACTTGCTCAGGCAATGCAAATGCGAGTTGTGGAATCGGATGACAATTGTAATCATACATGTGTCAAATTAATTATACGACATTTATAATTTGTAAATTAATTTTAATTATCTCTTCAAATGCAAATTCAAAGAAATTTCAATTTAACATTTTTAAAGCAGTTCTTTCCTTTTAATTATTTTGAATTTGCTTGGCCGCTGGCAATTCTGTTTTTGAAGTATTTTATATGTAGATGTTTGTGGCTTCGATTGGTATTGCCTCGTAGTACTTTGAAATTCCCCAGTTGGAAATTTCCTACAGACATCAAAAAAGTGGCATGTCAGAGTCACTACTGACTTCCCGATCCGCTTCCGTACAAAAAACGTCATGACACCCCCTGACATTTTCATACATTTGGTCAAAAGTTAGTAGGAATCTTCCGCAGTTTATCAACAATGTCTATCACAGACGTCCTGGAGTAACCATTCATCAGTAGGTCAGTTGCTCAAGACGTCTTTAAAGATGGTGTCTCGGGCCATCTTATAGGTATTTTCTGGTAATCTATGTGTATGTATGGATGCATCTGATCCGTTGTACGATATTAAATAAAATCTGAAAGGAAACATAACACAAACTAAACCATACATACATAATTATGAAGCACTGAAGATTTGCATATTCTTTTCACAAATTTAAAATATTTTGAAATAAATTCTGAAAATCTATGCCACATACATGCTTCATAACTACAATGAATATAAATTTTCCTGTTTGAAGTTTTTAAAAAATTTGAAAATCCATACATTTGACTCACAGTTGACAAATGATGAAGAATTCCTCTATCGACATTCAGCATTGGTCTTAGAAAGAGTCAGCCATGACATTGTGCTGACAAATCAATGGGATGGTCTTACATAGATTGTCAGCCCCTTCACAATTTATGTCACCTAGGACAAAACTAGTGACATATCAAGAAGATGTCCTATGTAAATTGTCACCACCTACTGACATGGTCCTAGAGAAATACTATTGACAATGTCTTCAAGACAAAATTTCCAACTGGGTCCCAAGCTGTATTTTAAATATCAAATATAATTTTGAAATTTCAATAGATATTTTTTAAAATTAAATTAATATTTATTGGAATTTTATTGTTTGTTGTGATATGTACTTCTATATAAAATTTCAAAATTTATTTTAGTACTTTTTTCGTGCGAAATAGTACTCTTTTTGATAAATAACCTGCGGTTCATTGAGCAGGCTCGACTTCAGTACTGGCGAATTCATATATGTAAATGTAAACAAAATAGCGACAATTTGAAACTTAATTCAAATTATGACCACAAAAACTTTTACATCAAAGCCTCGATATACGTGTGTAATTGGAATCAAAAAATCACGACACAAATCCAGTTTGCTTTTCACTAGTTTTTGTTTAATTACCAGTAAATTAAGATATTTCAACAAAAATCAATTTATTTTTTATATTTTTGTTGCTATTTTTTTTTGCGAGTTATGACTCTTTTGTAACTTGGAAGCCAACTTCAAAGCCACGAACATTTTTGAGCGAGGCAACTTCGAAATGACGCAAATCAAGGGTTTGGTGTATATGGTTTTTTGTGTGGTCATTGTAATGGTTGATGGGTGTTTATTTTAATTAAATTAAATTTATATATGAAAGTATTGCACTGTGGTATATTATACGAAAAGTTGAGCTCAAATATATACTTTCTTAAATCTAATAAACAAAAAAATTTTAGTAAAAGTATTCTTAAAAATACGCCAGGAAATTGGTTGCATCAGCCACCGATAAACTCCGTTATGCATCACAAGAGAATCGCGTTCAAATCGCATTTGGGTGTGAGCAACTTTTGTGTACAACTTTTCGTCGCCTTTGTTTAAGTCACGTCGCCAGCATTTAAAGTGCGATGTATCACGACATATTTGTACATATTTCTTTTTGAAATAGCTTGAAACCAACTTCAAACGTAGTTGAATCCAACTTTAGTTACGTGACGTAAACTAGATGGAAACGCTTACGCTATGGGATCTAACGTTTCTAAAATACAAACATGGAAATGAAAATGATCGAAGAAATGGTTTTATTACAGTATAAAAAATATTTAAGTGGTTTTCAAAAACGAAACGATATTTATATGGACAAAGAAAATGTAAAATTGGTGTAATGGCTAGTTAGATGACGGTGGTGTTGCAATGGTATGCTTGCCCGACTTCGGCGCATACGTATGCATGCCCACGCCCCACGCTAACTACCTTTCGTTCATTTAAAAGGCAGTCACCTCGCACTACGACACTATCGTGTAATTAGACATGATAAATGAATCGAAATCATTGTGAGCCTACAAAAAGTGCTCACCTCATTAAATGTGAGAAGGTCTCGTTAATATTATGGGAAAATAAGTTTGGGTTTAGTGTTAAAAAATTACGTCTACTTCTCACGTATTACGTCTGTCCGAAAACATACTTTTCCAAGTAATACTTAAATGTTTGGAGAAAGTGTACAAACATACACATTTTTAAAGCTAAGTTATTTGTAATATGAACATGATTAAGCTTGCTTCCTGTTACTAGAAGAAATTCCAATACGTTTGCCTCCAATAGCGTAATTTGTTTATCACGAAAATATTCTTGTTAATGCGAATTACAAAAAGTGTTTCTATCCAAGAATATGACTTGTTTGTCACAAACATATAATGTTTGAAGCCAATTAATATATTTTTGGAACGAAGTTCCTTATCGCACGTTGCGGGATGGGGGCTAAAGGAAAAAATTTTAAACAATTTTTTTTAACTACCTTATTACATTCCATTATTATCAACTGTATTGGGTATCCGTCGGTGGTGCAATGGTTAGTGTGCGCGGCTCTTGTACATGAGATTCGAACCCTGCTCTGACCACCTTAAAATTTCTTTCGGCGGAGGTCACCTCGCATAGTGACGCCGACACTATCGAGTATATAGCCATGAAAAAGCTTCTCAAAATACCGTTCGGAATCGGTGTAAAACTGAAGGTCCCAATCAGTGAGTGAAAACTGGAAAGCGCACAGCTCAGTGATTGTGAGAAGTCTCCCCTGTCCCTTCATGGGATGTAATGGGAAACCATTTATTTTTTTTGGGTACTTTTGGTTTAGTTTGGTTTAACGGGAAATTTTCTAGGTGGAGCCTGTTTATTACATATTGTAGTTTTGAACCCAATAAAAAGTACATTTAGAAAAGCCAAAGTGCAAAACTTGCAAATCCATAAAATATAACCCTGACCATGGAATTACATTTGGCAGCACATTTACTCTTACTTTTGGTTTGGTTTGTGTCTAGACTAACATATGGGGAGAAATTTGTTGTTTAATGGAACATTTTCTAGGTGGAGCCTGTTTATTACATATTGTAGTTTTGAACCGAATAAAAAGTAGATTTAGAAAAGCCAAAGTGTAAGAAGTTTAAAAATCATTTCCCTTGCGGAGTTTTTACTCCGTCTATTTTCTAAATTTACAATTTTCCAAATTTATTCAAGCTCAAGACCTTTTTAAATACTATAAAGCTAATTTATTAGCTTTATATTACTTTCAAAAAAGTCGAGCATATTATTTAAAAAGGTCTTGAGCTCGAATAAATTCGGAAAATTGCAGAAAGTTTAAAAAAATAAAATTTTCTTAAATAAGTGCGTTTTCTTAAAAAAACTAAATTTTGTCAAACAAAATACCTACTCACATTCTTAAACAGAGTATATTTTCCAAAAAAAAAATACCTTATCTTAAAGAAGTACCTTTGCTTAAAAAAGTAAATTTTCTTCTTCTTTAAAAATTACCTGTTCTTACAAAAAGTACTTCTTTGTAAAAAATTCAAACTCTTAGGTTTTTTGTTACTTCTTTTCCTGAAAAAAAACATTAGCTTTTAATAAAAGAAGTACCTCTCAATAAAGAAAGGACCTTTTCGGTAAAATATAATACATATTCTTACAAAAAGGACCTAAAATATACTTGTTTTTAAAGAATACATTCAATAAAAAAAAATTCTTAAAAAAAGTTTATCATTTTACAAAAGTATCTATTCTTTCAATTTAAATTATAGTATTTTGGAACTATCTAGTACATAATATATAGCGAAAGGTACTTTTTTCCAACCGGGTGTCCCCTGACACCTCATGTAATTGGAACGAAGTTCCTTATCGCACGTTGCGGGATGGGGGATAAACGAAAAAATTTTAAACAATTTTTGTTAACCGTATTATGCTATAACCCAGTATACAGCCCGGTATTATTCTGCATACTTTTAGGATTTGGTAATTATTGCTAGATTTGTACAGTCGTATATGAGGGTTGAGTTGTTTCATGTTGAATTTGTGATAGTCATGCCATTGTGAAGTGTGCTGGCTTCAATGGAAGGCATTATGACATAATTACGGCTGAGGAAAGAGGGCTTCGCTGAACATGTTGGACGTGTGAGGACTTCGATGTTGAATTTTTTTAGTTTATTGCCTTTTGCGTTATTAACAGTATTAACCCATTCTATGTGCTTGCAGTTCAAGTCTCGCGCTAGTACGTAGTAGTTATTTAAATTTTGAACATTCATAAAATCAAATAGTTTTTGCAAGTCTGCTGCTTGTATTGAATTTATGTTGCCGGCCGGATAGTACGAACATGTAATAACTAAAAAGTTGTCGCAGTCAACGGGTATCTTTATGGCGCATGTCTCTAAAGCATCTCGCGAATATCTACTTTTTTTTATCGTGACTGTAATATTGTATGTTATTCTTGATTAATATAGCAGTTCCACCACCCCTTGTTGCATCAATCCGATATTTGCTCATGATTTTATAAATTTTAAATATTACATTGTGTCTATGGTTTAATTTTGTCTCATTTAATAGGACAATATCTACTATATACCTACTCTTAAAAATTTATCTATTTCCCAAAAAAGGACCAATTCTAAAAAATTTCAATTTGTAAAAAAAAAACAGTTTCTTCAAAAAAAATATCTTGTTATAAAAAATACGTTTTCTTACAAAAATTCCTTTTCTTTAAAGTACCTTTTCTTAAAAAAAAAATATTAAATTTTTTTCTTGAGATAAGTAGCCTTTCTGAAAATAAGTACCTTTTCTTAAAAAATAATCTTTTCCTAAAAAGAGTACCACTTCTTTAAAAAGTACTTGTTCTTACAAAAGTACTTCTTTGTAAAAAAAAGTCATACTCTTATGACTTTTTCTTACAGAAAGTACTTCTCCTTAAAATAGTACCTTTTCTTAAAAAAACATTATCTTTTAATAAAAGAAGTACCTCCGTTTAAAAAAGGACCTATACAATACATATTCCGGAAAATGTAACCCATATTCTTACAAAAAAGGACCTAAAAATATAAATGTTTTTTTAAAAAATACATTGCACAAAAAAAATTGTTCTTAGAAAAAGTTTGTTATATTACAAAAAGTACCTTTTCTTAAATATCCATTTAAATTATCGTACTTTTCAACGGGCGCTTTATACGTGCTGGAACTAACTAGTATATAATATATAGTGAAAGGAACTTCGTTCCAACCGGGTGTGCCATGACACCTGTGATTTTTTTATTTATTTTTTATTGAATATTTTACAACCTCATGAGGTCAGATGTCGTACACATATTAATTAAACAAACAAATTAAACAAATTTCAACATATTCCTTCAACTGGTTCTATCCTTCGCCTTTTGTCGCCAGTTGGTAATACCAAGGATACAGAGAGATTCTTCTGCCTGGTCTTTCTAGCGGAGTCTTGGTCGTCCTCTTTACCTTTCGCGCTGGCTCATCTTCATTCATTCTGATAACATGGACCAGCCAGCGCAATTGGCCTAATTTTATTCGATTAGAGTTGTTGACGTCGGAATATAGATGATATAGCGCTCGGTTCCAACTAAGTCGGTAGTTGCCTTTTTCTTTAACAGGACCATATATTTTACGGAGAATTTTTCTCCCGAATACTCCCAGGTGTTTTTATCCGCTTGCGATATGACCCAAGTTTTGGAACCATATGTCAGGACAGGTAAAATAAGGTCTGGTACAGCTGGACTTTTGTCTGTCGTGAGAGAGAGAGAGAGAGAGCTTTGTTTCTAAGCTGCTTGCAGAGCCCAAAATAGCATCTATTTGCTAGCACAATTCTCCTATTTATCTCCAGGCTGACATGTTGTCTTTGTTCACGGCGGATCCAAGGTAGATAAATTCATTAACCACTTCAAGTTTAAATCGGTTGTTGATGTTCAAGTGCGGACCCAGTCGAGAGGTTTCTCTATTTGTTGGAAACATAAATTTTGTCTTACCGTCATTAAGAGCAAGATCCACCTCGCTGATTCTTTTTCGATTCTTGATACTCCTGCAGTAACCTCTCGCAAATTTCGCCAATGATGTTTATATCGTCATCATACGCCAGCAACATATGGTTTTTCATCTTAATGGTCTTGTTCGCAATTACTACAGTTTTCTCAATAATCTCCATTAAGATCTTGAAGAGATTGCGCGAAAGTGTGTCGCCTTGTCTCAGTCCCCGCTTGGTACTGAATTGTTCGGTGAAGTCTTTCCCCACCTTCACTGCTGATTTGGTGTTGGTCAGCGTCATTCTACAAAGGCCGATCAGTTTTGTCAGAATCCCAAGTTCAGACATAAATAAATAAAATAAGTGGTTTCCCCTAACATCCCATGAAGGAATCGGGGAGAGCTTCGCACAACCAGTGACCTGTGCGCTTTCTAGTTTTATACACACTGATTGGGACCTACAGTTTTACACCGGTTCCGAACGGTATTTTGAGAAGCTTTTTCATGGCTAAATACTCGATTGTATCGCCGTCACTATGCGAGGTGACCGCCGTCGAAAGAAATTTAAGGTGGTCAGAGCAGGGATCGAACCCAGAATCTTATGTACAAGAGGTGCGCACACTGACCATTTCACCACCGACGGCCATAAGTTCAGACATAGCTTAGTACAAGTTTTCAATCTACACTGCCCTCCACAATCATTCCCTCGTGATCTTCAGTGGAAGAATCGGAGTCGTCCTGCACAATTCGGTCTTTTCATTCTCTCTCTGCTCCCACTGCCATTTTTTCCGCCTAAATAGTTGGGTTTCCTCCCTTCTCAGCCTCTTGCACAGCTCATTCGCAGCACGCGACTGTTTCATTGCCACACGTGCAGCGTCTGTGTCATCAGTTGCAATGCGACATTCTTCGTCGTACCATGGCTTATCCATCTGCGGATTTTGATGGAGTTCAGTCAGTCCTTTCAGCGGTGCTAATACCGGGCCCCTGGGTCCTCAGGACGGGGGATATTCTGCTCCAGCAGGAGAGTGAGCTTTTGTTGATAGGGCATTGATACCTCCGGTATTTGCAGCTTGTCAATATCTAGCTTTTCCCGTGTTCGGCTTAATACGTTTTTCGCACTGCTCAGTCTTGTGCGAACTTTCGCAGCCGCCAGGTAATGATCCGGGTCAGTTTTGGCACCTCGATTCGCACGTACATCCATTACACTAGAAGAGTGCCTGCCATCGATTACCAAGTGATCAATCTGCTTCTTCGTGCGCTGATCAGGAGATATCCAGGTCGCCTTATGAATGCTCTTATGCTGGAATCGTGTTCTACTAACCATAGATAAAGTGCATTAATAGATGAAGCACAAGTGTTGGGAAATTTTTAGTGTAATGGGTAATTTTCAAGATGTCGTCGAAAGCAATAAGTGGGATTTTTTTTGTTCCCAAAAAAAAGTAAAAAAAAGTATGACATTAAAATTCTAAAATTTCATATCAAAAGAAAAAATTATTTTCAACATAAATATCACGTCGAAACAAGAATACAACGCGTTACTTCAAGTAGAATATGTGATGGTCATCGAATTGGAAAGCCTTGCCACCACCGTCTATGTCTTAATAAATTGGTTCTTCCTCCGGTTCAGCTACCATTCCTTGTTGAGAGTCCTCAGACACTCTAACGGGTTTGGCATCTGCGACCACAGAAGTTGCTACAGTTTTTGGGCGGGGAAGTGTTTAGATTAAAATGGTGTTCCGGCATTTTCATCTTTGGCGGCCTCATGGCTTTGAAATAGATTTTTATATAAGAAAGAAATGCTTTAATGTAAAATCATTTAAATTTTGTCACATTTTCCATTGTGTAAATTACTTTTACAATAGAATAAACTATATCTATTATTTCCTTTATCTATGCGACTAACTACTATGTTCTTTTCAGCGGCGAAGTCTATCAGTCTTATTCTATTATCAGACGTAGACTGTGATTACCGATGGTTTGTCAAAAGACACTTTTCCTAGAATAATCTAAATGTCGTGGTCAAGGCAGCGCTCATAAAATGATTCTCTGAAGCCATCGTTTCTATTCTCTATCGGCGCGTGCGCACATATTAAAGAGATGTTGAAATATTTCGCTTTGATGCGAATTGTGGCAATGCGTTCAATTGGGGAACGAACGAATCGGCAATCGTGGCTCGATAGCGCTCACCGTTGACACTAATGTCCTCGCCGTTCTCATTTTTAAAGAAGTACGAACCAACGACTCCGCCGGCCCATAAAGCTCATCAAACAGTGGGTTTTTGTGGATGTAACGGTGCGTCGTAAATCTTTCGTAGATTCTTTTCATTCCAAAGGCGGTAATGTGGATTGTTGACATGTTCATTGAGCCAAAAATGAGCTCATCATTAACCAGTAGATTGAGATAGAACAGTGGGTTGACTTCCTATTGATTTTGTACTCATTGACCGAACGTACGGCTTAAATGATGGTCATTCGGTATATTTATGATCAAATGGCAAACCAAACTGGGTTCAAATGATAATAGCGTTGTCAGATCTGAAACATTTGTGACCATTTAATCGTTATCGGGAAAGATAATCTTTAAAAAAATGTATTTAAAAATTAAATTTTTATAGAGGTATGTGTGATTGTTCACAGGAAGCTAAGTTTCAGGCTTTGTACTTTAGGAAAACAACATTGCAGAAGGGCCATTGGAGTGCGATGGAGCGTATCTTTGAAAATAGTTTACTGGGTATATCCAGCTACTGTCCGCAAGTTATTCCTCTACGGCATTTCAGTTTTTCGGCAAGTAAAGGAAAAATTCCATCAATCTAGGAATGTTGCCAAAGGTTCAGAGAAAGTTAATGAGGGCAATTATGTTGGGGTTCGTTTCCACTCATTACCACTAGATATGCTGAGCAGGCAAGTAACGGCAATATTAAAGCCTACAACATTCTCCGCCTGTGGTTGCCAGTTTCCCTAGGCACAATGTGGTGTTGTTGGGTGTCGATAAACTACTCCATTAGACGTTTAGTCCATTGTAATACAAAGGGCTAACAAGATTTAGTGCTAGTTCTACCAGAGATCCATTTAGTTTGCTCGTGTCAACGTTTAAATCGTCAAACAATTTCCCAGGTTCCTCAAGAAGTACGATCCCATAGTCACGGAATGTTTTTAAATGATCCACGGCAATCCACGTAGGACTAGACTACGCGTTGACTTCTGAGAGAAACTTTTCGAATCATATTCCAGATAGGTAGCACTAAAAGGTATCCCCATATCCGGAGATATAAGGTCTATAGACGTCTACGCTAAAGTCTCCAACCAGACGGCAAGGTAGTGTTGTGGAGTAAGTGCTAGATAACTGGTTCTAGAAATAGTATTTTTGTTTTCAGACTGAAGTCATGGCAATAGCCGAACTCTGGCTTGGGAAAAAATATCATCACAGCCTGGGGTATCTACTCAGTCAGTCATGCCGCTCCAAAAAGTTTCTGCAATCTGTTTTCTTGATTTGTAAAACTGCCTAAAACTAAACGTAGTGGCCAAACAGTTTAGACCCACTTTATATGGATGCAGGGATACTAGGATATTCTAGGGAACGATAGAGCGGATGATCTACTGAAACGAAGGACGACCTTACCTGTTTCATAAAATGTTGAGCTTGTGTGTGTGACAATTCCTACATGCCGTCTTCAAGCGTTGTCTTGTAAATGAAAACGTGGATGTGATCCTTGATCAGGCCACCTTAAATTTTTTTTCGATGACTGTAACGCCGCTTAGTGAGGGCGGTACAATGGGTTAGTGACGGTGTAACCAGTGTCATAACCAGTGTCAATCTGTGTGTAAACAACTAGAAAATGCACAGCTAATAGTGAGAAGGTCTCCGCTGTCCCTCAATGTAATATATGTAATAGGAAAATATTGAATTGAAGCTGATTTTTAAAACTGCAGCTCTCAATCAGGTGAGTGATGGCACGAAATGAAAAATCAACAGGCAGGTGTGGCCTATTTGTTACCAGAATCATGCGATAAAACTTGATATGCAGTCCTAGAGAGATTATTTTTATGTTAAGCCCCGTATTCAGTGTAGGGGCTTCATTCTACTTGTTCATAAATATCTTTCCAAAATTATATAAATTCTGATCGAAAATATTTTGTTTCTATGTTCATTGTTTTAATTGTTTTTTATTATTATGAGTTTTTCCTGTGAACAGATTGTCTTATATAAATTTTATAACCAATATACATTTATGTATCGTGATTGTTTCATTATCAAAAATACCTACGTAAATGGGTGCAGTCAAAAAGCAGTCGATACCTCCTGATGCATCTTAGTTGTGGCCCTCGATTCTTTGCCTCTAGCTGCGTAAAAAACAATTAAAACAATGAACATAGAAACAAAATATTTTCGATCAGAAATTATATAATTATGAAAAGTTATTTATGAACAAGTAGGATGAAGCCCCTACATTCAGTTCTTGCGAAATTTGCTGAATCAATTTTGTAATTCATCGCTAAACAGAAAATTATGTTGCGGAGAGTTACCACCTATCTTTGATTTATATTGCATTATATATTTAATTTATAATTCCTCTACGTACTGCATTATATTTTTAACGAATGTGGTGTTACTGTTGTTTGTTAAATCTATCAAAATGTCAAAATTCCAGATTCAAACAATTGTTTTCGTACGAAATAACTTTGGTATAACAACCCTGTAATTGATGTTCCCAGCGAAATTTACGTAAATAACTGAATGCCAACCAAATGAAAACTGTGCTAAATTTTCGGATCATGAAATTTTCGTTATTTTTTTATTTCATAAAAACTCTGTATTCAGTTCTTGCGAATTTTTCGTAAGAAATTTTGTCATTTATCTGTAAACGGAACATTTTGTTGCGAGAGTTACCACATACCTTTCAAATATTTAATTTATAATTCCTCTACGCTCTCTATTTTATTTTTAATGCATGTCGTGTTGCTTTTGGTTGTTAAAATTGTAAAAATGTCCGGTGACAAACAATTATTTTCGTACGAAATAAGTTTGGCATAACAACCCTGTAATTGATTTTTTCGAAAAGAACTTAATAGCAAGCAAATTAAAAGTGGGTACTGTCTCATCTCTCAGCTTATACTGGGTACTGTCTCATCTCTCAGCTTATGATTACTATAAGATCTCCGGGGACGAGGTCGAGAACGTCGAACATCTCGTAGGCTCCTACCGGCCCTTAGGATGATTAGGAGAGAATTAGAAAGATCTTACTAATTTTTGGATTTATTAGGGAGTTAAGCCGTTGGTGGTACAATGGTTGTGTGAGAACGTGGGTTCGATCTCTGCTCTGATCACCTTACATTTCTTTCGACGGCGGTCACCTCGCTTAGTGACGCCGACACTCGAGTATTTATTCATGACAAATCTTCTGAAATTACCGCTCGGTGTAAAACTGTAGGTCCCAATCAGTTAGTGTAAACCTGGAAAGCGCACAGCTCACTGGTTGTGAGAAGCTCTCCCCAATTCCTTCATGCGATGTAATGGCAAACCATTTGATTTTTGTTTTAGGGTGTTAAGCTTAATGGTCTTTGCGAAGTACAAATTGGTTCACCTGGGACTAAAGCGAACCACAGACTTGCCATTAATGAGCATGAACAGCAGCTATCGTTGATGTTTATTGTCAGTTTACCGCCCTTCTTGATACAAATTAAGAATGTAATCGAAGTTGTTCGCATCACTATCATGTTCACAAAATGTATTGGTAATATTTTTTCAAATTCATCAGTCAGACAAAAAGTTATCGACCAAGCTCGTGCTCATGAATAACAAGTCCGTGGTTCGCTTAATATACTTCTATTCGGGAAATACAGAAATGGGATAACATCTACGAGTTAATTCATGGTACATGGTATCAATAGTATCAGTCATTTCTCTCTAACCTAAATATTTACGTAGTTGTAATCATGTTTGTATTTCCCTCTCTAGGCGTATGTGACAATGACATTAAAACCGAGATTTGCATGCGACCCATAATGAAAATGCCAAATATCTGTTAATGTGTGTGTTGCGCTTTTTACAGTTTTTTTCGCAAATTGATATAAATGATATCGATTATTTTGTGTGACCACTGTAAATATTTGATATTAATTAACAACGTAGTAACGAAATGATCAGTTTCATGGAGGTTCAATTATGTTGATACAGGCCCCCCCCATTTGCATTGTCATTTTACAGACTTTCAGTATTTCTCTGGGAGGAGGTTATGGAAAATATTTCTTTGTCATTATATATATATCGGAAATATTTAAACCACTGTGGTTAATAGTCCAGCCTAACTTGGAAATGATATTATTGAAACACGACTTAATAGCATTCACTGGACAAATTAATTATATGACAATTATAATTTGTAGTTTAATTTGAATTACCTTTCGAAATTCAAATTTAAAAAAAATTTCAATACCATTGCCAATTGTACTTATTGTCAAATCATTTTCTTCATATCTGGCAATTTTGGTTTTCAAATATTTTATACAGTACAGGTTTATGAATTTGAAACTACTTTGAGGCAATACCTATCAAAGCCACAAACCTCTACATATAAAATACTTTAAAAGCAGAATTGCCAGCAGTCAAACAAATTCAAGACAATTAGAAGCATTCACATATTTCATTAAAATTGGCATCCGATTCCACAACCTGCATTTGCATTGCATGAGCAAATGCAAATTCAATTTTTTTTAATTGCCATTGCGAACAATGGTAATTCTTTTGCATTTGCATTAGATAATGTAATGCAAATTAAAATCCAATGCAAATTAAAAAAACCCATGTATGCTTAATAGCCATAGATCGCGTTTACAGTTTACGAGATGTAGTGGTTGTGCTTCTTTTAAGGGCTAAAATTGTCGACAGTTAACTAATACGAATGCAGAGCGTGCGTGGTGGAGCACAACGAAATAGTGGAACACGTGCTCTATCGTTCTACAACTCCTGTTTTTTGGCAATAAAAATACCTAAATTTAACCTGAGCGGATTGCACTGAGTGAATTTGGAGAACTGAGGGAAAGTAGTCAAATTTTGCAGCAACAATTTTATCGTTTATTATTTCTCATTGAGCACAGGCGTACTTTCTGTTTCCACTAACATTCCCGTCTCAGTAACTCTCCGCAATCATAAAATTGACTTTGCTAGTTGCTTGTTTCTTCATTTCAACATCATGCCCGTTTTCTGCAAATTTCATAATTTATTACCGATTTTCCAAGTAGTTGAAAAATTTAAATTTCTTAATTATAATTTGATTGAAATGGTCTGTTATTTCCCCGCGTCAATTCACTGTCCATTTGTTTCTGCAGAGTTGTAAAAAATGTACTAACTGTATTTATTTTTTGAACTGTTCCATTCTGTTCCTTACATCAAGAAAATGTCTTATACATATCTTAGTATATTGTTATAACAAATACTGAGTTTACTTTAACTAACAAAATTACAGCTCGCAAACATCTCGCAGCCATATAATAATCCTGGGATGAGATATGATTTGGCCAATATTATTCTTATCTTCAACGGAAGGAGGTATTGAGTAGACCAGAGAACTTGCAATTTTGATTAAGTTTGCCCAACAACAAGATTAACATGATTATTCCATTTTAAATTACTATTGCAAATCACACCCAGATATGTTGCAGATTTTACAATCTCAATTTTCTTATTGTCTATCAGAGTATCATTCGTTAGTACTGGGTTTAGCGTTATTCTATGAATTAAAATATATTTTGAATTTTTAGGCTTGAGACAAAGCCCACTAGTCGTAGTCCATGAATGTATTCTGAGTGTAAATCTGCGTTCAATCTACAGATATTGTCAGCAATACATGTAGCCGGAGTTCCCAAGTATTTATGAATATCATCCGCATACCTGTGAATATTCCAGTATGACAGTTGTAGTGGTAAATCATTCACATGTACCCAGCGGACCGAAACTTCGTATACGATATCGCATACGAGAGTTACGCGAAACTTTTGCGGGTAAAACTCTCGAAAACAGATCCGAAAACGATTGGAAAATGATTCATCAGTCGCTCAGTTTGTGGCAGTAAAAGTTTCGTTTACGATGTCTTGCAAGAGATTCGTTTGCGAGACTTTTGCAATATCTTTTGCGAGAACAACACGGAAAATAAAACAAAATGCAATAGCCAAAACTTTGTTGTTGTGTTGTGTGCCTGCACGTGTGTGCCTCTGTATGGCGCACGACACAACGACAACAATGTTTCTCTCTTTTCGTCCGTTTAGCACCCGTTTTTAAACCAGTTTGCGAATATTTGGGCGAGTTTAATTTCTCCCCCGGTTTTGGTCTGGCTCGGTTTTTTGCCCGCTGGGTAATGATAAAAAAGAAATGGTCCCAGTATAGAACCTTGCGATACTCTTCTTTCCGCGGGTAATTGTTGAAATTGAAGTACACACAGGTTGACACCGATCGTACATGTATGATCTCAGCAATTGAGATGATGATGATGAAAATTTGAAGAATCGCCTGAGTTTCATACATATAATTTCATGATCAACAGTATCGAAAGCTTTCAAATGATCAAATAAAAATAGATAATTAATTTTACTATCATATAAAACTCTCCTCAGATTTTCGGCCGCCTCCACTAAAGCAGTTATACAGCAGTTATAAAAGGTTTTTCAACAGACACGCTACAAAAGTAAATCGATAGGGACAGCAAACGACGCCATATTTTTCCGGCTCTTTTGACATTTTTCTTCAGTAAGGTTTGCCATTTCATCATGGAAAGATATACGAGCCAACAACGAGTCGAAATTATTAAAATTTGCTACCGAAATTTGGAGTCAGTGGCCTCAACTTTAAGAGCGCTACGTCCAATTTATGGTCTTCAGCGACGAGGCTCATTTCTGGCCGAATGGCTTCGTCAATAAGCAAAATATGCGTTATTGGTCAGCCAGCAATCCACACGTAATCCATGAGTCATCATTGCATCCCGAAAAAATTACGGTTTGGTGCGGTTTATGGGCCGGCGGCGTCATTGGGCCGTACTTCTTCCGTGATGATCAAGACCGGCACATTACTGTGATTGCGAATCGCTACCGTTCAATGATAACCGAAGATTTTTGGCTCCAATTGGATAATATGGACTTGGAGGACATGTGGTTCCAACAGGACGGCGCCACAAACCACACAGCGAATGCCACAATCAATTTATTGGAAACCAAGTTTGGTGAACGTATTATTTCACGAAATGGCCGAGTCGATTGGCCGCCTCGGTCGTGCGATTTGACGCCGTTGGATTATTTCCTGTGGGGCTACGTCAAGTCTATGGTCTATGCCAACAAGCCAGCGACAATTGATAAACTTCGTACGAATATCGAACGTGAAATTGCAGCAGTATCGGCCGATTTATGCATGAAAACCGTCTAAAATTGGGTTCAGCGTCTGGACTTCTGCAAGCGTGCCCGTGGTGGCCATGCAAAAGGAATCGAGTTCCATACATAATGGCATCGAACGAATTTTAACAGGAATAAAGAATTTCATTGGTATCTAAAACCGGTTTTTTTTTATTTAAAGAAACTTTTGTAGCGCTTTTATTGAAAACCCCGTTACGTCTGTTTATCATATAGTAAGTTATTAGCAAGAACATAGCTATTGACTTGTTTAATTATTTCTCAAGATCTTTCGATTGAAAAGATAAAAGAGCAATTGATATTCCGACGTGTTTTTTGGAACTGGTATGATCTACGCATGCTTCCATTTAGAAGGAAAGTAGTTACTAGTAGTGATAATATGTGTGCGAAGTTAAATCCGTATATAACTAGCGAAGACACAAACCAAACATGAATGTTGTGAATGGTTGCGCGAAAATAATTTTGGTGACTTTTAGAATAAATTCATTTTCCTGGGAAATACTGAACCAATTTTAACAAATTTTTCACAAAACATCAAGAATATGTGAATCTACGTATATATTATATAAGTTTTTGAATAAATTATCCGTTGGCACTACTACAAGGATGAGAATCCAACAGTATACGAAATGTCGTATCTTAAAAACTTGAGAGGTGTCGTTAATGGCGGGGATACCGTAAGTAGTTCTAAATACTGGAGCAATGGCCCCACTTTTATAAGATTCAGTTTTGGACTTGGCGTATACTTCATCTGAAAATGAATCCTTCATATGGCAAATACGAAGATAGGATGTGTGGGCATATATTAAAAAGGCACATGGTGGCCCTGGTAGCAGTACTGCCAGAAATAGACCTAGACACTAGGAGTCCAATCATATCCCCATTTTTTTAAGATTCGGGTTTGGACTGGGCGTATACGCAATCTTTATGGTATATCAGAAAAATTAGAGAATCGACGAGTAGGTATATATATAAACAAGGAGAAGGGTGGCGTCGATCACAGGGATACCAAGAATGGCCCTAGCCACTGTGCATCTAATCCTATCCCCACTTTTTTAAGTTTCGGTTTTAGACTGGGTGTATACATTTTCTAAAAAATCATCCTTCATATAAGAAACCGGGAGAAAATGGATGAGTGTGCATAAATCAAAACCAGAAACGATGGCGTCGATGGTAAATATACCACATATAATCTTAGATCCTATGCATCGAAAATGATCCCCACTTTGTAAAGATTCTGGTTTGCGCTGGTTGTATAGGTTATCTGAAAATGCACCCTTCACATAAGAAACTGGGAAAAGATGGATTAGTGGGTATATCTCAAGAACAGTGGCATCGATGAGAAAATTACCATAATTAATCCTAGGCATTAGGTACACACAGAGAAGAGATTCGTTGTCACAACTATATATACAGCCAACTAAAATTTGGCGGTTCCTTGGACTATCACATTATTCAGTTGTGACTACCAATAATTGTGTTCAGTATCACCAAATGTTGTGCATATCAATTGATTAGCAATTCAGTTTAGGTTGCAAGAACTGCAACTTGAAGCCACAGCAACACGAAATAAATGTGATCTGCCAATCAAGTTTTAGTTGTAGCAATCAAATTATCCTGTAGTGGTGAATATTCAATTAGTTGGATGAACAAAAAATGTAAAAACTAATTCGGTTGTACCAAACATAATGTTGGTATGCTCAGCTAATTATGTACTTTAATTTAATGGCTGTCGCAACCATTTGGTGATGCTTTGAGGTGTTATGAATTTTATAGAAAAAAAGTAAAAGAAAATATTTTTTTTATTAAAATTGCGTATTTTATATTTAAATATAAACAAAATTATTATTATTTATAAACAGGGTTCCGTATTTCGTGCCCATTTTTGATCGAAAATATGAACAATTTAGAAAAACTGTCTGTGTGTTTAAGTTAATTTGTGTCATCCAGAATAATTGTTCCTCCAGCCGAGTGTCCACAATTGTTTGCACGTGTTTGTGAAGGCGTCAATAGTGGCCTCATATTCAACGATTTATGATTAAAAGTCTCACTTCACCTCATTTTATGCTAATATGTATTCTTCGCTGGCTGATGTCTATAAGTATACACTTTATTGTTTTTTCACAACTTTGTTCATGTATTTCTGTTTAAAATAATAGTTTTTCTGCAAAGTCCTTGTGTAACATTCAAATATATGTAGTTTATCTTTAACAACAAAGCCTCTTGTGAAAAATCGAATCGAAAAATCGAATCGAATCGAACAAGTGTTTTTGTGACAGAAACTAAATTATGATTACAGTGACTAATATTTGAACACGAATTCTAATATTGTACTTTTTATTAGTTGTATCTTCCATTTCAGAGAATGAGGTTTTTGAAATACTCAAGTTGGTTAATCCAACTAAAATTCTGTAGTAGCAACTTGTATTTAGTAAGCCCGATTTTTAATCTATCAATAACATCGACAAATAATTCTGATGTTTGACAATTACGAATTCTGATCAAAATATAGACTTTATTATGGAATTTCTAATGCCCGAATTGATTTCCAACTAATATTTTTCCTGTGTGTAGCCAACATTGTTCCTAGTTTTACCAGATTCGGTTTTTGACTGGGCATATACGTTATCTGAATATGGACCGTTGACATAAGAAACTGGGAAAAATGGATCAGTATATTTATCTCCAAAATTTAAAGGATGGCGGCGATGAGAAAAATACCATAATTAGTTCTACGTACTCGGTATCCAACACTTTCGCCACTTCTTCCATATTCGGTTTTTGACTGGGCGTATACGCTATCTGAAAATGCACTTTTCACATAAGAAACTGGGAGCAAATGGTGGTAATATAAGAGGTGGCGTCGATGGCAGAAATACCATAATTAGTCTTATGCGTTGTATAAAATTGGGGAAAAGTGTATAAGTGGGTATAACTCCAAAACAGAAAGGGTGGCGGCGATGCAAAAAAAATAATTACTCCTACGCACTTGGTATCCAACACTGTACCCACTTTTCCCAGATTCGGGTTGAGACTGGGCGTGTATACGTTACCTGAATATGGACCCTTCACAGAAGAAAAATAGATAAGTATATATATATATCAATATAGAAAGGGGGGCGGCGATGCGAAAAATACCATAATTAATCCTAAGTACTCGGTATCCAATAGTGGCGCAACTTCTTCTATATTCGGTTTTACACTGGGCGCATACGTTATCTGAAAATGTACATCTAATATAGAAATGATTTTCAGATAACATATACGCCCACCCTAATTAGCTAATTAAACTGAATTAACTGCTGAACTGAAACGTTCTTTATAAGATGTAATTTGGCAGTTCTTATCTTTTTATTCACTTCTCCTCTACGCTTCGTGCAAATCGGCGATAATATAACGCTTCCGTCGCACAGTGGGTTAGAATAGCATGTTTTCTTGGATCAAATCAGGGAAGCTATGTTCGGCTAATTTTTCTTTATTTTTCAGTTAATACTATTAAAATAAGTAAAAAATTGTTTTCTAAGTATATTTGAGTATAATTTTATTAAATAATGCCAAATATCAGTGTAGGTATATAGTGCAAGGAGTACAGTATGAGAACTTAAACATTACATTTTATACATCTTAAAGTTAATCATCAACATCATCATCATCATCATCATCATCGTCATCACCATCATCATCATCATCACCATCATCATCATCATCATCATCATCATCATCATCATCATCACCATCATCATCATCATCATCATCATCGTTATCATCATCAGCATTATCAACATCATCATCACTGAAATAGTTCTTGTTCGGAGCTGCAGGTACAATCAAATCAATTGCCTCCTCTGGCAAGCTTTGAACCTTCTTTGTAGGCAATTTTCGCATGCTTGAAATAATTGGGTCAGAGGTTATCAAAAACATATTAAAAATGTCTTGGTTTGATTTTTCACGACTGCACTTTCGTGAATGAAACTCCCAATATTTTTTAAAATCTTTATTTCGAGCTTCTTGCGCTGCTTCTGATAACTGCCCAATAGGTAAAATGGCATTTGACACAATTACGGGTCCGTGAATAAAATACTTGTGCAAACTGAGAGGCATATTGTACCAAGGATACGTTTCAACAAAAAGTCGTCCTGTATTGGGTGCATATATTTTAAATTTTTCATTAATAATTTCATGGCCACTGGATGCAGCAGTAAGCAACACGTGCTTTTGTTTTGTTTATTAAATTAACATCTATTTTTGTTATTTCGGCAGATTTTTCATCGTTTTGAAAAAAACGTCTTGCCGTATTCCCATCATTAGTGTTTCCAAAACCAGGTTTGGGTTGGTCAACTATTAATCCCATATTCTCTTTAAATTTTTTCTGAATTTCTTTTTTTGTTTCAGCTACTGTTCTTTTTTCAGAATCAGTTCTAGCCTGCCACTTTTGTAAAGGTATTTTATATGCCACATGCAAAAGACATTCATAAAATGTAATGCAGCCATGAAGAATGGAAAGGCCAAATCTTAAATTGTCTACATGTACAGGTCTTTGGATCATGGCTTCTATATTACTAAAATCCTTACTTGTAGCGCCACATAAGTAACACTTTTGTGTTGATGTGGTTTCTGTTAAGGCATTGCAAACTTTTCCATCTACCATTGCCAAAATTAATTTGTGGAAAACATGTACAACTTTCTCACCAATCGTGACAGTTGAACAGGTTAAATTCTGTATTTCCTCTTCAACTCTTTTTTTTCACTAATTGACACATATGCGGTTTCTTTGGTAAATTCAATTTTCAAGGGTCTGCAAAATCTAGTTGAAGACGACCGTGGATTTTGCCAAATTAGCTTCTCCTCAAACGTAAGCCTAAGTGGTACAATTGTGGTTAAAAAAACTGATAAATCACTAGCATCAGATCCATGAAAGGCTTGTTTGTATAAGCTATGGCCAGAGCTTCCATCAAAGCCCCATTTTGAATATAATACTACATTCGAGTTCGTAATGCCTAATGAGTCAATAACAGTTTCTTGAAGTTCTATTAGTCCCTCCACTGTGTGATTAAATAGACCTTGTAAAGTTACTTCAACGGAGGTCTCGCTTATTTTAAAGCTGGTCGATTCTGGGTAAGTTTTTTGTTTTTCAGTTTGAATATTGTTTTAGGAGGGAAATATTTGAGGAGCAGATTGTATAACAACATTGTATTGATTTTGTGTTAGTTTAGCTTCTACAAAAACAGCCAAAGCTTTTGTATTCGATATTTTCAAGGTGGGAAGTGGTTGTTACAACTTTTTTTTAAAATGTATGCCCTTGCAACACTTTTCATATATGGCTCGCAACACTTTTGATTCCACGACATAACCTGCGCTTTGTAATTTAACCTGTGAAGCATAAAGTAACTCTGGCAATGATATGGTGTCTCTTAAAATCTTTGTTTTTTTATATTAACTCCAACCACTGGACTCGGTAAAACTATTTTCTTTTCGACCACGTTTTGCAGTCGGGGCAAGAGTAAAACCAATAGAGGATTCCAACCAGGTTTTATTTTGAATAATAAACCTCATTTCCATTTTATGCTTTCTAGTCCACCTAGATTTAAATTCATAAAAGAAAACATCAATTCTATTATTAAAATCACACATATTATCCTCAGAGCAGTTGGTGAGTTTTTTGATTTCTTCAGCTAAAAATTTCATCTTGTCATTCTTGAATTCATCATAACATCAAATAAGCTTCGACGAGTATAAAAAACAACGTTCGAACTTGTTTCTATAAAAAAAAATAATGCTAATACAAAAAAAAAACCTTTCAAAAATCCCTTTTACCCGATTACTTGAAACTGCACAACACGATCACTATTTGTCAAAACAAGGAATATTATTAAAATAAACAAAAACCAAAATATTATTGAAACAAAGAATATTATTAAAAGAAACAAAAATAACATCATTAATATACTGAAAAGAAGAGCACAAATAAATAGGAAAAAGTAACTTGAAAAACAACAAAACACAACACACAACAACAGCAGCAGTCGCGAGATCAATGTGATTTTTAGCTAATTTGACTGCTGCAACACTTGTATTAAACAATGCATAGCTTCTAAAAGGCACAAAAAGGCAGCATATAGAGTATTGCAATATAATAGAGATTTATGTCCTCTTTAATATAAACTAAAAATTACGACACGAATGTGGACGAATAATAACTATATATCCATTTAAAATATAAAAATGCAAATTTTTTTGGCATTTCCACTATAAATAACTAAATCTAAAACACTTCCACACACAATTTGATACACAAATGTTAACGAAGTATTTGCAAAATAACCTGAACTTGATGGTACCGTGCAATAACTCCCAAATGAAATAACTCCCAATGAAATAACTCCCAATGAAAAAAATTCCAATAAGAATGAAATAACGCCCAACTGAAAAAAATTAAATAACTCCCAAAGGCAAAAATGAAATAAGTCCCAATTTCTGGGACTTTTTTCAAAATGTAAAAATAAAACCCAATAAAAATGAACTAACTCCCAATGATATAAGGCCCAACAAAAATGAATTAACTCCCAATTTTTTTTTGGTTTCCTTTTACAGAACGCTTTTTATTTCATAATTATATGTAAGCATATACATAATCGTAATAATAATTACGATCTAGCCGCCGGACCCGCTCCGCGCCGCGTCGCGTCTCCTGCCCGCCCCCCTCCCGGTTGACATACATACCTTTTCATAATATTCAATATGAATCAAAAGAAGTTGCTTAAAGCATCCAAGCGGTACAATTGAAAAAGTGCCATCGATTAAAATTCGTCTAGAATTGTTGTTTTGCTTCTTTGGAGTGAAATAAATTCCAACAGGAATGCAATAAATTCCAATTAGTTAAAAAAAATGAAATAAATCCCAACATAATTTTGTTGGGAGTTATACGACTTAGAAGTTATTTCATTATGAAATAACTCCCAATTAGAAATTATGACATAAGTCCTAACGCATTGGGATTTATTTCATAATGATATTATTCCCAATTTATATGGAATTTTGTTAATTTTTTGTTGGGACTTATTTCACTTTTTTTTTGGGATTTATTTCATTTGGGAGTTATTTCACGGTACCTATACGACATTCTTCTCAAAATCAGTTGTGTTCTTCGTTGCGTCAAATTTATATGTTCGATAAAATCCCATAATGAATAAATAAACTATTAAACAAAGTATGAGATAAACCAAAACACAATAGTTAAATTCAGCGATTGAACAAAACTCAAAAACGTGCAAAAAAGCATGAAAAAAAATCTGTTCATCGGAGTATTCGAGTTGCGAATGCTGCACACGCGCTCCATGTCAAGGAGTGTGTAAGAGTGCAAAATCGTTGTGTTTGGTGTCCGAAAATAGTGTTGCTCTGTTTTCTAAATCTCGCAGTGATTACTCTTAACACGATATCAATTTATGTGCTCATGATACGAACACAATCAGAATTATTGTAAATTTGCCGAATTCTTAGTATAATTTCTGAACAATTTAAGCTTTAATTATAGTGTTATTAGTAGGCTTTAATCGTACTGTCACTTGGTCCTGTATAGACGATTGAGTGCTGAACATTCGTGTTGCATATTTCGGGAGTGTGCTCAACGAAAAACTTGATGTAGACTTATTAATAAGTGTAAGTGCCTCGTTTATTTAATCCAAATTTTTAATAAACAAATAGTATTAAGGATATGGTTTATTTAACATACACACGGCAAAAAAAGAAAGAAAAAAAAAAAACTAAACTAAAACACTAAAACCGAGTTTTCACCAGTGTTACTGTCACCAGTATGTTAAAGCGCCGTTATAGACGTAGACAGATTGGTTTCGGACAAAGGCAACCCTTTTCGTTTTGTACTGATGGTTTTAACGGCGTCTCGACATCGTGAAGAAGGTGACGGCATCTCCTTAAGGATCTGAACGTATACTTAAGGCAATGCGTCCTCAACATATTTCCATTTATCCTTAGGAATTATTCGGTCTTCCTCCCCCCGCTATTACCAGGTTTTCTTTTACAACTGACCACCCCTGAGCCTTACTCGGCTGTGGATGCTCATGGGTTCAGCGAAACTTCTGTAATGTAATGTAATTTCTTGAGTGTCAATAACATTACGAGCCCATAACAAATATTGCCTCTGCCTAGCAATGAATATCATCACCTGGTCGACATCCACTTTTCTCTTGATAATCCTACACTCACAGAAAAATTCGGTTGAGACAGCCGAATTAGCCGTAACCGAATTTAGAGGTTGTCTCAACCGAATTAGAGGTTGACACAACCGAATTAGAGGTTGACATAACCTCAGTAAAGGTTGACACAACCTCATTAGAGGTTAACACAACCTCATTAGAGGTTGTCACAGCCGAATTAGAGGTTGACACAACCTCATTAAAGGTTGACACAACCTCATTAAAGGTTGACACAACCTAATTAGAGGTTGCCACAACCTCATTAGAGATTGTCACAACCTCATTATAGGTTGTCACAGCCGAATAAGAGGTTGTTACAACCGAATTTAGATACAAATTAATTATTAACGTTTTTTATAATTAAATGATGATTTATTTTCCTGTATTCTTATAAAAAATTCCAAAAAGCGAGAAAATAAAGTCATACATATTGGGTAATCGGTGACCGTCGGTGGTGCAATGGGTAGTGTGCGCGCCTCTTGTACAGGAGATCCTGGGTTCGATTCCTGCTCCAACCACCTTAAAATTTCTTTCGACGACGGTCACCTCGCTTAGTAACGGCGACACTACCGAGTATATAGCCATGAAAAAGCTTCTCAAAATACCGTTCGGAATCGGTGTAAAACTGTAGGTCCCAATCAGTGAGTGAAAACTGGAAAGCGCACAGCTCACTGATTGTGAGAAGTTCTCCCCGGTCCCTTCATGGGATGTAATGGGAAACCATGTATGTACGTATGTATATTGGGTAATCTATATAATAATAAATTTGTTTTACATGCCTCTTCCGACCTTTTTCAAGTCCCGGGAATCACGGGACACCGCACTAATTCTGACATTCGGCTGATGTAACGGTTGATTTAGGTCCTAAACAATTTTGTATACAGACGATTGCAGCACATCTCACATGACAGACCATGAACAACTTGAAAACTGTTAATATCTGTTTCAATAATTTCTGCAAAATAAGACGTTTTAATACAAAACATATTTTACTTACCTTTCTTAATAATAGCAAACAATTTTGAAATTTTTTAATTCTTTTTAAAATAACATTTGATTATAGAATTTTAAACGTCTTATGTTAAATACATGGCATTAGGTCGTGGTAACCGAATTGAATATGAATTCGGTTGTACCCACAGAATTCATGAGAAATTCGGTTACAGCAACGGCATTGACGCCAAATTCGGTCGTTGCAACCGAATTAAAGCTAGATTCGGTTACTGCGACCGAATTGATACCAAATTCGATAGTTACAACAGGAATTGATGCCAAATTCGGTTACTACAACCGAATTAATGCCAGATTCGGTTACTCCAACTGAATTTGGTACCAATTTCGCTTTTTGCATCCGTATTTATTTCAAATTCGGTTGTTCCAACAGAAATTTTAGAAAATTTAGTTGACTGAACGAATATAATTGAAGATTCAGTTGTCACAACCGTATCAAATAAGAAACTGGGTTGCTTCAACCGAATTTCGGTTGTGGGGACTAAATTCGGTCGTAACAACCTCAATTTGGTTGTGGCAACCTCAATTCGGTGGTAACAGCCGAATTTATGGTTGCTACAACCTATTTTCAAACAATTAGTTCTCTGAGTGTAAGAACTTGGCGACGATCATTAAATTTCCTTTTGAAGGTTTGCTGGTGTGGTTTTCTACTGGGGTACCGACATGTTTGCCAGGCGTCCTCTCCAAAGAACTGGCAACGCCGGAAGTTACATAAGGTCGCCCTTCAATTGCGTCCATATTAGTGGACTCTGCCGTATTGGCATCGGTTTGTGTTATTGTTTTATTATTTTCTTTCATGTTTGTCTTCATTGTGATTCCTACAAGTGTAGGAGTTTGTAAGCCATCCGCTTCCGTCTTCCGTCATCGCTTTAGATTGATCACGAATATGTGCCATACTATTTTTTTCTTTCCTGGTATTGGAATGAACAATATGAACGAGACCAAGATGATTAAATTCAAATGTTTTGTGTTTTCAAATGTTTTGTGTTTGAAGAAAAATTGCCATATTTTGTCATTGGGTATATCCTTTGCCAATTTTTCGAATGATTCTTGCAGACTACCATATTCGCTACACAACGTGGCGTTATCAATATTAATGCTTATTTCCAATACCGCAGCCAGTTTGTAAAGCACGTCCCATGTCAACATTTGGTATTTAAAATTCCACTGTAAAGGTTGATCAATCTCGAACATACTCCTCCTCTACGTAACTGATTGTATTTGTTAATATTGGCTTCAATCTCAAAAAGAGACCTGTCGCAATCAAATCATCGGTGACAAATTATTGAACTTTATCATCAAAATTCGTGCTCAGTGAGAAATGTTTTTCACGTTCTGACGACGAACCTCATCTCTGGTTGAATTGGTTGCTAATACGAAACATTTTGGTATTTGGTGTAGCAATCAAAGACACTTCGAAGATGCTCCAGCGAAATTCACTGTTAGGTGCGATTTATGCGTCAGCGGTATAATCGGTCCGTATTTCTTTAAATATGACGATGGGCACCATGCTATGGTGACGTAAAGAAACACCGCGTTTTTGGGTAGAGATGGACCCACGGATCTTCGTTATATTTTTTGGTTTTTGAGTAGAGGCCTTTACACAATTAAATTTATGGGACGACAGTATCCAAATCACTCCAAATAAAATGAAACATTCAAATTGGGCTGCACTATACGATGTTGCCATTTATATTTCTAGTCTTGGCATTACTATTGTTGCCAGATGTAAGCTGGAACTTCCATTGGAAACTTTAAAATTTTTTGGCATTAACATATGTATATAAAACGTTTTCACTTACGAACACTAGTATTTCTATTTACAGTGTGTCAAAAACTGGAATTTCGAGCGATGATTTTTTATGATTTCGGCATGGATTATCCAGACATGAGTGTCTCAATCAACTTGTTTCGACTTTTGGTGTTGAAGCACCATCCAAAACCATTATAAATCGCTGGTACCAAGAGTTTAGTCTCGGATGCCGTCCGCTCCAGGATGAATTTCGTGAAGGTCGATCAACTTCGATCGTTCTGCCGTAAACCATGGATACCATGAGATTGAGGCATCCTTGGGCATTAGTATGAGAACCATCAATAAGATATTGCATGTTTATTTGGCCATGAAAAAGATTTGTTCTCGTTGGATCCCACATAGTTTGGAGAATGCTCAAAAAAAAGGCTCATGTCTATTGGAGCAAAGAAATGTTGAAAATATACAACCGCGGCAGCTTAAATGCAGTGTATGTCCATGCCATAGGTGACGAATCACGGATCTATGCATATGAGCCCGAAACAAAACAGCAATCGACCGTATGGGTCTTTCAAGACGAGCTAAATCCAACAAAAGTCGAAATTTTCGTTCGCCTGGCTCTATGTTTGTTTCCAACTGACAGCACAATCCAAATAAAGAAACCAAAATTTGAACTGGAAAGTTTTGAAAAATTTTATGTTTTCTTTCGACTTCATACACTCAGGAGTTTTATTAATTTTCGTTGGATTTTAAGTTGCATTAATGTCTCTAATGCAAATGCAAATGCATTGTTCGCAATGACAATTAAAAAATTTTAAGTTTCCAGTTGCTTTCCAATTGTGAGGAAATATGGGAATGCTTTTATTTATTTTGAATTTGTTTGACAGCTGGCAATTCTGTTGTTAAAGTATTTTATATGTAGAGGTTTGTGGCTTCGATAGGTATTGCCTCGTAGTACTTTGAAACATAGACACAGGAAATAATAGATATAGCGCGCGCATTGTCAACTTTGTTCACCAGGTGCTGTCCTGCATAGATAAAGGAAATAAGAGAATAGATAATTGACTACTGTCACTTTCATTGGAGTTTCCCATAATCCTCATTGACGTTTATTCAAAATTGTGGGAAATTTTTGTGAAAGTAATTTAAATGTGACAACATTTAATTGATTTTATATAATAGCATTTTTTTTTCAAAAAAAAACTATTTCAAAGCCATGAGGCCATTGTTGGGATATCTATAAGAGAAAACTAGTAACACCGCCCACTGATAAACATGACGGAACACCCTTTTAATCTAAAAACTACCCCGCCCAAAAACTGTATCAACTTCTGTGATCGCAGATGCCAATCCCGTTAGAGTGTCTGAGGATTCTCAACAAGGAATGGTAGCTGAACCGGAGGAAGAACCAATGTATTAGGACATAGTCGGTGGTAACATGGCTTTGCAATTCGATGGCCATCAGATATTCTACTTTAAGTAACATGTTGTACTCTTGTTTCGAAGGGATATTTCTGTTGAAAATATTTCTTCTATTGATATAGAATTTTAATGTCATATTTTTCTACTTTTTTTTGGGAACAAAAAAGTCCCATTTATTGCTTTCAACGGCATCTAGAAAATTACCCATTACACTAAAATTTTCCCAACACTTGTGCTTCATCAATTCTACACTGAAAGAAAAACCTTCATACCATTAATGAATTCTTGCATTGCATCAATGAAAAGTGTCATTGTTTTTGAGCCAATGTCGGGCTTTATTAATGCTATGAACAATGTTACATTAAACGAAAAATGTTTCATAGACGTGCAATTAATGTAAACTTTCTAACCGGAATGGAACATTATCATTGTATTAAAGAAAAATATTACATTGATATTAGAAACCGTTTCATTGATATAATGAAATATAGTCCTTGATGTTATGATGATGCTATGAACATGTTTCATTAATGCTCTGAGCATGTTTCATTAATGTAATAAACAGGTTTCATTTATGGTATGAACACGTTTCATTGAAGGTCTGAATATGTTTCATTGATTGTATGAAGATATTTCATTGATGGTATAACAAGTTTCATAGTTGGTATGAATAGGTTTCATTGATAGTATGAACAGGTTTCATTGATGGTATGAACCGGCTTCATTCATGGTATGAATATGTTTCATTGATGGTATAAGACAGTTTCCATAACTAAATGCAATTTTAACTTTTGCCACACTATCACGTAAATTATTTGGAAAAAATGCACCCCGCGACATTTAAAAAAAACGAAAATCGAGCAAGATATGGGGTACATAGGGTACAAAAATGGTCAAAACAAAATTGGGGGGGGGGGGGGGGTTGAATACACGATTCTAAGCAAAAAATGTTAAATGGAAAACTTAGAGAGTTATGGGTCTCCAAAGATCGGACTTTTTGAGGCACGATTTTTTTTGACGATTATAAGGTTTTCTGGGACGGGACCAGGGAGAGGAATATCTGTTTCAAATTTTGGATTTCGGAATTTTTTGATTTTTTGGACCTGCGGGTTCCAATAAGTCCGGCCGACAAAAAAAAATTTTGGGTTTTTGAAATCCCCTTATTTTGTCCGATTTTCGTTTTTTTTTAAATGGCGCGGGATTCTGCATTTCAGCCTTTTATTTTTTTCTTATTTATTCCTTATCTCATACTGGCACTCCTATACTGTGCATAAATACATAAATAATACATAAATACATACATTTATACAAATCGTACCTACATATGTACATATTATCCTTTAACCAAATTAATGAATCGTTCAAAATTAATGAAATGGTACATTATAGTAAAGAAAGATGTTTCATTATTGCATTTTTAGAAAAAATATTTTAAAATTCAATAAAATGAGTGTAATGTAAAGAATGGCCTATTTAATAGATTCTACTTTACAATGTCGATAAAATGTCTGCAATTTTTCTCTATAGTTTCCCATATTTACATGAAAAACATATTTCATTCCATCAATGTAAAAGGTTTCTTACCATTAATGACGGCCCACAAATTCAAAAACTGCAGCAATGAAGGAGTTCATTGAAGTAATGTATCATTTCATAGCATCAAAGAAACTTTTCATTGCATCAATGTAAACCCAATAATGTAACCCATTCATTGATGCTATGAAGTGCTTTTCTTTCAGTGTATGCTTTGAAATACATAAACCTGTACCATAGAATAACACATACGTAGAAGGTTTTATTCGCTCAATAAATTAAACGTCATAGGTACGATGGAAATTACACAGTGGAGGGTGGAAAATATGGGTTCAATAATACCAGATGGTGGCAATAGTATACAGCGATCCACAAAGGAACTACACCCGAATTTCGTGTTTTTGTGGCAAACTAGTTGTGTTAAATACAATACAAATGTATACCAACGATAAAAATCAACAAAAAAGTGCAAACTACTTTTAAATTTTTCAGTTCTACACCAAAACGACAGGAAATAGTTAAGTGAACATATTTTGTAACTCCACCTGGTGTATGTAAATTTTAAATTTAATTTGCTCTCATTTCCACAGACCTACCGAGAGAGTGTGAAATGAAACGTCAGATGAGAGAATAAGTTCTTCTATAGTATGAGTTATTCTATGACCTGTACTGTATAAAATATTTGAAAACCAAAATTGCCAAACTTGAAGGAAAGGCTTTAAAAATAACAACTATTGTCAATGGTATTTGAATTTTTTGCATTTAAATTTGCAGAGGCAATTCAAGTTAAACTGAAAATGATAAGTATCATATAATTAATTTTCCTCATATATGACTTGAAAGGACAAGATTGTGGAACAAAAATCAACTTTCTTTCGTCTAGAATACGAACGAAAGCTTCCGTTCCAGATAGAGAAACAGGCTATATGTGTTTGATTGTCATATTTTTAATTTGCCTGGACGAAATCTTTGTCGTCTTGACTCTTGTCAAATGAAGTGCAGTCTTGACAATCAAGCTGGTAAACAGCTGTACGGCCTACAGATTAGCTGCGAATAATAAACAGATTCTGACCAGGAGCGCTAGAGTCCCAGGGTCTACTATAAAAGTGTACAATTGTCCGAAAATGATTTTGAGCCATGACCAAAGGATGCCGTTACTTGCTAAGTATCTCCCCATAGAAGACCCTCAATGTAGGAGTCAAATCCGGAGAGAGACACCTCTGTGGTTCCAGGGGCCATTACATCAAGAATCATTTGCCCACACTGAGCGGCTAACTGGACAGCGTATGTTCTCCATATTAGAAGCGGCTGTTTATCAAAATAGTGGTCCTAGTCAAAACTAACTCCCCCAATTCGTGGTGTCACAATCACCGTGCCTGCGGATAGTTTGCAGCCGGGGGTAGCTGACTGTATTTCAGCGGTGCGTCTCTGATACCTGTATGTATTTAGGTTGCATTTGTTTCCCATTTCAATGTTCTTGCTTATTAGATTATAATGTAACTTCGTTTTTACTATTTATAAGTAATTTGCTATTTAGTGTAATTGAAAAGCTGTGATAATCAAGAGTTCCATATAACGAGTCACAACTGTTTAACCTCAGTTCGCATTTGCTCCCACACCATGAGAACATTCGCACACCTGGACCTGTGGCTTCCAAATGCTTTAAGTACCCACTTCAAATGATATTAATCTTTAAATTATTTTCTGTATCAAGTTTCTTTTTTTGATTAAAATTATAAAAAAACTAATTAATTTTCTGCAATGCAAACAAACACTTACATTTCATTGACCCCCCCCCCCCCCCCAACAACGTGTTGAAACCGTATTAAGCAAATACCACCACCACGATACCATTTAAGCCAAAGCTGAAGTCTGACAACTTCAAGCAAACGCTTAGACTTCATACGATTCCGTTTCGAGTGAGACGGCATGAAAGGGGGCACATTTTTGTACAACCTGTTTGGCCCCACAAGGAATAGTCGTAATACTACGACTTATAGTTACTGTGTGGCAACGCCAGTTGACTGTTTCGCATTTACCACCACGGCCGGGTGAAGATTTGCCAATAAAACTTTTCTCAACTGAAGTACTAACGAAAAAGAGTCATAACACAACAGTCTTAGCTACCACTATAACCAGTGGGTCTTTGACGGCGACATTATGTCCCACACCCGAGCTTCCATCAAGTGGCGGCTGGCTTGGCCCAAGACTCCGTCTCAGTCGCCGTCTCCCAAACAGTTTTATGCAGTTATAGCTTAAGGTCAAATCCCAAACAATAACAAAACATATGAAACTAACAATGGGGTCTATAAAATCGTTTAACTTAAATACGAAACCGAAAATATGTTAAGAAAAAAAAATCAAGTCATTTTGCAAGCAAAGAAAGAGAATATGAAGTAATAAAGCGCAAATAGCCCCGCCGCAGAATGTATGAATGAATACGTAAGACTGAGTTAATACGGTTCGGTTTCTCCAAGGTACTTAGCTGAATACTAGACGACCACGCCAACAAACATACTTATATTTTTATAGTTATTGTTACACTGAGAGAAAAGTATGTTGTACATTTTTATACCCGCACCCATTGAATGGGGATATATACTATCATTTAATACGGAAAAAAATGTAACGCATAGAGGCAGCCATTTTACGCCCTTAGTGTCTTTGGACGAAATTCGTGTTATGACTTTTTAAGACTATTGAGCCATGTCCGTATGTCTGTCTGGCTGAGCAACACGATAACTGCCGTAAATATTTACAGATCACAGTGAGATTTTGTCAGTGACTATTATTTGTAGAAAGTTAGTTTGGAATTGAAAAATTCGGCACATTAAGGACAAAATCATATTTCATCCAAACCTTTCTTCTGGTAGATGTGGGTAGCTTCAACTCACACATTGGTTAATAATCTGTAAATGTTTACTTAATTGGAGGAAATGTGCAAGATTGTCACTCCCATTCTGGTACCTCCCATACAAACCTGGGTATTCCGCCGGGTTGTCAATCCCATAAATCGCATGAAACACTTTCGACCTTAATGAAATTAAGTAAAAGGCTTCACGTCATCAAACGCCAATCACCGATTAATACAAGGGTTGTTTGGCCGGCTGGTTGTTCGGCAGGATAACTCCCGCAATACCGAACCAATCTTTATAAAATTTGGTACTTGACAAAATTTACTCAAGTGCCACTCTTCTATGGGCAATAAATGGATTTCACACAGCCATTCTGGTTCCTCCCATACAAAAGTTGGGCGGATGACCGGTTGATCGACACTATAATTCTCGTAAACTACAACCGATCTTAATAAAATTTAGTACTAGGCAATATTTTGCTAAAAAGCTACTATGTAATTAATAACTGACTACTGTGACGATCAGGTGGTAACTGATGAAGGCACTCCTCCACTGTAATGGACGTACGAGTGATCAGAGGAGCTAACATCGATTCTGATCACTACCTGGTAGCAGCAACGGTTTGCACAAGATTGAGTAGAGCGAAAATCGTACGAAACCAGACACAGAGAAAACTGGACATCAGAAAGCTGCAATTGCCAGAGGTAGCCACAGCCTAATCAAGGAAACTCTCGCAAATTTTGGCACAGAATCCACCTCTCCCGATGACGATCCTGATGCGCAGTGGAAACCCATTTCCGACTCTATAAAATCTGGCAATGCTTCAGTCAATTGCAACGCGAGCTGCAACTGAGCGGTACAGGTAGAAACGAAAGGAGGTAAACCATATCTTTAGGCGTAAGAAGCGACAGTGGAGAAATAGCGAGAGAGAGAAAATTGAGACGTACAGAAGGAAGAACGAAGTTCGAAAATTCTACAAAAAGTCGAAAACGGAAGTAATGGACATAGTTCAGGGCCCCCCAGAAATCTCATCGCAGATATGCAGAGCATGTTGGGAATATGGAGAGATCATTTCTCTGCGCTACTGGTACCTGTGATATCCAATGACGATGAGACAATCGATCGCAATATGAACGATGACGTCGATTGCTGCCTCCTAACCAAGACGAGGTCAGAACAGCTATTGCCCGGCGTAAGAATATTAAAGGCGCAGGAGCCGATGGATTACACGCGGAGCTGTTAAGGCTGGCGGCGATGAGCTGATAAGGTGCATGCATCAGCTCATTAGCAAAATTTGGTTAGATGAATGCATGCGCGGCGATTGGAGTCTCAGTGTACTATGTCCCATATTTAAAAAAGGTGACCCGAGTACCTGTGCCAACTACCGTGGAATAAGCCTTTTATCCATAGCATATAAGGTTCTATCAAGTATAATGTGCGAAAGACTGAAACCAATTATCGCTGACCTGATTGGACCATACCAGTGTGGCTTTAGGCCTGGAAAATCGACAACCGACCAGATTTTCACGCTATGCCAAATCCTGAAGAAGACACACGAAAAAAAAATCGACCCCTATCATCTATTTATCGATTACAAGGCGGCCTTCGATAGTCCGATACGGGCGAAACTCTACGAAGCAATGTCTGAGATTGGCATTCCTGCCACACTCATACGCCTTTGCAGGATGACTTTGACGGACACCAAATCCGCAGTGAAAGTTATTAAGGATCTTACCGAACCTTTCGAAACTAAGCGAGGCCTCAGGTAAGGCGGCACCCTATCGTGCGATCTGTTTAACGTCTTAATGGAGATAAAAAAAAAAATGGTGTCTCTTAACATACCATGAAGGAATTGGGGAGAGCTTCTCACAATCAGTGAGATGTGCACTGTCTAGTTTTACTCTCACTGATTGGGACCTACAGTTTTACACCGGTTCCGAACGGTATTTTGAGATAGTGGCTAAGTACTCGATGGTGTCGCCATCACTAAGCGAGGTGACCGTCGTAGAAAGAAATGTAAGTTGGTCTGAGCAGGGATCGAACCCACGTTCTCATGTACAAGAGCCGCGCGCACTAGCAATTGCACCACCGACGGCCACCTTAATGGAGATCATCATAAGAAAAGCTGCAGTCAACATGAATAAAACCATCAACAGCAAAAGTCACATGCTGCTCGCGTATGATGAGAATTGAGAAGGAGTCAGCAAAAGTGGGTCTGACGGTAAATGAGGACAAGACAAAATTAATGGTTAAAACGAGCAGGGCCTCCACGCGATTTGACCAAAGCGTGAACGTTGATAACCGTTATAATTTCGAGGTGGTGGACGAATTTGTATACCCCGGATCTGAAGTAAACAAAAACAACAACGTCAGCCTTGAGATCAAGCGGAGAATTGTGCTTACGAATAGACGTTATTTTGGGCTAAGCAAGCGCTTTAGAGATAAAACCCTCTGTCGAGTAACAAAAGTCCAGCTGCACCAGACTCTAATTCAACTTTATGGCGCAGAATCCGGGGTCCTATCACAAGCAGATGAAACATCTGAAGGAGTCTTCGAGAGAAAAATACTCCGAAAAATGTATGGCCGTATAGTGCACAAAGGCGAATTTCGGCGACGCATGAACCATGAGCTGTATTAGCCTTATCCCGACATTGACATACAAGATTTTTCAATAAGAGCGCTACAAAATTTTTTTTTTTAAATAAAACAAAACCGGGTTTAGATACCAATGAAAGTCTTTATTCCTGTCAAAGTACGTTCGATGCCATTATGTATGGAACTCGATTTCTTTTGCATGGCCACCACGGGCACGCTTGGAGAAGTCCAGACGCTGAACCCAATTTTCGACGGTTTTCAAGCATAAATCGGCCGATACTGCTGCAATTTCACGTTCGATATTCGTACGAAGTTCATCAATCGTCGCTGGCTTGTTGCCATAGACCATAGACTTGACGTAGCCCCACAGGAAATAATCTAACGGCGCCAAATCTCACGACCGAGGCGGCCAATCGACTGGGCCATTTTGTGAGATAACACGTTCACCAAACTTGGTTTCCAATAAATTGATTGCGGCATTCGCTGTGTGGCTTGTGGCGCCGTCCTGTTGGAACCACATGCCCTCCAAGTCCATATTATCCAATTGGGGCCCAAAATATTCGGTTATCATTGAACGGTTGCGATTCGCATTCACAGTCTTGATCATCACGGAAGAAGTACGGCCCAATGACGCCGCCGGCCCATAAACCGCACCAAACCGTAATTTTTTCGGGATGCAATGATGACTCATGGAATACGTGTGGATTGCTGTCTGACCAATAACGTATATTTTGCTTATTGACGAAGCCATTCAGCCAGAAATGAGCCTCAACGCTGAAGATGATTGAGGCCACTGAAGTTGAGGCCACTGACTCCACATTTCGGTAGTAAATTTTAATAATTTCGACTCATTGTTGGCTCGTTTATCTTTCCATGATGAAATGGCAAACCTTACTGAAGAGAAATGTCAAAAGAGCGGGAAAAAACATGGCGTCGTTTGCTGTCCCTATCGATTTACTTTTGTGGCGTCTCTGTTGAAAAACCCTGTATATGTGGCGTATGATTACTTACTTACTTACTTAAGTGGCCTCACACAACCCAGAGAGGTCACGGGCCTTACAAAATGAGGTTAACATGTTTCTCCAATCGGCTCAATCTTTAGCTTTTCTCCTCCAGTTGGTAACACCAATCTCTCGCAAGCAATATTCCACCTGGTCTTTCCAGCTAAGTCTTGGTCTTCCTATTTTTCGATGTCCTTCGAGTACGCCTTCGAATACCTTTCGCAGTGGTTCAATCTGGTCTATTTTACTGACATGGCCTAGCCGGCGTAAACGCTCTATTTCGATACGCAAAACTACGTCGATGTCGGGATATAGATTATAGTATATCTCTGGAAATTGCAGCTTTCCGATGTCCATCTTTCTAGATGTCTGGTTTTGCACGACTTTCGCTAGGCTTAACCTTGTGTCGATATTAGCTCCTCAAAACACACGAACGCTTATTACACAAGTAGTATTGTCGGCCTCAGAATTCTCGAGGACATCTGCCACCGGATCTGAATGGTATTAGAATATTCCCGGTACATATCCGTCTAATTTGTCTTGAAGACATTGCCTGTAGAAAGTCATTAGGAGAATGTCAGTAGGTTATTACAATTTATATAAGACACCTTCCTGACATGTCACTTGTTTTGGCCATAGAGTAATGTCATATAGAACTTCAATCTTTCTTATCTAACGTTTCGTTTCACACTCTTCGTGGTGCGTTGGGTGCGATAGAGATATTCCACCAGGTGGAGTATAAAAATTGTCGACTTAAAGTTTTCAAGTCGTTTTGATGAAAACCTGTAAAATTTAAACGTATTTTCGACTATTTTGTTATATTTTATTGTTAGTATATATTTGCAGAGTATTTACACAATAATTTTAACGCACAAAATGAAATGCCGTTGCTGTTTACTTGTTGGTTGGTTTGAGCCATTGCCTCTATCTGCACTCAAAAAATTAAGTTTGCTATTAATAGCACACAATTTATGCTACTTATCAGCAGGCAATTTGTTTGTTATTACAACAAAAATATACTGCTATAATAACAAACTTTTAGCAGGGTTGATAAAATATCTGACATATTATTTGCTGAAACAACAAACCTATGTTTGCTGAAATATCCAATATGTTTACTTTCCTCTTTTCAGCAGACTTTTCTGCTGTGTTTACTAACACATTTTTGTGAGTGCGGTATTATTAAAGTATGTAATACCTTCCAACATGCAACGTCCATATGCAACACGTCATTTCTCTATGGTTTTGACTCACATGACATAAATTGTGAATGGGCTGACAATTTCTCTACGACCGTTTTATTGATTTGTCAGCATTATGTCATGACTGACTGTTACTAAAGCCTATGCTAAATGGTGATAGACGACGTCTTATCATTTGTCAACGGCGAAACATATGCCTAGATTTTCATGATATTGAAAAAAATTTAAAAGTAAAAAATTTAAATTCGAATTGTACAAGGGTTGCTATTTTTATTTAGTGTCCAGCAAAAAAAAATCATGTATCTTTATCCAATTTTCGAAACAGGTTTTCCACTCCGATTGAGACACCTCCAAAATATGGGCTTTGAACGCTTCAACAGCTGTTTCTGGCGTCGGAAAACCTTGACTAACCTTGACTAAAAAGGGTCCCAAATCAGTGCTGTCCAGCGGATGACCCATCAATTCGGCATGTTGAGTGCTCAAATAGCCCATTGTTTCAGCTGATGTGTGAGAGCTCGCATTGTCCTGATACAAAGTCATCCGTCTTCTCTTGTTGTTTTTCCTTATTTCTAGCAAACAGATGCTGGTATACCACTCTGAATTGACCGTCCTATGTTCCACTAAAGGCATTGTGGCCACATGACCGATTATACCGAAAAAAAACGCCATCATTTGCTTGGATGAGCTTCTTCCACGAACTACTTTTGTTGGATTTAGCTCGTCTTAAAAGACTCATATGGTCGAATGCTGTTTTGTCTCGGACTCATATGCATATACCTACGATTCATCAACTGTGACTGCATTTGAATTGCCGCGGTTGTATTTTTTCAACATTTCTTTGCTCCAATCAACACGAGGCTTTTTTTGAGCATTCGTCTAATTATGTTGAACCCAACGAGATCAAATCTTTGTCACGGCCAAATGAACATGCAATATCTTATTGATGGTTCTCATACTAATGCCCAAGGATGCCTCAATCTCACGGTATGTCGCATGTTGGCCTTGCTTTATCAGTTCGCGCATAGCATCGATGGATTCCGTCAAAACGACTGAAGTTGGACGACCTTCACGAAATTCATCCTGGAACGAACGGCGTCCGAGACTGAACTCTTGGTACCAGCGATTTACAGTGGTTTTTGATGGTGCTTCAGTACCAAAAATCTCAACAAGTTGATTGAGACACTCTTGTCTCGATAATCCAAGCCGAAATTTGAAAAAAGTCATCGCACGGAAATTTTCACGGGTTAATTCCATTTTCTGACCGAGATGGACTTTTCAACACACTGAAAAAAATAAAAATAAATGGTTTCCCATTACATCGCATGAAGGAATCGGGGAGAGCTTCTCACAACCAGTGAGCTGCGCGCTTTCTAGTTTTATACTCACTGATTGGGACCTACAGTTTTACACCGGTTCCGAACGGTATTTTTGAGAAGCATTTTCATGGCTAAATTCTCGATAGTGTCGCCGTCACTATGCGAGGTGACCGCCGTCGAAAGAAATTTTAAGGTGGTCAGAGCAGGGATCGAACCCAGGATCTCAAATACAAGAGGCGCGCACACTACCCATTGCACCAACACAATGTAAATAAAAAAATAGTGATCGTAAGTGAAGACTTTCTACCGGGCGGTTTCTAAGGCCCACCTGATCAAAAGAGTACTAGGGAAATGATGTAGATAAAGAGACCAAGAAGACATAGAGATTATAAACCATGCAGCAACCTAAGTTTAGATTATGTTTGATTGATACCAATGACAGCAAAATTATTATTTATGTTGTTTGCATCTAACGAAAATACGCATTCCCTTGTCCATATTGGTCAAACCAAAGAGTAAATTACAAAAGCAACTGGAACTCGATGAAATGGCCTTCTACCTCGTCGTTCTATTTTTCTATGGTTCTACGTATGTTTATGCTTAAAATGGTAAACTTTCCAATGGAAGTTCCAGTTTGCATCTGGCAACAGGAGCCGAAATATAAAGTGCAACCCTCGAATGCCATACATTTTTAGGATTAGTTTCAAAAATATTTGAAAATTAATAACAGAATATTCATACGTATTTCCAGGAATTATGTATACGTGAGTACATATATCTGAATGTACATTCATGTGTCCATTTCAAATTTCGTATGTTAACAATATTTTTTTCTAACGATTTTTAGTTGTGAACAGGTCATAAGCTGATTGACAAACTGCGGAAGATTCCTCCTGACTTTTTACCAAATGTATAAGAATGTCAGGGGGTGTTATGAAGTTTTTTGAACGGGAGCGGATCGGCAAGTCAGCAGGGATTGCGACATGTCACTTCTTCGGCATTGATGACGTCTTTAGGAAATTTTCAACTTGGGCTTTTGCATATCCGTAAATCGTGGTTCTTATATCGTTTGCGGAGGTTGTCAACAATGTTCCTTAATCTCATTTTGTATTTTCGTTTCCAATGTCTTCAGGATGTTTATGTTTCAGCCGACCTTTATTGATCAGGCGCTGACGAGAATGCAGTGTGTTGAAACTGGATTTTGGTTTCTTCAATTTTGATCTGCCGTTAGCCAGTAGTGTTTTCTCGTCCGCCGTTCAAAGGACAAAAGAATATGTCAGCTAGTTCGAAGAGCTTCAGTTGCAAGGTCACCAATTTAAGCTGAGACGCATCAATGATTGCATAATCAATCAGGCTACTTATTTTCGAATGATTTGCAAATTTATAGGTTACGTATAAGTAATAATAATTGCAATGGTCGTATACGTGATATTGTTTATTGACTTATTGGACAATTTTCAATGTCAATGTCAATATATGTTGTTTATTTATTTAATAAAAATATAACAATATAAAACTATACCATAATACAAAATTTAAAAAAATTTCATTAAAAATGTAGGGCGTTAACGAATTCTCTCCATTGATTTCTGTCTCTGACAAGTGATTTAATTTGAGTTGTATGTTAGTCGAGTTGGTTTTTATACCTTTTTCACGCACCGCTTCCATGTATTTGGTGGTCTTCATAGCCTGCTGACAGTTCAATTAAGTGATATCTCAATGATAATCGCTTTTCCAAAATTTTGTCATAGCAGGACTTTGTGAATCTAAATAGATGTTCAATATAAATCTTGATGACTTGTGCCGCAATGTATGCATGCACTTAAATTTGATATGCACAACAATATGTGGTGGTGTAGTTTCTCTAAGTGTATTTACGTATCTAACAGAGTCATTATGTGTTTGGCGCTAATGCTGTATATTTGGTTTAATCGTTGTTGTTGTTTCTGTTGATGTTTACGCTAATGCTGATGCCATTGCTCAAAACCTTGGCAGCAAATAATCACTTGATTGTCGAAGCTGTGCGAATAAATGTAGAGCGCAATTTTGCTTACTACCCTCGACAGCGCGAAAAACTTGTCGGCTTAAATGGAAAATATTATTTGTCATTTGAATGACAAAACGTTTGAGGACATCATCATCCCACTCTGAAAAGCTAAAAAGTGTTCAACAAACAATATACTTAAAATTTGTTCAGAACCTATGTATTTTGGTTTTTGTTTTGACTTCAAAATGCAATTACTATCTTTTAAATCTATCTAATCATTTATTGTAATTAATCGAAGATTTTCTGCATTTTACCAAATTGCATACAAATTGAAAGGACTTTTGAAATATTTCACTTGCACAACTTTGAATTACAAAATTCTTGCTGTCATTAAAGTTTTGAAATGTTTGTTTAAATTTTAAATTTGCATTTTCTACAATTTTGTTATTGGCATCCTATCAAACTGTTAACGAATGTAAGTTAACTTAAAGACATTTTATCTGTAGTTATCTCTTGTTATGTATTTTAAAGCTTCGGCTGCTTGTCATACATAATTCTGTATTGGCACTTTTGAAGCACGAAAGATTATGTTATGTAAACAAGATATGCAAGACGACTCCCTGGGATGAGAAAATAACAATATTCAAGGCTGTACAAGCACATTTACTCATGTCAACTACATACCTGTACATTGCAGGAGCACATGTTGTGATTAATATAAAAAATGTGATCAAATCAAAATAAATGAACTTTTTGTTAAAGATATAAGCCTTTTAGTGTGACTATGACATTATATTGATTTAAGACATACTAATTTGTTATTCTATTGGTATATGAAATTCACTTACTTAAAGGCACTAAAAATTTCACATTCAGCAGCCTGTATCTTTCATTTTACGAGTCAAAATGGCAAAACAAAAAATTTTAAATCTATCGGAAAAAAATAAAATCGATGTTTACCGTTCTGACCGATAAATTAAAAAAATTGGACGGAGCCCAACAGTTGTCGACAATTACATCAAGGACCCCGCGGGGTATGGAACAAATTTTAAAGGAAGGGTTTCATTGTCTTTATCTACGTATGAAGAAATAAAAATCATCAGAATTGCTTCTAATTCTGCCTTATCCTTGACAAAAATACGAGCTCCAGCTGAAGTGGAAGCGAGCATGCCATCAGTACGCAGAGCTGTGAGTATCTTAAATACCTGAAATTACAAAAAAAGCCGCCACTTATTGCTCCTCGTAAGGAAAAGCGTCTTCAATTCGCAAGAGACTACATGGTATGGGATGTGCAGCCAAGAGTTCATGTAAATGACTGGAGAATCGTTGTATTTACGGATGAGAAGAAGTTTAATTTGGATGGTCCTGATGGCCACAACTATTATTTCTATGATCTGCTCTAAGAAATGCGTTCACAGCCGAGAGGGCGGCCTAATGGTGTGGGTTGCTATTACGTACTATGGCATTTTCGATCTTAAATTTCAAAGTGCAAAAATGACTAGGGCAAGTTATAAAACGTTGTTGGAGTCGGCTTTTCTTAAGTTCAGTGAACTATTTGGTCCCATATCTTGGATATTGCAACAGGATAATGCCCCTATACGCAACGCCAGAGTAGTAAAGGAGTTCATTGCAAGCCAAAATGTTAACATTCTTGACTGACCACCCTATTCGCCAGATCTAAACATTATCGAATATGTCTGGGGTTGGTTATCCCGTACGGTCTATGAAGGAGGTAGACAATTTGATGACAAGCTGTCACTAATTCAGAACATTAAGGATGCTTGGCATCAAATTTCGTTGGATTACATAAATTCTCTTTATCAATGAAAACCCGTATATTTGAAGTATCATAAGACATTACAATTCTAGTCGTGGTCACTGCATGAATTGTGCTGCCTGAGAAGTTGAAGTGATTTCACAGTAGGTTAGTGTGGTATCAAGCGATTCAAAGAGATGACTACTTGTAACTCAATGTCTGCTCCAAGTACGTTTCATTTGGCAATATTGGAAAATTAAGATACGACGCCAAAAAGTTAATCTGTTATAGCGCTTGTATGACTTCTAACTATTTTCGCACAATTTATTAGTGATTTATGAGGTTTATAATGACATAGATGACGTATGCTTTTAAAAATACACTTCGGAACCGGTGTAAAACTGTAGGTCCCTGTCAGTGAGTGTAACACCAGAAAGCTAGAAACTACTTGTGAGTAGCTCTCCCCAGTCACTTCATGGGATGTAATGACAAACTATTTATATTTTTTAGATGACGAATGATTAATATGAATTTATAAAAGAATACGCATACTTAATATAAATTATAATTTATGTAGGCATTTTGAGTGGGATATAAGGCAATTACCTTGAAATATAATATCTAAATATTTGACCAAGATGGAACAAACTGAACAAACTGTCAAAAATGCAATGCAAACTTTTCCTTAGACCTTAGAACAACAAGGTACTAACTGAAAATTGTTGATAAATTCATGTGCATATCTCATCGTACTAAAATGGGTATGCCCTTTCATGTTCTGCTCTTGCTAATTGTATCTCTTATCGTTTGCGAGATATCTAATAGAACGGACTTCTAACTACATATTTTTCTGTAGTAATTCGGTTTACAACGTGGATTCAATGTGGATTATCTCAAAACTTATTTGGTGTATTTAGAACCTTGTTGTTCTAACGTCGCGTAATATTTCCAGTATTACTATTTAATTCACCACCACTGTATTGTACTGCCTGCTGTAATGCTTGTGTAACGTTGATAGCAAATTGTATTACGGTTAAGCATGCGCTTTGACAGTTACACACAATTTTAACGTCATGTTATTATTATTTACATACAGATAGAAAGACGAGCGGACTGACAAACACACACACTCACACACACACATACACGTCCATACAGACTCAGACTTGTGTAGGCTCTGTAAGCTGGTGCACACATAAAGTTGCTATAATTTGTGGAAAATTAGAAATTTGTTGTGAAAAGAGAAAGACGGAAAGAAGACAATCGCCTGGGAGATCCAAATCAACATACCAAGCAAAGCTGGTACATCATCATAAGATTTAAATTACAGTAATAGGAGGGGAAACATCTTTTTTTTTTTTGCTTTGTTTTTAATACAATAGTTGAGAAATTTCTATTAAGACACAGATGTTTTTCAAAATGTTACACATGACTTTGACATTTCTGTACTGGATGGATGTGTCGAAGAGGGGGAAGAGAACTGTGAAAATGGTTTTTCACTGTTATCTGGTTTAGTTGCAATTTACTAGAAAACATGAATTTTTTATTACAGTTTGTGGATGTTTATGTGAACTTCTGTCTATTGAATGAATTTGAAAATTATAATTGGAAAATTAAGTGAAATTAACTGAAATCTGTCGCATCTGACAATATATCACGTTGTTAGTGTTCTCCTCAATTTTCGAGAATCACAAGGTATCAGTGGAATATGCGTGGAAGGAGAAAACTTGAGGCTTAAGCAATCCCAGTTGCAGTCTAATTATTTATATGTAAAATTAACACAACACGACGATATTAAATCGTATTAATAACAGTGCTAGTTTTCGATCAAACAAAAGTATTGAAATGCATATTTAGTTTATTAGAAATTCGAACCATGACTCGATGATCATAACAGAACTCGGCCATTTAACTTGATCAGTCTGTATGTGTCTCAGCCGTTCTAAACGCAAGGTGACCCTTCGTGCTTGTTGTGTTTCCACTGGTGACAGTGAATAACTCTTATGCTCTGTTATTAACCACTTCGGTAAATGTTCGCGTCTACAATTGGTGAAAGATTGAAAAATGGTAGTTTGGCCGAACACATTTTTCTTCCTCGTTGTCTAAGTCTGTTGTTCGTGTTTTCCTAGCACCTCTAATATTTCTACAATTACACTCCGGTTCACTTATTTAGAGGCACTACAAATTCCATATTCAGCAGCCTGTATCTTTTGCAATTTGTAACCGATTGCAGAATTTTAAAATGGAAATGGAAGCTAGACATCTTGCGATATAAAAAAAACCTGACAATAGTGGTTTCTTAACTCAATAACTTTTTTTGAGCAATTTATAAAAAAAGTCACAAAATGTGCTATTTTTTTTTGGTTCACTGGAATAAAGGCACTTTAACAAATTTTGATGAAAAACAGTTTTTCTTGTTTTTTTTAAAATTTATTTTACTTTATTTAAGAACTATTAGTATTGGTGACCGTCGGTGGTGCAATGGGTAGTGTGCGCGCCTCTTGTACAGGAGATCCTGGGTTCGATCCCTGCTCCAACCACCTTAAAATTTCTTTCGACGACGGTCACCTCGCTTAGTGACGGCGACACTATCGAGTATATTTATAATTTATGTAATCCAACGAAATTTGATTCCAAGCAGCCTTAATGGCCTGAATTAGTAACTGCTTGTCATCAAATTGTCTACCTCCTTCATAGACCTTACGGAATAACCAACCCCAGACATTTTCGATAATGTTTAGATCTGGCGAATAGGGTGGCCAGTCAAGAATATTAAAATTTTGGCTTGCAATGAACTCCTTTACTACTCTGGCGTTGTGTATAGGGGCATTATCCTGTTGCAATATCCAAGATATGGTCACTGAACTTCGGATTCCAATAACGTTTTATAGCTTGCACCAGTCATTTTTTCACTTTGAAATTCAAGATCGATGGTGCCATAGTACGTAATAGCACCCCACACCATAACGCCGCCCTCTCGGCGGTGATGTCGGTTCAAAAAATGCTTAGGTTTGCGCAGATCATGAAAATAATAGTTGAAGCCATCAGGCCCATCCAAATTAAACTTCTTCTCATCGGTAAATACAATGGTTCTCCAGTCATTTACATGATCTCTTGGCTGCACATCCCATACCATGTAGTCTCTTGCGAATTGAAGCCGCTTTTCCTTACGAGGAGCATTAAGTGGCGGCTTTTTTTGTAATTTTAGGTATTTAAGATACTCACTGCTCGTAATTACTCTGCGTACTGATGACTTGCTCGCTTCCACTCCAGCTTGAGCTCTTATTTTTGACAAGTATGAGGCAGAATTAGAAGCAATTCTGATGATTTTTCTTTTCTCATCGCTTAATTTAAAAATAATAAAAAAATAAAAAAGTGTCTTTATTCAAGTGAACCAAAAAAATAGCACATTTTTGGACTTTTTTTTATAAATTGCTCAAAAACGTTCTTTAGTTAAGAAACCGCTATTGTCATGATTTTTTTAATATCTCAGGATGTCTAGCTTCCATTTGCATTTTAAAATCTGTAATCGGTTACAAAGTGTAAAAGATACAGGCTGCTGAATATAGAATGTTTAGTGCCTTTATATAAGTGAACCGGAGTGTATGTGTAATTCAAATGAAAATTTTAATAGTGAGATATATTGGAACGTGACCTTTTGAAATTCAACACTGAAATATTTTCATCTTTATGATCAGGAAAAAAATGCGAAATTTGCGTAAAGAGATTTAGTCAATGGATAAACTTTGTCACACCAGCGAAATTTTATGTCGCCTTGAAGAATATTTTCATTGATATTAAGCTAACAAACATCTACATCACAGCAATGAATAACGGCTTAGGAACAGATAAAGTTGCATGTATGTGGTGAATTTATTTCATAGCTACGATAAGTATTTTTGGCCTTACGGTATAGGGAGTCATGTCAGATTGTTATTGTTGTAATCTTTATTTCATTGATTATGAGGAAACGGCAAGATAACTTTTTTTTAACAATTTATTGGTAGGTAAATGAAGATGTTATCTTTCGTTTGATATACATTTCATATTGGTTGATATCTTCCTAATATTTAAATTTCTCAAATGAAAATTGTTTAAACACATACACTCAAACATATGTGTGGTGTTTGGTTGAGTGTTTAAGTTTGTAGCGTGAACACAAACTATGCTGCTCTTTCAGTGTGGACACAAACCTTCGGCTGTTGTTTTGATTGATGAAATATTGAAATTTCGTATATTTACTTATGTATTTAAGTGAAACAAAATGTTAAATGTGAATTTGAATTTAACATGGATATATAATTATGAAAAATATATGAAAAAATTAATTCATACATTTTTATGTTAAATGAAAGTGCTGCCAAGTAAGCAAAATAACAATGCTGCTTGATGCTGTTTGACAGCAGCTGACAGTTGACGTTTAGTAAATTAAAATAAAAATCAAATTCATTTGCTTATGTTATTTATCATTTATTGTTATATATGTTTTCTGTCTTATCGGATGGCGTATTCTACGTTAATCTTAATGGCCGTGTCTCTGACACAGCCTGCAGGGACAGTCCGAAGGCCTCGGACAACTGTCTGCTGTTTTTTGTTACAGTTGATATAAATATGTGCGAGTGCAGCGATGAGCAATGAATATATTATTGTGATTCACGTAATTTCTCATAAAAGTATTGCATTAGGTTCATTGATATTGTTGCGATGGAAAATTTAAAATGCATAATTTTTATTGATGGAAATAACCTAACGCTGTATTAGATTTGCTGTCCACTAGAACTTCTCTACAATTCAAAATGTATACTTATTTTTTCCGTTTAGCGAACACAGTGACGCATAATTTATATAAATTGAACTGATTTGTAGGCCAACTGGACGTATAATTTATATAAAATAATAGTTTCAGCTCCATAAAGGTTTCGTAGATGTAATATCGTCGCTTGCATGCATAAGTAACCTAAGTCGCTCAGTAAGTGAATCGCGGTTCGCTGAGGCGCTTGTAGATAGACTGCTCCTGCATTAAAACTAACAGCACCAGTGCACATAGGCTAGATCGACGTCTGTCCGATATGAGCGGTAGTTGTGAAGATGGACTTACGATGGACTTCTGCATCCAATATAATGGTGCTTTTACTTTCAAATGGTCGTTAAATATCAAATTTACCAAAAATGAGCATAGGCTACGTCTGCATCCAAGCGATGATATGCGTAACGACATTTTTTTTATAAATTTTATTGATACTTAATTGCTTGTAAGAATTTTTTAAATCCGCTTTCGGTGTGTTGGAAATATCAGTGTTTTAAAAAACCGGTTTTCAGGTTTTCATTTTGGTAAAAATCCGTGAAACTGGGGATTTCTGTTTTTTATACACTCACACAAAGATGGGAAATGTAACGTGTGTATTAGCATGGCCGTTAGTTGTATGGAGATTTTTTTTTGATTTCTTATATTCTCTCCCCCCAAATCGGTTCAGTTTTAGGAAAAAATACAAAAAAAATTTCATACCGATAAATTGTGTTTTAGGGGGTACGTCCGCCCCTCATAGTTGGCCTTTTCGGTTTATCATATCTTTGCCGAATTGTATACGTAAATATAGCAACAACGACCCCAAAGAAAACGGTACAAAACAAAATACATGACTTTGATAGAGCTAAGCACGAAAACTTTCATTGAGGCTAATGTTGTTGACTAGAAGAGCTAAAATATTACTCACTTTTTTATCCGGTAGGTTCAGGGACCTTACAAAACGAAGATAACATATTTCTCCAACCAGTTCGATCTTTTGCTTTATCTCTCCAGTTGGCAATACCAAGTTTACGCAGGGATTCGTCAACCTGATCCTTCCAGCGGCGTCTTGGTCTTCCTATTTTTCGTCTTCCTTCGAGTTCGGTTTCGAAAACCCTTCGCGCTGGTTCATCTTCATCCATTCTACTGACATGGGCTAGCCAGCGCAATCGCGTTATCTTGATCCGCTTAACTATGTCAATGTCAGGATAAAGCTCATACAGCTCATGATTCATGCGTCGCCAATACTCGCCGTTGTGCACTATAGGGCCATACATTTTTCGGAGTATTTTTCTCTCGGAGACTCCTACAGATGTTTCGTCTGCTTGCGATAGGACCGAGGATTCTGCGCCATAAAGCAAGACAGGTTGAATGAGAGTCTGGTACAGCTGGACTTTTGTTACTCGAGAGAGGGCTTTATCCCTAAAGTGCTTGCTTAGCCCAAAATAACATCTATTCGCAAGCACAATTCTCCGCTTGATCTCAAGGCTGACGTTGTTGTTCTTGTTCACGGCAGATCCGAGGTATATAAATTCGTCCACTATCTCGAAGTTATAATGGTTATCAACGTTCACGCTTTGGTCTAATCGCGTGGAGGCCCTGTTCGTTGAAACCATTAATTTTGTCTTGTCCTCATTTACTGCAAGACCCACTTTTGCTGGCTCCTTCTCAATTCTCGAAAACACCGCAGTAACTTCTATATTTTGCGCCCAATGATATCTATATCATCAGCATACGCGAGCAGCATGTGACTTTTGCTGCTGATGGTTTTATTCATGTTGACTGCAGTTTTTCTCAGAATAATCTCTATGAAGGTGTTAAAGAGATCGCACGATAGGGTATCACGTTGTCTGAGGTCTCGCTTAGTTTCAAAAGCTTCGGTAAGATCCTTGCCAACTTTAACTGCAGATTTGGTGTTCGTCAGGGTCATCCTGCAAAGGCGTCTGAGTTTTGCAGGAATACCAAGCTCAGACATTGCTTCGTAGAGTTTCTCCCGTATCAGGCTATCGAAGCACGCCTTATAATCGACAAATGCTTTTCGCGGATCTTCTTCAGGATTTGGTAGAGCGTGAAAAACTGGTCAGTTGTCGATTCTATCAGGTCAGCGATAATTGGTTTTAGTCTCTCGCACATTATACTTGATAGAACCTTATATGCTATGGTTAAAAGGCTTATTCCACGGTAGTTGGCACAGATTCAACTTTTAAAATATGGGACATAGTACACTGAGACTCCAATCGCCGGTCATGCATTCATCTAACCAAATTTTGCTAATGAGCTGATGCATGCACCTTATCAGCTCATCGCCGCCAGCCTGAAACAGCTTCGCTGGCAAATCCATCGGCTCCTGCGGCTTTGTTGTTTTTAAGCCGGGCAATAGCTGCTCTGACCTTGTCTTGGTTAGGAGGTAGGCAATCGACGTCATCGTCCAAATTGTGATAGATTGTCCCATCGTCATTGTATGTCTCCGATACCAGTAGCGCGGAGAAATGATCTCTCCATATTCCCAACATGCTCTGCACATCTGTGATGAGATTTCCGTCCTTGTCTTTCCAGAACGGGGACCCTGAACCATGTCCATTAGACATGTTTTTCACTTTTTGGGAGAAATTTCGGGATTCGTTCTTTCTTCTGTACAAGCTGAAAAATAATAGCCCCAGAAACATATTGCAGGAAACATGTACATGTTTGCAAGCATTGTTTTCCTGACTCGAAGATTTGCTGCCTTTTTGTCTCTTTGTTATCTGCCTCGTTTTTGTTTTTAGCGCTTTTCAACAAAAAAAAATCGACATTTGGGTCCAAAAAACAGAAATTATGGCATATTAGTCATTGCTTCTCAAACACGTAATATTGAATGGCAAACACACAATGTGTTTGAGCACAAGTATAGTATATTTGCCACAAGCTACAAACACGTTATATTTGCATCCAAACAACAACAAAAATACAGATTTTTCAGCGTGTATGTCTCACTTTTCTCACTCTCGCGCTTTCTCCATTGCCGTTTCTTACGCCTAAAGAGACGGTTTACCTCCTTTCTTTTCTCCCTATACCGCTCAGTCGTAGCTCGCGTTGCAATTAACTGAAGCATTGCCATACGTGCAGCGTTCTTTTCATCATTTGCAGTGCGATACTCTTTATCGTACCATGGTGTGCTGCGAAGCGGTTTTTAAAAACCAAGAATGGTTGTCGCGGCAGATTTATAGAGTCGGAAATGGGTTTCTACTGCGCTTCAAGATCGTCACCGGGAGGGGGTGGGTTCTGTGCCAAAAGTAGCGGGAGCTTCCTTTTGTAGGCTGTGATTGCCTCTGGTAAATGCAGCTTTTCGTTGTCCAGCTTCCTCTGCGTCTGGTTTTGTACGATTTTCGCTCTACTTAATCTTGTGCGAACCCTTGCTGCTACCAGGTAGCGATTATAATCGATGTTAGCTGCTCTAATCACTCGTACGTCCATTACACTGGATGAATGCCTCCCGTCACTTATCACGTGATCAATTTGGATCTTCGTTTTTTGATCAGGGTATACCCAAGTAGTCTTTATGTTGAAATCTTGTACCACTAATGACCATGTTTTTTCCGCGGCAAAGTCAATTATTGTTGACGGTTGTCGGAACTATCAGCATGTCGACTGAATTTGCCTACATACTGTTGGATGAAACACATTCTCCCTGCCTACTTTGGCATTACAATCTCCTAGTACAATCTTAATGTCATGGCCAGGACAGCGGTCAACATTTCCTCTAGGCCCTCGTAGAATATGTCAATGGCATCATCATATTTCTCTTCTGTCGGGGCGGGGAATGCACACAAATGAGCGAAATATAAAAAATTTTAGCTTGTATAAGTATTTTGGCTATAGTATGCTCACCTACAGGGTTGAACGTAGAGACTAGATGTCGCAGTCTTTTGCCAACACAACGCCGCAACCAAATTCATGTTTTTTCTCATGGCAACAGTTTCTTTTTCTGGAGCAGCCATGTCCTGTCCATCGCATTTCCTGGATAGCGGTAATGTCAGCCTTATAACTTTCGAGGACATCTGTCAGTTGGATACTTGCACCGGATCTATATAGAGTTCTTACATTCCAAGTGCATATCCGTAAATCGTGGTCCTTATAACGTTTGCGGGGGTCGTCAACGGGGTCGTCAACAAATAGGGGTTGTTTATGTTTTCTTTTTCGTTGTTGCATATTCACTGCCATTATGAACAGTGGCGGGACGCAAAGCCAGTCCAGCGGGTTTTTGCATTTTACCTACATACCTAGTGAAGGAATCTGCTATGTACAAAATCCTGCATACATATAAAGTTGATGAAAATGAAATTGTTATATATATTAAACAAAAAACTATATATTTAGGTTAGATGGTATGAATTGTTAGTGTATATACTGTTTGTACACAACAGATTCTTAACTATTCTCAATGGCTGAAAGAAAACTTGCTAATATGATAAATTGTACATCCATGTATGTATGTAGGACAGGTATTCATGTAGCATTTCTGGTCAACCACATGTTGAAAAACTAATTATCCGAATGACATTCATCTGACTGCACCAGTACTAACATCAGCACCAGCACCAACATTAGCACCAGTACCAGCAACATCACCAGCAACAGCTCGTTTACCAACAACACCGACCTAACCACCGACATTGGTTGACATCAGCAATATTATTTCGTTATTGGACCATCCAACACAGCAGCTTCGAAACCAAATTGTCACAATTACAGATGATGAACAATTCTGAGCAAAATAATATTATTACGTTTATTTACATTTTACCCTTTCGATCTGGTAAAAAGTATTGGGTAGTGAAAATGCATATTTACACGTGCATGTTGGTGTGAGTGTGTGTATTTACACACAGGTATCTGAATACTCAGGTATATATTGAACATGTATATTTATGTAAAACTACTTAAGTTTGAGGTTTGAATAGATGCAGGAACTGGTGAAGCCACTGATTAAACGATAGTTGTCTTTAAAACAATTTTTACGTACAACTCTGATACAGGGTGAGACAGTATTAGGTGATATTGGCAAATGTGCAAAATGGCGTATCTACAGTTGTATGTTAAAAATCCAGTGACATTTTAATTTACATTTTGTTTCAAATCAAAAGGCATCGAATATAGTTTAGGCGGAGAATTTAAAAAGATTGGAAACGATACTATTTGGTTTCTGCTGCGACCAACAATCCTTGATCGCCATTACGTCCCATGAAGGAACTCATAAGAGCTGTAATCTGTTCTGTTTCCAAATCCCAATTTCCCCCATTATAGTTGGGCCACCAAAAGTATCAAGCGCTATGGTGATAAGGAGAAACAAGTGTTCCGTGGGTACAGAAACAATTACTGACAGACTATCTGTCGGTCAATTCGGGGAAAACAAATCAATCGTCATCAAGCAAATTAGTTATTTGATACTCAGTATTCGTGATGTTATTGCGGAGGACATCTATCTATCTTCTTCTTCTTTCTCTTTCCTATTAGTTTACTTTCTATGAATACATTAGTAAATGTTACATTGGAAAATAAAAAAAAAATAGTTTTTGTGCTGAAGGCTCTTCAGCAATTGCACTTTCTTTTTGATGTGTTAACATCTATTCAGAATCGGCCAACATCTATTTTTCATACCCGTAAATGATAAGGGTGACCCACCTCTATATAGAACACAGATTTCTCCGACTGCGAAACAGCGTTCAGAATAACACCCAAACACTCAACACCGAACATTTTACGTTGCGTGCATGTGTTGTAAATGATCACGCTACACAAGTGTTTAAACCAGGAAAGCACTTGTACGCAGTGAACACAAAAACAAAACGCTTTTGTGGGCACACAAGTCAGGGCAGCACTTATATCATACACCAAACTGTGCACAAGTATGTGACAAACACGGCAGCCTGAGTGCGATCGACGGTTCCGACACTACACCAAATCGTGCACACAAGTACGAAATACACGGTTCGGTGCCGTGTTTGCACTTCAACAGTCTTAGACTATGAGTCATAGGCATGGCGCGTGGATTGCTTGGCTTTTGCCAAGGATGTTAGATCGCAAACAAAAATTTTGTTATTCTTCGGATGAGGGGGGAGAGTAATGAGGGAATGAATTCTTTTATAAATCAAATTTTCACCGTAAAATTTCACGAAACACACAAGCTACACATTGAACTATGGTGTACACACATACTTTGTACAATTAAGTGTTTCTCTTGGTGTCAGCTCAACACTGACAGAGCAAAGCAACCGTGCGACGCGGCCAATAGACACCGAACAGAAAGTGTCAGCTTGCGAACACGCACCATCGCAGAGTGTTCGTGCAGCAAAGAAGCACAAACACTCCACACAACAGCGTGTATCATACTTTTTGTGCACTATTTTGTGTTTCCGAACGCTGCTGCGAAACACAGATTGTCAGACGCGAAAAACACACACTGATGTAGCGGCTTGCGTGGGTGCGGAGCATCTCAGAGCAAAGAGAATAATGACGTGGTTATTCGTATACAGAAATGAGATAGCAAGAGAGCAACGAAAATTGTGTGAACTTGTGTAGCGTATGTACGAACATACCAATGTATGTACATATGTACATTTGTCAATTACTTTGCATTGTCTTTGTTTTTTGTGGGAATAAAACAAAAAGTATTTAGCAAGAAAATAATGGCACATGTGCTTGCATTGGTCATTGGTCTGTTTTTTTATTTTCAAATGTAACTTTTCCTAATCTGTTCATAGAAATCGACCAGGCACCGTGTAACAAAAAGGTGTTAACACATCAGCCGTGAGTTCGACCACTCATTGTATTTTTTCTTACATCTGCTTTAATATTAGATGTAATATTGCTAAAATGTATAAAGCAATATTTAACTCACTGAAATTAATGTTTTTCTTTTTTTCATAAACAGAGCGACGACAAAAACTATTGAATAGTATAGAGAACTTATTGCACCCTTTTTCCGCTCTCATGTAGAGAGTCTGAGTAAAAGAGCATAAACGAGGCCGACACATCAAAAACGTGAAGGTGATCAGATTGTGGTTAGATCCTGCGTGCCCATGTACTAGAGTTACGCCCGCTAATGATTACACGGACGACGGTTAGGCCCCAAATTTTATCGCGTCATGAAATATTATTCTCTCTATAGAATATTTCATTATAAATCAGTGGTGGGCAATACATATACTATCACAATTGTGATTATGTAGGCAACCGCAACAACTCGAAGTTTTTCTCAATGTCTAGCTTCATCAAGTGCTGAACAGCAACTGATTTCATTTACTTTGACGAAATGACAACAAAATGCAACAAAGTATCATCCGATTGTTTATCATCGTATATCACACGAATAAACTAATTGCTTACGTGTGTAAACTTTGGAGTAGCAGCATGCTTTGACTATTCCCATGGGAATAGGAATTTGAGCGTCAATGTTTCACATCAAACTTATGAATGAAACAAGTTATGACAAAAAAGGAGTAATACGTTTTGAATCTTTCGCCAGATGTCTCCGGTGCTTTTGTGTCACACAATTCGTTTCATGAGTTCTCTATACTATTCAATACTCTTTGGCGACGACGACCTGCTGGTTTGTTCGTTGCCGCTACATCAATACCATCATACTTATTTTCCGGCAGAGACTAATGTTGTACAGCAACCTTGTATATGATGCTAACGCTGTAAGTTGTTTGCATGTGTTCACTTTGATAGATTGCCCTACCCGTGCCTATATGTGTTAAAGGTGATCAGAGTGGGGTTAGATCCTGAGTGCCCATGTACTAGAGTTACGCACGCCAATGATTACATGGCCAACGGTTAGGTCCCTATCATTTCCTTTATCGTCTCATGGAATATTATGGGAATTCAAATTAAATTCAGTTCTAAGTAGCACAAAAATTAGTTATCTAATCGGTTTATGTTTCGCTTTCCAATAAGAATTAAACATGTAGACTGAATTTATACCGAATTTTAACGGCATTTCAAGAGGTAATTCAAGTTAAACTGCAATTATAATTGTCAGGTAACTAATTTGTTCCTTGCACCTACGAACAAAGGCGGTAAAGACAACCAAATGAGTCGTAACCATAATAACCATAATTACTTATATCTACATTTTGAGGCCCTACTATAACGGGTGAGCCAAATACAGGTATCATTTTAAATCATATGTTATTTTGACCCTGATTGATTTGTTGTGTTCGAAATATTGACTATCAGTCTGTATAATACCTGCGCGGACCAAAATGAGTCGGTTTACGCTTGAACTATGTTGGGAAATATTGAAAATATCACAAGCTCCAATCGGATATCGTATTTGGGCGAAAAGTCATTTATTCTGACGATGCGCAGTTTAATTTCTGCTACTATGTCATCAAAAAAAAGAATTGATGCGTCTGGGGATGAGAATACCCGCACGTCATTATCGAGAAGCCAATGCATCCACATGAAGTGACAGTTTGGTGTGGATTATGAAGTGGTGGCATCATTGGCTTATTTTTTCGAAAATGCTGCTGGAATGGGCATTTGTGTTAACGGCGAGCGCTACAAAACCATGATTGCTGAAATAGAAGACATGAACTTGGATAATCTTTGGCTTCAGCAGGACGACGCACCATACCACATAGCTCATCAAACAATAGATCTTTGACGCACTAAGTTCGGCAATCGTGTTATCAGCCGTCTTGGCGATACCAATTGACCGCCTAGGATACCTTTTCTTATGGGGTGTCGTTAAATACCGATGCTATAAGAATAACCCAGAAAAGATCCACACCCTTAAGGCTAACATCGTCCGAGCAATTTGCGGAATAGAACCAGAAACCATCAATAAAATCTTGAGAAATTGGAGCAACCGCGAAGTCAGCCGCGGCAGCCACAGGAATGAAATCGTGTTCCAAAAAAAAAAATTACACAAATATTTGCTACTTCCAACAAAATCATAATATACCAAAATAAATTAAGTTTAGTTAATTTTATTTAACTTTTAAAACGACGCTTGCATTTTCACCACCCTGTAGAATACGAGTACCACCACCGAAACTGTGTTCGAATTTACAAGACATCTTCAAGCGCAGGAAAAAACAAATTCCAAGCACTACCCTTTTATTTCAGTACTCGCAAACAGCAACTACCTAGTATTCGAAATTTGTACTCGGAAAGAGTACATATCAAAACGAAACAGGAGCAATAGATTACAGAGTAAAGAGAATATCAAAACAGACGAGTGTCAAGCGTGACGAGAAACAAAATGTTGCGAATAGTATCACGATTACTCTCTGCAGTCGTAACTACTTTGTTGTAGTTGTAGCTTTCGATGTTACTCATGATACAAAATATACAAAGAGAATATACAGGTGCAGAAGAAAAATCTGCCAATTTGGTAACCCTAGTAAATGAGAATCAAAAAGTGGTCACAATTCACTCAAACGTAAAAATGAATGAAGAGACTAAGAGAGAGAGAGGAGCAGGAATGGTTTCTCTCGTTTTATTTGTTGGTATTCGAGTGAAGAGAAATTTTTGACTGTCTACTTGTACATCGTTTTTGACACATATACGAATAAAAAAATAGATAAACAAAATACATTGCATTTGACAGTTGACACCATAAGAAACCAAAATTGCTTACTTACTAAACAACCCAGAAGAGGCATGGGCTTTACAAAGTGTGCATAACATGTCTCTCAAACCGGCTCGATCTTCTGGTTTACTCCTCCAGTTGGCAACATTACCCCATCGCAGACAATATTCCACCTGGTCTTTCCAGCGAAGTCTTAGTCGTCCTCTTTTTTGATATCCTTCGAGTACGTCTACGAGTGCGATATGAGCCAGGATTCTGCGCCATATTACAAGACAGTTTGTATGAGATTCTGACATAGTTTGATCTTTGTTTCTTCTGGCAAGAGTCTTAACTCTGAATTATTTGCTTAGCCCGAAATATCACCTGTTTGCAGGCACAATTCTCCGTTTGATTTCCAGACTGACGTTATTGCTTCTGTTCACGGCAGATCTGCGGTAAATAAATTCATCCACTACCTGGAAATTATAACGGTTATCAACGTTCACCCTTTCATCCAATCGTGTGGATGTTTTGCTTGTCGAAACCAATAATTTTGTGTTGTCCTCGTTTACTGCCAAAGCCACTTTTGCTGATTCCTTCTCCATTCTCGCAAATACTGCAGCAACTTCGCGTAGATTGATAGTTATATTCGTGTTGACATCTCAATTAAGATGTTGAAGAGATCGCATGATAGGCTGAGGCCTCATCTCGTAGTAAATAGTGCGGTGAGATCTTTACCAATCTTTACTGGGGATTTCGTGTAGAGGTAGGTGTCGATTGTTCTTCGTTGGATTTCTCCAGCATTTGTCATAATGTAAATATATGGTCGACAGCTGACTTTCCACGCCTAAAGCCACACTGATAAGGTCCTGTCAGGTCTACAGCACACTGCTTTAGTCTTTCACACATTATACTCCAGAGGACCTTGTATGCGATGGATAAAATACTATTTCCACGATTGTTTCAGATCGCATTTTTTGAACACAGGACACAGTATGCTAAGATCCTAATCGTCCGGCATGCGTTCGTCTAGCCAGATTTTGCATATGAGCTGATGCATGTACCTTTCCAACTCATAGCCGCCAGCGTTAAACAGCTCGGCCGGTATTCCATCAGCACCAGCAACTTTGTTGTTCTTAAACCGGAAACTTTCAGTTCTAACTGCGCTTTGGCTAGTAACTAGATTCCCGTCCTTATCTCTTCAAAAGGGTGATCCTGATCCATTTCCGTTGGTTTGGCCTTATACTTTTTGGTAAAAATTTCGTGCCACATTCTGCCTTCTGTACGATTAAATTTTCTCACTCTCGCGCTTTCTCTATAATCGCTTTTTCTTCATAAACAAATGAGTTTGCTCGCTACTCTTATCCTTATACCGCTATGACGCGGCTCACGTTGCAACTGGCTCAAGAATTGTCATACGTACAGCGTTCTTTTTATTTCTTCCTATGCGACACTCTTCATCGTACCATGGTTTGTCTTAAAGCGGTTAGTACGGTCTCTGCAGCAGTTTTCATAGAGTGGATCTGCGCCAGTATCTGAGTGACTTTCTCTCTGTACAGGCCGTGCGAATTTCTGATAACTACAGCTTTTCGGTGATGTCCAGTGTTCTATATATCTAGTTTTGTACGAATTTTCTCGAGTTGACAAAAAATCGGTTGTACCAACAGGATTAATGAAAATTTCGGTTGCAGCAACCGAACAAATGCCAAATTCGCTTGTTGTAACCGAACTGATGCCAAATTCGGTTACAGGGATCGAATTTGGTAGCAATTTCAGTTGTTGCGACCAAATTAATTTCAAATTGGGTTGTTACAACCGAAGTTAAAGAAAATTCAGTTGACATACTGAATAATGACTAATGAATGTCAAAGCTGCGTCAACTATATAACGAGGTTATTTCCAACGAATTTAAGATGTGGGAACTAAATTGAGTCGTGACAAAATCAATTCGGTTGTGGCAACCACAATTTGGCAGCAACAGCCTAGTTTACGATTGCTGCAAACTATTTTTAAGCATTTAATTTTGTGAATTTGTATGTAACTAATAGCTCAGTTTACACCAAAACAGTCTTTAAAATAGGACCGAAAAGAACAAGCAAGTCAATCAAAGCAATTCTATCACGTGGACATTTTAAATAGGTACAAATATATTAGACATATAAAAAAAACAAAAAACTGCACTAAAATGTACCCAAACTATTCAAAAATCCGTACAAACTGTAGAAATGATTACATTACATTATATACAAGTGACAGTACATTTTTGAATAGTAAACAAAGGAGTAATTTTTTCTTTATTTCACCGAAAACATTCAATTCAATGTTATAGGTACCAAAAAAGCATATAAATGGTACTAGAGAGTGGTCTGTTAACTGAAAACAACTTCAAGTTTGCAAGATATGAGCTTGAGAAAACGATCACTTTTTTGCAAAAATGACACCGAGGCCCCACTTCTTTGGGGACCCATAAAAAATACCTGGAGGACTTTGGGCAAAAGTGGGAGACAGGGGTCTATTTTTTTGGTCTTTGATCACGTAGTGGTTTCCGTATGTGGTTATATTTTTTCGTGTTGCACTGTGTAATGTACACCAAGTGTACTGTAATGAACACAAAATGTACTATAATTTACACCAAGTGTTCTATAATGTACACCATGTACTGTAATGAACACAAAATGTGCACCAAGTGTACTGTAATGAACACAAAATGTACTATAATGTACACCAAGTGTACTATAATGTACACCAAGTGTACTGTAATGGACACAAAGTGTATTATAATGTACACCAAGTGCACTATAATGTACACAAAGTGCACACTTTTCAATAGCACACATTTTTATAATTTTACTATAAACGTTTCTCTAATTTTAACAAAACTTCAACTTTTAAAAACTGGTACCAAGAAGTACGATTTTTGTAAATAATTTATTTTAAATATTTTATTGCCTTAAAGTGTACTGAGAAAACTTTTCGGATATGTATCAAAAAGTAAAATGTATAGACAAGCAATCCGACAAGAATTATGTAGAAACTCAATGGGTATTCAGAGCATAGAATAACACATACTATAGAAGAACTTATTCTCTCATCTGACGTTTCATTTCACACTCTCTCGGTAGGTCTGTGGAAATGAGAGCAAATTAAATTTAAAATTTACATACACCAGGTGGAGTTACAAAATATGTTCACTTAACTATTTCCTGTCGTTTTGGTGTAGAACTGAAAAATTTAAATGTATTTTGCACTTTTTTGTTGACTTTTAACGTTGGTATTCATTTGTATTGTATTTAACACAACTAGTTTGCCACAAAAACACGAAATTCGGGTGTAGTTCCTTTGCGGATCGCTGTATACTATTGCCACCATCTGGTATTATTGAACCCATATTTTCCACCCTCCACTGTGTAATTTCCATCGTACCTATGACGTTTAATTTATTGAGCGAATAAAAACTTCTATAGTATGTGTTATTCTATGATTCAGAGTAACATGTGCCACCCTGTTATTTGTTTAGACAATAACAAAAACTCAAAATTGTTGTACTTTTTGAGTGCGTAATATTTATAAAACAAACTGAGGATTACAGAAATGTTACTTAAGGATAAAGGAAGGAAATGTTCATTTTGCTATCACAGAAGGAGAAATTCCGATAAACTTTTCAATTAATATTGATATAGATTGATACTCATATTATTGTAAAATAAAGCAATTTGATTTCAACAGACTTTTGACGCATTACAACATTCGATTTGGGAACAATTCAATATATAACATCAACTGAAACCTACATACAGGGAAAGATTAGCTGGAAATCAATTAGTGCATTGGAAATTCCATGACAGCGTCTATATTTTGATTAGAATTCATAGTATCATTCATCAGAATTAATTTTCGATGTTATTCATAGATTAAACATAGGTATTACTAAATATTAGCTGCTACTACCGAACTAAACTTGTATTAACCAATTTGAGTAGAAAATTCATCAGAAATGGAAGATACAAAATTACAATATTACAATTCGTGTTCAGATATTAGTCACTGTAATCATAATTTAGTTTCTGTTACAAAAACACATGTTACAAAAATATGTGTATTCGATTTTTCATAAGAGGCTTTGCTGTAAAAGAGAAACTATATTTGAATGATATACGAGGGCTTTTTGGAAAAACTATTTTCAACAGAAAGTGAGAAACAAATTTGTTATGATTTGGACAAAAACAACGATTGACATATATTTGTCTATTCGAAATCAAATGAAGGTCCATGTATATTATACTGTTACAGAGATGTATATGCCCAGTTGATATATCTTACCATTCTAATTTGTGAACGCCATGTATTTTGTTATTTTACTAGTATTGCCATAAATTGGGATGAAGTGAGACTTTTAAACACAATCGTTGAATCTGACGCCACTATTGACATGCACGATAAACCCATTACACATGGGGAGTGGGTAAGCGGACTTTTCCCAATACCCACGACGATGGGTAATGGGTTGCCAAGGGTAATCCATCACAATTTTTGATCGAAAATGTGAAAATATTAGGAAAAATTTCTATATCTCTAAAACAGAGCGTCCAATCGAAAAATATCTAAGTTTTGGCGGTTTGTTTTCATTACTGGCCCAATTCGATTTTTTCAAAAAATCGCCAAAATAAGAAAATCGCTAAAAATAAAAAAAAAAAATAGCTATAACTCTGAGACGGTGCATCAAATCCAATAATTTACGCTTTAAGCAATGGATGTCTTTAATACGGCATCACTTATTGAAATCGCTAAAACTAAAATTGCTCGCATCAAAAATCGCTAAAACGCCTTTATACCAATATCTCGGAAACGGAGCGTGCATTCGAAAAATAAATAATTTTTAAAGGTGCCTAAGGGATTATCATATATTGTTCCAATCGTACGGTATATTTTTTAAAAAATCGCCAAAATAAGAAAATCACTAAAATAAAGAATGGCTATGACTCGAAAACGTTGCTTCTAATCGCAAAAATAATAACTTTGTTACCTCCATGGGAGCTTTAACCAATGGATTGTGTTTAATAGTTTTAGCGATTTTTTATTTGAAAAATTTTAGTTTAACGGAACGCTAAGGCGCTGATGAGAAGTCTCACAATCTTCGAAACGATCATCTGCCAACGTAAGTTCAAATCTCAGTTCCGACTGTTACATTTTTTTAGTGTTTGCAGAGAAACCTGATCTCTTAGCTCGTGGGAAAAACTAAAACTCTCCTAAGTGATTGTACTATAAACATATAGTACATATAGTAAGTGCTCTTTCTAACGTAATATCAGTCTTTAGTGGCTATTAATTTATGTTCCCTTATCAAGGTCGACATGGTGGGCCAAGTTCCAGGTTACACCACATCATGGTTCAGTCCGAACCGGTGGGGTAGAAGATATTCTTCTATACAATTCACACACTATATTATTTAACTAGTGGCACAGTTCCCTTGTGCCCAGTAAATGATTACCCTATACCGTGTAACCAGCTGCTGGAGGATGATAAAGCATTTCGAAATAATAGGTAAAGATGCACTAAAATAGTGATATGCTGCCTGACAATCACAGAAGCTGGAAACATAACGTAGTGCGTCATTTTCCCATTGGTTTAAAGAATTTCGTCATTACACTCACAGAAAAGTTCGGTTGAGACAGCCGAATTAGCCGTAACCGAATTAAGAGGTTGTCACAACCTCATCAGAGGTTGACACAACCTCATTAGAGGTTGACACAACTTCATTAGAGGTTGACACAACATCATTAGAGGTTGACACAACCTAATTGGAGGTTGACACAACCCCATTAGAGGTTGTCACAGCCGAATTAGAGGTTGGCACAACCTCATTAGAGTTTGACTCAACCTCATTAGAGGTTGTCACAGCCAAATTAGAGGTTGTCACAGCCGAATTAGAGGTTGTTACAACCGAATTTAGATACTGTCATAAATGAATTATTAAAGTTTTTTTTATTATTAAGTGATGATTTATTTTCTTGTATTTTTATAAATGAATTAAAAAGCGAGAAAATAAAGTCATATATATGGGGTAATCTATATAAGTAGAATAATACATTTAATTTACATGCCTCTTCCAACCTTTATTGAAGTCCTGGCCATCATGGGACACCGCACTAGTTTTGACGTGTTGTATCGGTTGCTCTAGGTCCAAAGGCGTTTTGTATCCAGACATATATATCTGCTGTTGATATCTGTTTAAATAACATCTGCAAAATAAGACGGTTTAATACAAAATATCTTTTACTTACCTTTTTAAAATAATATTTGATTATAAAATTTTAAACGTCAGATTTTAAATACATTGAATTATGTTGTGGTAACCGAATTGAAAATGAATTCGGTTGTACATACAGAATTCATGAGAAATCCGGTTACAGCAACCGAATTGACGCCAAATTCGGTCGTTGCAACCGAATTAAGGCCAGATTCGGTAATTGCGATTATTGAACCAAATTCGATAGTTACAACCGAATTGATGTCAAATTCTGTTACTACAACCGAATTGAGGTTCGTTATGACCAGATTCGGTTACCCCAACCGAATTAGGTACCAATTTCAGTTGTTGCATCCGAATTCGGTTGTTTCAACCGAAATTCTAACAAATTTAGTTGACTGAGCGAATATAATTTGAAGATTCCGTTGTCACAACCGAATCAATTATGAAACGAGGTTGCTTCAACCGAATTTCGGTTGTGGAGACTAAAGTCGGTCGTAACAACCTCAATCCGCTTGTGGCAACCTCAATTCGGTTGTGGCAACCTCAATTCGGTGGTAACAGCAGAATTTACGGTTGCTACGACCTCTTTTCAAACAATTAGTTCTCTGAGTGTACGCGTTGTATATGATATATAGTATTGACATCACTTTTATATTCATATTGATGGCATGTCTTTTTGTAATCACCAAGTTGTCAAGTTTTGCTTATCATTCTGGAATCTTCATTCAGTTACACGTTACTTACTTTCCTCAATAAAATACTTTACAATAAAACGAATGTAGTAGATAACATTGGTGTCAGAAGTTTACACTATGCAACAGGAACAATTGTATGCGGTATTGAGTTGTTTGGTGGTTGCAAGTCGCACGCGATAACGGAGGTTGTACAATCGGCAACTTCGCAAACATCTTCAGCTTTACCCCCGGAATATTCCGGACACACTTATTTAAGACTTTTTCTACAAAAGTTCGGATGGCTCCTCGGTACGTGATTATTTTGTAAGATTTGACTAGGCGTTACAATTGAGAACTATTGCAAGTATGCAAATTACGAATTGAATACGACTTTTAAGATATTCACCAGTCCAACAAAATCGGAGGAGAAACCGACAAAAATTGGTTATTATTCGATTGAACGCACCATTTCCGATATATAAACATAATGGCGTTTTGGCGATTTTTTTATTCGAAAAACTTTAGGTTTAGCGATTTATTTTTTAAATAATATCGTATTAAAGACAGCCATTGGCTACAGCCGCCTATGGAGGTAACAAATTTCCAACTTGTAGGAATTTTTGGAACGAAGCGCATTGCGGGATAGGGGCTAAATGAAAAAAAATGAAACAACTTTTGTTTCAGTACTATTATGCTACCTTCCACTATTATGAACTATATTACCTAGGTAAATAAGAACCATAGATGATTCATTTGCTGAATCACCATTTTCACCAGAGGGCACATGCTGTTTCCGTACAACCATTTTTCACTCGAATGCGACGAAAAAGCACTCAAACATAATTTTTATTTCGATTCTGTTATATGAATTTGGAAATAAAATATAGACAATAGAAAAGCATATCGCTTTTGATATTTGTTGACAATACAAAATTCAAAAAACATGGTTATATAGTTCTTTCAATAGTTTTGCCCATATCCGCCACTCCGGCGCCATCTAGGAAATTTCCCTTAACTTTAAAATCCACCACCTATCTTTCAAATCTATGGTTTTTTATTTATCTATGTATATTGTTTACTTTTGCTTTGGTTTGTGTCTAGACTAACAAGATGTCTCACATATGTTAGGAAATTTCTTGTTGAATGGGATGTTTTCTAGGTGGAGCCTGTAACCAATATTTAGTATATATTGTAGTTTGAAGTGAATTAAGTTTAAAAATACATACAAACATTTCTTAAATAAGGGCCTTTTCTTATAAAAAGTAAATTTTCTCAACAAAAGTACCTATTCATATTCTTATACAAAGTACATTTTCTTTAAAAAAAAGTAACTTATCTTAAAGAAGTTACTTTGCTTAAAAAAAGATACACTTCCTTACAAAAAGAATGTTGTCTTAAAAAAAGTACGTTTTTTTTTAAATAAGTACCTTTTCTTAAAAAAGTAATATTTTCTTACAACACATTGTCTTTTTTTAAAAAATTACCTTTTCTGTAAAGAGTAAATTTTTTGGTGAAACAAAATAACTTCTCTTGAGGTAAGTACCTACTCCTAAAAATGTGCGTATTCTTGAAAAAACACCAATTGTAAAAAATTCCCCGTTCTTAAAAAAAACTTTCCTTCAAACAAATACTTTCTCTTTTAAAAAATGACTTTTTTTACAAAAATTCATTTTCTTAAAAGTACCTTTTCTTAAAAATAAAATAATGCCATTTCTTTTCTTTTATTGAGATAAGTAGCCTTTCTTAAAATAAGTTCATTTTCTTAAACAAATGACGCTTTCCTATAAAGACTACATCTTCTTTAAAAAGTACCTGTTCTTAAAAAAGCCTTTTTTTACAGAAAGTATTTCTTCTGAAAAATAGTACCTTCTCTGATAAAAAGCATTAGCTTTTAATAAAAGAATTACCTCTATCCTATTCTGAAAGGCCTCTTAAAGGCCTTTCCAACAAGCCCAAAAACAAAAAAATCCAGTGGTCGGAGAAGATAGCAACTTTACCCTACTACCCTCCGACCAACAATCCGAAAATTTTGAACCCGCTGCCATTTCGCACCCTTGCATTTTCGGACATGGTCCTAGTGGACTTTTCTTCATGAAATGAGCCAAGGAATACGCTGGAGAAATTTGTCTGGAACTTCCTGACTGACCCTGTATATAGCTCCGCTCGCCAAGAATTCGTTTCTATTTTTTTACTTTTATTGACTATTTTACAACCTCGTGAGGTCAGACGTCTTACACATATTACTTAAACAAACAAATTAAACAAATTTCAACATATTCTGCCAACTGGCTCTATCCTTCGCCCTTTCTCGCCAGTTGATAACACCAAGGATACGAAGGGATTCTTCTGCCTGGTCTTTCCAGCATAGTCTTGGTCGTCCTCTTTTCCTGCTTCCATCGGGTACGCTATCGAAAACCTTTCGCGCTGGCTCATCTCCATCCATTCTGATAACATGGCCTAGCCAACGCAAGTGTCCTAATTTAATTCGTCTAGCTATGTCCACGTCAGAATATAGATTATATAGCTCTGGGTTCCAGCGACGTCGGTACTCGCCGTTTTCCCTAACAGGATCATATATTTTACGGTGTTTTTCATCCGCTTGCGATATGACCCAAGTTTCGGAGCCATATGTCAAGACAGGTAAAATGAGAGTCTAATATAGCTGGACCTTAGTCCGTCGAGAGAGGGCTTTGTTCCCAAACTGCTTGCTGAGCCCAAAATAGCATCTATTTGCAAGCACAATTCTCCTATTTATCTCCAGGCTGATGTTGTTGTCCGTGCCCACGTCGGATCCAAGGTAGAAAAATCCATCTACCACTTCAAAATTAAATCGGTTGTCAACGTTTAAGCGCGGACCAAGTCGAGAGTTTTATCTAGTTGTTGACGCCATTAATTTTGTCTTGCCCTCATTAACAGCCAGACCCACCTTCGCTAATTCCTTTTCTATTCTTGAAAATACTGCAGTAAACTCTCGCAAATTTCGCCCACTGATGTCTATGTCGTCGGCATACGCCAGCAACATATGGGTTTTCGTGTTAATGGTCTTGTTCTTATTTACTGCAGCTTTTCTCATTATTATCTCCAGTAAGATGTTGAAGAGATTGCGCGAGAGTGTGTCGCCTTGTCTCAGTCCTCGCTTGGTATAGAATGGTTCAATGAGGTCTTTCCCCACTTTCACTGCAGATTTGGTGTTGATCAGCATCATTCTACAGAGGCGGATCAGTTTTGGCGGAATACCAAGTTCAGACAAAGCTTCGTACAGTTTTCCCCGTATGGGGCTATCGAAAGCAGCAAGTATGTATCGATTTGCTTTTCGTGGGTTTTTTCCAGGATTTGGCGTAGCGTGAATATTCGGCCAGTCGTGAACTTGCCTAGTCTAAAACCATATTGATAAGGTCCAATCAGGTTTCCAATAATTGGTCTTAGTCCACTATCTTCCACTATCATTACCTCCTGATCCCCAGTGGAAGAATCTGAGTGAAGTAGTGCTGAAAAGTGGTCTCTCCACATTTTGAGCACACACTGTTCTTCAGTCACCAGATTACCATTCTCGTCTTTGCAGGAGTGCAGCCTACTATTAGGCCCGTCATTCGGTCTTCCTACCCTCTGGAAAAACTTTCGGTATTCACCATTCATACTGCACGTTTCGGTTTTTTCTATTCTATTTATATGTATCTCCATTTAAATATGTTAACATAGCTCGCTAACTCTATAACATTGCTCTGCTAACTCTATATATGTATGTAATGCGAAGTGGTTCGTGTCTTTGCTAGTTCAATGATGAGTCTATCTTCACGCACAAACAATTATTCTTATTTAGATGAAATTTGTCCCGGAAATATTAAGGAAAGTTAATATATTTGTATGTTTATTTGTTTATTTGCTTATCCTACACAACAAGATATAAATCTTATAATTACTGTAAAGGAATTTACATTGGAGAGATGATAATTTTAATAAAACTTGAAAACTTTAATTAAGAAAAAAGGAAAAGAAAAAAAGGGTAAAGTAATAATAATGTAATAATAAAATAAAATATAATATAAATGTATTCAAATTGAAATTGAGTACTGTCTAATATTAAACATTAAACAAATAAATAAAATACATTTAGATTTAAATAAATTTAGCAAAGAGGAAAACAAATGCAAGAGAATATTTTAATTTTAAATCAGAAATGTTATGACTTAGAAAAAGATTTAGAATATCACAAAAAACGAAAATGAAAAAAAAAATAAATTATAAGCCAAGTAAATTAAACATTCCGCGAAAAGTGATCAAATAAAAGAACCTTAAAGTGAATAGCGCTGCTGGTATTCTGAATCAATTGCGGTAGCGGATGTAAGTGTTTGATATCGAAAAGGTATCAGCTTATTTCCCCTATTAAAAAATAAATAAATAAATGGTTTCCCATTACATCCCATGAAGGGACCGGGGAGAACTTCTCACAATCACTGAGCTGTGCGCTTTCCAGTTTTCACTCACTGATTGGGACCTACAGTTTTACACCGATTCCGAACGGTATTTTGAGAAGCTTTTTCATGGCTATATACTCGATAGTGTCGCCGTCACTAAGCGAGGTGACCCGTCGTCGAAAGAAATTTTTTTTTTTTTGAAGGTGGTTGGAGCAGGGATCGAACCCAGGATCTCCTGTACAAGAGGCGCGCACACTACCCATTGCACCACCGACGGTATTTCCCCTATTAGATCTTGTGAAAACAAGACGACGGAAAAGATAAGAAGGTAGTTTTAGATATATTATCTTATGAAGATGCACAAGAATCTTTATTTTAATGGAATGGAAACTTTATGGAATATTCAGAAATATGGTCATATTTGCCAATACCATAAGCATATCTACAGATATGTTGAGTTTTCGACTGCTGACGGAGTCACAGTTTGAAAAATTTCACAACCATAAAAAAGAGACGGCATAAGATAAGCCTTAGCAAGCATAATTATTATCGCCAGAGGAGTGAAAGAGAAAGTTGTCCACAAAGTTCGTAGTGTATTGTAACGGGGTTTTCAATAAGAGCGCTACAAAAGTTTTTTTTAAATGAAACAAAACCGGTTTTAGATACCAATAAAATTCTTTATTCCTGTGAAAGTACGTTCGATGCCATTATGTATGGAACGCGATTTCTTTTGCATGGCCACCACGAGCACGCTTGCAGAAGTCCAGACGCTGAACCCAATCTTCGACGGTTTTCAAGCATAAATCGGCCGATACTGCTGCAATTTCACGTTCGATATTCGTACGAAGTTCATCAATCGTCGCTGGCTTGTTGGCATAGACCATAGACTTGACATAGCCGCACAGGAAATAATCTAACGGCGTCCAATCGCACGACCGAGGCGGTCAATCGACTGGGCCATTTCGTGAGATAAACTTGGTTTCCAATAAATTGATTGTGGCATTCGCTGTGTGGCTTGTAGCGCCGTCCTGTTGGAACCACATGTCCTCCAAGTCCATATTATCCAACTGGGGCCAAAAGTATTCGGTTGTAATTGAACGGTAGCGATTCGCATTCACAGTAATGTGCCGGTCTTGATCATCATGGAAGAAGTACGGCCCAATGACGCCGCCGGCCCATAAACCGCACCAAACCGTAATTTTTTCGGGATGCAATGATGACCCATGGATTACGTCTGGATTGCTGTCTGACCAATAACGCATATTTTGCTTATTGACGAAGCCATTCAGCCAGAAATGAGCCTCGTCGCTGAAGATGATTTTCCGATGAAAATCCGAATCATTTTCAAGTTGTTGCTCAGCCCAATTCACGAACATACGACGTTTATGGTGGTTAAGCGGCTTCAGTTCTTGCGTCAATTTGATCTTGTAAGGATGTATGCCAGATCTTTTCGCAAAATTCGTCACAACGACGTCACTGAGATGCCCAACGCTTGAGAACGACGTGTGAGAGACACATTTGGGCTTTCTTGAACTGAAGCCTCAGCGGCAGCAATATTCTCGACACTACGGTCACTTCTTTGTCTCACTGGCACGGGAACATTTAGTACTGTGCCTGTGAATTCAAATTTTTCCACTAGACGCTCAATAGTTGATCTGGTAGGACGATTATGACGACCATAAATTGGACGTAGCGCTCTTAAAGTTGAGGCCACTGACTCCAAATTTCGGTAGTAAATTTTAATAATTTCGACTCGTTGTTGACTCGTATATCTTTCCACGATGAAATGGCAAACCTAACTGAAGAGAAATGTCAAAAGAGCGGGAAAAAATATGGAGTCGTTTGCTGTCCCTAACGATTTACTTTTGTAGCGTCTCTGTTGAAAAACCCTTTATGTAGTGCCTACAATATTATTGACATGATTAGACCAAGTCAGGGCGTCATTGAATATTATTCCTAGATTCTTTACGGAAGTAACCAGTTCTATCTTATGCCCATTAATCATTATATTGACGCTAGAGATACGGTTGGATGATTTTCTGTGAACCAAAATACACTTTGATTTTCGTGGATTCAGAGAAAGTCCATTTGCATTTGCCCACTCGTATATGGAGCCTAGATCAACATTCACTCTGCTAACAGCATCCCCCAACATATCTACGGTTGAGATAGTGTACAACTGTACGTCATCTGCGTACATGTGAGGATTTTTATTGTCATATTTTTTGGAACAAAAAAAAATCCCATTTATTGCTTTCAACGACATCTAGAAAATTACCCATTACACTAAAATTTCCCCAAGACTTGTGCTTCATCTATTTGTTTATTTTATCTATGGTATTTATTCCTTGTGACAGTTGGATTTTGATAGTTCACATGTTCAATTACACAGTGAGACACTCAAAATGTGATACGCTTGAGACCAAAAAAATCTGAAAGCTACTGATGAGAGAAGAAAAACCATAGCTGGGCTTGGTCTGATTGACTAAGGTTTTTTTTAATTGGCGTTTGAAGTTTTAGGCTTAGAAATGAATTTTTGATAAGAGAACACTTTTGGTAATGCCTACATCTCGAAAACTGTTCAAGATTTTTCTTGGGTGTCTTTGGCAAAGTTGTAGCTTGTGAACTGCCCTACAAAAAACGTTTATTCAAAAAGTTCCGCCTTCATGATCAAAAACTTTAAAATGTAAAAAATATAATTTTCGCCGTTTTTTACCGGTTTTTTTTTATTTATTTTTGAAGTTTTGAAGTTTTTCAACATGAAGGTGGCTTTTTTTTAAATAAACGTTTGAGGGTTTTTTGTAGTGCAGTTCACGAGCTACAACTTTGTCCTCTTTCAAAAGTTAATTTCTAAGCCTAAAACTTCAAACGCCAATTAAAAAAAGGTAAAATACTTCGGCCACGGACTGTCCTTACAGGCTGTGTCAGAGACACGGCCATTAAGTTTAACGTAGAATTCGCCATTCGATAAGACAGAAAACGTATATAACAATAAATGATAAATAACATAAGCAAATGAGTTTATTTATTTGATAGTTACTTTTGATAATATATATAAGCTTATGGTAGGAAAAATAGGATAAATATGTTTTTAAATTAAAAGAGTAAGGTTAAATGATAAATTACAGACGCAAATTAATTTGATTTATATTTTTTATAATTATATATCCATGTTAAATTCAAATTCACATTTAACATTTTGTTTCACTTAACTACATAAGTAAATATACGAAATTTCAATATTTCATCAATCAAAACAACAGCCGAAGGTTTGTGTCCACACTGAAAGAGCAGCATAGTTTGTGTTCAGGCTACAATCTCAAACACTCAACCAAACACCACACATATGTTTGAGTGTATGTGTTTAAACAGTTTTCATTTGAGAAATTTAAATATTAGGAAGATATCAACCAATATGAAATGTATATCAAACGAAAGATAAAATCTTCATTTACCTACAAAAAGTTTTTAAAAAAAGTTATGTCGCCGTTTACTCATAATCAATGAAATAAAGATTACAACAATAACAATCTGACATGACTCCCTATACCGTAAGGTAAGACGTATTCTACGCCAAAAAAAACCATAGTCAATCAGACCAAACCCAACTAGGGTTTTTCTTCACTCACCAGTAACTATCAGTTGTTTGAGTCTCAAGCGTATCAAAATGTTTAGGTTGCAAAATGATGCATAGTGTTATTATTTAACTCAAAAACAGTTTCTGGCAAATAAATCATTGGTTGCAAATTATTGCGATAGTTGATTTCATTCTTGTAGAAACTAATTATGCGACTAGGGTATTTTATCGGTGTAGTACTGAAAGAGTACTGAGACGTATTTTTTCCAAAGTTGAGCTTAAAATTAAATTCTTCAAAATATACTACATATAGTTCGAAGTAAAGTGACACCCTAATGCGTGTAGTTGTACAAGTTATATATTTTAATTCCATGAATAAACTCCTCGTTACATATAATGGAAGATTTCAATTTCAGATAACCTTTTTCCCCACAGATATTATTACCATATTAAACTCAATTGTATATGAACAGTTTTGTTGCTCTGAAGGCACCAATTGACTTAAGCGCTTAGAAGAAACTCAGCATTTAAAATGCTCTGCTCGTGCAATTTGAAAGAAATGTTTGTTTTCCACAGAAAATTGTGGAAGAACTTTACAATCCAAAAAGAATTATAAATTATATGAAAAATTTCAAATGCTCTCCAATTGGGTGTCCAATTGTTCAGGGTAGTGGGAAAGAGGCCGCGACGGAGCAAATAAGCGGGTGAGCTACGTAGTGAGTAGATGGGTGGCTTTCAACAAACACATTCCATGACCAACCAAATAAACTGCAATGTCGTTTGTTTCAAGTTTTTCTATTCATTTGTTTTTTTTTTGCTCCTCAGCACAAATCTAAAAAGTTATGGTTGAAAAGCAAACAGAAATAGGTTTCTTTACAAGAATTATAATTTGTCGCTTAACAGGGAAGACCGTGAAGACGGACCCTGGAATATGAGGGAGGATATGATGGGCGAGGGGAGCGGTGGTATAAGTAGGCAGAGAAACTTCACTTAGTAGCGGTGGCGGTGTAACATGGTGCCGCTTGTCATTTTGGCCAGCCCAGCCAGTACGTATGTTGGCGACTTACAAGACTAATTTCATATTTCAGTCAAGTCCAAGTTTTACACAACCAACGTCTTCTCCGGCACTGTCGGGTGCTGCTGGTATATATTTGCTGTCCCTTCACCCTGTCCCCGACCCAATGCAGTGACAGATTTGTTTCTTTTCATATTCTTTGCGATACTTCGTTTGTTTTTAGACAAATAAATGCGTTTGGAATTTTAAATAAATCCGTCATTGGTGTACGTTTGGTTTCATGTGTATAAATATTCGTTGCACAGTGTTCGACTACCAACGACAAAATTCACTTTCATGCTGTCACTTAAACTCGTTTCTTTATAAAGAAATTATGTTTTGTATTTCAGCGATTTTTTTTCAACTTTTCGAGTTTTGGGGGGAGAATACCACTGTAACCATGTTAGGACACCAGTTTATTCAAAATCCTTAGAAACCCTTAAAAATGAGGTATTTCCGAAATCGTTTCCGAGATATTTTTTTTTGAATTTTGATTTGAATTTGAATATTCAACAGTTTCCAAAAACAAACCCGAAAATAAAAAGAAGAATTTTGTGTTTGAAAATTATCCATCTATTTAGATTGAACTACTCAGTGAGCCGCGACTCGGGAGCTAGTGTTCAATCTTTTCGTCTTTCAAATCTTTCAATCTATGAACCAAAATTTAACCAGTCGCCTCGCGGCTCGCAAATTTCAACTCTCGTTGGGTTTGCCAGATATTGACTCCGGAGCTGCTCGCGTCACTATAGACTTAGACTTACAGCCCGATTCTGTGCACTTGATAAGTTCACCACATTGAGTATTTATCAACTTTTGAATATTTATCAAGATTTGGTATTCTACTACAAAAAATAAAAGCTTTTTAGTTGATAATTTGCCAAAGTCTCATTTGGTATTGATAACTCTAATTTATTGTGGATGTGTATTCAAATTCGGTAAATAGTGCACGCTTCATGTAAATATCAACATAATGGATTCTTTTTTAAAATACATGTATAAATTTGCGTATCCCTTTAGAAAAATGGAAGAAGAAATAATTGTGTTAATGCAGATTTGTGAAGGCGAAGATAATGCGGAAAAAAGAAGGCGTAGGTGTGACTTACGAAGATTACGCGACTCAAGCGATCCTTTTCAGTTGTCGGAGGCAGAATTTATGTATCCATATTTTTGCTTTGTGCCAATAATTTGATAACAATAAACAAAATCAGCTGTGAATAGAAATTCTCCACACTGGTGAATTTCAAAAGCTTTTTATTTATCAATATTACCACAGAATACTAACCGAACTTTTGGTTGATAAAAATCTTGACAAAATATTATCAAGAATTCACAGAATCGGGCTGTTAGACTGCTTGAGCACTCCAACAGTGACAATTTGGTATGGAGCTTCTGCATGAAGATTCAGCTAAAAACCCGTGAGTAAGCAATGTATGTAACTTTCCTCGAGATGTGAATAAGGAAATGCAGATGGTGTTGACAGGTTTTCGTTCGTACTTAGCAGTTTCGATCGCAAGAATTGTCTGGTAAACCAGAAGCGGCTAATAACATGTGAGGTAGATAGAAGTTGGATTTTAAGTTGACATAAAGACGAACCATCATTAAGGTTCAATGAACTTCGTTAATGTACATACAGGGTGTCCCCTAAACTTTTGTCTAAACTTAAACACGTGATAGCTGAGAACAAAAGCTACAATGTTTGTTCTTACGCCAATTGCCTAGGTGGCTTCGTTTTCGAGATATTCGTGTTTAAAGTAATTGCATTTTTGAATACATTTTCAATAAATGCATAATCTACTTTTTAAATGAAAAAGAAATATCATTGAAAATTGCTTCAAAATTGATTTTAAATAATTTATTTTTTCGTTTGAAATGAAAACGAATTTTTTTAAAATGTTTTCAATTAACGAAAATTTTCAAAATGAGAGCCTTGTTGCGTTATGCACTTAGATAAGCGGTCTCTTATTTCACTTGTAGTTGTATTAATAGTCATTTCCTGTCGCATTTGATTTAAAATCAATTTGGAAGCAATTTTCAATGATATTTCTTTTTCATTTAAAAAGTAGATTATGCATATATTGAAAATGCATTCAAAAATGCAATTATTTTAAACACGAATATCTCGAAAACGAAGCCACCTAGGCAATTGGCGTAAGAACAAACATTGTAGCTTTTGTTCTCAGCTATCACGTGTTTAAGTTTAGACAAAAGTTTAGGGGACACCCTGTATACTATAATTGCTTTCTTACATACACAGTGACTAGCAAAATTTTAACATATACAATTTTAATTTTTAGCTTCGTTTAACTTTAGAACTAAAACATTTTTATGAATTCTACTTTGATATGGTCTCTTTCATACTGAACAATAATTGTCCACATATGTTTAAAAGAGCGTAATATGTAATAATGTTACAATTACGCACTCTCTTTAGTGATACAATAGTTCACGCTTTTCAACTCTTTAAAGACAAATTTGTATCCCATTTTCCATTAAAGTCAAATATGTGTAAACAAGAGCAATCCATTTTGTACATTTCCGAATAATTTTAATTGTTGCCCACAAATGGCCCTAAATTAAAACTATCTGCCTGATTCATCCATGTGATGCTACTAATTTCTCGTTTGCTTGTAATTGAATCACAATTTATCAGTTTATTCTAAGCGGATCATATGAACCCAGTTGCTTAGACATCTTAAAAATGACATCATCTTTTTTTGAGTCTCGCATTATTTTCCAACTATTACGACCATAGTCATGTTCTTCTCGGATTATCAAACAAAATGTGGTGCTATATTCAAGCGGCCCGACTTCGAGTAAACTAACAGAAATTTTCATCAAAAACACGATAAACCACTCCAATTTAGATGCGAGGAAACAAATTACAATGTAATGGAATTGTAAAACTTACTTAGGGCTTTGAAGCTATCCCAAACTATTGAAAACTCCAACTGCGCAATTTGAAAATTCTGATCTCAGACTTCTATTCCAACACCGACTCCAATAGCTCAATAGAGGTATATATTGGTCTTGAGCTAGAGTAAATAATAATTAAGATGTGGATTAGTCTTGAGCTTGAATAAATAAAATAAAATAACATTTTTATTAATATTTCGTACAGATATTCTTAAGATATTAAAGAAAATATGTAACATAAGCGCTTCTAATTTGAAGACGAAACCAATGGTACCCTGTACCCTAAATTTAGTAAATTTTTCTTTAGATCCCTTTTCCGTGTTGTCCACTACGTCTCCACACAATTTTTATAAAAAGTCAGTTTATTTTAATTTTTTTGTATAAAATGTTATTAGTCAATTTACAATTGTCATACCATATGAAGTATTCGAGAATATCTGTGAATTACGATAAACACCCACATTTTTGAAAAAATTCAATATTTGCCAGTTGCAGCTCAATTTAGTTCGAAAGTGCATTGCCGCAGCAGAACACATTACTTGTTGTTAACGAAACTTTGTACGTGTACTTAACGTAGCATCCCTATAGAACTTTTTTGCTGGCCAAGCCTATAATTAGTGATTTTATTTTATTATGCGTCACTGAACAGAAAACAGAACAGAAACTCTTTAAACAACAAATTTACTGATATTTTTTGCAATTGCTAATAAGTCCGCACAAGTACTCATTGTACAGCAAGTAATGTAAGACACTCAATTGTGACCATACATGGGGCAAATTAATTATATGACAATTATAATTTGTTGTTTAATTTGAATTTTCTGTCCAAATGCAAATTCAAAAAACTTGCAATACCATTGGCAATTGTACTTATTTTTAAAGCATTTCCTTCATATCTGGCAATTTGGGGTTTCAAATATTTTATACAGTACAGGTTTATGAATTTGAAAGTGCTACGAGGCTATACCTTCCGAAATCACATACCTCTACATATAAGGTACAATAAAGCCAGCAGTCAAACAAATTCAAAATAATTAAAAGCAGGCCCATAGCCAGGATTTTCGTTCGTGAGGGGCCCAATTTTGAATACACCCACAGAAAAATTCGGTCGAGTCAGCCGTATTAGTCGTAGCCGAATTTAGAGGTTGTCAGAGCCTCATTGGAGGTTGCAGGAACCTCATTAGAGGTTGCCAGCACCTCATTAGAGGTTGTTAGAACCTTATTAGAGATTGACAGGAACAATTATTCATTCTTTAACTTCTTTTAATATAATATTTGTTTTTGCAATTTTAAACGTCAAGTTGAAAATGAAGTTCGGTTGTACCTAAAGAATTCATCAGAAATTCGGTTACAGCAACCAAATTGACGCCGAAGTCGTTGCAGCTGACTTAAGGTTTAAGTCGGTTATTGCGACCGAATTGATACCAAATTCGGTAGGTACACCCGACATCGGTTGTGACATCCGAATTGCTGCCAAATTCGGTTGTTGCACCTGAATTGATGCCACATTCGGTTACTCCAACCGAATTTGGTAGCAATTTCAGTTGTTGTATCCGAATTATATCCAAATTCGGTTGTACCAACCGAAATTTTTAACAATTTGGTTGACAGAACGAATATAATTCAAGATTCGGTTGTCACAACCGAATCAATTAAAATACGAAGTTGCACCAACCGTATTTTAGTTGTGAGGACTAAATTCGGTCGTGGCAACCTCAATTCGGTCGGGACAACCCCAATTCGGTGGTAATAGCCGAATTTACGGTTGCTACAACCTCTTTTCGAGCAATTAGTTCTCTGGGTGCACGCAGTAAAAATAAGTCATTGGGTGCCAAATCAGGGTTGTACGGCGGATGACCCATCAATTCGACATGTTGAGTGCTCAAAAAGTCCATTGTTTCAGCTGATATGTAACTTGCATTGTGTTGCTGCAAAATGATCCGAGTTCTCTAGTGGTGTTTCCTTATTTCTTCGAACACTGTTGTCAAATCGATGGTGGTATACCACTCGGAATTGATCGACCTACGTTCCGCTGAAGGCACTGTGGCCACATGACCGGTAATACCGAAAAAATTTAAGCGCGATCAATTGTTTCTATATTCTTCTTCCACGAACAACTTTTGTTGGATTTAGCTCGTCTTGAAAGACCCATACGGTCGATTGCTGTTTTGTTTCGGGCTCACATGCATAAATCCATAATTCTCCACCTATGACGATGCTATACACTGCATTTGAGTTACCGTGGTTGTATTTTTGCAACATTTATTTGCTCGAATCCACACGAGCCTTTTTTTTTAGCATTCGTCAAATTATGTGGGATCCAACGAGAACAAATCTTTTTCACGGCCAAATAAACATGAACATGTAAATCTGAATGTCACGGTATGTCAGATGTCGGTCATGCTTTATAATTTCTCCCAAAAAATCTATGGTTTTCAGCAAACCGACCGAAGCTGAAAGATCGTCACGAAATTTATCCTGGAGCGAAAGGCGTGCGAGACTGAACTCTTGGTACCAGTGATTTACAGTGGTTTTTGATGGTACTTCATCACCAAAAGTCGAAACAAGTTGATTGAGACACTCTTGTCTCCATAACATTGTGACACAAATTAAAGGGATTTGTTTCGGGCCTCAACCAAACCAATAAATTGTGAAAGTACTTGGACGTGGTATTACAAAACCCCGCTCAGTTTTGCCCCTATACGTAACAATTTTTTTTACAGGCTGAAGAAAATTTTGGAGGTGGGTCAGGATCCTATTTCATATTTTACTTCAATAAATCCTAAATAGCTTGAAATACAGGATTACAACCTTTCACAATATTGTAGCTATTTTCCTATTTCACAATTCCCTTTAATGTATTTATACGGAAAAGTACACTGTTAATCGATTATCGGCTTTTCCGTAGAAATATATTAGAGGGAGTTGTGAAATGGGAAATTAGCTACAATATTGTCAAAGGTTGTAATCCTATATTTCAAGCTATTTAGGATTTATTGAAGTAAAATATGAAATAGGACCCTGACCCACCACCAAAATTTTGTTCGGTCTGTAAAAAAAATTGTTACGTGTAGGGGCAAAACCGAGCGGGGTTTTGTGATATCACGTCCAAGTACTTTCATAATTTTTTGGATTGGTTGAGGCCCGAAACTCACTGTTGCACAGAGTAATCCACTCCGAAATTCGTAAAAAATCATCGCAGGAAAATTGTCACGGGTTAAGCCATTTTTTGACCGAAGTAAATTACAACAAATAGTGCTCGTAAGTGAAGACGTCATATGTATGTTTAAGCTAGAAAATGGCAATCTTTCCTATAGAAGTTCCTGTTTGCATCGGACAACACTAGTATTGCCAGCACCCAAAAGATAAATAGCAACCCTCGTATCATTAGGTGTAAAGATGGTGCGAAAACAATCTATAGTTATTCGAATTAGCCGCTTTGAAGGACGATTATGACTACCATAAACTGGATGAAGTACATGATAAGTTTGACGAACTGAACCATTATTTTGATAGACAATTTCAACAATTCCCAAGCGTTCCTCACATATAAGTCTATCCATGATGAAGTGACAAACCAAGCTAAACAAAAAGCAACTATCAGCTGTGAAATCGATTGTCAAATGAAGCAGTGATACCAACTCAAAAGTTGTGAACCTGTAACAAAAACACCCGATACTTTCATAAATTTAATGGAAAACGAATCATGGGAATAATGAGGATATTTACTATACATTTCTCACTGTTTTTAGGTAATGCAGATAGGACTATTCGCTTACTTCCTATGGCATACAGTGTAGAGGTTTACGCTGATGGTTTCTGCTTCGGTGTAGGGACATGGGAAACCCGGCGGCGGAGGCTTGGTCGTGTAGTCTGGCTGCATCGACCTGTCCTAATTAGTAGGAAATTGACCAGGCTGTTGCTGTGCAGAGTTAAATTCTTAGAAAATTTGACCTGCTGCAGTTATAAGTTGTAATGTGTACGGTAAACTGTTACAGAATGGGACTGTGCGTTGGTGTTGTAGCATGTGGAATTTCGTCTTACTGTTGTTATGAAAAATTCAAATTGTCGTTTGACTCCAGACGTTAATTCATGAGAACTTAAGCTGACTGTTATTAGGAAATATTCTGATTGTAATTGCGTGTAGTTTAAAGTTTGTTGCTTGTGTGGTTGCAACGTGTTGTAAATCAGCACAATGCCATTAATTGATCGATTATATGAATGATTAAACAAAAAGTTTTACGCCGCCGATTTTTACGAAATCAGACGGCGGCGCGGCAAAAAACTGGGTCGGCGGCGTAAAGGTCTAATACAGTGTTACATTTTTGGCGCCACTGCAGCTGAAAGTACCTTCCATTACATGCGACATATTGTGGCTGTGAGAGGCAAAACGAATTTCGTTTCCCATTTCCCCATGCAGCATTGGTTTCCAAATACTGTGACGCCTCCTCGTGGCTCAGTTGTTTGCTCGTATTCATATAATAATTTATTTATCATTTGGATTTTGAAGTTGAATACTACAACGCGTTGCGGACCTAGGATTTTTTAACATAACTTACACATGTAGTAAATCCATTGGCTTGGCCGGCCATCGGTGACTATGACGTTGCTGCCGGTATTAAATAAATATAACTTGTTGTGGAATATTTTTTCACCTCACATTCTGTGGGTGTTGGTATGCATGTGTGAAAGTGCGTGCGTGCTTGTGGTGACGACTGTGAAAGTGTGAGGGTTCTGTGTGGAATTCACAGAAAAATTTATATCTACATCTGTGGTACTGATGGAATCGTTGCTCTTTTTTTCATCTTTGCATAAATTGTAAATCTACTTGGGTGTGAGGGAGTGTGTTCTCTTGCTCTGCACCTTGAGGCCGAACATTATGTTGAGACACTCAATGTAATAATTTTGCAAAAGTGCTACTTAAGCATTTTTGATTTTGTCTAGTTTCAGCAAAATTTATTTAATAAAATTGTAAATACACAATTTTTATTATTATGTTTGTAAAGATGTAAACATATTTTATGTAGATGTTTAGTTTTGAATTATAGAAATAAAAAACGTATGCTTATAATACAGATATTTACGAAATATATATTATACTTATTATTTTACATATTTATTTACATTGTAGGAAATGTTTACAGTCAGGGGCAAAACAATGTGTACGTGAGAAAAGTTTATGGTGTTAACTATTCATGCGAATACCGTATAAAGTATTTTGGGAGATGTTTTAGAAAATTTGAATTATACGTATCAGGTATATTGTTAGGACTAAAACAATTCACAATTTTATTGAATTATTTTTGAAGTCACAGTCGTCAATTTAAAGCTCACAGAAAATTTTCATATCAAATGACATTTAAATGACAAAAATTTAAATTCATTTTATACGGAGAATGGTTAACTGTGAAACTGAGCATAATTATAACAAAACTTGGCTAAAGAAAATTCATATAGTTATGACTTCCTTTTGCGACTCACTACACAGGAAAAAATATAAATCAATTTCAATTAAAAAATTTGTTTAGTTGATTAATTTTTTTATTGATTTTGGTGTAATCACGAAAATGATAATATTAATTAAAGGTATTTGTAAATTTGTCAAAAAAATCATCAATTAAAAAAATTGTAAATTTGATTAAAACAGTTATTGAATTTTTTAGAAAATATTGATTAAGTATGTAATCAAGTTAATTAAAAAAATTTATATTTTTTCGCGATTTTTGATTGATTTTGAATTGAATCAATTAAAACCGTTTTGCTTTTTTCAGTATGAAACCTACGCCCCTTGCGACGACGCAAAAAAAAAACTAAAATGTTATATTTTAAAACGATTTTATTCAAGGTTTCGCAGATACACATGTTCTTATATCTATAAAAAATTTAATTTTTTAGAATTTGGATTCATAATCGGAACTAATGTCCGGTTTTCTTAAACGAGAACGACAATAAATTCCATTTCGTTGTCACAAAATATTTTCATTTTGTTTTTATAACTAAAAGAGTGGAACTGCTCTGGTGGTCCTGGAGAAACATTAAATTTATCTGCTCCTTCCGCAGCAACAGTCACTCCATTGTCGCATTTCATCTCTTCTGAATATTCACAGGTTTGTTGGAGAAATGTATTGCTTCTATCCAATTTAGGGCACTCTTGTATTACACGTTCAAAATGTCTAAGAAGGTGAGTCGTAAAGTTTCTTTTTACGTGAAATTTTTGAGAAAAATTTTCGTGGAAACAATTGTATGTGACATAAGGCGGCAAATTGTGTCTTTTCAAGCGCATAAAAAATGTTTGGGGACAGCCACATTTTCTATTGCAAAAAAACACTCAACGCAAGCACTCATTTCCAATAAAATTTATTCAAAAGCACTTGCCAATTAACACACAATTACACAAAAACGCAGTTTTAATCACGAAACAAGACAATTTATTACAATTATTCTTTAAGTTCACAAAATAAAAGCTATGAATCAAAAATAAACGAACTGCAAATAACAACAGTGTTGTATATCAAAGACTAGAGCCGTACGAAAAGTGACGGCGACGACTGGTGACTCAGCCGCCACATATATATAATTCAACTTTCTGTAAAATACTTTATGACAACAATTTTTTTTTTGCAAAAATTGTTTATATTCAGTTTTGTTTTTTTTTTTTTGACGTTTATTACTTTGTAATTCATAACAATCTTAAACTATAATAAACAATAGTTAACAATAAATTACAATATATACAAAGTCCCCAAAACGGGCTCTCGAGTATAACTCATATAAAAGTAGATTTGTATTTACAAAAGAGTATAGTATTGTTTCATTGAAGAAGAATATATTTATTTTTATTGTAATGAAAATTCAAATAAAAACATTACTTTTGTATTATCAAAAGGTTAAAACTAAGGTCTAAGTGTAAAAGCGAAAAAGTATAAATATTTATTCCGATAACCACCAAAAATGTTTGGTTTTTGCTCTTTGTATAACACTGCATTCTCTATTAGATATATTCATATCAAATCTGACATTAGTATGTGGTGTGAAGTTGCAGTTAACTGCTTTAATATTAGCCCGTCTATAATTATGATAGAAGACTGGGATGCCGTTTATTAATTTAGAAAGATTCACAGCAAAAATTCGATAAAGCACTCAAAAATTAAACATTTTTAGTGCCGTGGATTTGCGCCTTGCCAAGTCCAAGTTATGTTGTAAACTCAAAAAATAAATTGTAAATATGATTAAAAAGTTAATTGACTTAATTAATTTTTTATTGACTTTTTGGAAAAATTCAATTATATTTTTAATTGAAATTTACACGCCAATATTTTTTTCTGTGTACTTTGACTCTAAATTTGTTAACACTGTGACTTTTAATTTGTTAGCAGTGATCGACAGGAAAGTTTGGCAGAAGTATTCAACACTATTATAATCAGGGTTATACTTATGTGTAACGATAATCATCCGAACGGTATCGTTGTGTCGATAATGCCGGCTCATAGCCCATTTAAGATGCATGCGTTTATAAAACTTCCCTACCGACAAAACGATAACGAATTCAATATGGTTTCGAAAATAGTTAGCCTTTAGTATTGTCTGTAAGCTCTCCCAATCCCTAATCGGAACCTTCTGATTACTCATTAAAAGGCAGTAATAACTTGTAGCTCCCAGCTCACTAATCCGCCTCGTTAAATATGAGTCGCGACTGGCTTTATAAGTTGTCCACAAGTAAACATGATTCATTGAATTCTGGGCTTAGGGAGATATCTCTGTGATTAATGTATTGTTTCGAATTTACTGATTGTCCTGTTTAAACTACAATAAGTATAACAGTTCTCTTTATTTGCACAATTTTAACATGCACAATTCTATTTACGCAATAACAACGTATTAAAGTCGCAACAATTTAATTATACTCGATGATGTATACTTTTACGCCTTTGAAATCAGACCGATTCAAAATTGTCTCCTATAGTTTATTTAAATCAGTTAGAAAATCTCGAAACGTGTCATCACCAGCTGCGCGAACCATCTCCAAACTAGCGCCATCTATTTTCTCGATTCTTCTACAATGTTCTTGGCGAATTACTAGTAAGTAGAGTGAGATGGCAAAGTAGCACCAACTTTTCTCGATTGTTCCAGAGTGCCAAGCGAATTCATCAACTGTTCGTGGTGAGATCATATATGGTAGCTTACATTTTACAATTCAACACCTACATTAAAACTTAATAATCTGCCAAACTGTTAGAACAATCACATCACAAACTGTTTGTTGGCATTGTTGGCTCTGTCAAACTTGGGTTCAAATGTTAGTTCAGCCAGAAATGTAAAGCGTTAATCGTAACAGTAAGACGATCAGGTACGGTTCGCAAATCGGTATAATTTTGGGAAGAAAACCTGTCGTTTTCCAGTACAAAATGACACCAAGTAACTAATTCAGTGCGTAATCATGTAAATCTCTGTCACATCCACCTCATTTGATGACATCATATTTTGACTAAATTAAGAACTTGACGTATGATTTATTCATAAAAACGTTTGTTTATTATTTGACGTCAAAAGTGCCCAGTGTAGTTAATGTGACTTGTGCGATTAGGCCGTTAGATAGGGTGACTCAAAATGAACGTTGTGGCCATCGAACGATAGTGGGCGCTATTGACCATCGTCATCTTTAAAAGATTACGAACCGATGTTTCTGCCGGTCTTTAAACCTCTTCAACCTGAGAATTTTGCTGGATATATTGCCAGCTCTTGTATTGCCTTTGGTTGCTTATCACACCAAATACAAGAACTTAGCTTATTAGTAGGCCTTTGGGGTTTCGAAAAAACACGAGGCATTTTTGGGAAACAAATGCATCAACTACGTGTTGCTGATTGGTGTAGATTTTTTTACGTGCATAATTCTCTGTGGCGATATGATAATCTAGTGTTGTTATTCCTATATTAAGTGATATGGATGTGGACGACATGTGGTTTCACAAAGACGGTGTCACACGTCAGACATTCCGATACACAATTGATTTAATTTCAATCTTGCGTGCACGCTGAAAAACCGTCCTCCGTAATATATTCTCCCAAACACATTCTGCATGAACCACGACTATGTTTGAAACACACTCCAAATACTCATATACTTGCAAGTCCCAAATGCACTCATATTTAAATGCAAACATTATCATGTTTACTTGCAAACATGCATGCTTATACTTAAAACCATATGCCTACAGCATTCACACCCACATACTTCTATTGAAGCATTTGTGTGATTCCTCCCAAACCTCCATATACTTAGGAGAAAGCATGTGCGTAATTCCTCTTAATCACGCGGATACTTACGTACAAGCATATGCGCGTTTCCTCCCAAACATAGTAATAATTAGAAACCAATTAGTTTTTGATTCAATACGTATGCTTGTATATTGAAATTATAAATCTACATTTGTAACAAAGTTTAATATTTACTAGCATTGAACGCATTATTTGTTTTCTTTTTCATGAAATGAGAATCTGTTGTTTCCACTTGCTTTGTTGTCTCTCACGTTTTTGAGCAGGTTTCAACTAGAGGTGTGCGCGTGAGTGAATTTTTACTCACGATAACGCAAGTTCACGAGGAAAAAAATTGTCACGCACGACGCTTCTATTTATAACAATTGTTTATTTTTATTGTTACACACTAATTCATTTTTTAAAAACAGGTACGAATGTTTATATGTGTATCCGGGAGAAAAAAAAACACATGCAAGACATTATTTTTCAACCAAATAATTTTTTTGGCTGTAAATTAGAAAAACTATCAGCCTGTTTCTCTACCTCGAATGAAAAGCTAAGCGACCGAGAATCAGTCACTCACATTCGACTCAAATTCGGTTTCTCTAAGTCGAAATTTTCTTTCGCCTGACTTCATGTTTCACATTCTGACTTCATGACAGCACATTCGAAATAGAGAAACCAAAATTTGTATTGCAGAAATTCTATACAAGTTTCATATGAACAGAAAATTTCTTCGATTGTTTAATCTTTGTTGTTGTTGTTTTTTCAAATGATATAAGGAAAAATGTTTGTTTATTAATTCATTTCGATTTAAATTAATAATTGTGTTTTATCTTGCTGACGATGCTACCTAAAGGGCAGCGAAATATTGAAGAATAAAATTAATTAAAACGAAAACCAAACGCTCGAACATTTTAAATTTTAATATAATTTATGTACGATTTATTGTAAAATTTCTTTAAATGTTCACAAATTGTGCAGTGCTCCGATTTTCTCACTAAAGGCTGGGGCATATTTCGGTTTCTTTTTTTAAATTGGTTCTCATCGGTTCTCTAAATCGGTACATATGTACTCTATGTACGAATCACATACGAAAAAGGGAAATAAGAATACAATAAATTTAAACTGGTCGAGCATTTTCTCATTATTTGTTAATGATCACAAATATTTTCCATTAAAATACATTTCTTTCACAGCCTGCGTACTTAATCGACCAAGCGCATTTGTTATGCTCTATCCGACGATCTGTTGGTGACCGAATTCATGACACTAAAACGCAACAGATTAGTCGAAAAAAGTAACACTCACTTCATCTGTAATTAACACACACATATTTATGGAAGAATAATGAAAATATGCAGTTACACACTTACAGCAACATTAACTTTAATGGAGAATACTCTCTCTTTGTCCCTCTTATTATTTTGCTCTCAACAGTGCAACAAACACAGCTGTATTTGTATCACAAACAAAGCTATATTGGGCTCACATACAAATATATTATAATATATTAATCATTGTTTATCCAACATCTGGTATTGCCTATCAAACAAAAATGTATTTGGACACAAGCATAGTATTTTTGCGACAAGCCGAGAATAATTTCTTTTTGTTCCCCATTTCGCATTTTGATCTCGACCGAGCCTTGCGACAAAAAAAATTTAAATAAACGGTGCACAAAACACGTCGTCTTTTTATCACAATCAAAGCTATATTTAGGTCACAACCAATACATATATTCTAACATAGTAATCATTGTGTCGCCAACATGTAGTATTTAAAAGCGAGCACAATGCGGTTGGACACAAGAATACTGTATTTGCGGCAAGCTCCAAACACACGGTATATTTGAATCCAAACAACAAAAGATACCGATTTTTCAGCGTGTGAATATAAACGCAAACAACTTACTTTCTAAATATTTTTTCCTAATTGGTGTGAGTTTAATTACTAAACCGTAGTTAAGTATTAACCATAATTTCAATATATTTATTAAAACAGCTCTCTGGAAGGGAAGAGGCAAGCAACCTGTTCGAAGATACTAATTTTTAGGAACCCAATATTCGGTAGATGTACAGGATTTCGGTTTGTGAGTAATAAAATCCTTATGGAGTACAGATGTTTTTTTTTTGCTATTGATGTTGTTTAGGTTTATTGGTGGGGTGCACTACATAAGAACGTTGATCCGATGCCTGCTTTGCATTTCTTTAGAATTTCTTTCGTGAGGGCAACATTAGAAATAACTAGAAATAACACGTTTCTAGAAATAACACTAGAATACTAATAACAACTAGAAATAACACGTTTCACTGATTGTGAAAAGCTTTCAATCTGCTCCTACATGAAATGTCAAGGGAACTATTTATTTATATAAATCTTCGATATAGCGCTGTACAAAAAGTTTTGCATCCAACTGTACGTCGGTATACTTAATCTTCATATATGTATTTATGTATGTTTGGCTTTTGCCAAAGTTACATGTATTAGAACTAAAAGGTGTCTGTGCCATTTGACATGGGTTGGGATTGTAAAACGCTTTGAGTTACCGCTTGGGACTCGATATAAATATGGATTATTGTGACTTTTTAACATATTTGGATAAGGAAAAGTAATATAGTTTTGATGGCTTAGTTTTTCCTGCATTTTGTAAAATAAATTCGATATTTCTTTAAGAATTTCCACTATAATTTTGATATATCTCGGATGTGACCGACAATCTATTTACGAGAAGTATATTATTGTTGGATGAAGGGTGAAAATTGTTAAGCTTCTAAATCATTGTACTGCTAGTTAAACCTGATTTGGCGAAAAATTAAAATTTAATTTGGGTGAAAGTGCAAAGTATCGCCCAAACTTTAGACTACATTGGAAATTAGAGCATCGCCACACAAGTGAAATCGTTCGTCGTCTGAGATTCGTTATCAGAATAGGTTTCACCACTGCAAAGAATATATTTCATTGAATAAATACATTTTCTTCATTTAGGCAATGAAAATGATTTATTGTTTGCATATCGCCTTGAATATATTTCATTGCGATATTCTCGATTGTGTGCTCTGGACCAGTTTCTTGCAGGCACACACATTCCCGTATCACAAACTTTCTGACCAAATTAATGTTGGTGCTTCATATCAATGTCAATTCCATTCTCTGTCGACTTCATATTTTAAAATTTCATTTCGATTTCCCACTTTGATGAACATTTAAAGTTCTTTGTTTTAATTGAACGATGTCCATGTATTTATGCATAGTTGCAAAAAAGAGATTATGTTGAATTAGTAGGGTATCCAATTATTCGGGCTTGTGATTTGTTCGAATAATCGAGCACCTCCAAAATGGGTTTTCAGTTTTATTCGAACAACCGATTAGATAATTTTTATAACTCGAGTTAGTCGAATAATTTTACTCTTCTGAAATTTATCGATTTCATAGATAAAAGAGAAGCAGGTATAATAATATTTTACAATTAGAAAAACAATAACAATTTTTCAATAATTATCCGGTTCAAGATAATTTTTTTCCCATTAAAATCAATTTTTAACAGAAAATGATTGTAAGGAAAAAGTAAAATTGATTATTTCGGTGAATGGTTGAGAATTTAGCTATTTCGATGCTCATCAATTTCGATGCACCCATCTCTTCAGCTCCCTTCTCCACAAGTATTTAGGAATATCATCACACATTATAGGGATCTGATGAGATGCCTTGGTGGGCATCGAAATAGCTACAGGGTTTTCCAATTTGAGTGATATCATCTCTTTAAAAAAACACACACTAATTGTTAAGGAATTCAAAGGTTTTTTTTATTTAATTTGAAGTACAGTCGATACAATTAAGTTATGAATAAAACGTTTTTCAAACAGCCTCCACGTCTTCTTTTGCACGAACGAATTTAATGAACCCAATTTTCGAGCACTTTTTCCACTAAATCAAATCGTATGTCATGATTAGCACGTTCAATATAGACTTGCAAAGCTTGACGAAAGTCTGGTTTATTGCTAAAGACCAATGACTGCAAATAACCCCACAAGAAATAGTCTAATGGTGTTAAATCACAACTTCTTGGCGGTCATTCAATGTCGCAATTTCTTGAAATAATCGAATCTCCAAATTTTCCTCACAATAATTCGGTTGTTGCACGTGCTGTGTGGCACGTAGCCCCGTCTTGTTGGAACCCGATGTTGTCAATATCAACTTCTTCCAATTTCGGCCATAAAACTTTGGTTATCATCGATCTGTACCGCCCTCCTTTGCCAGTAAACGTGTTACCAGCTTCATTTCGAAAGAAGTACGGACCGATTATTCCACCAGACCGAAAACCACATCAAACTGTCAATTTAGGTGAATGTAATGGTTGTTCATGAATAATTTGTAGATTTTCTTCGCACCAGAACCGACAGATTTGTTTGTCTCAGATGAAAGTCAGCCTCACGGGGAAGATGATTTTCTAAAAAAATCGTTATCGTTATCAAGTTGTTCCAAGACAAAATCAGCATATTCATGACGTTTACGATAGTCCAACAACAATTTTATTCGGATTCAAGCCCAAGTCCTATCATAGGAACATCCTATCCAAATCCTATCATAGGGACACTAACGTGACATTGTCTTGTAGGAAAACACGCCATAAGATTAGGGCATAGAAACTCCTCCGTCGGACGAGGAAACGACGAAAGACCTTGTCTTGGTTTGCCCTGCTCTGACCGAACTGACAAGTAGGATATTCGGAACACATTTAGGTAGCACCGTAGCCTTACAGGATACTATGTAGGTCTTGTAGACAAATTCATTGAAAGGGAAAATTGGCTAGACGACTAGTCAATAGTTGCTATAGAGGAAACTGCAGGTATCACAATGGGCTTCTTTAGCCTAAGACCCCTTTCACACTCGGCAAGTTACTTGGGCAAGTCAGTTTTTCAACTTTCCGAGTACAAGCACGTCTGTACTCAAAATTTATTCCCCTATCCCGACCTTACCTCTGTCATCAACAAACCAAGACTTGGACAAGAGACTTGCGCCAGTAACTTGCCGAGTGTGAAAGGGGTCTAAGTGTGCTAGACAGCATGCTGTCTTGCACAGCCTTTTCATCCAACCAATATACTCTCTCTTAAAAACTGCCAGGTTGTGGGTTGAGATAGTCCCAATCGCTGACAAAGTCGTTGAATCGATAAATTGCGGTCTTCAGCAACACTTGCCTGAACGGCAGCATTATTTTCATTACTTCGAGCGGTTCTTAGTCTTATTGGCACTTGAACATTATGTAAAGAAAATGTAAGCTCGTAATTTTCACCAATTCGACGAATAGCGAACACAGGTGGACGGTTATTACGACCAGAAAATGGCAAAAGCGCACGAAAAGTTGCAATTGGAGAACGATTATTTTGATAAAAAAAAAATGAATAATTTATAAACGTTGATCTTGCATATATATCTGTCCATGATGAAATAGTAACATTACTGAGTACAATGAAACAAAATTCACAGATCACGACATACTATAAATGGCCGAAACGTCACTTAGAAATCATATCACTCAAATTGGAAAACCCATTATATCCCCAGCCATCCACCGAAATAATCAATTCACTTCTTCGTTACAAACTTTTTCTGTTAATAGTTACACTGTGGAATTCGAAAAACGAGACAGGGCAGGAGCGGATAGTTTAACTGTAATTGGGGAACGAGAAATCGAACTGCGTCATTAGTTTTTTGATTTACAATTACGGTTTCATACAAACTATATGTAGGCTTGCCTGACCTACTGTTTCAAACGGGTAGCGCACTATTTTTGTTCGTTGTACTGTCTTCTGCATAACCTCGCAGAAAGTAGGCGAAAGCACTTTTTTTAAACCATTGTACCTTTTTTTTGTAGTTTTTTCTATTTTTCTTTGGTTCAAAACCCAATTAAACAAAGTGTCTTGATTCAAAAAATCTTTTCAGTGTAGTAAAAAGTAAAATTAAGAGAAATTGATACTTGAGTGGAATTTGATAATTGAAAATGAAGATGATAAATATAGTTATGTAATGAAAGGTTTTCTCTTATTTGGCGAAAGAATCTGATTACTGACAATTTGTGAACGGAAAACTTAAAGAAAGGCGGAAATTTATTTTTCTGTCGAAGTTCTGAATCAAAGAGCCCGAAAAACCTGGTTTTTGAGATAAGCTGTGTTCTCTAAAGCTGAAGCCCAAAACGTTTGGAACAACTTTGTTGAAGAAAGTTTACCGCTACAACCAACCAAATAGAAGTTAGTGGCTGTCAAAAGTGAATCAAAATCAAAAAATCATAAATAATCCACTCTGATAGTCCCAATAAAAAAAATAATTGTATGGAACTGAAATTGTCGCTCAAAAAACTAATGATGCAGTTCGATCCCTCGTACCCGTATTAGGGTAAAACTGTCCTCTCCAGCCTTGTCTCAAAAAAATTTTCCCCAAAAACTATCACAGTGCTATTTTTAATGGGGAAAAACTTATCTTGAACCGGATAATGATTAAAAAACTTCAAGTTTTAAAGATCGATAAAATGAAAGGAACAATAACAATTACTATAAATTCATTCAAGGATATGTAATGAAGACTTTACTCATTAAATGTATATGTACATGCTGAAAAATCTGTCTTTCTTGTTGATGTTTGGATGAAAAGGTTAAAGTGCTTGTAGTTTGTCGCAAATATTGTATACCTGTGTCCAAACACATTGTGTTTGCTATTCAACATTACATGTTGGATGATTGGTATATTATAATATATGTTTTTGTCTCCCCAAATGTGGCTTTGTGTGTTGAAAACTGCTGACCACAGAGACGTGACACACAACAAATAAACAAAAAAGTAACAGATATTCAATTCGTGAAAATAATGCTTGCAAACATATAGATGGTTCCTGCCATATATTGCTGGAACCGTTTTTCAGCGTTTATAGATCTGGACTTAGATTGAGCCTGTGGCAAGATAATGTGCGACCATTCATGAGGACCAGTATATATATTACACTGGTATTTAAGCTCAATTTTTGAGAACGACTCTGGAGAGTAAAGTTTGCCATTATAATTATTTGTTTGTCATTATAATCATGGGCAAATTTTCCTCCATAGTATGGCAACAGATTATATCCATTTTACCTGATGAAATTAAGAAAAAATTATCCATATTTGGATGGGGATATTTCCGTCCGCGGAGTTTGAAAAACGTCCGTTAGCTATGTCTGTGTAGCATTTCATCTTAATTGGACCCGAAGTTTGGAAACGGCTGAATTATTTCCATTTTTGCCGTGAAATTACAAAGGCAAATCACAATCACAATGGAACAAAGGCAACTCTGCTTCGGAATAGTTTTTTGTGTGTAAAATTTCTTCGTGCGTAGTTGGGAAGCGTCCTATTTAAATAATTTTCTATTCTGTGGAGTTTCCAACACCTGCGACGGAATGGAGCATGCTGCCGCCGTATCCAGGTTTCGGACGATCAATGTTTAGACCCAATTGGCTCTTAAATCCTCCTTGAATTATCCTCTTGAGTTGTGCGGTAATTTCTTTCCTTCGGTACTTCAAACGTGTCATTTGTTAATGTCGAGTTTGTAGGACAAATGTATGCAATACTCGAAGCACCGTATCCACGCATTCAGTGCTGTCAATCAGAACTTCAAATTCGTTTCAACGACCTCCTTTTCCTATAGAGCGTCGATCGTATTGAAATCTTTGCTGGTTGCTCCACACAAATAGCACCGTTGAGGCAGATTTAATTAATGATACCGCGTTGCAAATTTTACCATCTATCATAGTGAACGCCAACTTGTATACTACGGAGATTTGTTTTCCAAATTGACTTCGGTGCTTCGGAAAAGATTTTTTGAGTAATAATGGTTTGTGCTTGGCCAGCCAAGGGACGTTTGTAGGCACTTTCTATGTTTTTTGTGTAATAGAAAGCATAAGTCCACAGTGCCGGAGGCAAATTTTTTTTTTTTAAAGTCTTCAAAATTTCTAGCAATAAAGTATGTTGATTATTCCCTTTAATTTGAGTACCCACACTATTGGCCAGTTTGTAAGTGTGTAGTTAACTATCGGATTACTCAATCGTAATTTGAAGTTAATAAGAGGTTAACTTTGCATTTTGTTTTTCAGTGCCGAGTTAATGAACTGCGTCAGATTGTTAACGATTACGGCAGTCCTTGTATACTTGTAGGAAAGAAACATCTGTTTGGGATGATTAACAAAACAAAAAAGTGGACCCACCGAAATGGAATTATAAAAAATAAGAAATGTATTTATACAAGAAACATGTATTTTATACAATCTTAAATTTCTCATTTTAACAATCAGCAATGTGATTCTCAAAATCCTATAATAGTCACTACAGCTTAACCAACCAACATTAGGTGGTTAAATTATTGTTAACCATTGACTACAACTACAATTCGATTTTTAACTCAGCCACGAAGATGACCACTGACTAAAAAACTGCACTGAAAGAAAATCTTTACATCACACCGATGATAAATGGTTGTGAATTGGTCTTCATTGAATTGATGACATTTTTTACATCAATCTTCATCATTGGAATTTAGAAACACTTCGTGGGATCTATTCAAAATATGAACGTAGTATTGAGAGAAAATTAAACAAGCTAATAGAAAATTGAAAATAAACACATGATAGCAAATAGTGGCCGTCGGTGGTGCAATGGTTAGTGTGCGCGGCTCTTGTACATGAGATCCTGGGTTCGAACCCTGCTCTGACCACCTTCAAAAAAAAAAAATAAATTTCTTTCGGCGGCGGTCACCTCGCATAGTGACGGCGACACTATCGAGTATATAGCCATGAAAAAGCTTCTCAAAATACCGTTCGGAATCGGTGTAAAACTGTAGGTCTCAATCAGTGAGTGAAAACTGGAAAGCGCACAGCTCAGTGATTGTGAGAAGTTCTCCCCGGTCCCTTCATGGGATGTAATGGGAAACCATTTATTTTTTTTTAAATAGTGCAATGGACAGAAGACCATATCCACGCTATGAGCATTTTCTGTGTTCTCTTACATCCTGCTCGTGTGATTTTTTTACAGTGAAAAATAAACTAAAGGGTTTGGCTACAGATTAACACACAATTTACATCAAATGGATGACAAACTTACATCAAGTTGATGACAACCTCACATCTAATTGACGACAAATTTACAGCTAGTTGATGAATAATTTACATCAAAATGGGGAAAAATTTCCTTCAACTTGCCGGGAAACTTACATCCAATAATTTTTTTTATAATGTTTATTAAATAGTATAGTACAATTATAATCTTAAGATATAAACATTTTTATTGCGACTAGCTTCATTTATTAAGCTAACAAGCAATTTAGTTCGTGCAAAAATACAAATAAAGAAACTAAATGGACTGTTTCTCGAATATGATCTACATAATTATAAACATTTAATTACATAAATCAAACGGTTTTTTCTTTTCAATCTACGAATGGAGTTTGTTTGAGTTAGAATTTAAGCCTCTTGGTTCACGTGTCTCAATAATCTGCCATTGTGTTTTTCTGCAGCTTCTTTGATTATAATACCGACAGTTTTAGTGCCAAGATCACGATGGAGATCACAATCACGTACATATCATGGAGCGATTCTATGCTCGAATCAGCGGCATAACCCCAAAGTTGGATGCCCTAAACCCATTCTGGTTGTAGCATTTGTTTGTATATTAAGAGTTTATTATAAATTGATAGGCGTGATGGTTTTCCAATTAAACACAATATTTTCTTCAGTTTTAGGTTTAGCTCCATTGACTTAATTTTTATGTGTTCTTTCCATCTGAGTTTGCAATCTAGCATTATACCAAGGTATTTAGCCGTATTAGAGTATGGAATCTGCTGTCCATTTACGTATATTGGTTTGTAGGCGATGTCTTTGTTAATTTACATTAATTTGATGTAACGTTGTCATTGAATCAACATTAACTATTGATGAAATATGAATGATAGACTGATGAAATGTTCTTCATGAATTCACTGAAATGTGTCGTAGGTCGGAAAATGAGGAAATGTTTCATCAAATTGATGAAGGAATTCATAAATTTAATGAAGCCTTTTCTTCCAGTGTGCCCACAAGTGTTTGGCGGTTTCTGACTATCAATTTGTAAATCGGTATCATCTGGACCCACAGATGTCTTACCACAAAAATAAAGCCTTGTTTTACTTGAGTACATACACAAGCCGATTCCTGGATGTCTCTAGGACGAACCAATTTTTTGGGCCTATTGGGCCCATGGTTCCGTTCGAAAAAATTTTTTTCTTTTCGTTTTTTATATTTTCCTGTATTTTAAATCGCTTGTTGAGCCTCGTCCCACTTGTTGTAATATATCCAGATTTTTAGTTCAGCACACTTTAACTAAACTGTGTGCAATGAGTGGCTACGAAGCCAACGAACAGCTCTTGGTTTACTAACATCAGCTCTTGGTTTACTAACATCAATCATGACTATTGCATTTGGCTAAAACAGAGGTGCTGTGTTATAAGGCCATAGGCAATAAAGCCATATGGCCTTATTTCTCATTAAATTGATAAATACGACTATATGGCTATATTTCCATAGGAGACGTGCAATAACACCATATTTGTTTAGCAGCCAAAGTGGAAAGAACGCCATACCAGTGTAAATCGCAATCAATTGTTGTACATAGTTACATGCTGCCAACAGAATGAGTTGTCATTGCCAAGTGTTAAAAAATTATAGCACAGGTGCTAGAAGGGGAGGGTGCGTCGTTCTCTGCGCTGTTTTGACTTTTGATGGCTGCTCTTCAATATATTGAAGCATTTTTTTGTCTCTTTTCAATGACCAAAATTTAAAGTTTCTCTAGTATTGCACTTTGTTTGCCGACTTATGAAAAGAGAGAGAGAGAGAGAGAGAGAGAGTAGCGGACTGGCTATTCATCAAGACTCCTCCACTACAGGCTATGGCTATAGAACAGCTGGTATAATTTTAGGGGCTAAAGGAAACCAAACATTGCGACCAATTTATATTTTATTAATTATTAAAAAATGTGTAACCGAATTAATGTTTTTGTAAATAAACGAAATCAAATACACTAGATAAATGTTTAGCAACAAATATCCAAGTGGCAATACCCCAGTTGGAAATTTCCTAAAGACATCATCAGTGACACAGAGGTGACACGTCAGAGTTCTGCTGACTTGCCGATCCACTCCCATATAAAAAACTTCATGACACTTCCTGATATTTTCATACCTTTGGTAAAAAGTCAGCAGGAACCGTACGCAGTTTGTCCATAGTTGTCATCACCATATGACATGTACACAACATGTCATTGACGAAGTATTCATCCGTGTGTTACTTGATCAATACGTCACAAAATGTTATGCTCATGTTTAATCTTCTAAAAACTTACCCTATTTTAATTGCAGTGTATGTATTGGGTAAGCTTGATCGATAGTTAGATACAATCTGGAAGAAAAGTTGTTAGCATCATAAACTCTGGGGCATACATATGTATCCCAGAAAGTATGCATGTTCTTTTTCTCAATTTGAAATTTTTTAAAAACTTGATATCTTCAGAAATGACTTGCAGTTGACAAATTATAAAGACTTCTTCTATAGATATTCAGCACTGGCTTTAGTGACAGTCAGCCTTGACATAATGCTGACAAATAAACAGGACGGTATTACATAGATTCTCAGTCCCTTCAAAATTTATGCCACTTAAGTTAAAAGTATTGACATGCCATGAAGATATCTTATACAAATTGCCATTACCTACTGGCATTGTCCTAAGGAAATATTACTGAAAATTTCTTCAAGACATAATTTCCAACTGGGACATACTACCATAATGGTTTTCTTTCACATCGTCTGTGGATATAAGGCCATATGGTCTTATTTCTTAATGTGATGGGAAATAAGACTATATGCACTCACAGAAAAATTTGGTTGAGACAGCCGAATTAGCCGTAACCGAATTATGAGGTTGTCTCAACCGAATTAGAGGTTGTTGACACAACCTCACTAGAGGCTGGCACAACCTCATTAGAGGTTGACACAACCTAATTAGAAGTTGACGCAACCTCATTAGTGGTTGACGTAACCTCATTAGTGGTTGACACAACCTCATTAGAGGTTGGCACAACTACATTATAGGTTGGCACAACTACATTAGAGGTTGGTACAACCTCGTTAGTGGTTGACTCAACCTCGTTAGTGGTTGACATAACCGCAATAGTGGTTGACACAACCCTATTAGTGGTTGACACAACGTCATTAGTGGTTGACACAACGTCATTAGTGGTTGACACAACCTCGTTAGAGGTTGTCACAGCCAAATTAGAGATTGTTACAACCGAATTTAGATAGTGTCACAAATGAATTATTAAAGTTATTTTTATTATTAAGTGATGATTTATTTTTCTGTATTCTTATAACAAAATTAAAAAGCGAAAAAATAAAATCATATATGTGGAGTAATCTGCGGGTAATACATTTATTTTACACGCCTCTTCTGACCCTTTTTGAAATCCCGGCCATCGGGTTGATTTAGGTCCTAAACCGTTTAGTATAGAGACGATTGCAGTATATCTCACAGGGCCGCACTTGAAACACTTCAAACCTGCTGATATCAGCTTGAATATTTTCTGCAAAATAAGACGTTATAATTTAAACCCCATGGTTACAATGGTTAGTGTGCGCGCCTCTTGTACAGCAGATCCTGGGTTAGATCCCTGCTCCGACCACCTTAAAATTTCTTTCGACGACGGTCACCTCGCTTAATGACGGCGACACTATCGAGTACTTAGCCATGAAAAAGCTTTTCCAAAGGCCGTTCGGAACCGGTTTAAAACTGTAGGTCCCAATCAGTGAGTATAAAACTATAAAGAAGAGAAGCTCTCCCCAATTCCTTCATGGGATGTAATGGGAAACCATTTTTTTTACAATACTTTACTTACCTCTCTTAACAACAACAAACAAATGTTGACATCCTTTAACTCTTTTTTGAAATAATATTTGATTTTAGAATTTTAAAGCTCAGGTTTGAAATACATAGAATTATGTTGTGGTAACCGAATTGAAAATGAATTCGTTTGTACCTACAGAATTGATGAGAAATTTGGTTACAGCGACCGAATTGACGCCAAATTCGGTCGTTGCAACCGAACTAAGGCTATATTCGGATATTGCGACCGATTTGATACCAACTTCGATCGTTACACCCGAATTTATGCCTACTTCGGTTACCCCAACCGAATCGATGCCACATTCGATTACTCCAACTGCATTTGGTACCAATTTCGGTAGCTGCATCCGAATTATGTACAAATTCGGTTGCTCCAACCGAAATTTTAGAAAATTTATTCGACTCAACGAATATAATTGAAGATTCAATTGTCACAAACGAATCAATTATGAAACGAGGAAGCTTCAACCGAATTTCGGTTGTGGGGACTAAATTCGGTTGTGGCAACCTCAATTCGGTTGTGGCAACTTTAATTCGGTGGTAACAGCCGAATTTACGGTTGATACAATCTCTTTTCAAACAATTAGTGCTCTGGGTGTGGCTTTATTGCCTATGGCCTTATAATACTGAACCGAAACCGACATGTTTGTATTCCAGTTAGGGAGTACAGAGAAAATTGTTATAAATCAATTATTGAGTAACGAACGACTAAGCCTAAGCAACATACTAGTTAGACACGCAGTGAACGAAGTGTACATCCAGTACACCTTAAATCATTCGATTAAATCCCCGAATAAACCAAGAAGATATAGAAATATGTATGTGCGTGAAGATAAATTCGAATATAACTAGCAAAGACACAAACCACTTCAGTTAGCTGAGCACTGTTATTGTGTTAACAGAGCCAAGTTAAAGCGCTTAAAATGGGAGAATATATAAAAATAATTACTTTTTAGCCGATTAGAACAATATTTTAAAGTCAAATTTAGAAATTAGAAAGCATATATATTCGGAATTTATATTGTTAATGTAGTAATTCAAAAACATGTTGCAAAGTATATAATTTTGTCGTTCAAAAACTTCAAGTTTTTAAAGTACATAATAAACACTGTGGCCAAATGCGGCTTCAACCACGAACCAAATATATACCCACTGCTAGCCCTTGAGGTGCACTTTTTGAATTTACTATCCCCAATTTCCAGCAGTATTTCAGAATCGCGCAATTTAAGATTTTCAGTTTCGGGACCCTTTTTCGACTTTCGCCCACTGTCACCAAATGCGTCGTCAACCATGGACCAAGTGACTATATACCCACTGATATTTGGTTCGTGGTTGAAGCCGCATTTGGCCACAGTGTTTATTATGTACTTTAAAAACTTGAAGTTTTTGAACGACAAAATTATATACTTTGCAACATGTTTTTGAATTACTACATTAACAATATAAATTCCGAATATATATGCTTTCTAATTTCTAAATTTGACTTTAAAATATTGTTCTAATCGGCTAAAAAGTAATTATTTTTATATATTCTCCCATTTTAAGCGCTTTAACATAGCTCTGTTAACACAATAACAGTGGTCAGCTAACTGAAGTGGTTTGTGTCTTTGCTAGTTATATTCGAATTTATCTTCACGCACATAGAAATATGTATGAGATAATCAAAGTAACAATAGTTGAAATTTTTTTGTTCTCCAAATTGAGTAACAAACGATTAATTAATTGTATCAACAAACATTAAGATGTTGCAGCAATGTAATGATGCGAACGGTCGAACAAATATTGTATCACATGCCGCACCGCAGCAATAACAGAATCGTCGGCAGTACGAAACTATTCATTGAAGTAACGTAAACACTCGAGCGAACTTGTTTCATACTTGCGACATACTGTTTTGTTTTACCAGTGTATGATGGTTGTGTAAATTAACCTTGGCTTCAGTATTGATCTCTTCTCTTCACAATTGCTGTATGAGAGAAATTAAAATCATATTTTTCATATGGACTTCGATGCCAGTGCGTCAAATCAATGTGACCATAGCCTGCATCAATGACAGCCCTCGTATTATGGTTGTGCTCGTGTTTATCTGTCTACATCTAGTTTTAACTTATGGAATATATATTTGTTTTTTTTCCTACATGTCTAAAGACATGGGTGTGCCAGCCACATAGAATAACACATACTATAGAAGAACTTATTCTCTCATCTGACGTTTCATTTCACACTCTCTCGGTAGGTCTGTGGAAATGTTTACATACACCAGGTGGAGTTACAAAATATGTTCACTTAACTATTTCCTGTCGTTTTGGTGTAGAACTGAAAAATTTAAATGTATTTTGCACTTTTTTGTTGACTTTTAACGTTGGTATTCATTTGTATTGTATTTAACACAACTAGTTTGCCACAAAAACACGAAATTCGGGTGTAGTTCCTTTGTGGATCGCTGTATACTATTGCCACCATCTGGTATTATTGAACCCATATTTTCCACCCTCCACTGTGTAATTTCCATCGTACCTATGACGTTTAATTTATTGAGCGAATAAAACCTTCTACGTATGTGTTATTCTATGGCCAGCCAACACTTCAGTCAACTAATATTTCTTTATGAACTAAATATTACTACGATATTTTGCCATTCATAGTTCACAAACTGTCAGAAAATGTTGAGTCATATTGCTTGAATGTAGCTGACAATAAAGTTTTCACTTCCAAAGTAACACCTTCGCATGCTGAGTACTCACAGTATGTCATTCAAGGCAAACTGTCAGTCAACCAGTCAGTTAGTGAAGTCAACTCGTAAGTTAAGTCATTCATAATTTTATTCGTTCAAGTTTAACTTGAAGTCATACATTTTTGTTGTTGCAAAAATCCTTTTTTATTCATAGCTATTTGTTCAGAAAACAAAGAATATTGAATGTAAAAAAAAATCATTTAGTGCTAAAGAGTTTCCCAAGATGTCCTACAGAGTTTTTATGTGCAAAAGTAAAATGATTTTTTTTTTGAAATTTCCATATCTGTCGACTCGACCGAAAGACGTCTCTCTCATTCAACATTGAATTGAAATGTAAAATGAAATTTTTCATTGTGTCTTCGCTCCGGTGATCAGCGATTTCTTAAGACTCATAAATGGAATGAAATGTTGCCATTTATAGCATTACAGAAAATTAATATTTATAAGTGAAAATCAGTTTTCCATCTGCATTCAACTTGTGTTGAAACGATGATGAAAATGATGATGATGATGCCATGACGATGGCGGTAATGAAGAAAGCAACACAAACACGTTATATTCCATGAATCCATGCAACTACTCGCTACTCGTTATTAAGTTTAAAACAAAACGTTAGTTAATTTAAAACATTTCTTGATGTCACTTTAAAATTCTCATGAAAACCTTAATGAATTTGCACTAATCTGATGCGGAGACAATGAGAGGAATTAATTACATCAATTTATGATTTGCTACATGCGAACACGGATTAGCTATAAACAGGGCGGTTTAACTCACAGTTGCGCGACAAAATTGCTAGAAATTGTTGATAATGTGTGGTTTACTTTTCATCTGGTTACGGGAAATATCAAAGGTAAAGCCTTATGCAGAAAATGATAATTTGCTAATTAGGTGGCACATTAATCCCTGTAATCATAACGAAAAGTTAGCCTCGACTTATTATCTGACTATCGAATTTTGATTAATTACACCTTTATCTAAACTGTGCACAACGGAGCTGTAACGGTGCTAACACATTCATACTAATTTTTGATAAACAGCTGTGGTTTTACTAACCACAATCGTATCAGGGTTGCATTTGGTTACAACATACGAGTACATGTTCATATTTTAGTTAGATAGTGTATAGAAAACTGTTATGAAGCGGTTACCTTTTTTATGAATACGAGAGATAATTTCCAATATGAGTAACAACTAAGTTATCACTAAGTTTCCATTCAGATGTCACAACAAAACCGCATGAATCCCTAATACTGTGAAATGAAAAATAACTTTAAAAGGTTTTATACATGGCAAAATAAGTAATGTAGAAGCAGTAGGAATTGAAGGCATTTTGTTTTTATTTCAGGTGCTGACGTTGTCAAATTCAGTCGATCGAAATTGTCAAGATATATTTATTTTAGGCTATATCACGAGGAATTGTTGTAATTTTCGGTAACAACCACAAGGGCAAGAAAAAATTCCTTCTGCTATTTTAAAGCTACCACCTGTACTATATACATCTTGGAATTAGTATAAACAACATTTGACAAGGTCGGACCACAACGACAAGAAAAACTTGAAGTCAGCTGTTCTAACGCTTCCACCTGTAATAGATACCCCTTGGTTCTATACAAGTGTATGCACAATGGGCCAGATGATAGGATTGTGTGGCCAAATCTCATATCTTATGGATCTGAAAAATATTTGCTTGCATTTTTGAAACTAAGAGCTTTTGGCTATCAACATTCTAAAATTAAAAATGGCTGATACAAAATGGCGGACGAAAAATCTCAAAATTAAGTGATTGGATTGAGACTTTCGTTTTTTGTTGTTGGATGCCGCAAATATAACATACTTGTGCCCAATCGCATTGTGGTTGCTATTCAATATTACATGTTTGAGACACAATAATTAATATGTTATAACATATGTGTTTGCGAACCAAATACATATGTGCTTGTTATACAAATACAGCCGTGTTTGTTGCACTGTTTATGCTCTCTCGAGAGCAAGAAAATAAACGAGTGTGTATATCTTGTAAGTGTGTTTCTGTATTTTTGCATTATTATCTCAGTGAGTGCTTCAAACATATTCCTGAATGTACGTGATGTATTGTGCTTTAATTTCATGTATTCAGCCGTCAATGGTTCATCGGACAGAGGATACCAAAAGCGCTTGATCAGTGATAAAAGAATAAACAAACGCTCGGACGGTTAAATGGTTTGTGATGTTGCTTTGCTTTTTGGAGAGGGCAACAACGTGAATCCCTTTTTCTGCCCTAGTGTCTACTGAAAAAATCAGAATGGCGGACCATTTGGGAAATATAATAAAAAAAACACAACTAATTAATACACGTTTGTCTTGCATGAACTAGATTTGAATATCAATATATTGTCCGTGTATCAACGCATAGTGATAACCAACGCATAGTTGAAACCTTGTGAAGACAAATACTTGAGACACAACAAAGAATGGAGAAACAACAGAGCAGCAGATTCAAAGCAAAACAAATAATGCATTCTATGGAAGTAAATGTAAAAATCATTTAAATCTTTTAATTTTTTGTATTAATTATTTATACAATATATCGATAAAATTAATTATAATAAATAAAGAAAGAAAGAAAAATTCGTTTCTAAATATTATTATGTTTGGAAGAAAACACGCATATATTTCCACGTAAGTATATGGAGGTTTGGGGAAACACGCGAAACACGATGTTTGGGATGAAGCACGCATATGTTTCCACGTAAAAGCATACATATTTGTCAGTAAACATGCATTATATAAAAGCGTGTAGCTTTGTATTGATATGTAAAAATTCATAAAAATAATTTTTATTTAAAGGACACTAATTTAAAAAGAATAATTTCTTGTGTTTGAAAAATATTAAAATACTGAAACTTAAATTAGAATTGTTTTAAATGTTTATAAATATATACTTAGTGTGCCAACATAAAGTAGCAATTACACTGCTGGGATGGCGCATTAAACCTTTCTCAATGAAATACGGCGGTGTATTTCATATAAGATGGTGAAAATTTATTTCTAGTTAAAAATGAATAAAGTTTTAAAACACATGCAAAATATATGACTAGTTACCGTAGTCCTTTAGCCCAGCAAACTGATTTCAAACAACAGTCATTGTGTTCCTTGAGCCCTACATCCTTGTGTGTCATATGAATCCGTTGCGAATTCGAGATGCATCCGTTTCTTCGGACATTTTATGCGAAACGGACATCCGTTACGGACTCATAACGAATATATTTTCATATGAAATTCCTCTCGAAAACGCGAATCGTTTTTTGTACATTACCCATCGTCGTGGGTAGCTACCCATTATTTTCCCCATTTCCCTGAGGGTAATGGGCATCAAAAAGTGTAAAATTGTCCCACGGTGTTGCGAGTCTCAATGTTATATTAATATATAACATTAGCACTAAAGGTGTTGACAGACTGTTCTATCAAATTCAATGATTTGCGGTGACTCTGTCAACATCAGTATAAGTATATGTATGTATGTATAAAGCAATAGGCTTGCCAGATTCAAAGCCCAACTCTGATTCCGTTGCCATTAAAATATTACTTGAAACTAAGTCGAATTCTGTTATCATAACAACGTTTAAAAGCTCAAAGCAATGAATATGTCGCTCAATGACCAAGCTGGTGTTAGAGTTTGGGTTGTATATCTCTTACTGTTTGCTGGAATGTGTTTTCTGCATAGCGACACTGATTCTGCTACAAAAGAATAATTGCTTTTTAAATATTAACTCTTTAGTATTTCATCTGAATTGTTGGTCCTGTTTGGTAGTGCGTGCCAAAAGTTTGCTATGCAAAAAATAAATAAAAAATTTATCGGATTAAAAGCCAACAATATTATATAAGTAGATGTAGAGTGTCCAAAACCGAAACCGAAAACCCGGTTAACTGGTTTTTTTGCAATTAACCGTGTGCGTAATTTTCGAAAAAACCGGAAACCGGTTATTTGACGTCGGCTAACCGCTTAATCGGATTTTACTTAATTTGTGTTAATATCATTAAAAAAATAATAAATTTCCGAATTTTAGTGAAATTTTGCTATTAAGAACCATGGTTTCTATTTTGAGATATGATCTAAAGACATATCCAAACAATTTTCAACATGATTTTATAACTTGAAATAGAAATAACTAAAAATTATTTAAGAATTATAGAGCTTTTCAAAAATCTTTTTTTCAAATTTCGAAATTAAAATTGTTTGATAACTAATTGATTTAGGGTATTATTCTAAAAGTCCCGAAAGTGAACGTAAACGCAGAAGCGAATGCGAACGCCAAAGTCAAAAAATGGTAGTTTATACATCACTTCGCGCTTGCGTTCGCTTACGAAAGCTGTCACTGACAGTTGTGGTTTATAGAGTTGCCAAACTAAAATAAACAATTATAGATCAGAAAAAGTTATCTTGAGTGAAATGCGCAGAATGAGAAAGGTTAACAAATTTAACTCTATTTCAGTAGATCAACAGATTTAAGATTGCTATTATTTTTAACACTGCAAATACCAACAATATTCACATAAAATGTGTAAAAAACTTATGTTATTTTGGGGTTCAATGTACAATAAATTTCCCCATCTATATTAAATTAGTTGTCTTGTATTGATTGTAATGTATTGGTTCTTTTGTTTATTATGGTCAACATCAACTGAAGTCTATAATTTTTAAATATAATTATAATAGTTTTGCAACGCATTATTTATTTGAACGTTCCATTTCTAATTTTATTATTGTAAATAAGAATTTCAGTGCGTAAACATAACCGTCGAATGCATTTCAGCCATAATTGGTAACTACTTATAAGCAATGAAATGCAAAATACTTCCATCTGCCAGCCTATCCTCGATCGACATTTTTCTTTAAATTTGTAATTTCTTCAACTAACGCTAAGAACTGTGGCGTGTTCAATTTGACAGCTGAAGTGATCAAAATCGTTGCGCTGCGTTTTAAAAACTACCCATTAAATAACGTAACTCAACGCAGGTAGTCACCGAACAGCTGTAACGTTTTATAAACTACCAAAACGACAAAAGTAACGCGAAGTAACTGATACACGACTTATAGAATACCACCCTTAAACTTAATTAAATTTTCATACAAGAAAATCTTTTTCAAATTTGAGTATGATTTCGATTTTAAATCAGTTTAAAACAAAATTGGACAATGAATGATATATATTTTTTGAAATGTGATGGTTTATTCGACCTTTCGTATTATAATTAAAATTAAAATGTTCGAGCGTTTGGTCTATTTTCAATTATTTTATTCTTCAATATTTCGCTACTCATTGGATAGCATCGTCAGGAAAATAAGCACAATTATTAATTAAAACTGTCATTTTAATTTTTAATTTCATTATTTTTTGTTCATTTAGTTTTTAATTAATAATTGTGTTTATCTTCTAGACGATGCTACCCAATCGGTAGCGAAATATTGAAGAATGAAATAATTTAAAATAGACCTAACGCTCGAACATTTAAATTTTAATTATATAGTTTTCATTTAAAATTAAAACGAAATTAATTAAATACATTTGTGAAATTTTGAGTTTTCAACACGAATAAGTATATGAAATGGTCGTTAAAGAAACGTATTGTATGTTCAACATGTGTAATTTAATTTAAAGCAAAAAACCGAAAAAACCGGTTCCACCGGTTTTTGGCAAAATTGAAACCGAACAACGGTTTCTTGAAAAATTGATTTTTCGAACAAACCGAAAACCGGTTTCTAAAAAATGCCGGATTTTGGACACTCTATGTTGTTGTCATTCATTAACTCATTTTCAAAACATTTAACTTTGAATGACAATTTGTTGATTTTTTATTTCAGTCATTTGTTTGTGACTCCCCCGAAATCGATCTAATGAACAACCGATTATAAGTGTTATACTTATACTCCGGTTCACTTATTTAAAGGCACTAAATTTCCATATTCAGCAGCCTGTATCTTTTGCAATTTGTAACTGATTGCAGAATTTTAAAATGGAAATGGAAGCTGGTCATCTTGAGATATAAAAAAATTATGGCAATAGTAGTTTCTTACCTAAAGAACTTTTTTGAGCAATTTATAAAAAAAAGTCCAAAAGTATGCTATTTTGTTTGGTTCAGCTGAACAAAAACACACTTTAACTAATTTTAATGAAAAACAGTTTTTCTTGTTTTTTAATTTATTTTATTTTATTTAAGAACTGTTAGTAAAGGGTACAACCCCCTTTGTTTTTAATAATTTCAAATATATGGGGTTTCATTGAGAGATAAAGAGAATTTATGTAACCCAACGAAATTTGATTCCAAGCATCCTTAATGGCCTGAATTAGTGCCTGCTTGTCATCAAATTGTCTACCTCCTTCATAGACTTTACGAGATAACCAACCCCAGACATTTTCGATAATGTTTAGATCTGACGCATTGGGTGGCCAGTCAAGAATATTAAAATTTTGGCTTGCAATGAACTCCTTTACTATTCTGGCTTTGTGTAAAGGGCCATTATCCTGTGGCAATATCCAAGATATTTATTTATTTATTTATTTCATCGGCTAAAAACAGCCGGGATATAAAATAAAGTTTAAAATCTTTTAAACAATTACGTAACAATTAACTTAAAAAAAAATGTTGACTTAAAAAAAAACAATTCTAACAAATATAAAAAAAAAACCAATAACAAGAAAATTGGAAAGATGCATGAAACACAGGCAAACATATTTAAATGAGTGGAAATGATAATAAATTACACAATTATTAAGTCAAAGATTTCTTAATAATACTAACAAATAGAAAAAAAAATCCAATGACAAGAAAATTGGAGAAAAAAAATGTATTAAACACATACGAAATTATTTGAACGTAGGAACAGGATTAGCGTGACTACAGGTACCAGGAACATCAGGAACACAGGAACACTGGAACACAGGAACAACATTAATTATATAAACACGAAAATTTCAAAAGAAGCAAGAACAGGTGACACAGGAACAGATGAAGCAGGAACAATGAAGCAGGAACAGATGAAGCAGGAACAGATGAGGAAGGACAGAAAAAGCAGGAATTGGTGAAGCAGGAACACATGAAGCAGGAACAGATGGAGTATGAATAGATATAGCAGAAACAAATAAAGCAGGAACTGTTGAAGCAGGAACTGTTGAAGCAGGAACTGTTGACTGTTGAAGCAGGAACTGTTGACTGTTGAAGCAGGAACTGTTGAAGAAGACTGGAACAGATGAAACATGTGCAGGGAGCGAGCAGGAACTTTGATGACAGGAAAAAGAAAACAGGAACTTTTAAGAAGTGAAAGAACAGGAACAATGAAGACAGGAACCGAGAAAACATATGTAATTGATGAACAGGAACTTTAATGACGGGATAACAAAACAGGAACCATTGATAAGTTGAAGAAGGCGAAAAAACGGGATCGATGAAGACAGAAACAGATGAAACATGTGGAGGAATTAAGCAGGAACTTTAATATCAGGATGGAAAACACGAACCATTGAGAAATTGAAGAAGACGGATGAACAGAAATATTAAAAACAGGAACGGATAAAACATATGGGACCATAAAGGTCACTGAACTCCGGGAAAGCCGATTGGAATAACGTTTTATAGTTTGCACCAGTCATTTTTGCACTTTGAAATTCAAGATCGATGGTGCCGTAGTACGTAATAGCACACAACACCATAACGGCGCCCTCTCGGCTGTGATGTCGGTTCAAAAAACGCCTCTCTTTGCGTAGACCATGGAAATAATAGTTGTGGCCATCAGGTGCATCCAAATTAAACTTCTTCTCCTCCGTAAATACAACGGTTCTCCAGTCATTTACATGACCCCTTGGCTGCACATCCCACACCATGTAGTCTCTTGCGAATTGAAGCCGCTTTTCCTTACGAGGACCATTAAGTGGCGGTTTTTTTGTAATTTCAGGTATTTAAGATACTTACAGCTCTTAATTACTCTGCGTACTGATGACTTGCTCGCTTCCACTCCAGCTTGAGCTCATATTTTTGACAAGTATGAGGCAGAATTAGAAGCAATTCTGATGATTTTTCTTTTCTCATACGTAGATAAAGACAATGAAACCCTTCCTCTCAAATGTTTTCCATACCCCTCGGGGTCCTTGATGTAATTGTCGACAACTGTTGGACTCCGTCCAATTTTTTTAGCTATTGCGCGGTGAGAATATCCTTCAGAACGGTAAACATCGATTTTAGTTTTTTCCGATAAATTTAAAATTTTTTGTTTTGTCAATTTGACTTGTAAAATGATTAAGATGTAATAAATTGTAATAAACAAATGCTCCCTACTGAAAATCATCGCTTACTTTAAAAATAATAAAGTGCATTTAGTCAAGTGAACCAAAAAAAATAGCAAATTTTTGGACTTTTTTTATAAATTGCTCAAAAAAAGTTCTTCAGTTAAGAAAGCACTAGTGTTATGATTTTTTTATATCTGAAGATGTCTAGCTTCCATTTCCATTTTAAAATTCTGCAATCGGTTGCAAGTTGCAAAAGATACAGGCTGCTGAATATGGCAGTTTTAGTGCGGTTGCATTCGTATCCAAATATTGACTCCATCTCCAAGAAAATGCCGCTGAATTACTTACTTACCCCTTGTAATAAGCCCTCAATGGAAATTTTACTCGCATACTTTGTTCCACATCAACTAATGGTTTCATCCTGCCAATGATTAATGTATTCACTCAAAATGTAAAAATCACAAATTTTATCATAATCAAATCATGTGATGCGTATGATATAGTACGAGCAGTTTTACCACCAACCAAGTCCCACAAGTGAAATGGAGTGCTGATATGGATGATACATGTGTGTGCACAAATGGGAGGGAAAAACAAATCTTAATTAAGTTTTATGAATCTGCCATTGCTCAGCCTTCCGCCCAGTGGCTTCAATGGACCTGGTTTTATCACCATTTTTCATTTCAATCCCCTTTCTCCAACTAACCTGATGGAGTAAAGACTTTAAATAATTTTTAATTATATGTTGAAAGGCTTCCGTCTGTATTTGAATTTGTATGTGTGAGTGGAAATGGGTTTTCATCAAAAAAAAAAAAAAAGTACCAGATTAACCGAAATGGTTATTTTACCAGAGAAACTTGACTTAAATTGTTTTAAAGTCACAAAAACTTCAACTACAACGAAGTGAAGAAAGAAGTTACAAAACCGGGGTGGAATGAAAATCAAATGATATTCACACGCTCTATAATGCTTGGAAAATACGAAGAAGATTCCTACACTTATAGTCAGTTATAATTATATAAAAAAAACCACCATCTATACAAGTGAGTACGTATGTCTGTAGACATGACTAAATGAATGTTGGTAATGAGAGTACAACCACATGAAACGTTAACAGAACATTAAGTAACAAAGTACTTCATATTTTTCTTAAGTTAACAAACAAATGCATAAAGCGACACCGCAGAGAGTTAAACTAGAAGATAAAAATTAGTTGAAATGAGAATTTAGACAGAATAACTAAAAGATTTTAGAAACTTCTATCCCATCAACTAACTTACATATACACTAACTTTTCATCAGTTGTTTTATTTGCCGAATGATATTAACGTCATTCTCAAGTACTAGCTTGTACTTCTCAAATACAAGCTATACAAATGGAATGTGATACGATTTTAGACTAGGGTAATATCTATTGTAACCCCGTGCTATCGGTTCAGTGCAATACTAAAAGTGTTGCCAATCTAACAAAAAAAATAAATTTATTTATTTCATTGATATTAGCTCTGTTCGAGTTCTTTCCCAGTAAAAATTTGCAAGAATCTACTTTTGAGAGCGAAACAACAATTTTACTCTCTTTATGAAAATTTGCAAATAAAGTACGCGAACGACTTCCAGTAATAATTTGCAATGAAACAGCTGATGTTTATGTGTGCAAGGAAACAGCTGATTTTCTGTTTGCATTTCATTAAACAAAACTTGTAATTTTTATTTGGAAGAAATTTTTATTAATTTATTAATTCTTATTCTTCCAACAAATACATTTGTGGAAGTTACCACAAGGTCCAATAGAATTGAAACAAATTTTATCCTTTGCCACATACATACATTCTGGCGTGTATTTCCATATCTTTGCTACTGCCACAGTTGTCTAATAATGACGTCGCCGGTTCACCAGAATTTCCTGAATGCCACTGCACATTATTGTTTTCGATTTTGTTTCTAAATTTCACAAATATATTGAATAAAATATTAAACAAAATAATTTGTACTTACCTCTGCCGTTGTTAATTTATTTTCGTGTTTTGTTTCTTTACATAAAACATCTGATTTCAAACAGCTGTTCTATCTTGCAATTTTATGTTGGCTAAAATTTCTCCAACCAAAATTTGCAAAATCTCTAACATCGAACTGTCAAAATTTTCGCTCTCTGGCTCTCATTTACTGGACTTTTGGAGTAAACGAACAGAGTTCAGTAAAAATTTGTACAAATTTGCACAAATTTTCGAGTACTCGAACAGAGCTATTAATCGTGTTCGGTTGTTTGCTAGTAACCAAAACGCCAAACTGACGATATTTTATTGTAATATATATAATTTTCTTGCTCTAATGCATGGCTTGTAGTTATTCCTGCACATGTGTACATTAGGGCGGGTTATTTTTTTTTTGATGAAGCGTATAGCAAAAACGTAATCTATTGGTGATTTTGAGAAATTTTGCTCAAGAGACCATAGCTCTAAGTCGGATTTTTATATTTTTCCATATATACATAGAATAATTTAATTAAATTCGTCATAAAATCGGATTGAAATATATGTAGATTTCTCAGTGTGGGCTTGTTTGAAAGGTATTTTTTATCACCTTTCAGAAATTATTTTTAGTAGAGATATTAATAATTTTTTTGTCGAAAAATAGCCCAAAATGAACTTTTAACTAATAAATTCTGAATTTTCTTCGATTATGAAAGTTCAGATAATTTCCAACAACTTTTATTACGATCAATTTGTTTTTGTTTTCGAACTCCTTTTTGTAGGAAAATCGATCTGAAAAAATCAACATTTTCAAGGTTTCAACAAAAAAACACCATTAACACTAATATCTATTTTGAAACTTTGTGGGGCTCCAAATCCGACTTAGAGCTATGGTCTCTTGAGCAAAATTTCTCAGAATCACCTATAGACTACGTTTTTGCTATACGCTTCATAAAAAAAATCATTCCATACAATTTGACCTGCCGTATTGTACATATATTCGTCCCCTAGTCTTTGAACTCACAATAACGATCTCCAACACTGTTTTTCTGATTTTTTCAGACTGGCAACTTTGTGCTCATTTAAACCGGAAGTAACGAGTTTTTCAACAGAGACGCTACAAAAGTAAATCGATAGGGACAGCAAACGAAGCCAAATTTTTCCCGCTCTTTTGACATTTCTCTTCAGTTAGGTTTGCCATTTCATCATGGAAAGATATACGAGCCAACAACGAGTCGAAATTATTAAAGTTTACTACCGAAATTTGGAGTCAGTGGCCTCAACTTAAGAGCGCTACGTCCAATTTCTGAATTTTATTTCTGGCTGAATGGCTTCGTCAATAAGCAAAATATGCGTTATTGGTCAGACAGCAATCTACACGTAATCCATGAGTCATCATTGCATCCCGAAAAAATTACGGTTTCTTCCGTGATGATCAACACCGGCACATTACTGTGAATGCGAATCGCTACCGTTCAATGATAACCGAATATTTTTGGCCCCAATTGGATAATATGGACTTGGAGGACATGTGGTTCCAAAAGGACGGCGCCACAAGCCACACAGCGAATGCCACAATCAATTTATTGGAAACCAAGTTTGGTGAACGTGTTATCTCACGAAATGGCCCAGTCGATTGGCCGCCTCGGTCGTGCGATTTGACACCGTTATATTATTTGCTGTGGGGCTACGTCAAGTCTATGGTATATGCCAACAAGCCAGCGACGATTGATGAACTTAGTACGAATCTCGAACGTGAAATTGCAGCAGTATCGGCCGATTTATGCTTGAAAACCGTCGAAAATTGGGTTCAGCGTCTGGACTTCTGCAAGCGTGCCCGTGGTGGCCAGGCAAAAGAAATCGAGTTTCATACATAATGGCATCGAACGTACTTTCACAGGAATAAAGAATTTCATTGGTATCTAAAACCGGGTTTGTTTTATTTAAAAAAACTTTTGTAGCGCTCTTATTGAAAAACCCGTTATATATAATTGTCGTGCTCTATCGCAGGTTTTGTAGTTATTCTTGCAAATATTTATATTTTTCCCGTTATATTTGAACTCACAATAACAATATCCAACACTGTTTTTCTGATATTTTTCAGACTGGTTACTTTATGCTTGCTTAGAACTGAAGTGGAAGCGGTAACTTCAAGTGCCGCTTAATATCGCTTAGTTCTCTATACAAAATATGTGATAATGTAATTGAGCGGTGTAACCAAAACACGCCTATTCTAACGATAAATGGTTTGCTTGTATGGATTAACTACCAGCAAGTCATCAGTACCACACTGTGGCAATCGGTCTATTGGAGAACCCGTCAGAGCGATTTTTGAAAAGGAAGCGTGGCACCGTCCACGTCCACCCTGGTTATAATTCGAATTGTACGAAAAACATATATACCAACTATCATATTCATACCTCTGATAGTTCATGAGATAAAAAACTAAATAAATGGTTTCCCATTACATCCCATGAAGGAATCGGGTAGAGCTGCTCACAACCAGTGAGCTGTGCGCTTTCTAGTTTTATACTCACTGATTGGGACCTACAGTTTTATACCGGTCCCGAACGGTATTTTTGAGAAGCATGTTCATGGCTAAATACTCGAAACTGTCGTCGTCAGTATACGAGGTGACCGCCGTCGAAAGAAATTGAAGGTGGGCTGAGCAGGGATCGAACCCAGGAACTCAAGTACAAGAGGCGCGCACACTACCCATTGCACCACCGACGGCCACAGTTCACGAGATACAGCCGTTTAAAATTTCAAGTTGTATGCCACACCCTCTTTTTCCCCGCCCATTTTTTGTTAGGTCACGGATTTTAATGCCAAATGCATCCACAAAAATTTTCAAGGCGATTTGTGAAACAGTTCTCCAGATATTGCGTCTTCAAAAATAGCGCAGTGAGCTGTACCCTTCCTAGTTTTACACTTACTAATTTGGGCCGTCGGTGGTGCAATGCTTAGTGTGCGCGCCTCTTGTAAATCAGATCCTGGGTGCGATCCCTGCTCTGACCACCTTAAAATTTCTTTCGGCGGCGGTCACCTCGCATAGTGTGGGCGACACTATCGAGTATTTATCCATGAAAAAGTTTCTCATACCGTTCGGAACCGGTGAAAAACTGTTGGTCCCAATCAGAGAGTATAAAACTAGAAAACGAACAGCTCAATGGTTGTGAGAATCTCTCCCCAATTTCTTCATGGGTTGTAATGGGAAACATTTTATTTATTTATTGGGACCTACAGTTTTACACCGGTTCCGATTGGTATTTTTTAGAAGCTTTTTCATGGCTGAGTACTCGATAGTGTTGTCATCTCTAAGCGAGCTGATCGTCGTCAAAAGAAATGTAACATGATCAGATCAGGGATCGAACCCACGTTGTCAGGTACAATAACCGCGCACACTAACCATTGCACCACCTTAATACTATACTTGTACAATAAATCTCAACTCAAGAACGCTATTACTCATCGTGTATTCTTATACTTTTACGCGTTTGAAGTTAAACTGAACCGAAATTTCGAAGTTTCCTGATCCTTCTCGCGACAGCGCCATCTTTTTCGATTTGTTCAGGAAGTTCCTATCATCAAATATTCGTGGTGAGTTGGTAAGTGGTAGCCTTTCAACTTACAGCGACGGTATATATTTAGGCGTAATTAACATTAGATTTCAAACTGTTAGACAATCAAATTACAATATAGTCACAAATGCTACTTAGAATGTTACTTTGAGCTACTTTAGATTCCCGTTGTTTCCAATGCTAGTTTAACTACAAATATATCCATCCTTTCGTAATAATATATAAATTTGACTCTGATAGTTTCATGTTTGACCCAGCCACAAAGAGGTCAAAGTACACAGATGCTTTCAAAATTAGTTAACTGCTGCTATGTAGATATTTAACGGTTGTAGGTACGGAAAAAACCACATGAGGTGTCAGGGTACACCCGGTTGGAACGAAGTTCCTTTCGCTATTTATTATGTACTAGTTAGTCACAAACACGCTTAAGGCGCGCGGTGCAAGATACGATAATTTAAATGGATCTTTAAAAAAATATACTTTTTGTAAAATGATCAACTTTTTTAAAATTTTTTTTATATAGAAAGTATTTTTTTAAAAGATAGAGGATATTTTTATGTCCTTTTTGTAAGATTATGTATTATATTTTCCCGAAAAGGTAATTTTTTAAAGAGAGGTACTTCTATTATTAAAAGTTGATATTTTTTTAAGAAAATGTACTATTTTTAAGAAAAAGTACTTTCTGTATGAAAAAAACCACAAGAGTATGAACCCTTTTTACAAAGTACTTTTTTTAAGAGCAGGTACTTTTTAATGAAGTGGTAATCTTTTTAGGAAAAGGTTATTTTTTTAAGAAAATGTACTTATTTTCAGAAAGGCGACTTACTATCTCAAGAAAAGAAAAGTAAAGGTATTACTTTATTTTTCAGAAAAGGTACTTTTAAGAAAAGGATTTTTTGTAAGAATATGTATTTTTTTAAGAGAATGTATTTTTTTGAAGAAAAGTTTTTAATAAGACTTTTTTAGAATTAGACCTTTTTGAAGACTACATATGTAGATTTCTAAGAGTAGGTACTTATCTCAAAAAAAAGTTATTTTGTTTTACAAAAAAATCCAATGAGTGTTCGAACTCACGGGCGATGTGTTAACACCTTTTTGCTACACGGTAACTGTTCGACTTATATGAACACATGTGTGAATGTTACATGGGAAAATAAAAAACAACGTTCAATCATATGATGACGTTACATTTAAATAATATTAATATTTAAAATTATTTAAAGACCAGTGCAAGCACATGTGTCATTATTTTCTTGCTTAAAACTTTTTGTTTTATTCCCAGAAACAACAAAGAGAATGCAAAGCAACAGAGACATGAACATACATACATACATTGTTATGTTCGCACATATGCTATTCAAGTTCACAAAATTCTCGTTGCTCTCTTGTTATCTCATTTTTATATACGTATAATACGTCATTATTCTATTTGCTCTGAGAGTGCTCCGCACCCACATTTTATTTGACTTACCTTTGACAATAATAAAAAATCAACCCGTAAAAAAAACAGTTTTTGACTATAAATTCTTTATATATGATCGCGCCCCTTTGTCCAATCCCGCCCATATCTGCACCAGATCTTAGAATATGTAAACCTAACCAACAAATACCGTTAACAGGAGCAGAAATAATGGATTTTTAATTTGTGATTTGTATGGGAGGCACCACGCCCATTAGTCCAATCCCGCCCATATTTCGACATTTCATTTTTGTCGTCGCCATTAGTTTGCCTACGAAGTTTCAGCTCGATTGGATTACGGGAGAAGGATTAAAAATCAATCCAAAGTTTTTCCGGCATACATACATACAGGCAGGTGAAGTTAATATAAGGAATTTAAAAAGCCGTTCAATCAAATGATGACGTTTCATTTAAAAACAACCAAACACACAACATCACACATACTTTGTCCGAAGTAGCTGACGTATACGTGTGTCACATAACCACATGTTTGCCATATCAACAGCAACGAAACAGCCAAACATACAACATCACACATACTTTGTACGAAGTAGCTGACGTATTAGTGTGTCACCATAACGTCGACTGCGCAAGCCCAATTTTGCGTGGCTATGCTTTATATCTCCGTTCAACAACAGCAACAGACACATGTGCATACATACATTATTATGTTAATACATACGCTATAGACACAATTTCGTTTGCCTCACCCCTGCCACACACCCCTTTCATTGCTCTCTTGCTCGCTCATTTTTGTTTAACACGTCATTATTCTCTTTCGCAGTCGGAGAAAATCTGGTTTTAGCAGCAGCATAATATCTGGGTTTAGCAGCAGCAGAAAACCTGTCTGTGTGTTGTTTGCATGTGTTGACTTTTATAGATTTAGTCCCTATACGCCGCTATAGATGTTAACACATCAAAAAGGTACTCTTTAAGGAAAGGGTTAGTTTTTAAGAAAAGGCAATTTGTTGTAAGAAAATGTACTTTTTCAAGAAAAGGTGCTTATTGTAAAAAAATAGTTTTTTTTTACGAAAAGTACTTTTTGTAAGAATATTTACTTTTTTTAAGCAAATGTACTTCTTTAAGATATGGTATTTTTTTAAGAAAAGTTACTTTGTTTAAGAACATAAATAGGAATTTTTTTGAGAAAATTTAATTTTTTTGCCAGTCTTCCACTTTCTCTTTTCTAAATTTACTTTTTATTTATTTTATGTACTAAATAGTGGTTACAGGCTCCACATAGAAAACTTCCAATTAAACAAGAAATTTCCCAACATATATGAGACATCTAGTTAATTTCTTTCTCTATGATCCAAGCCGTTAGTTTAGACACAAACCAATGCAATTGTAAACAATATATGTAGGTGATAATATTGGTTTGTAGCATAATAGTGTTAAAACAAAACTTGTTTAATTTTTTTTCATTTAATGCCCATCCCGCAATGTTTGATAAGAAAGTTCGTTCCAATATTTCACAAAAATGTGGTGACAAAAGATCGAATAGACGGCGAAGAAAGCAAGTTTATTTTTAAAAAATGAATCCCTAAGCTAAAACAAATTCGTTTAAACCTAACATTGTCATAGTTCTCCTCGAGTGTAGTATCCGCTCAGCGGATTGAAACTGTAGACGTCATTTGTTCATTTGCCAAAAAAAAAACAACAAACAAACACCAAATCGTTCTGAACAACACAACCGGAATACTCATACATACATTGTACTTAATACTTAAAAGACACATGAATGACATTAAGTTAAGTGAACTTTTGCCTAACACAAATAATACGAGTTATAATAATAATATGTTGTCGTAATGCTCATATGTGTAGCTGCAAACAGCCATTAATAAATGTGGTAGCTCAACTGCCAAAAAAGAAACTCAAAAATAAAAACAAAACAGCAACAGCAACAGCAAACCGTCAGCTACTATAATTATTCAACAAACCAATTATAAATGTTCGAAGTAACACGTAAACTACCACTTTACCCCCGCTCAGAGCAGTTGTGGCTTAAATACTTTATAGCTGTTTCATATTGCCAAAATGTATTTGAGTCTTTTTGGTATTTACTAGCTATTGTCCGTTCGCCGGGCCGATTCTCATGACTGGGTGTAGCATTTTGTTTAGCAAAAGATCCAAGGAACTGGAGCAAAACGGAGTTTGTTCGTAGAGTATCTTTTGTTTAGTGGTTACATATTTTCTATACGGATTGGAAGTCAGCCACTGTACAAGAGAAGCGCCGTTTTCATTACTGAATCTGTAAGTAAGTCTGTGCGGAAAGGTAGCACTGCACAGTGGCGAGTAGGTAAGACAGTGATTGTGTAAAATATCATGGAGAATATAATTTACTGCAATTCAGATATAGATTTCCTATATGCACCAAGTAACGAATCATTTCATTCCTGTGACAATCATACCCGCCCCTTCCGGTATCGCCCATATAAATCAATAAATTTGGTACAAAATATTGTGTGTTCAAAACTTTTTATCAATGCATGGGATTTTCATACACTCAGTGTTTTGTAAGGTTTTACTTTATTAAATTAGCTATCTTTCACACACTGAAAGGAAATGATTCGTCAAATGAGCGAAACTATTTGTAGCTTCGATTAATAAAATCATCCGCCTAAAATTTGTGGGCTTGGGAATGGGGGCTAAACGAAAAAAAATTAAACAACTTTTGTTTTAACACTATTATGCTGCATCCCACTATTATCAACTATATTGCTAAATTTTGCTGTGGTTTGTGTCTAAACTAACTAGATGTCTCACATATTTTGGGAAATTTCTTGTTTAATGGGATGTTTTCTAGCTGGAGCCTGTAACCAATATTTAGTATACAGGGTGATTCAGGAAGATCCTAACAAATTTCTCCAGCGTATTCCTTGGCTCATTTCATGAAGAAAAGTCCACCAGGACCATGTCCGAAAATGCAATGGTGCGAAATGGCAGCGTGTTCAAAATTTTCGGATTGTCAATCGGAGGGTAGTAGGGTAAAGTTGCTAACATCTGAGCCAGTGGTCGGATTTTTTTGTTTTTGGGCTTGTTGGAAAGGTCTTTAAGAGGCCTTTCAGAATTTCTGATAATTTCAATAACCTCTGGGCTTCGTTTAGATCATTTTAGAAAGGTAGGAGGTATGGCTATCTTTCAACAGAAAAAAAAACATAAGTTACCTGCCATATGGCTGAGCAAATTGAGGTTATGTGAGTTTTTTTTCCATTTTTTTCCGAAAGCTCTGTATCTCGGCGATTTGACTTTTTTCTACTTTTGTTTTGTAGATCCTGAAAGGCCTCTTAAAGACCTTTCCAACAAGCCCAAACAATCCGACCACTGGCTCAGAAGTTAGCAACTTTATCCTACTACCCTCCGACCGCCAATCCGAAAAGTTTGAACCCGCTATTTTTTCGCACCCTTGCATTTTCGGACATGGTCCTAGTGGACTTTTCTTCATGAAATGAGCCAAGGAATAGGCTGGAGAAATTTGTCCGGATCTTTCTGAATCACCCTGTACATATATTGTAGTTTTCAACCTAATAAAAAGTAAATTTAGAAAAGCCAATGTGAAAGAAGTTTAAAAAATTAAAATTTTCTTAAATAAGTGCCTTTTCTTAAAAAGAGTGAATTTTCTCAAACAACAAAATACCTATGCATATTCTTCAACAAAGTAACGTTTCTTAAAAAAATACCTTATCTTAAAGAAGTACATTTGCTTAAAAAGAGTGAATTTTCTTACAAAAAGTACATTTTCTTAAAACAGAGTATTTTTTTTTAAATAAGAACATTTTCTTTAAAGAAGTACATTTTATTACAACAAATTGCCTTTTGTAAAAAAACTACATTTTCTGTAAAGAGTATCTTTTTTTGTGAAACAAAATAACTTTTCTTGAGATAAGCACCTACTCTTAAAAATGTACCTATTATTGAAAAAAGGACTAATTGTAAAAAAATTCCCATTTCTTAAAAAACCTTTTCTTTAAAAAAATACTTTCTCTGAAAAAAATATATTTTATTACAAAAATTTCCTTTTCTTAAAAGTACTTTTTCTTAAAAATAAAATAATACCTTCTCTTTTATTTTCTTGAGATAAAAGTTTAAAACAGAAAATTTTCTTAAATAAGTGCCTTTTCTTAAAAAGAGTAAATTTTCTCAAAAACAAATTACCTGTTAATATTTTTAAACAAAGTAATTTTTCTTTAAAAAATACATTATATAAAAGAAGTACATTTGCTTAAAAAAAGTAAATTTTCTTATAAAAATAAATTTTCTTAAAAAAATATGTTTTGTTTTAAATAAGTACCTTTGCTTAAAAAGGTAAAGTACAACAAATTGCCTTTTCTTAAAAAACTACATTTTCTCTAAAGAGTATCATTTTTGTGAAACAAAATAAATTTCTTGAGATAAGTACCTACTCTTAAAAATGTACCTATCCTTGAAAAAAGTACTAATTCTAAAAAATTCCCATTTCTTAGAAAAAACCTGTTCTTCAAAAAAAAAAATCCAATGAGTGTTCGAACTCACGGGCGATGTGTTAACACCTTTTTGCTACACGGTACCTGTTCGATTTCTATGAACACATTCGTAAATGTTACATTGGAAAATAAAAAACAGCGTTCAATCATATGATGACGTTACAGTTAAATAATATTAATACTTAAAATTATTTAAAGACCCAGTGCAAGCACATGTGTCATTATATTCTTGCTCAATACTTTTTTTTATTCCCTCAAAAGTCAAAGAATGCAAAGCAACAGACACTTGTACATACATACATACATTGTTATATTCGTACGATATAACCGAAGATCAACATAAAATACTTTTTTAATATTACTCCAAATTATAACACTTCAATCTCGGCTCGCCGATATCGGATCGCCTTAATTTTTGGCCTAAACTCTTCGTCGAAACCCGCACTAGCTTTTTAATCCAAAAATTAATAAAATCGGCTATGAATTTCCGGAGAAAATCGCGTGGGAAAATTATATGAAAATCGCCCAATAATCACTTTCAATACAGACTGCCAAGCAACGAACAAACAAACGATGATTTACTCTTACAAACCTAACACTTGCGTATGTATTAAATTTATAGTTTACTGCCCTAGAGGCGCGCGTATAGATGTTAACACATCAAAAAATACATTCTCTTAATAAAATACATTTTCTTTCAAAACTTCCTGTTCTTAAAAGTACATTTTCTTAGAACTAAAATAATACCTTTCTTTACTTTTCTTGAGATAAGTAGCCTTTCTGAAAATGAGTACATTTTCTTAAAAAAATAACCTTTTCCTAAAAAGAGTACCACTTCTTTAAAAAGTACCTGTTCTTAAGAAAAGTACTTCATTGCAAAAAAATTCATACTCTTATGGCTTTTTCTTACTGAAAGTACTTCTTCTTAAAAATAGTACGTTTTCTTAAAAAAATCCAATGAGTGTTCGAACTCACGGGCGATGTGTTAACACCTTTTTCCTACACGGTACCTGTTCCATTTCTATGAACATATTCGTAAATGTTACATTGGAAAATAAAAAACAGCGTTCAATCATATGATGACGTTACAGTTAAATAATATTAATACTTAAAATTATTTAAAGACCCAGTGCAAGCACATGTGTCATTATTTTCTTGCTCAATACTTTTTGTTTTATTCCCCCAAAAGTCAAAGAATGCAAAGCAACAGACACGTGTACATACATACATACATTGTTATATTCGTACGATATAACCGAAGATCAACATAATATACTTTTTTAATATTACTCCAAATTGAAACACTTCAATCTCGGCTCGCCGATATCGGATCGCCTTAATTTTTGGCCTAAACTCTTCGTCGAAGCCCGCACTAGCTTTTTAATCCAAAAATTAATAAAATCGGCTAGTAATTTCCGGAGAAAATCGCGTGGAAAAATTATATGAAAATCGCCCAATAATCACTTTGAATACCGACTGCCAAGCAACGAACAAACAAACGATGATTTACTCTTGCAAACCTAACACTTGCGTATGTATTAGTTTGATAGTTTACTGCCCTAGCGGCGCGCGTATAGATGTTAACACATCAAAAAACATTAGCTTTTAATAAAAGAAGTACGTCTCTTTAAAAGTGGACCTTTTCGGGAAAATATAATACATAATCTTACAAAAAGCACCTAAAAATAGACTTATTTAAAAAAAATACATTCTATAAAAAGAAAAAGAAATAAGTTAATTTTATTTGTTTTTTTTGTTCAACATTTCGAAATTATAATTTCAGCCAATCTTTTCTAACGTTTGTTTTTATTTTATTCGATAAAATTATTTTAATCATTTGTTAAATTTTCCTAATTCAATCTTTGGTTGCAATAATTCCAATAATTTCCACAATTTTCTAAAGGCGCACAGAGTTTTATTACCGAAACTTCAACCGTGTTTTTATGATTAGGTAGAACTTACGAAAGGCTAGCTGTCAAACGAACTGTCATACTGCGCTCACTTTTTCTCATTTGTGATCAATATACTCTGGGAAATCATCATGAATCGATTCACGCTTGAACAACGCTACAAAATTGTCCAAAGTTACTTTACGCGAAATTTATAGACGACTACGTGATTTTTATGGCGTACTTAATCGTCCATCTGAGCAAGCCATCCGTTGAACTGTGAATAGATTCCATACCATATACAATCTAAATGATACAATAATAACAACATATCGAAGGAATGTGCGTATTGAAGAGAATATCGCCGTTGTAAACGAAAGTGCGGATGAAGGTCAAAATTTATCGATGCGTCGTCGATCGCAGGTATTGGGGTTCTGCCCGTCCACTACGTGGAAATTTTAGTGCAACGGTATTGTCCAACGTCCGTATGAGCTCCAGCGGGTGCAGAAATTAAAGCCATGAGTGCATCATATGCGTCGTTCTTTCGCCGATAGGACTCTAGAGTAGTTGGAAACTGACCCGATGTTTTATCGCAAAAATGTGTTCAGCGATGAGACTCAGTTTTGCCTTAATGGGTCTGTTACTAAACAAAATTACCGCATATGAGGTGAGACCAATGCGCAACAGACCCTACAGACTCTATTACGTCCAGAAAAATACACCGTTTGGTGCGGTCTACACGCTGTGGCATCATCGGATCCTATTTCTTCAAAAATTAAGCAGCAGTGGAACTAGGTAAAACGATAAACCAGCAATAATTGATGCCTTGGAGGCCACAATTGTCCGTGTTATTCGTCACATACGGCTAGCAATGCTCGAAAAGGTAACCCAAAATTGGACATCTACACTGAAAGAAAATCTTTACATCAAACCGATGATCAATTGTTCTTCATTGAATTGATGAAGACAATTGATGAATTTATGGCCGTCGGTGGTGCAATTGTAGGGTGCGCGGCTCTTGTGCATGAGAACGTGGGTTCGATCCTTTCTCTGACCACCTTTAATTTCTTTCGACGGCGATCACCTCGCTTAGTGACGGTGTAAACCGGTGTAAACCTGTGTAAAACTGTAGGACCCAGTCAGTGAGTGTAAAACTAGAACGCGCACAGCTCACTGGTTTGTGAGAAGCTCTCCCTAATCCCTTAATGGGATCTAATGGGAATCAATTTATTTTTAATTAAAAAGTTCTTAAATATTAAGACTGGACGTTTCTTCGCATTTTCAGCTTCATTGAATAGATGACCTTTTTACATCAGTCTTCATCATTGGAATTTGGAATAAATATGGACGTAGTTTTTAAAAATGAAGAGGAAGAGAAAAAATAAATAAATATTGGAAAATAGTTCAATGGAGAGAAAATATTAGGCACGCTAGGAACATTTATTATATGGTCTTAACCCTGCTCTTTCCGATTTTTTACGATGAAAAATACACCAAAGAGTTTGGCTACTCATTAACAAACAATTTACATGGAAATAATGATAATATACATCAAATTGATGACAAAGTTTCATCAAACTTATGACAAACCTTACATCTAATTGTCGAAAAATTTACAGCAAATTGATGAACAATTTACATCAAAATGGCGAAAAGTTTACTTCAACTCGTTGGCAAACTTACATCAAATTGAAGTAACATTGTCGTTGAATCAACGTAAACTATTGATGAAATATGGATCAGAGATTGATGAAATGTACTTCCCCAATGTAATGAAATGTGTCGTAGGTCAGAAAGTGAGGAAAATCCATCATCAATTTGATGAAGCTTTTTTTTCAGAGTAGAATACGCACCGTTAGGAACAACCGCCGTCGCGATGTGTTCGAAATAATTTTCAAATTTTAATGCAAAACAATTCGAACAAAACAATTTTTTTGATTAAAATTTAATTTCTTTGCTATTTTTTACAATTTCAATTTCTATCGCACTTAAACACCACCTTTCACTTATGTCATCCCAGCAAGTAAACTGTTTCTTTCAGTGTAATGTTTTTAATTTTAATTTCAGTTATTGAAAACGATAAACCTTACTTTGAAAAATTACTCGAGGCTTGACATATTTGTTTTTTTTTTGCAAATATAGAAAACTTGTTTTCCCCTGAAGGAATTTCGGGAAGCTTTTCACTATCAATGGGCTGTGCAGTTTCTATTTTTAGGTTTACTGTTCGACACCTGCACTTTATCCAGTTTGCAACAGGTAGGTTTTTACGTTGAAAGCATTTTGAACGCTAATTGCTCAATAGTGTCGCTGTGGTATGTGCGGGACTTTACACCTTATTCTATCTACAATCGTATGGAACTTACAGTTTCCACCCACTGTTCTTTGGCATCATCAGCGGCACCATCATCGTTTTAAAACCCACCAAACAATGAATGGATGGTTGGCTGGTCGGTTTGTTTGCCTTGGATGGTTTAGCTTGTTTAGTTCTTTTCGCTCGAAAGCTGGCGGGATGGCTGGGTGAATGGGCTGCACGATTCACTGAATGAGCGAATGAATGAATGACTGAGTAGTGGCCAGCAAAGGGTTTGTGGCGTAAGATATGTAGCGGGGGTGTTGGATGGGAATTGATGCTAAGCCCGCCAAGTCTATATTCATGTTTCCGTAATTATAATGTTCAGCAATTTTATTTATTCTTTTTTTTTCTTCTTCTAAATATTCATTGCCGCTTCGGTAATGGACTCCATAATGCCACTCTATAAACAACAACTTTGTACAAATAACAGAAAATAAAAATGGACACAACTAACTTGGAAGATGAAGCTGGTGCTGCTTGGTGCTGCCGGGCCAGATGCTGTTACTGAGCTGAAGAAGAAGTAGAATGGAAATCATAAGCATTTGTAGTAATTCTGTTTGAATGGTTTCCCCTCCCTGCGGATGTGTATATTTTTCCAAGTTGGCTCTCGTAGTTATTATTACAATTTTATTCGATTCATTATCACTTGTCCGTACAATGCAGACCTAAATATTAACTTGTGCTCCGAGGGGTATTATTAGCAGAAACATGATGGCATTCAAGAAATCGCTAAACAAATACAATTTTATTCCTCATTGGCAGCCAGTATCTTCATGTTGGCGAATGGACTGTTGTAGTAGGTAGAATAATGGACTGTTGTAATGTTTGTTATGAAAATGTTAATCCAAATAATGCGGGGTTTTTACTCCAGATTTTGACGCAATTTCAAATCAAACACATTAGATTGTGGGTTAGGGCAGATGAGTATTACACCACCACATTGAAGTGATTGAATCCATTGTGGTTGTAGTTTAATTACTTAATTATTTTGCAGCTTCTGCTACAGTGGCTGTTGTAAGTGGTCTATTTGGACGCTTTCATGGAAGCAATAAAAAATACTCAGCAGTACTTATAGATCCTAACAACCGTCTTCAACAGAGTGCAGGAATCCGAAACGAATAGTGCAGGAATCCTGAAAATATTGTGAAAATTGATATGGCCCATATTGAAATAATAATAAAACGTATGCCCAGTTTTTAAGTGGGTAGTTAACTATCGGATTACTTAATCGTAATTGAAAGTTTATTATAACGGTTCCGCCAAATAACTTTCTTCTTTCGAAAATGCTATAAAAAAAAACTACTGAATATTTTCCCACATTTCTTTTTTTATTTGAAACTACAATCCTTCCGGTTAATAATGGAAAATAATTTCATTCAAATGGCTGCCTCGGCTGGCCATGCAGTAGCCTACACGATCGGTCCAATTTTTAAGCACATTAAGATGCCGGTTTTGCCAAAAAAATTTATCTTTTCAGATGAAGCTCATTTTGATCTTGGCGTCTATGTAAACAAGCAAAATTGTCGCATTTGGGGCACAGAAAACCCGCACGCATACACTGAAAAGCCGATGCACCCAAAACGAGTCACTGTTTGGTGCGGATTTTGGTCCAGAGGCATAATTGGATAATTTTTCTTCGAAAATGAGCAGGAAGTGGCCGTTACAGTCAATGGCGATCGTTATCGGGCCATGTTGAACGAATTTTTGTTCACAAAAATTGAAGAGGAGGATATTGGCAACATTTGGTTTCAACAGGACGGCGCTACGTGCCACACATCGATGCCACACTCGATGTTTTGAGCCCTGTTTTTGAAGATCGCATTATCAGCCGCAGAGCTGATGTAGTTTGGCCACCTCGGAGCTGCGATTTGACACCGTTGGACTATTATTTGTGGGGTGCCCTCAAAGATAAGTGTTACGCCGACAAGCCAGAGACAATTGACGCTTTAGAGGACAATATTCGTGAAGCCATTGGTTAAATACAGCTGCACACAATCGATAATGTGCTTAAAAATTGGACCGATCGTGTAGGCTACTGCATGGCCAGCCGATGCAGCCATTTGAATGAAATTATTTTCCATTATTAACCGGAAGGATTGTACTTTCAAATAAAAAAAGAAATTTGAGAAATTATTCAGTAGTTTTTTTTATAGCATTTTCAAAAAAAAAAAGTTATTTGGCGGACCCGTTACATAGGTTAGCTTTGCATTTTTTTCAGTTGCGAATTAATGTAATGGGAACCCTTAAATTTTTAGTATTTAGCCATAAAAATGCTTCTCAAAATACCATTCGGAACCGGTATAAAATTATAGTTCCAAATCAGTGAGTATAAAACTAAAAAGCGCACAGCCCACTGATTATGATAAGCTCTCCCCAATTCCTTCATGGCATGTAATGGGAAACCATTTATTTTTTATTTATCAATTTAACGATCTGGACTCAAAGTATGTGGACAAATGCTCAAACTAGGAACATGTATTTTCCTAGCAAAAATTATTCAGGGTTTCGAAAGCATGAGCACATTTTTTCCATACTAAAGCATTTAGTTGGACCTTAGAGTAATTCTTATAGGTAGAGAGAACATTTGTCTCATCTGACGTTTCCTTTCACACTCTTCGTGTTTAGGTCGGTGTGATAGTGAGATATTGAACGAAAATTGGTGGAATTACAAGAACTTGTGCCTTGAAATGTTCAGGCCTTTTTGGTGAAAAACTGTGAAATTTAAATGTGTTTTTCATTTTTTTATTGACTGCTATTGTTAGCATATATTTGTGTTGTATTTAACACAATAATTTTAACACACACAACGAAATACCGTTGTTGTTATTTTGTTGGTTGTTTTGAACCATTGAGTCCATCTGGTATTGCTGAAGTAATTCTTTACAACATCCAACGTTCATATCACACCAGGCCAAATGTCATAAATTTGCTGGGTGAAATTTGAACACTTTATAAAGGGAGTTTTCCAATAGGTACTTGATAACATTGAATTTAATCTGTGAACGCACTATTTCACTGGTCATCTAACTGTTACTTTCCTTTGTTTCAGTAAACTCAACATTTTCATCATGGCAAAGTACACGAACGAACAACGTATGCAAATTATAAAAATGTACTACCGAAATTCGGAGTTGTTGCCCGCAACTTTAAGAGCGTTAACTCCAATTTTCGGTCGTTATTCTCGCCCCAATAAACAAGCTATAACAAGTGAGACAACAGGATGGTCGAAGTGACGAAAATATCGCTGCCGTTCAGGCGTCCGTAGAAAACGATCCAAATCAGTCGATTCCGCGGCGTTCTCAAGAACTGAACATCACCAAGCCTAGTTTACGCCGAATTTTGCGTAATGATCTTGGTTTACACCCATACAAGATCAAGCTGACTCAAGAATTGAAGTCGATGGACCATTTGAAGCGACGTACGTTCTCCGATTTGGCTCTGGAAAAGATGCGCCAAGATGATGAGTTTCATCGCAAAATTATTCTCAGGGACGAAGCTCATTTTTGGCTCAATGGGTTTGTCAATAAGCAAAATATGCGTTATTGGTTTCGTGAAAATCCACATGTCGTCACCTAAAATGCCCAAAGACGTAACCCTCATTTTCAAAACTTTACAGGATAAGCAAAAAACCTTATAAAATCCAAAGTATTTCAGTTTGAAACGCGTGCATTCCACAGCTTACCTTAGGAACTTGGAAGTCTACTATTTAGCACATATATATTTTAGCGTGGAGTATTATATTCAATCAAAAAAACTGATTTAATTTTTTGAGGGTTACGCCTTTCGGCATTTCAGGTGACGATGTGCTTCATGAATCACCACTTCATCCACAAAAAATAACTGTTTGGTGCGGTTTGCATGCCGACGGCGTCATTGGGCCATATTTTTCGTCGACAATAGCGATCGTCACGTTATTGTGAATCGCGATCGTTATCGCGCCATGATTACTGATTATTTTTGGCCCGCATTGGAAAACATGGATTTGGACAACATGTGGTTTCAATGCGATGGTGCCAAAAGCCACACAGCACACGTTACAATCGATTTATTGAAGAGTAAGTTTGGTTAGCGTGTTATCTCAAGAAATGGACCAGTCAATTGGCCGCCTCGTTCGTGCGATTTAACGCCTCTAGACTTTTTTCTTTGGGGCTATGTCAAATCATTGGTCTATGCCAACAAGCCGACGACGTTGGAAGAACTCAGATCCAACATTGAACGCGAAATAGCGTCCGTTACGGCCGAAATGTGTGGCCGACTCTTCGAAAATTGGGTCCAACGAGTCGACCGCTGCCGACGTGCCCGCGCTGGCCATATGAACGAAGTCCAGTTAAATTCATAAATGTTTTGATTTTGTTTCAAGTCGATCATCAAGTTTTGGAAATATCTCAAATGGTTTGCGTTTTATTTAAAAAAAAAGTTGTCAAGTCCTTAATGGAAAACCCATTATTATAACCTATTAATCATTGTGTCTCCAACATGCATGTGCTAACCACGAGGTTCTAGGAAGTGTGTTAAACATTGGCTATAAGGTGTTTAATCATATGCTGCAAAGCGTCTCAACCATACATGGGGTTTTTAAATTTGCAATGGATTTTAATTTGCATTACTTTATCCAGTGTAAATGCGAACAATGGTAACTATAAAATTTAGAATTTTCATTTACGCCGGCAATGCAAATGCAGGTTGTGGAATCGGATGCCAATTGTACTGAAATATGGGAATGATTTTAATGGTTTTAAATTTGTTTGACTGCTGGCAATTTTGTTTTAAAGTATTTTATATGTAGAAGATTGTGGCTTCGATAGGTATTGCCTCGTAGTACTTTCAAATTCATAAACCTGTACTGTATAAAATATTTAAAAACCAAAATTGTCAGACATGAAAGAAATGCTTTGAAAATTAGTACAATTGGCAATGGTATTGAAAGTTTTTTGAATTTGCATTTGGACACGGATATTAAAACTAAACAACAAATTTTAATTGTCATATAATTAATTTGCCCCATGTATGATCGCAACACATACTTAACTCCCGGTTTATTCAGATCCAATAAAATTCTTACAAATCAACAAATTCCGCCAAGAGATCGTTTATTCTTACCTACAATAAAATTGCATAAAGGAAACCTCTGAGGATGGATTAAATTACATCAAGCCAAATTCCATCATTATGTAGTTGTTAAACCATATGAAATTGTGCCATCATCGTCTCCGGAGTCATCAAAATGAAATCGCCAGCATGAATCGACGACAATGTTAAAACCAAATCACGCAAAAAATTTGCCTTATAATTTATAATATTCATGAGAGTATACATCTATCATCATATAACTAAAGTATAAATTAATCTTCAAGTACAGTTGATGACGTCACAAGTTTCGAGCGCTTCCTGAGAGTTGAGCATTAAATCATACTTTTTCTACACAGAGAGTTTCTCTGTTACATGAGATGTTGATGCCAGTACTAGGCTCTATTCTGATAGGGTTATAAACGTCACCACGGTTACTATTTGACAGCAATGTGACAATTGTCACAAATCGGTATTCTGACACATTTTTTGGTGACAACAGTATCAAAAACTGTTACCTGCCAAAGAGGAGGTAACAGCGCGTGACAGCTGTTTTATTTGCCTGAAAGTTGATACAAAAACATTTTATCAATTCTTCAAGTAAAGAATACAAGCTTATACGGGAAAAAATAAACAATATATTTTGTACCAAATCGACAAGAGGGCACAATTAAATGGAGGAAGGACATTTGTTATTTTGTGATATGGAAATGGAACGGAAAGAAGAAATCACTTGCTTTTGCGCCAAATGTATTTGAAAATTTTGAACATAAATATCTCTGGTCTTTGAAGGGATATTGGTGAGTATTTTACCTGAAAAAAAGTTGAAGGTCTTGTCTATTATAGGAGCCTACCAAAAAAATATGTATAATAGGGCATTTTTTGAAAAAAAATAAATTTTTATCACAAAAGTGAGGTTAAAAAATCGTTTTTTTATTAGCTCCCAACGGGTTAATTAAAATAAATATGTTTATGCACTGATTTATAGAATTTAGAGAGACCTTTGTAATGATACCAATTTTAACCAGATCGAATTATAAATACCTGAGATATGAGCGATTATATACAAAGCGATTATATAGAGACTATATCTCAAGAAGTTGGACAGATCGCGGGTAGAAAAAACTTTTGGAACTCAGCGCAGAACGTTTTGTCGGTGGTGAAATTTTAGTGTAGCGCAGAGAGTTGGTGCTAAAGTAAATTACTTCGGATACGCAGCTGTATTCTTTTCGCTTAGAATCCCTTTATGTTCCTTGAGGATGGCAATAAAGCATTTTGTCTTTGCGGTGCGCTCCAATTTCCTAAGTAATAATGTATTAATTTTAATGCAATAAAACATAAATATATTATGTCCTTCCATTTTTTACCGCCTTTTGTTTTTATTTCTCTGCTTTTGACAACCTGTTATTGTGAGGTGAATTATTTGTTACGAGGCGAAGTTTTCGTTGTCACCATTGCCAGAATACGAGACGCAAACAATGGTGACAACTTTGTGACAATTTTGTGGTTACAATTTGATTTGATATACACAGAATAGGGGTGTAGGTGTTATAGAGTCTGCATATAGTATATTTAAGATACAGCTGTAAATATCGTAGTTTACGTACATTGTCAACGAGTGAAAGATTAGTTAACAGAATAACTCTGTGGTCACAAGGCATAATCTATTTTGACGTAGAATTCGTCTTACCTTACGGTATGAGGAGTCATGTCAGGTGTTTATTGTTGTAATCTTTATTTCATTGAATTTGAGGAAACGGCTAAATGAATTTTTTTAAAATTTTTTTTGTATGTAAATGAAGATGTTATCTTTCGTTTGATATACATTTCATATTGGTTGATATATTTCAAGTATTTTAATTTCTCAAATGAAAATTGTTTAAACACATACACTCAAACATATGTGTGGTGTTTGGTTGAGTGTTTTTGGTTGCTCAACATTGCTTAGGAACATGTATCTAGTAAAAAGTGAAACGAACAGCAAGCTAATGTTGCCTGGCAACATGTATCTGGTAAAAAGTGAAACAAACAGTAAGCTAACGTAATAAAGCTTTTTTGCGAAAGCTTCAATAAAGCTGTTGTAACATTAATTTTGAATTGTAAAGCGTAAAGCTTTCACACAACGCTCGAATGCTAATGCGAAGACTCGATAAGGTAAACCTTTTTTAATATTAGGGCGGCCCTCTCAACATTCGCAGAACTAATTTCAATAAAAATATTAATTAAAATACATAAATTAAATTAAGTTTAAAAAAATTGAACACAATATTTTTTTTTTTAAACGGACTTGAATCAAATGCCGTTGGTAAATATAAAAATTACAGCAGACAGTTGTCCGAGGTCTTCGGCCACGGACTGTCCCTGCAGGCTGTGTCAGAGACACGGCCATTAAGTTTAACGTAGAATACGCCATCCGATAAGACAGAAAACATATATAACAATAAATGATAAATAATATAAGCAAATGAATTTATTGTTATATATGTTTTCTGTCTTATCGGATGGCGTATTCTACGTTAAACTTAATGGCCGTGTCTCTGACACAGTCTGCAGGGACAGTCCGTGGCCGAAGGCCTCGGACAACTGTCTGCTGTAATTTTTTTTTACAACTGTTTAAGAGAGCGTTTTAAGGGATTAAGGATATTTGCTAATAAATCATTTCCAATATCTTGGTAACTACAAATTGAATTATTCATATTTGGATTGTATAGTGTACAGTTCGATATACATATAAAGCTCGATTCTCGAAAAATTTAATTTGAGCATAACTCGAGTTATGCTGTTATGCCTTGTCACCACAGAACTAACAGAAGAATTACTAAGAAAATAATGCAATGAACGAACTGTTAAATTTATGGGTACTACCAAAGTGAGAAATCTTTGAATGCAAAGCAGTGACCGGCAAAATCATACAACTTTTATTCTATCGTTGTGTGGGTGAGCTGCATTGAGAGAAATACAACAAACATTCGGGCGTATCCGAAAAAATATCGGTAAACAAAAAATCATACAGTTATTTCTCATGGAATATTTCTGACAGTGCAATGCAAAAGCAGTCAACCTCCTTTTTCGAATGCTCAAGTGAGATCGACTGATTTCGTTTGGCTTCGTTCAATGCGTGAGTTATGTTTCGTTTGTTAATACAATTCAACGAATTTCGATCAAGATGGTATTTATAAATTATAAAAGACTTTGTGTCAAGTAAGACAAGCTTATTAAATTTTTCACATTTTGTGTAGTCATTTAAGGGAAATTAATATTTTTACAGCATATTTCATAAATTGTGGAATAACTTTTTTGAAAGTGTGCTCTACCAAAAACGATGTACGAAAGTAGACAGCATGGTAGAATTATCTATCGGGTAAACGCATCAGCCCAGCTGATTTGTGTTTTTTCCATATATACCGTGGGTAAGCTGTCAAATTCGGTTTTGTTTATTTTTGTTTGTTAATACAGTTCCAAGAATTTTAATCAAAATGCAATTTATAGAATAGACTTGGTATCAAGTAAGACGAGCTTATTACATTTTTCACATTTTGTGTTCAGTGTTTTTCATTAGTCAGCTAATTTTGCCACCTTAACCACGGAGCTAATAATGCAACTACCTGATAGATAATTCTACCATGGTATATAGTCAAAATTTCTCTTTACTCAAATGCCAATAAACAAAACGTTAATCATTCTCTGCTCTCTCTCTCTCTTACTCTCTTCATTGTATGTTTCAATACACGAGCAGCCTTTTGAATAATGGTGATGAAACTATGAATTCTTTTCAATGTTGTAAAAGAATTTTGATAGCATTTCACTCTTATGAATCTTTAAAAATAACTTTGTTAAATGGTTTTTTTTCCTTTTTAAATTTTACAGAGATGAACCCGGAATGGATTGAACATAAAGCTTGAAATATTAAAACATATGAACCATCACATTTATTGCAGTACATCGTTATCCTTGTACTTAAGGACTTAAAACCGTAAGTTATTCAATTTATTTATGAATTTATGCGATCGATTATACTATAGTCTCGTATTAATTTGGTAATAACTAAATTAATTTTGGTAACAACTAACGTTATTCACAAGTTATACTTGAAGTTGTATTATATATATGATACAGTTTGTATTGTAGGAAATGCAACGATGGTCTTATTTTATGAAGAAAATGAATAGCATAATATAAAAATTAATGGTATGAATTAGTTCGATAATTTAAAGGGGTCGTAAAGCACAGGATTGATGTTGGGAAGTAGTTAAATTTCACAAAGAAGAAAGGTGTAACCAAATATGATTTGTAAAGGATACAAGGCTACTACAGTGCGGAAGAGGGTGTATTTAAAATGTATCCTTAATGATGGTGAGACCAATCACTGGAATATAACCTGCCACCATGACGTAAACTGAACAATTGTTTTTAGCTGTTAATCCCTTGTTATTTGTAAACAAACCTTGGAATGATCAAATTCAATTCTCTTGTTGCAGCAATTGTTTGTCGTAGGTCAAAGCCCCCCCTAATCCGGCGAGCTAAGGCTTTCAAGTATTCCAAGCACGAGTTAAGGTTAAACATATATAATATTACAAATTTGTAAAACATGCTGTTACATTGCATCCAAACAACAAAACTAGAGAGATTTTTCAGCGTGTAATAATGGTTTTGTGAAACCTTCAAAATGTCTAACACCCCTTTCACACTCGGCAAGTTACTTGCGCAAGTCAGTTTTTCAACTTTCCGAGTACAAGCAAGTCTGTACTCCAAATTTATTCCCCTATCCCGGCCTTACCTCTGCCATCAACAAACCAAGACTTGGGCAAGAGACTTGCGCAAGTAACTTGCCGAGTGTGAAAGGGGTCTTACTCTCAGAGTATTACTTATGGGGTTTGCCTGTCTATAAATTACACCTGGTTGCTGTTTTTGCTAAATCTTATTCGGTAAATTTGGTCAGAATGTTCATGGCTACAACTTTTGGGAGTATCTCACATCCTAAACTCTTTAATTTCAAATCTTATGAAGCGGTTTTGAGTTTACATATAAAGAGTGGGCTGGAGAAATTTGCCTGGAATAATAATTTGATGAGTGGCTGTCGGTAGTGCAATGGTAGTGTGCGCGGCTCTTGTGCTTGAAAACGTGGGTTCGATCCCTGCTCTGACCACCTTAAATTTCCTTCGACGGCGGTCAACTCCCTTAGCGACGGCGACACTATCGAGTATTTAGCCATGAAGAAGCTTCTCAAAGTATCGTTCGGAACCGGTGTGAAACTGTAGGTCCCAATCAATGAGTGTAAAAGTATAACGCACACTGGTTTGTGAGAACCTCTCCCTAATCCCTTCATGGGATGTAACAAGAAATCATTTTTTTAGTAATTGATGAATCGAATATCAGACAATACCCCTATCTTTGATTAAGCAAAGCGTTTAGTGTTTCTAAACAATTATAGCATGTGAATGTCTACTTAACCCTCTATTGCCCAACACCGCCTGTAGACGGCTTAAGTTCCTTACATACTTATTTGCTTTCCAAATTTTTTCTCGCTTTATTTGTCATTGTAGTTAGTTCGGGGAACCCCAAAAATTGAATTTGTTGCTAATACTTTCATTAGTTGTTACAGCCATTTGAAGTTGCAAAGTTGTGAAATTTGAACGAAATAAATATTTTGCAAAAAGTGTGAATTTCAAAAAATTAAAAAAAAATATAGACAGAAGTCGCAGTATTAAATTAAAATTATTGTGGTGTTGCTGATTGTACTAAGAACGGGAAAAAAACACTGAATCCCAAAAAAATATTTCCGCAAACTTTTTATACATATTTCTTGGAATATAGCCCGCCTAGAGGCGGTTTTGGGATAAAAAAAAAAAATTATTAGGTGAGTTTGAAAGTGGAACATTTCTAGACACATCAAATCCTAAAAAACGCTTTTAATAGATATGGATCATCCACAAAAGCGTAAAATATCAGCGCACTCTTATGAAGAGATTGCGAAATTTTTGAATGTGGTGGATTTCGATGATGATAATGACGTAGAAGACGATTTGGAAGACGGGTTGGACGATGATGTGTGCAAGACAGAGAGTCCTACTAACGAAGGAATTCATGAGGAGATTAATGGAGCGGTTAGCACGTCAGATTCCATGTTGGAATCGGAGATTTGTGTAACTCCTAGAGGAAGTTCGGCTTCAAAATCCCCTCGATCTAAGAAGCGCAAATATCCTGCTGAGCAGGATATCATTCAATATAAAGACAGCATCATAAGCGAATCAGGGGAATTTATTGGATCTGTTTTGGATATAGATCCAAAATCGCAGAATTTTGAGAAATTTTGGGGCGAACATCTCAAAAACCTTGATACACCCTTTAAGTGCTTCGAATGCTGTTAGGGCGACGGTATCATTGCCCACATTGTGGAGCAAACAAATGTATATGCCACCCAAAAAAATTTTTACGACTTCCTTTTCAACAACCAATTCGGAAGTGCGACAATATATAGGCATTTTGTTTTTTATGTCAGTTTTTCGCTACCCAAGCGTCCGTTCATATTGGGGCGAATACGCTTTCCCCACTATTCAGGACACAATCCCAAGAAATCGCTTTTAGCAAATACGGAGTAATTTGCATTTCAATGATAATAATAAGTTGCCCGACAAAAATGTTACTGACCGCGATCGCTTGTACAAAATACGACCAATATTGAATAATTTTAATGAAAGGTTTCAGTCCGTTCCAATGACTCATCGTTTATGTGTGGATGAACAGATGTGTGCAACGAAGATGAAGACATTCCTTCGACAATATCTGCCAGATAAACCACACAAATGGGGAATGAAACCCTTAGTTTTGTGTGACTTCTTTGGTTTTTGTTATAATTTCAAGATATATTGCGACGCAGGACACAATGATGTGCAGACTGGCACACCAGACCAGCGAACGTGGTCGTTCGTTTGTCACGTAATGTTCCAGATTTTAAAAACCATATAATATATTTTGACAAATATTACACGTCATTGCCACATCTTGTATATCTCAAAGCACGCGGAATTCATACATTGGGGACTATTCGTTCAAATCGCATTCCAGTGAAGAGCAACAAGTACACAAATCGACTTTTCATACATTTACTTGGCTTGGCCATGGTAAACGCCTACGTTTTGTTCAACAGAATCAACAAGCCTGACACTAATGACAGGCGATACCAGTTACTTCCGAGCAGAGGTCGCATATGTGCTTTGTATGCTGCAAAGTCCCTCGTTATCCAAAGGTCCAGGACGCCCACGCCAAACTCTTCAAAAAAATTAAAATATTGAAAAAATCGTATCTCCCTCCTGAAGATCTTCGCTACGATGGAGTCGATAATTTTCCACAGTTTTTATCACGTGTAAAAAAACCTGTAAGTTTCCTAGTCGCACCTCAAAAACTCAAATTGTTGTTACTTTTAACACAAAATAAAAATAATTTAGGCACTAGAGGGTTAAAATGGAAAGTTAACAGATGATATGTGCACAAATGCAAATTGCTAATGGCGAGTACCTCTGTGGGAAATTACGCCGAATATCTTGAAACACAAAGTGAAAGTTCCAGTGCCTTTTCCAATAGAGTGCTATTTCGTTGAGAATGAGAAGCGTTAAAAAATGGCTCCCATTATATCCCATAAAGGGATAGGGGAAAGCTTCTCGCAACCAGTGATTAGTGCGATATCATTTTTTTACAAAAAAGTCCAGCAAAATCTGAGAACTGGTAAAAATCGATTTTTTCAATAATTTGACTGGATACAACCATTTCATGGGTACCACTCAACTCAGTAGACTTACTTCTAACCGGTACAATTTACTAGAATATTGATGCAAGGATTTCATGCCAAAAGTTACAACAGGAAGTGGACGAATTTATTTACCCCGGATCTGCCGTGAACAGAAGTAATAACGTCAGCCTAGAAGTCAAACCAAGAATTGTGCTTCCAAACAGCTGTTATTTCAGGCTAAGCCTGTCTTGCTTTATGGGGATGAAACATCATGCTGATGAAACATCTTCGAGAGAGAAATGCTTCGAAAAATATATGGTCCTATACTAGACGATAGATGAACCAGTGGGGTTTTTATATTAAGCATCCGTGTTTAAGTCATTTAAATGAACAGTCAAATTTACCAAAAACTCCAACTCTGTAAGCCAGTCTGAATGGTCAAGTTCTAGCACATATTTAGCTTTCGATGTTATAAAATAAGGTAGTCGAAGACGTACGAACATAGGACGACCAAGACTTCGCTGGAAAGACCAGATGGAATATTACCTGCGAGAGCTTGGCGTTACCAACTGGTGAAGAAAAGTTGAAGTTCGATCCGGTTGGATGTTTTCCGTATATTTCCTTAAAACCCTCTGGGTTTTTTGAGGTGTTTGAGTAAGTTATTTCTTTTGACAAATGTTGTTTGGTTTTTTCTTTTGAGCGATGTCAAGTAGAAAGTGTAGAGTTTAATACCTTTTGTTTAATTTCACTCGAAAATAATATAAATTTAATTAACGTCCCCTAAGAAAGTAGTGGATTTCTGAAAGCCACATTTCGCAAAATTGTGGATAGTTTTGGCCGATATAACATGCGTATGTAAACAAAAAAATTTTGATTTTTAGGCATTGAAAAATCCACGCGAATATGTTGAGCAACCTCAAGATGGATTCATAGACGGTGAACGCATAAGCACAGCTGATTTTCTTTGTTTACATTGCAAACCACTTTCGAACTGTCATTATAATCATCACATGTATTATGATTTTGTATGTATTTGTTTACATTTATTGTACGTACACGCTAAAAAAAACCGCCTCTGTAACATGTTCTCCCAAACATATTCTGCAGGAGCCATGTATATGTTTGGAACACGCTGCAACCATTTATATGTTTGCAAGTCACAAACTCAGGTGTATTTAAATGCAAACATTAGCATGTTTACTGACATGTTTACTGAATATTTACGTGGAAACGTATGCGTGCTTCATCCCAAATAACCATATACTTACGTGGAAGCATTCGCGTGTTACCCCCAAACCTCCATATACTTACGTGGAAACATATGCGTATTTTCTCCCAAACATAATAATATTTAAAAACGAATTATTCTTTCTTTCCTGGTTTATTATAATTAATTTTAGCAATATATATCCACATTTACTTATATAAATAATTAATACAAAAAATTAAAATAGTTAAATAATTTTTACACTTACTTGCATTAAATGCATTACATATTTGTTTTGTTTTGAATCTGCTGCTCCGTTGTGTCGTCCTACTTCGTTGTCTCTCACGGTTTTGTCTTCAGAAGGTTTCAACTATAAGTTGGTTATCACTATGCGGTGGTACACGAACAATATACTTATATACAAATCTAGTTCATGCAAGAGAAGCGCGTATTAATTAGTTGTGGGCAGAAAAAGGGATTCACGTTGTTGCCCTTCCCAGTTTCTTTCCTCAAAATCGTTTCTCAATTTGGTAGCACACATAAATATATGCGAAACACGCACACAAAAACCAAATCAACATCACAAACCATTTAACCGTCCGAGCGTTTGTTTACTCTTCTTTCACTGATCAAGCGCTTTTGATATCCTGTCTGATGAACCATTGACGACTGAATACATGACATTAAAACGCAATACATCACGCGCATTCAGGAATATTTATGAATCACTGACTGAGAGAATAATGCAAAAATACAGATACATACTTACAAGATATACACACTCGTTGACCATCTTTTATTCTCTTGTCTCGAGAGAGCATAAACAGTGCAACAAACACAGCTGTATTTGTATCACAAACAAAGATATATTTGGGTCGCAAACACATATGTTATATCATATTAATCATTGTGTCTCAAACATATAATATTGTATAGGAAACATAATGCGTTTGGGCACAAGTATATTATATTTGCGACAAGCTCCAGACCCATGTTATATTTGCATCCAAACAACAAAAAACGACAGATTTTGCAGTTTGTACGGTATTGGATTTGACACAACGTAAGTGAGAAGTAAAAACAAAATGTATGTTGTTGAGGCCATCAACTACAACAACATCTCTTGCGTCTACCATGAGTAATTTTTATCATGGATTAATATTCCTCTCGTGTTACTGTTTGCTGCCCAGTTTGGTCTGGTGGTGCCATTGGCTCATTTGCCTTTGAAAATTCAGCTGTTAATGCGTCTACCGTCAACGAATTAAGATATCGTGATTTTTGTTGCTGATATGGATGTTGACGACATGTGGTTTCATTCAGCCAGACGGTGCGACATGCCACACCGCCAATGAATCAATGAATCATTGAAGACAACATTCGGCTTGAAATTGCCGAGAGAGGGTCACAATTATGCCGAAATGTCATCGAAAATTTCAAGATATAATTTATCATTCAGAAATTGTAGACCCTCTACTACTTACTAAACGGGGTTTTCAACAGAGACGCTACAAAAGTAAATCGATAGGGACAGCAAACAACGCCATATTTTCTCCCGCTCTTTTAACATTTCTCTTCAGTAAGGTTCGCCATTTCATCATGGAAAGATATACGAGCCAACAACGAGTCGAAATTATTAAAATTTACTACCGAAATTTGGAGTCAGTGGCCTCAACTTTGAGAGCGCTATGTCCAATTTATGGTCCTCATAATCGTCCTACCAGATCAACAATTGAGCGTCTAGTGGAAAAATTTGAATCCACAGGCACAGTACAAAATGTTCCCGTGCCAGTGAGACAAAGAAGTGCCCGTAGTGTCGAGAATATTGCTGACGCTGAGGCTTCAGTTCAAGAAAGCCCAAATGTGTCTCTCACACGTCGTTCTCAAGCGTTGGGAATCTCTGTGACGCCGTTGTGGCGAATTTTGCGAAAAGATCTTGGCCTACATCATTACAAGATCAAATTGACGCAAGAACTGAAGCCGCTTGACCACCATAAGCGTCGTATGTTCGTGAATTGGGCTGAGCAACAACTTGAAAATGATTCGGATTTTCATCGGAAAATCATCTTCAGCGATGAGGCTCATTTCTGGCTGAATGACTTCGTCAATAAGCAAAATATGCGTTATTGGTCAGACAGAAATCCACACGTAATCCATGAGTCATCATTGCATCCCGAAAAAATTACGGTTTGGTGCGGTTTATGGGCCGGCGGCGTCATTGGGCCGTTCTTCTTCCGTGATGATCAAGACCGGCACATTACTGTGAATGCGAATCGCTATCGGTCAATGATAACCGAATATTTTTGGCCCCAATTGGATAATATGGACTTGGAGGACATGTGGTTCCAACAGGACGGCGCCACAAGCCACACAGCGAATGTTACAATCAATTTATTGGAAACCAAGTTTGTTGAACGTGTTATCTCACGAAATGGCCCAGTCGATTGGCCGCCTCGGTCGTGCGATTTGACGCCGTTAGATTATTTCCTGTGGGGCTACGTCAAGTCTATGGTCTATGCCAACAAACCAGCGACGATTGATGAACTTCGTACGAATATCGAACGTGAAATTGAAGCAGTATCTGCCGATTTATGCTTAAATTGGGTTCAGCAACGAGTTCCATTCATAATGGCATCGAACGTACTTTCACAGGAATAAAGAATTTCATTGGTATCTAAAACCGGTTTTGTTTTATTTAAAAAAACTTTTGTAGCGCTCTTATTGAAAAACCCTTTATATATTAATAAACGGATGATAAATTTCCAGTGAAAATGTGTGTTTAATTTGCAGTTGCAGTGTAACAATGGGAAGACAACATTTTTACTAATAAACACAAAAACAAAAAACAAAATTATGTCATTCCAATGAAGTAACTTCTTTCTGTACATGCAACGAAGTGCAATGTGCCGATTTTCAGCATACAAGAATCCACATTTGCATTTCAATTGATATCCTGTTTGTCGAAAGAAAAGTACTTGTGTATGCATTGTCTGTCACTAATGTTGAGATTGTTCGTACAAATGCAATGTCTACCATAACTCAATGCACGGCTGGCAATCAATGCGTCTGAGTTCGAGTCCCGATTGGGGAGAAGTTGGTAAACAGGATCAAATCAAATCAAATTGGAAATCTAGTACTTGTGTGTTATAATTTCAAGCGAATAAATTGATTTTCGGATATGTAAACAATAGAAAGTAGACGTCGATTCAAAAAAAAAAAAAAAAATCTTCAGTATTTTGCCGACATTTACAAACAACTTCCAAAATCAAATATCGATAAATTTTCCCGAAATCCTTAGCAAACACATTTATAATTCACACAACACTGTGGTAACACTGTGGTTAAGAGTTAGTGGTGATATTTGTAATGTATAGGAATTTAAGTTACACTCAAAAAAATGTGTTAAGAAAAGACTGCTGCAGTTTGTTAATTCAGCAAACAAATGGAGTTTGTTTTAGTTAATGTTTGAGTAGTTCATACTACAAGCTTACGAGGTCAGGAACATTTTTCTGGAGGAAAAATGGTTGATGTTTATGGTTGATAATCGACAGTTCAGTCAAGCACTCTCACTGGCATAACTAGTTTCGAACCCAGTGACAAGTTCATCATCAGATGCCTAACAACAGTGGCTGAACTGATACTATCGGTAGATCATTAATCGTGTATGTACAGATTGTACTATACAATTTACAGATGCGAATTAGTATCGATCGAAGATCCATTCTAGCAGTAGTGCAGTTCTTTGAGGCGAGTTTTAATCTAAATCACAGAGTTGCATTTTCCTGTGAGTATAGCTTTTCTTATGACCGGACCAGTGTCATTTACGGTTTTGAATTTGAGTTTTATTAAGGATTTTGTTATTTTTCTTTTAGCAAACAGTTTGTTCGGAATTTTATCAAAATTGTAAACAGTTTATTGCGATAATACTCATTTGGTAAAACATCAGACAAATTGCCTGTTGATATCTTTGACTTAATAGCTTTCAAACTTTATCTGAACTTTATCTTAATATATGTACTGATTAACTTAGAATCAATTGAACGACACTCGTCTGTCCATGTATTATTGTGATTTAAGTCAAACTTTCAAGTTGAAAACGATTTAAAACAAAATTATGTATGTAGCATTTGATTGGGCCAAGGACGAACTCATTTTAAAATGGGCTAACTTGATCCACGTCTTAATTCATCTCGTCTCACAAACTGGACAATAAGGGGTCTGGCCATTGTTATACAGGGTGATTCAGGAAGTTCCGGACAAATTTCTCCGGCGTATTCCTTGGCTCATTTCATGAAGAAAAGTCCACTAGGACCATGTCCGAAAATGCAAGGGTGCGAAATGGCAGCGGGTTCAAAATTTTCGGATTGTCGGTCGGAGGGTAGTAGGGTAAAGTTGCTTGTTGGAAAGGTCTTTAAGAGGCCTTTCAGAATCAATAACAGAACAGCAGAAAAAAAGTAAAATCGCCGAGATACAGAGCTTTCGGAAAAAATGGAAAAAATAACATAACCTCAATTTTCTCAGCCAGATGGCAGGTAACTTATGTCATATATGATAGCCATATCTCTTACCTTCCAGAGGTGTTACCGTTCCAAAGTTATGACCATTTTTATACCATGTTATGACCACATTTATGCCTATAAATACTACTTAACATCTTAAGCGTGTTAATTTACAAAAACAAATAAACAAACATTTTTGCATTTCTGTAAAATTGTCATAACTTTGGAAGGGTAAGACCTCTGGGCTTCGTTTAGGTCATTTTGGAAAGGTAAGAGGTATGGCCAAAAAACAAAAGTTACCTGCCATCTGGCTGAGCAAATTGAGGTTAGGTGAATTTTTTTTTCCATTTTTTTCCGAAAGCTCTGTATCTCGGCGATTTGACTTTTTTTCTGCTGTTTGTTTATTGATTCTGAAAGGCCTCTTAAAGACCTTTCCAACAAGCAACTTTACCCTACTACCCTCCGACCGCCAATTGTTAGTAGTGCGAGAAGTTTAGGAGTTATTTTTGATAATAAGCTGACATGGTCCGACCATATTAAATCTGCAATTGGTAAAACATACGGATTTGTTGGCGAAATCGTTTCTTGTCCCCACTTTATTGTATGGCTGCGAACTGTTCTCAAGTTGCAAAAGAGATTTGTTTAATAGGCTTAGACACCAGCTGTGCTGATCATGATTGATACTAAGACTTCAGAAGTAACAAATATTTGCCGACTGCATCGAAATTTTGGAATTTTAATAAATGTGTTATTTATATCGATCCATGTTCAGATACATCTGACCTAAAACTATTTGCTATTATTTAAGTACAAACTGACAGTGAACACAAAGTAATGCAGGCTAATAAAATATGCACGCTGAAAAAACCCTCTTCTTCATACTTGTCGCAAATATAGTATACTTGTGTCCAAACACATTATGTTTACCACTCAATGTTACATGTTGGAGATACAAAGATTAATATGTTATATTATAGGTTTTTGTCACCCAAATAGGGCTTTGTTTATTTGAAACTCCAGACAACAAAAACGTGGAAAAAAGCAGCAGATCTTCAATTCAAGAAAACAACACTTACACATAAGTATATGGAAGTTCCAAATATATCGATGGTTCCTGCACAATGTTACAGGGGTTTCGGCGTATTGTTGTAACATTAGTTGCTACCATAGAAAAAATCAAAGAGCTAATAGCTCTTATAGATTTTAAAGACTTAAAGGGTACTGACAAACCAATAAATGGAAGCGAAACAGGAAGTTAATGGAAATAACATAGCTCCAAGAATTTTAACTATTTGCCAAGGATATAAATTAAGGAAACTTTATTGATTTATTTTATTTTTTAGTTATTTATTAATTTTATTTGTTTTACTCACTTATAGTGATATGGATATACTCCTACACTTCGGTTCACTTATATAAAGGCACTAAAAATTCCGTATTAAGCAGCCTGTATCTTTTGGAATTTGTAACCGATGGCAGAGTTTTAAAACGACAAAGGAAGCTAGACATCTTGAGATATAAAAAAAAATCATGATAATGGTGGTTTCTTAGCTAAAGAACTTTTTTCGAGCAATTTATAAAAAAGTCAAAAAGTGTGATATTTTTTTGGGTTACTTGATTAAAACAACACTTTAATTAATTTTAATGAAAAACAGTTTTTCTTGTTTTTTGTTTTATTTGTCTTTATTTAAGAACTATTAATAATGGGTACAACCCCCTTTGTTTTTAATAGCTTCAAATATACGGGTTTTCATTGAGAGATAAAGAGAATTTATGTAATCCAACGAAATTTGATTCCAAGCATCCTTAATGGCTTGAATTAGTGACTGCTTGTCATCAAATTGTCTACCTCCTTCGTAAGACCTTACGAGATAACCAACCTCAGACATTTTCGATAATGTTTAGATCTGGCAAATGGGGTGGCCAGTCAAGAATATTAACATGAACTCCTTTACTACTCTGGCGTTGTGTATAGGGGCATTATCCTGTTGCAATATCCAAGATATGGGACCAACTGGTTCACTGAACTTCGGAAAAGCCGATTCCAATAACGTTTTATAGCTTGCACCAGTCATTTTTGCACTTTGAAATTCAAGATCGATGGTGCCATAGTACGTAATAACACCCCACACCACAACGCCGCCATCTCGGCTGGGATGTCGGTTTAAAAAACGCTTTTCTTTGCGCAGATCATGGAAATAATAGTTGTAGCCATCAGGCCCATCCAAATTAAGAAATTCAAGAAAAGATTGAAATTTATATAAAACCCTTTTAGATCTCCATCAGAATGTCCCTCTACTAGCAGAAAAGGTTGTACTGTTAGTCTAGAGGAATAGTAGTTTGCAACAAGTTCTTCTAATCGTAATGAACTTTCCTGTGCCTCTGCAATCGTAGCTTTTGTGAAGCATTTTCCGGAAGAGTTTTTGAATCTTGTTGAACATGGAAGAACTCCGTTAAGTAGAGTTGCAATTATAAAGTCTTGAGCTTCTGAAAAAATAATTACATGGTAAAGTTTATGTTTGTAAAACCTTATTTGAAAAATTAGTACCAATATTTTGCGTGGTCTTAACAATCTGGAAAAGTTCCTTGCAATAGTCGTTGCCCAGTTCAGTTTTATAGAACTTCTGAATTCTTTCCTTAAAGTTGCACCATTTAGAATATAGCATGTGCTCTTTACTTGGATATGACTTGTTGAAATCTTGCTCTATCTAATATTAAAATCGATTTCAGCAAAATCATAAAATCACAAAAAATTTAACTTACCAAATATGGGCTTCTGGCATCAGTATATATAGGCGGAGCCTTTTAATTCAATATTGCTTAGCGTCTTCAGTTCTATGTATCGTATGCTAAATTTTCTCTGCCATTTCTCGACTACTTCATTCCAATTCGACGATTACTTCATTCCATTGGCACTTAAAGCATTGCTTAGTCGAGATTAGGGATGCTAAACGGGATTGATTTTAAAAAATCCCGGGATTCGGAATTTTCGAAATCCCAATCCCGGGATTTTCGGGATCACGGGATTTTCCGGGATTTCGGGATTTTTTTTGGGAACAGGTTTATTTTACGGCTTACACCTCTAATAACAACAACCACAAGGGGGGTAGAATAAATAAAACTCGGGGTAAATGCATAGTTTCGGAGATATGGGTCCCGAAATTTCGGAAATGTGACAGGGTTTTGGCGTTAACGTACCGTGTAAAGCCATTGATATCAGTTTTTTGTATAAAATAATTCAAAACAAACTCATAAAATAATGTAATATTTTTTGATAACTCGCTTAGTTATCGAGTTATCGGATGTTGACATTTAGAAAAATTATCGAATTTCTTTTTACTTTTCTCCAGAAAACACAAAAATTATTTTTAAAACATCGTGCGATTTTTCGAATATGTGTTTTTCAAACAAAAACAAAAATTATTTTAAAAAAGTTTTAAATTTTTGTTTGAAACATCCGATAACTCGATAACTAAGCGATTTATCGAAAAATGCTACATTATTATTTGATTTTGTTATGACTTGTTTTATACAAAAAAGTGATACCAATGGCTTTACACGGTACGTTAGTGGAAAAAGTATCCGAAATGTCGGGCTCCATAACTCCGAAGCTATGCATTTGCATTATGATTTTGTTATTTAACTTCCTTTGCTTAAAATAATATTTTCTACCCGACGCAATAATTGTTGTAATTTTTGGAGAGTAAGCCGTATAAGGACGAGGAAACGACGAAACACCTTCTCTTGGATTGCCCTGCTCTGGCAGGACTGAGAAGAAGGATATTCGGAACACATCTAGTTAGCACCGTAGCCCTACAGGATATTCCTGTAGGTCTTATAGACAAATTTATTGAAAGGCCAAATTGGCTGGACGACTAGTCAATAGTTGCTATGGACGAAACTGCTGGTATCACAATGGGCTTCTTTAGCCTAAGTGTGCTAGACAGCGTGCTGTCTTGCAGCCTTTTCAGCCAACCAACCAAGCCGTATAATAGGCATACATATTCCAAAATTAACATAGGTTAAGATGTGTTATTCAAGCTTTTGTAGAGCCGCCATTGGTTTTTAAACCCTTTTTGCACAATTTTCATTTTGCTTGCGGTGCACCTTTCGACTCTTCCAAAAAATAACACCACACTGAACTTTTGTCATTGTTTTTAGTTTTATGTTTTCAAAATTAATAATAATCCTGAAAAATCCCGGGATTTACTTATTAAAATCCCGGATTCATCAATCCCGAAAAATCCCGGGGTTTCGGGATTTCCCGTTTGGCATCCCTACTGTATAATCAACTTCACAAAATTCTTCTGGCGCATCTCCCGATGCTTCTTTCATAATATCAACTGAGCCGCTTAATATGTCCTCTCTATCTAAATATTGCAGGCTATCAAAAGTAACCATTGCGTCTACACTAATATATTAACACTTGTTGCTTAACCATAGACAAAAAGCTAACTTACCTTTTAAATAAGGGAAAGTATTGGACAATTCAACCTCTTCCAACCATTCCATTAATTTGTTTGTATTTTCTTCATCTTCCGATGTATGAAACAATTTAATTCATTTCTTATCATCCCTTCAAAGTTGTACCTTTCTTGGGTTGAGAACAGAACTTAGAAATGTTGCATCTTCTCGCATTTGTATTACTCCTTTTGTTTTTGAGCCTGTTTTATTTACCTCGCTAAACTAATCATGTCGACACTTTATATGGAGACCTAAGCGGCTCTTGTGCATAAGAACGTGGGTTCGATCCCTGCTCTGATTACCTTAAATATCTTTCGACGGCGTTCACCTCGTTTAGTGACGGCGACACTATCGAGTACTTGGGCATGAAAAAGCTTCTCAAAATACCGCTCGGAACCGGTGTAAAAATGTAGGTCCCAATCAGTGAGTGTAAAACTAGAACGCGCACAACTCACTGGTTTGTGCGAAGCTCTCCCTAATCCCTTCATGGGATATAACGGGAAACTGTTTATTAATTTTTAAGCGATATTCAAGTGGTTGATGATTTCGCTAACTATAGAGTATTTTGGAAAATACGAGAAGCACCTAGGTGGCACGTGAAACCATTTAATGGTTGGAGAGTTGGGATTTCGTATAAGTACACGAGCATCATCACATTTTGAGACAGCCGGTTATGAAACGCTCTAATAGTACAGTTATTGAATATCCACCCATTGCGCAGTGTTAGGTTTTGTACTGCCATTGTGGTAATTCAAAGCAACATATGGAAATTCAAACCACACGAATTTAAGTAACGCTTGGAATCTGCGACACTCGCAAAAGTGCTAAAAATATTTGTTACCGGTAACACTGCAATAGTTTGGGCAATCATTGACCCACTCCTGCATTCCATCAACATAGCATCAACCATATTTATGTACATTGGACCATAGCAGCCTATGTGATGAATGACCTACACTTGCTCACACTTCATTGCTCCCCTCATTAAGATTTACCAAATACAATTCTCGCCATGGACTGCGGTGACTCGGCACGCAGTCACGCATGGCAGAAAACTGAAACTGCGATCTTTATTGAGCGCCTCATTATTTGTTTGCATACAGATGGCACAGTTTCTTAAATGTTCGGCGAATTTCCAACTAGTATAGACGGCAGTTGGTTGGAAGAGTAACCTCGTGGTCATTCTAGTGAAAAATTATGTAGGCTTACGAAAAATTACGTCTACCACTAATAGAGTAATACGAGAAATATGCCGGGAAAGCTGTTAAAGCGCATATACATATGTTGGAGCAGGAAGAGAGAGAGAGAGGTGGGGAGTAAATATGCTAAATGCTTAATGGAAACATTCATTAGTAAACTCTCCCGGACGATGGATGAATGAAAGGATGTTTGCCCAACCTGAATGGACTTATTAACCGTACGTATGTGGGAAGTGAGGAAAACTTTATTGCAGAAAGCGGTAAAGATAAGGAGTAAATGACACTCGATATTTGAAGTACTCGTACGGTCAAAGGGAACGGAAAAGGGGATGTATTTTCACAGATAATACTGCAAACACTTAATCGCATCAATACTTAAAGGCATCGATATTTAATTACATCAATACAAACTGTGCAGGAAGGACCACAAGGATGCGAGGGTTTCAACATTAATTAAATAAGATCTTTAATTTGCATTGGACTTAAATTTGCTGCCCTTATGTAATACAATTGTACCAAGATCATTACGTATATTCGCAAACGAATTTCAGCATTTGGTGTTCAGTTAATGCAAATTCATGGTTGTGAAATCCGATGCCGATTCCAATGAAATTACACTAGGTGTTAGATCAGTTTTAGTTGTTTTTTTACATTGCATTAGAAAGGGACCATCCATAGGAAAAGGGACCTTAGCGTCCCAAAATCAAAATCCATTTTTTTGGATTTCCTAAAACTACACATGATTCTGAATAAAAAGACACCTCAATAACCCAAAAATTTCAAAAATTAGATTAATTCGTAGGATTTATAGAGCTAACATCACAAGACGCTTCCACCATTGCTGCAGAAATAGACAAATTTTTGATTACCAACGAACTCACACCAGAATATTGCGTTGGATTTGAATTCGATGGCTGTTCTACAATGGCAGGTTAAGTATACCCGCGCAAAATATTTCTATTGCTCTAGCCACAAGCTGAATCTTGTTGTTAATGACGTAAACTTGGTTCCAGAAATAAGGAATACTATTTCGACGACAAAAGATGATATCAACTTTTTCCGCGAATCAACAACCCGTAGAAATTATGCTCCTAATATATCACGCTTGTGTGAAACAAGATGGTCGGAAAAGTATAAGGCAATCAGAAAATTTTCTCAACATTTTACTGATATTGCGAAAGCTTTAGACAAGCTGTCAATAGAAGGAAACTCAAGCACAAGAAAGTCTGCATACCAGTTGTATTCTGCGGTGACGAGGCCAGTGTTTATCGTTGCCTTAATGACAATTACAAAATATTCGGCGTTACTGGAACCTACATTAAACATTTTGCAAGCAAAGTCGATAGATTTCATAGCGGTTGCTCAGCACATTGAAAGTATTTTGGGCGTGCTTAAAAATGATCGTATAAATGCGGATGGAATCACAAGAAGAATTGATGGGCAAATCGCGTATGATAACAACCGATCTAGGAGTAGAAATGTCTCTGCCACGTTTCGCTGAAAAACAACAAAAAAACAGATGTAATCCTCCAGCAGCCAATGAAAATGAATACTGGCGACGATCTTTAATTATACCGTATCTGGGGACTCAGTAACGACCTCTTTGCAAGTACGATTTTCGAATGAAAACACTCCAGCTTTTGCGCTTTCTAGATTGCACCCATTAAAAATAAATAAATGGTTTCCCATTACATCCCATGAAGGAATCGGGGAGAGCTTCTCACAATCAGTGAGCTGTGCTCTTTCTAGTTTTATACTCACTGATTGGGACCTACAGTTTTACACCGGTTCCGAACGGTATTTTGAGAAGCATTTTCATTGCTAAATTCTCGATAGTGCCGCCGTCACTAAGCGAGGTGACCGTCGTCGAAAGAAATGTTTAAGGTGGTCGGAGCAGGGATCGAACCCAGGATTTCCTGTACAAGAGGCGCGCACACTAACCATTGCACCACCGACGGCCACGATTGCACCCATTGCATATGGTTAAATACTCTAGTGAAGAGGTACATAACAACTCGAAGCATTTCCAAAAGATATATGGTCTAGATATCGGTGGTGAATTGATCCTGTGGTACAATCTGTGGAAGAAAAAGAATTTATGCGAACAAGACTTGAAGAATATTGAAGTTATTGACCTATTTAAGGATACAAACGAATTTCTACCTTCGATAACGAAATGTATTTCTATTTTGAGTGCCCTACCATGCACAACAGCGACTGTGGAGCGTTCCTTTAGTACACTTCGTAGAGTCAAAACGTGGTTGAGGAGCATGATAGGAGAGGAAAGGCTTTCCGGATTATGCCTCATGAGCGTGCACAGAAAATTTGTCAATGAGAACCGGAAGATGAAAGAAAAGGAAATAGTTGAAAAATTTGCAGAAAATCCGAGGCGTTTATTACTACTGCATTATAGAAAAAAAACTTTTTCTTTTTTAAATTAGAAAGGTATCAAAATTAAATTTTTTTTGGAAAATGTACATTTTATTGCAGCTTATATTATATAGATGCAACAACTTACGTACCCAATAATTTTTTTTTTATTTATGTTTTTTTTTTAAATTATTTACATATTTTTTTTGTATAATATAAAAGCATGTTTTTCACAAAAGTTTTTACTGTAAATAACTATTACTTTTTTACTGAATGAAAAATGTTCACCTTGCTATTTAAATACACATGAAAACAAAACATTTAAGAAAATAAATATTAATACTTTCGCTACGGAATTACCTGCATTTATTTTATTTTATTAACAAGTATTTATTTATTTGAATCCCTTCCTGGACACAAGGCATGAAGCATTATATTGCAGCACAGGAGTTATCGTTGTAAGGCAACGATTATTTCAAGAGAAAAATATATCAAAAAATAATATTTTTTTTTGCTTGTAAATATAATACCATTTTCTATTAAAGTTGAATTTTTAATAGAAAACTATTATGATTAAACCACGTAAAAAATATTGAGAAAAAAAACTGCCCCCCCCATATTTTCATCCTGGCTACGCCCTTGGTTACATATGATTTAACTCGTTACAATTGGTTTTAAGAAATTTTGCGGAAATGAATTTAATGTAATATGAGCAAATTAATTGCAGTTACAATTTTGACATTTAAATGTAACCTGCGTTCATGTCAGCCAGTTTTGCCCAAAAATCAACCAATGTCAACTTATTTTTGTCAAAAAATTTATGCACGTGTTCGTTAGTGTGTGAACAATAAGTGCGTTTAGAACATATTATGATAAAATGAGACGATTCGGAGTAATTTGACTTACCATGTAGGTTACAACTGTGACCTCAAAACCGAGGGACAAAATTCAAAATTGTTGTTTTTTTTAGTAAATATAGCGATTTGACACTGCAGCGAACAAAACTGCTTTATTCCTTAAGAGTTAAACTACGACTTTTCACTTGTCACTATTTATTTCAACGTTTTCTGTCACAAATATCATTAGCTTTTCATTCAGGTTAGCGCTAAAGAGAGGCCGCAAAGGGAAAGGTAACGGAACTTTTTTTCAAATTTCATTGCAAAATATCGTTTTAAATGACTTTATACTTATATCTCATTGTTCATTATTAATTTCTTAACATTTCTGATAGCTTCTTTTATTTTCGGAGAATCGCCCATATACTTGTCAGGAAGATATTTCAGGGCTCCTTGTTGGACTAGACGTGGTGGTGCTATTGATAGCGACGCCAAACTTGCTTGCGTCACCGTCCAGCGGCTGTCTCCGGTCTTAGAAACAATATTGCAAAATACAATACAATACATATCAATGATATACGATCAAATTCGTGGTTCCAATTTGACACAGAACAGTCAAAATACTTAGTCAGTCATTGTTCGAAAGATAAAGGAAACCGACATGGAGGTCCTTGGCGAGAAAAGATATGTGAATTAACCTTGGATTAGTGCAGAATCTTGGACCGAAATTCGAAATCGTGAGCGGCTGCAGAATATTCGTCTACAATCGAAGATACGAGGGCGGAGCAATAAGTCCGTGACGTTTTGAACTTCCCTCGTAGTTATATGAAATACAACACTGTTCCCATCAAGTACCACCTGTTAATAGACTACTGTCAAATTTTTGAGCAAGTCCCGTCATTTACTTTGCGTTTAACAGCTGCTAAAAACATACAACCTCGTGCATTTTTTTAAAAATGGAAAAAAGGGAATTTCGAGTGCCCATTAAACATTATTTTTTGCGAAAAAACCGTCAGTCAAACCAAGGAAAAGCTTGATAAATACTATGGGGGCTCTGAACCATCGATTTCAATGGTAAAAATGTGGTTTACTGACTTTCGTTGTGGTCGCACAAGTAGAAATGAAGCTGAACGTTCTGGACGGCCAATTGAGGTCAATACACTCGAAAATGTCGAAAAAATCCACGATATGGTGTTGGCCGATCGAAGAGTAAAAGTGCGTAAGACGGTTGATGCGGTAGGCATTTCATGTGGTCGTGTGGTTTCGATTTTAAATGATCAGTTGGGTTTACGAAAGCTGTCTGCAAGATGGGTGCCGCGTTTGCTCTCAATTGACCATAAACACACGTGTGTACTCTGAATGGCAAAATTTCATGAATTGGGATATTCTCCGGATTTAGCCCCCAGTGACTATTTCCTATTTCCAAAACTTACGAAATGGCTCGGTGGAAACGGATTTAGCTCCAACGATGAAATTATTGATCAAACAAATGCCTATTTTATGGACCTCTAAAAATCCTATTTTTTGGAAGGGATATAAAAATTCGAGAAACGTTGGACTACGTGTATTGAGTTAAAAGGAGATTATGTTTTCATGTGTTTCTTTCAAAAGTTACGGACTTATTGATCCGCCTCGTGCTAATGTTAAAGAGACAGATAAAATCAGTCTATCGGCAATAAGCACGTGGAGTGGCTTATATGATCCGTTCATATTACGACAATTATCTGAACAATATAGCGGAGGAAATCGAAAAGCTGATAATACAGGTTGTGTACTCTTCAATAAAAAAGCTGAGCGGCAACAAAATCAGGAGTACTGCCTCGTTAAAAGCTAATAATGGCACGGACTTAACATCACGAGATCATTACGACACAATCTAGACTTCCGCACGATGAAGATCAGTGTACCCCTTCGGCAGAATACTGACGTCGCAACCCGAAAAGACATATTTCAACGGGACTGAGTACAATGAAGCATCGCAAATCATTTGGTCCTGATAATATTGCCGGGGGACAGATGCCAGATGTCATTACGCCGGTCATCAGAAGTGCATGGATACCATGGAGAACAAAATCCCTATGAAGTGGAAAGAGAGAGTGGCTATCACTATTCCGAAAACAGGTGATCTAACGCTGTGCAGGAACTGGAGAGGTATTACAGTGTTATTTGCCATAGGCAAGGTATTGGCGACTCTTATTCTTCAGCAGATTGTCCGGAAGGAGCAGGCTGGTTTCAGGCCTGGTCTTTCGTGTGCCGATCATGTGAACACACTCCGTATAATCATATAACTATCCATTGGACTACGCTTTCCTCTGTTTCGTAGTCTTCGAACAAGTGTTTGTACAGCATAACTAAATGTGGCCCACCTTAATCAAAAAGGATAATAACTGTAGAAAGATGCAGCGTATAAAGTTCGGTTTAAAGGGAAGGAAAGCCAACCTTTTACCACATCTGCGGGATTTGGACAAGGATGTGTCTTGTCCCCCACATTTTTTCTTCTACTTATGCATGAGGTAATGGAGGCAACTAATGCAAGCACCGTTCGGCATTCAGTGGAGTATGTATGAACATTTACATGATATCGACCACGGAGATGATTTATGTCTTACGGCCCACAAATTTGATGACATCGAGCCCACCCAGACTCTCAGAAAATGCAAAATAATTATGAATGAATATAAATATAAAGAATACAAAGCTAATGCGTATTCGAAAATATCGGAAACTCCACTAACACTTGATGGTTCCACGTCCTCGGATTCAATCAACTATTTTCGATGCATGATTTCCAAGATGGATATAGGTGATCGTATAAATGTTGCACTCCTAAACCTGCACAAAATCTTTCGCAAAACAAAATATCGGATTGGACAAAAATTCGAATATTCAATGTCAATGTGAAGTTTGAACTGATGTACGCTTGTACTACTTGGAGCTTGACGAAGCAGACACTGAGGGAGGCCAAAACGTATGTCAATGATTGTCTGAAATGAATACTCCGTATCTACTAGACAATTTAGACAATTTTTAATGAAGTACTTTGTAACTCAGTAATCTATATTGCGTTTTTGGGAGGGGTAGAGTTCCTCTAAAGCTATTGGTGTCTTTGTCAAAACATTTCGGGATGGTTCAAGCTTTATGTTTTTGCTGAGACAGTCTGCAAGATTTTTGTTCCAAATGATATATTTGACTTCCAAAATCGACCGACATAAAACAAATGCGTCTAAAATAAGTACAATGTCGATAGTATTTAATTTGTTTTGGAATTTGTATTCGTTTGACGTAATTCAAATTAAACAACAAATGATAATGCCCAAAATTTAGTTCGCTGACTAGTGATTTGTATTGTTACGAATTTACTAAATATCCTTTTAGCGCTGTTTTATATCCAGTTAATAAAGCAAGATACAACAGCTCTCTCTATTTAACTTGATCATTACAAAATGTAATACTCCACAAGTACACAAGGCTTAAGTTATAAAAGACTATTACTCGATGATATCGGGTTTTTCAATAAGAGCGCTACAAAAGTTTTTTTTAAATAAAACAAAACCGGTTTTAGATACCAATGAAATTCTTTATTCCTGTGAAAGTACGTTCGATGCCATTATGTATTATAAGTGGCTTCAAAATTGTTTTAAGTTCTGTTGTGCGAAAACGTATTTGTAATTATTTCATCTGAAAAAAATGCAGTGTCCGACGCGAAATAACTTTTGTTACGTTTGTGGCTTATTCGCACCAAGTAAAAATTTGAAAAATATTACTAAAACAGTGGTGAATTCGTTTCAGAAAATATTTAAGACTGCTTATGTTCCTTACTTGTGGTATACTCCGGAAGTCGTGTGCGACTATTGCTATAGAAATTTGTGCAAGTTTACTGATGGAAGGTCAACAATAAAGTATCTACGCTGTACCAACAATTTGGCTACCACGCACGGAGCACTGCAATGAATTGTGCTACTTTTGTGTAACTATTGCTCAAACAAAAGGGTACCAATACGTTCACCGCAACAAAATTTGCTACGCTAATGTAGAATCGGTAATTCCAGCAGTTCTATACTCACCAGAAGAGCGTGTAGCGGCTTCAGTGGAGATTTTTGATAATGTTCCCGAAATAAGCGATGCAGAATCAACAGTTGTACCAACACTGCTATCAACTTTTCTTGCATCGAATGCGAGAGTCCACAAGTATCGGAATTTGTGGCAACACCCAGTGAAATTGGGACTGCAATGCCGCATTTAATAACGCAAGCCGACTGCAATGACCTCGTACGAGACGGAAATTTGTCGAGGAGAACAGCAGAACTCTTTGCATCACGCTTTAAGCAGTGAAATATAGTGGCGGCTGATTTTAAAATAACAGCCGCTCGTGGTCGAGGTACCACTATTCCATATGACGAATTTTTTAAATTGCACGAAGATCGGGAAAAAAACCTAGCTTATTGTTATGATATTGATTTGATGTTTGCAAAAATTGGTTACCCTCATATTTCAGAGGAGTGTCGACTTTTCATCGATGCATCGGTCAACAGCCTTAAAGTCGTGCTGCTTCATATCGGTAACATACATCCATCTGTCCCGATCGCATATGCAACAAACCTCAAGGAAACATACGAAGGCATGGAATTAATATTACAGCTGATAAAGTACAAAGAGCATAATTGGAAAGCGATCTGAAAGTGGTCGGTTTACTCATGGGTGTTAAGCGTGGATTTCCAACCCACCAGTGCTTTTTGTGTACATGGGAAGGTCGAAAAAGAGATGAGCATTACACTGAATTTAAGTGGAAGCCGCGAACATGCTACAAAGTAGGCGTAGAAAGTATAGAGAATCTACCATTGGTGCAGCCGTCTCAAATCATTTTGCCTCCACTACACATTAAGCTCGGTCTCGTATCAAATTTTGTTAAAAAACTGGATCGTGATGGCGAGGCCATTGCAACTTTGCGCAAAATTTTTCCGAAATTGAGCGGCGGAAAGATTCATGCAATGATTTTTCTGATTTAAGGTGTTTTCAATGGTCCGCAGATAAAAAAAATAATTGCAAGTTCTGAATTTTCATCAAAATTAAATGCTATCGAACAACGTGCATGGAAAGGTACAGTTGCCGTTATTGAGCAGTTTCTTGGCAACAAACGAGCTGTCAATTATAGAAATATTGTAGCAGAAATGGTTTCGGCATATGGCGAAATGGGCATATTAATGTCGCTAAAGATCCATTTTCTTCACAATCATTTAGATTTTTTCCCTGGTGATTTAGGAGCTTGTAGCAATGAGCATGGAGAAAGGTCCCATCAGGACATTGCGGCTATTGAAAAGCGCTTTAAAGGAAAAGACATTACGCACATGCTTGGCGAATACTGTAGGTCTATTTGTCGCGATACTGAAGCAAATGCTTACAACCACAAAAATAAAAGGCCTAAATTTCTTTAAAAACATTAAAATTTTTAATGTAACAATTCTTTATTTTTATAAAACAAAAGTAATAAAAAAATAGTTTTTTTAACGAACTGAAACCTTAAAAAAAATTACAGCAGACAGTTGTCCGAGGCCTTCGGCCACGGACTGTCCCTGCAGGCTGTGTCAGAGACACGGCCATTAAGTTTAACGTAGAATACGCCATCCGATAAGACAGAAAACATATATAACAATAAATTCATTTGCTTATATTATTTATCATTTATTGTTATATATGTTTTCTGTCTTATCGGATGGCGTATTCTACGTTAAACTTAATGGCCGTGTCTCTGACACAGCCTGCAGGGACAGTCCGTGGCCTAAGGCCTCGGACAACTGTCTGCTGTAATTTTTATATTTACCAACGGCATTTGATTCAAGTCCGTTTAAAAAAAAATATTATGTTCAATTTTTTAAAATTAATTTAATTTATGTATTTTAATTAATATTTTTATTGAAATAAATTCTGCGAATGTTGAGAGGGCCGCCCTAATATTAAAAAAGGTTTACCTTATCGAGACTTAGCATTAGCATTCGAGCGTTGTGTGAAAGCTTTACGCTTTACAATTGAAAATTAATGTTACAACAGCTTTATTGAAGCTTTCGCAAAAAAGCTTTATTACGTTAGCTTACTGTTTGTTTCACTTTTTACTAGATACATGTTGCCAAGCAACATTAGCTTGCTGTTCGTTTAACTTTTTACTAGATACATGTTCCTAAGCAATGTTGAGCAACCAAAAACACTCAACCAAACACCACACATATGTTTGAGTGTATGTGTTTAAACAATTTTCATTTGAGAAATTAAAATACTAGAAATATATCAACCAATATGAAATGTATATCAAACGAAAGATAACATCTTCATTTACCTACAAAAAAATTTTAAAAAAATTCATCTAGCCATTTCCTCAAATTCAATGAAATAAAGATTACAACAATAAAAACCTGACATGACTCCTCATACCGTAAGGTAAGACGTATTCTACGTCAAAAACGATAACCATTTAAAAAAAAAAAAATTTAGGAAAATCTGAGAAGTGATAAAAATCTATTTTTTAAAAAATTTGACGTGATACAGACATTTCCACGAGTCTGCCTGCAAAAAATCAGCTCGATTGGATCACTGAAAAAGGGTTAAAAATCGGTCCAAAGGCCACTACGAGCTTTATACTTCAAACTTAAAAAAAAATAAATTCTGACGTGTACATGAAAATCGCCGATACACGTGTATTTTTATTTTGTATGCCCTTTCCGAAAAAGTAAATTTGGTTCATAGGACAGAATGTGTGTAACACGGTGTTATAGACGAAATTAACATTGGTAGTCAAACTGTTAAACAATCAGGCTGCAATATAAACCATAAACTGTTGTTGATATTCTCATGTTATTTTAACATAGTGCAGATGTAAGTGTTAGTTAAGCCAAAAATGTAAAGCACTTCCTCACGTTTTCCTCCATTTTTAACCTCGTCTTTTTTGATTGTAAGACAATTGAGTTTTTAGTAAATTATAATTATTATTCACCAAAATGAAGTATAGTTAGTTGGTGGGGTAAAGGACTGACCAAGTCAGCACGGTAGGATGGGCAACGTCTCTGCATTAGGAATAACCTGATATCTTTATTATTTCCATCCATAAATTGCGGTAAATTTTTTTGTGGAGGTGCGTATGGCTTAACTTACCGATTTACCTTGTTCCAGGAAAAGCTTTTATAATTAAGATAACAGACCGAGATCCATCCCTTGAAATGTAGTAATAAAAAAAAATAAATGGTTTCCCATTACATCCCATGAAGGGACCGGGGAGAACTTCTCTCAATCACTGAGCTGTGCGCTTTCCAGTTTTCACTCATTGATTGGGACCTACAGTTTTACACCGATTCCGAACGGTATTTTGAGAAGCTTTTTCATGGCTATATACTCGATAGTGTCGCCGTCACTATGCGAGGTGACCGCCGCCGAAAGAAATTTTTTTTTTTTAAGGTGGTCAGAGCAGGGTTCGAACCCAGGATCTCATGTACAAGAGCCGCGCACACTAACCATTGCACCACCGACGACCAATACTACGGCCCGTAGTAATACGGGACGTTACATCCTTTCCACATCTTTTAACGATTTTTAAAGTAGTTGCAACACATTTATGGCGAGGCAGATCTCCTTAAAATTCCAAACTCCAGCAGGTGCAACTTTATAATCTCCATTGCGAGAATGAAATTACATATTTTTGTTTAAACGTCATGTCTGGCAGCAGCATTAAAGTTAAAGACTATTTTGATTTCAGTTTCTAAACCATTGGATTTGATGCCTACAATGTGAGTCTTTAATCACCCTGAAATGGGGCCAACATTTTCGCCTTTGTATGTATACACTTTTGTTTATATACTTACATTTACACACACATACATATAGTATATCAGTGTAAATACTCAACTACTCAAATACTTAGTGTTTCTCTTATTCTACTCGTACACCCTGTGTATATATAAATATGTATATTTCCTTAACGTCTTTACATTTTGTGCCGACCATATTGTGTTCTTGACCTTTTTCCCTGTTACTTTGTTTCGATACTCGCGCTCAAGTGTCGGTTTCTGGTTCTACTTTTGGTTTGGATTGGTTTTGTTTTCGTTTTTGTATTGTATGCAGGGTCTCGACCATTAAGTCCACTTCTTTGGGTGGTTTTTTGTTACACACTTGTCGTACTCGTGTTTCCCATTCAGGCAGTGCTGTTATTTTTTTCCTCCTCTTTCTTTGGAATCAGCAGCTAGTGAGTGAGTATTTGATCTGGAAATGCTTTTAAGTTTATTCGTTTGCTTTTGTTTTAGGTTTCCTGATTTTGTTTCTGTTCGTTGTACATTTCTTTCCTCATTTTCATTTCGATTGTACTCAGTTTACCATTTTACCATTTTGAACGCATTTCCGGTTGTTTTTGTTTGCTGTGAAATTGAACTGATATTTTACGCTTTTGTTTGATATGAATGAATGTCTTTGGTACTCTACGCATGAGCAGTTGGTATGTTGAGGGTGATATAATAAATGGAGTTGAAGGGTAGGGTGTTGGCTTATATCTAGAGTGTTCAAAAACCGACATTTTTGAATTACCGGTTTTCGGTTTATTGGAAAATCGGAGTTCGGTTTTACAGAATGGGGAAACCGGAGTAACCTGTTAATTTTCGGGTTTATTTACAGTTTCTTTTCAAGTTTTTTGTTTTGCATGGAAAACAAAAAAAAAAAAAATTATTTAAATTAATACAAAATCAGCACAAACTAACACTTTCATGTCATGATGAATCTGCCCGCAAAAAGAATCATTATTATTCTGAATTATTCAGATTTTAATATGTAAATATGTATATTGAAATTTTATTTAAAGAAACAGTTCAGTTGATATTTTTCTTATGAAGTAAAAACAATTGAAGTGAATTGAACTAGATTATATTACACAATGTTATAGCGTAGACAGACGAAAGCGTTAATTTGCATTAGCAGTCTTAATTCAAATTAACTTGTGAATTATCCCCGTCTCAATGTGTATTAGCTTTGGCGTAAATTATTGTTAATATTTCAATATGGCAACACCGTCGACAATCAATCAGCTCAAGATGTATCTATCTATGATAGCCGGAACAGAGTGGAAGTGGAACTTTCTTGGTTTGTTGTTTGCTTTGTTGATGTTATGTACTGATGCTTGACACCGCCGAAGTGGATGTTATTGCAACAACACCACCTGCTATCACCATGTATTTGATACATCTTGAATCAGCTGTTGTCAAATTGTTTGCTATCGTCAATTGAAAATGGATTCAAAGTCAGCAAAGGTGAGTTATTTTAATTGTTTTTTTTTGCAAAAAAATGAGAAATATTTAAAATCGAAACGCATTTTTTCCATTTTAAGATTTCCAAGGGAAAGAAGCGAAGCGTGTGGTGTGATGGAGATGCGGAGGTTCTGCATCTGATGTAAAAGTCCAAAAAATTACTTGACAAACAAACAGTTGTTTACAAACAAACAGCAGTTTACTAAATGCAAAAACTGTCGTCTGTCAGGGCAAAATGTTAATTCACATTAGTGAGCTTTTATTTATTATTTTTTAATTTATTAATTAACGCTGTCGTCTGTCTACGCTATTAGATCCTTAGTAATAAAATTTGGATACCAGTCACCCCCTAAGTTTATGGGGTTAGTAAAAAAATGTAGAAGCCAAACAATACATGAGATGTCAGGGGACACTCGGTTGGAACGAAGTTCCTTTCGCTATATTTTATGTACTAGTTAGTTCCAACACACCTAAGGCACCTATTGATAATACGATAATTTAAATGGATCGTTAAAAAATATACTTTTTGTAAAATGATAAACTTTTTTAAAGATTATTTTTTTTTAGTTTTTGGTTAATGGTTAATGTATGTAATGTATAATGTGGTTATGTATGAAATTCATACTACAAGCTTACAAGTCATTAACATTTTTCTAATTGAAAACTATTTGGTTTTTGTTGGAAATAATAGACAATTCAGTACAACACACACTCACTGGCATGACTAGTTTCGAACTCCGTGACAAGATCATCATCAGATGCCTAACTACTCTGCCTGAATTGATACCATCGGTTGATCATCAATCGTATATATACAAACTCAATTCTGAAATTCACATGTGCGAATTAGTATCGATCGAAGGTCCCTCAGTATCAACATCACTGAAAGGCCTGCAATTCCAACAACAAGAACAGACATAATCTTTCCACCATGTGCTTCTTCTCCTCATGCATTCTCGCATTGTTGCAGTGCTTTTGTGGCGAGCACGACAAATCAAATATCCATTACACTCGAAAAGTGCCTTCAAGCAATTACCAAGAATTCAATTGTGATCCTATGGTTTCTGTTCAGTCGATGGAGTTCATGCACGCTGAATAATAATGGCCCCAGCAACATATTGCAGTAAACATGTTTGCAAGCATTGTTTTCATGAATTGAAGATCTGCTGTCTTTTTGTTTCTTTGTTGTCTGTCGTGTTTTTGTTTTTAGCGGTTTTCAGCAAACAAAGCCACATTTGAGTTTCAAAAACATTTATTATAGCCTATTAATCATTGTGTCTCAAACATGTTATATTGCATAGCAAACACAATTTGTTTGGGCACAAGCATACTATATTTGCGACAAGCTACAGACATGTTATATTTGCATCCAAACAACAAAAAAAGACAGACTTTTCAGCGTGTGCATTTTGTTAAATATAGTTTCTATAATAATTACACAAAAGTAACAAATTTCCAGTTTCTCACAGCAAGTGAGGTATGATCTTTCCAACTATTCACTCACTGATTGGGAACCACAGTTTTACACCGGTGCCAAATGGCATTTTCAGAAGCTTTTTCATGGTTAAGTACCCTATAGTGTGGCCATCACTAAGCTATGTGGCCGTCATGGAAAGAAATGCAAGGTTGTGTGAGCAGGAATCGAACTCACATTCTCATGCACATGAGCCGTGCACACTTGGCATTGCTCCTCCGAAGGCCACAAACTTCTACTTAGGGGTTAATTTATAAATAAATTATGTATCTTTCGCATACAAACTTACTTCAAAACTTTTCTTTCAAATTTCCTTGCATGTTTCGAAACATTTAAATTAACTCGTTACAATCCCGGTAAGTTGCGAAAGGTAAATAAACGCCCTGCTTTTCAAATATTATGAATATTTTTGCTGTAGTTGGAAATTCAACGAATGTAATTATTTTTAAACATAATTTACTTCCTGGATGTTAGAAGTTGATAAGAGGATTTTACTTAACCCTGCTGTTAGGTTAGGAACAAAAATACGAATGTTAGTTTAAGGGACCATTTGGTCCATAGTGCAGTTTTCATATAGAATATCAGTTTAATAATCGTATTCTTTGTATTTATTTTGGTTCAATACTCCCTAAATATTATTATTATTATCATTGTTTCTTTTGAAAATAAATCGAAAATAATCTACGTACCAAATGGTCCCTTAATCTGAAATTTGTAATTGCTTATTTGACCCAGTCCTGTTTCGAAATAGAAAATTGAATTTTTGCTCATATCATTGTTTTATAAAAAAGACCACGTGAGCTGCAAACTTAAGTCGGAATATATAACCGTTCAAAACTTACAAAGGAAACCAGCCAATATTTGGACCAAATGGGCTTAATCTAACAGCAGGGTTAATCCTCAACTGAATTATGCTCTAACACATTGAAGGCATCCTCGACATATCAATTAAAGGTTTCATAAGATTTTATTGATATTGTTTGGTGTATAACATTGGAGATCAAGTTATACGCGGATGGGGAGAGACAGAGCAGTCCAGCTAAAAATAAGTTATTCGATTTTGATAAACTGTTGGTAGTTTATAGGTATTAAAGATAGTAGTCTAAAGATTCTTTATCTTCTGAGTTGGTTACAATTGATGATATTGGCGATCTTGAATTTATTGTGGTGTCCATTAATTTAGGTTTTTTAAATTGTTTGTCACGTGTTCTTACATACCGCCATCTTCATGCTTTGAGGTATATCAAGAGCATATTGACGCTATTGCAAAAGTTATTGCGTTAGCCAGTAGAAAGGACCGTATTTTAGTATTGGGTGACTTTAACTTGCCGTCTGTGACATGGGTGTCGTTACCCGATACCAATTCTCTGACTCCATTGACACCACGTTATTGGTCATCTGATTTGGTTACGCATATATCCGAACTTGGCCTGATTCAATTGAACGACATTCCCAATTCTATGAATGGAGTCCTTGATCTAATTTTAGGGGATGATTCTAACAACTTCGACATTTCTCGAATTGATCCGTTCATTTCTCCTGAGGATAGTCACCATCCAACGCTGGGAATTAATTATACATATGATACCATCCTGTTTGGTTGCAATCGCTCTTCGTCCTATGTTGGCCTATGCTTTTCGCGTGCGAACTTTATCCTTTTGAATAGTCTTATCTTTGATACCGACTGGCATCCTAATCCTCCTATCAGAAAATGCAATAAATTTTGCGATTGGCCCCTAATGTCAGTTCTGTTTTGACATTTGTGTAGTAAACACATGCGAAATACACGTTAATAAACAATGTTACGCTGCACTGCTCCAGAACGCGGAATATTGCTGACTATTTATTTGACCAATAATCGGTCGGTGACTTTGGCACAACGTGAATTTCGTCGCAGATTTCCTGGCCGTCCAACGCCTACTGGTGAAACACTGCGACGTTTAGCCGCTCGCCTCGAAGAGACTGGCACAACACGAGAAGCCGCCAGGCGTGGCAGACCCCGGAGTAGCCGTTCTGCAGAGAATATTGCTGCTGTAGCCGAGGATGTTATGGAAGCGCCGTCGACATCGACCAGACGACGTGCCACGCTACAGAGCAATTATCAACGAGTTCTTTTTGCCGCAACTTGATGAATTGGGATTGGAAAACATGTGGTTCCAACAGGACGGTGCAACGGCACACACTGCACATGCCACAACCGATATGCTGAAGGATGCATTTCCCGGGCGCTTAATCTCCCGTTTTGGCGATTTGCACTGGCCAGCAAGATCGCCTGATTTGACCGCTCCAGACTTCTTTTTGTGGGGCTTTTTGAAGTCGCGGGTTTATGTCAACAAGCCTCAGACTCTTGCAGCTCTTAAAGACAATATCCGTGAAGAATGTGAGGACGTATCGCCGGAAGTTTTGGCCAAAGTGATGGAAAATGCCATAAAAAGGGCTCAAATGGCAATCAACTGTGGCGGCGGCCATTTACATGACATCATATTCTCGACTTGATGTAAAAAAAATTAAAAGACCAAATAAAAATAATCCACAAGAAGAATCAAAGTTTTTCATTTTTTTTTAAATTACAGCCAAAAAACATCGGAAGTTTACTTTTGCGCCACCTTGTATTTGTCAATGTGATAATTCTTTTGAATTTGAAATCGCCCTGGATGATTTCTATAATATTATTAATGGCTATATTTCTAAGTCTGTATCCAAGAGGCCTATAATGGGTGATACTGGTCCCCCATGGTCCTCAAGGGCTCTAAACAATCTTAAGAATGTAGGAATAGATGTTCGAAAAAGTTCAAAAAATCTGGACTGCTAGCAGACTATGCTAGGTATATTGTTGCTAGGAGTAGAAACAACTCTAAATCTCGTGAGAGTTACAAATTATGTTTTGATAAGTTGAAGGCTAATTTTAAACGGAACCCCAAATCATTCTTTAGATTTGTTAACTCGAAGCGTAATTCGTCTTCCACACCTTGTAGGATCAAAATGAACGGTATTGAATATTCAGATGGAAGAGTCTATTGCTAATTGTTTCGCCGATTTTTTCGCATCTATTTATTCCACCCGAACCTATGATGTTTCCAAATCATACCCGTACACTGTCCGTTCTACCATTCCGTTTGATGCACCTGTCGTAAATTCTTCGTGGTTTCTAGATAACTTAATCAGCTTGAAAGCCTCGAATAAAGCTGGTCCTGATGGTATCCCGGACTCTATGTTGAAATACTGCTCGAATTATCTCAGCTTACCGTTGACTCTCTTATTTAACGCTTCGTTGAAGTTCGGTCATTTTCCTGCACAGTGGAAGACCTCTTATATTATCCCTCTCCACAAATCTGGTAGTTTCCTAAACATTTTGAGAAGTTAGTCACAGAGGTAATTTCTCATCATGTTTCCTCTATTTTAGATCCATGTCAACATGACTTTCGGAAGGGTCGTTCCACCGTGACTAATTTCCTTCAGTTTTTCTCTCCTATTATTGACGGCTTTATTAATGGAGATCAAACTGATGTGATTTTTACCGATTTTAGTAAGGCTTTTGATAAAGTTAACCACAATTTGTTATTATATAAACTAGGGGCAATGGGTTTTAATTGTAACATGCTGAATTGGATTAGTTCTTACTTAATGAACCGAGAACATATGGTATCATTTGGTCGATCATTCTCTAGATCTATTTTTGTGTCATCTGGGGTGCCTCAGGGCAGTCATCTTGGCCCGGTTCTATTTTTGTTATTCATTAACGACTTACCCGCCTCCATAATGCACTCTAAATTGTTAATGTACGCTGATGACGTGAAGATCTATTTTTCTTACAAGTGTCCTTGTCAATATACTTTACTTCAGAGGGATTTGTCTACTTTCCAGACGTGGTGCGAAACCAATTTGATGAAGCTTAATTTTGCGAAATGTAAACACAAGCTGTTCTCTAGGTCATCATTCTTTTCGGCAAAATACATTATAGGTGGCAATGTTCTTGAATCGGTGGATTCATTTGTTGATCTTTGTGTTCTCTTGGACAGAAAATTGAATTTGAACTCCCACATAATTACGATGGTAAATAAGGCGTATGGCGATCTGAACTTTATTAAACGTTGGGAAAAGGAATTTTCAGATCGCTACGTTACGAAAAATCTTTTTACTTCACTAGTCCGCCCTATTCTCGAATATGGATCTGTTGTTTGGGACCCCCAGTACAATTTACAAAATGTTAATATGATTGAATCGGTTCAGAAACAGTTTCTCATTTTTTGTCTCAGAAACCTTCAATGGAACCCGAACCATAATCTTCCTTCGTATAGCAGTAGACTAGCATTGATCAGATTGCCGACTCTTAGTAGTAGATGTACCATGATAAACTCTATTACAGTTTTAAAGATAATTGATGGATGTAAAGGGTTTTTCAATAAGAGCGCTACAAAAGTTTTTTTAAATAAAACAAAACCGGTTTCAGATACCAATGAAATTCTTTATTCCTGTGAAGGTGCGTTCGATGGCATTATGTATGGAACTCGATTTCTTTTGCATGGCCACCACGGGCACGCTTGCAGAAGTCCAGACGCTGAACCCAATTTTCGACGGTTTTCAAGCATAAATCGGTCGATACTGCTGCAATTTCACGTTCGTTATTCGTACGAAGTTCATCAATCGTCGCTGGCTTGTTGGCATAGACCATAGACTTGACGTAGCCCCACAGGAAATAATCTAACGGCGTTAAATCGCACCACCGAGGCGGCCAATCGACTGGGCCATTTCGTGAGATAACACGTTCACCAAACTTGTCGCCGTCTTGTTGGAACCACATGTCCTCCAAGTCCATATTATCCAATTGGGGCCCAAAATATTCGGTTATCATTGAACGGTAACGATTCGCATTCACAGTAATGTGCCGGTCTTGATCATCACGGAAGAAGTACGGCCCAATGACGCCGCCGGCCCATAAAACGCACCAAACCGTAATTTTTTCGGGATGCAATGATGACTCATGGATTACGTGTGGATTGCTGTCTGACCAATAACGCATATTTTGCTTATTGACTAAGCCATTCAGCCAGAAATGAGCCTCATCGCTGAAGATGATTTTCCGATGAAAATCCGAATCATTTTCAAGTTGTTGCTCAGCCCAATTCACGAACATACGACGCTTATGGTGGTCAAGCGGCTACAGTTCTTGCGTCAATTTGATCTTGTAAGGATGTAGGCCAAGATCTTTTCGCAAAATTCGCCACAACGACGTCACAGAGATGCCCAAAGCTGAGAACGACATGTGAGAGACACATTTGGGCTTTCTTGAACTGAAGCAGCAATATTCTCGACACTACGGGCACTTCTTTGTCTCACTGGCACGGGAACATTTTGTACTGTGCCTGTGGATTCAAATTTTTCCACTAGACGCTCAATTGTTGATCTGGTAGGACGATTATGACGACCATAAATTGGACGTAGCGCTCTTAAAGTTGAGGCCACTGACTCCAAATTTCGGTAGTAAATTTTAATAATTTCGACTCGTATATCTTTCCATGATGAAATGGCAAACCTTACTGAAGAAAACTGTCAAAAGAGCGGGAAAAAATATGGCATCGTTTGCTGTCCCTACCGATTTACTTTTGTAGCGTCTCTGTTGAAAAACCCTTTGTATGTTCTGAATTTCTGTTATTTAAGATTTTCATAAATGTCCCATTTAGACCCACGAGGTACTATAAACTCATTCACATCGAGTTTCAGCATTCGAATTATGCGTCCTTTGATCCAGTTAGGAGAATGTGTCGTGACTTTAATAAGCTATATCAGTTTATTGATTTCACTGGTAGTTGGGAAACTACAAAGTCTAGGATAATTTGTCATTTGAACCGATTGCATTAGTGCTATATATTCCTTTACATATGTAAACTAACTTCATCCTTACTATCTGTCTGTCTGTCTGATTTATAATTTGGTTTTCGTTTTGCTCGTATTTATTATATATTCGCTCGATTAAAAAAAAAAATAAAAAAAGACGAACCAGTACACTTGTTGTCGAACACGGTGTAGGGTAACCAGACTTTAGGTAAATCTATATATATATATATGGTTTCCCATTACATCCCATGAGAGAACTTCTCCTAATCACTGAGCTGTGCGCTTTCCAGTTTTCACTCACTGATTGGGACTTACAGTTTTACACCGATTCCGAACGGTATTTTGAGAAGCTTTTTCATGGCTACATACTCGATAGAGCCGCCGTCACTATTCGAAGTGGTCAGAGCAGGGTTCGAACCCAGGATCTCATGTATAAGAGTCGCGCACACTAACTATTGCACCACCGACGAATATTTTAATGTACTGAGTGGTTCGTAAAGTGATTTTGGTAAGCATTTTAATAAAACTTTTCTTTTTTACTCGATTATTTGGTTGCCATCTATCTTTCAACAATAAGCAAATTTGATTGCATTGAAATTGACAGGAGATATGTATTCCCAATGGAATACATAACAAAATATATTTCTACATAAGCAAGCAATTTTGTGAAGGTGGATTCATATGTATTAGGTACGTGATGCTTTTTGTCTTTATGTCTAAATAATATAATATATGTATATTATGTTATGTATATTTGAATATACTTTATCTGAATGGCAGGTCTAACACATGAGTACGTTTAAGCCGTCTTGTTAAATAGGTATCATCGAGGGGAGAGATAAGCAAAGGATTGATGTAATTACTGAGTCTTTGTAGAACATTTTCACTGCACGCTGAAAAAACGACCTCTGTAACATATTCTCCCAAACATATTCTGCAGGAATCATGTATATGTTTGGAACACACTTCAAACATTTATACGTTTGCAAGTCCCAAACTCAGGTGTATTTAAATGCAAACATTAGCATGTTTACTGACAAATTTGTATGCTTTAACGTGGAAACATATGCGTGCTTCATCCCAAACATCCATCTACTTACGTGGAAGCATTCGCGTGTTTCCCCCAAACCTCCATATACTTCCGTGGAAACATATGCATATTTTCTCCCAAACATAATAATATTTAGAAACGAATTATTCTTTTTTTTTATTTATTATAATTAAAATAAATAATTAATACAGAAAACTAAAATATTCAAAATGCCCCTTTTTACATTTTTACTTGCATTGAATGCATTACTTTTTTATGAAATGAAAATCTGCTGCTCATTAGCTTCTTCTTTCTTTGTTGTCTCTCACGTTTTTGTTTTCAGAAGGTTTCAGCTATGCCTTGGTTATCACTATGCGTTGGTACACAAACTATATGCTTATGTACAACTCTAGTACATGCAAGGCAAGCGTGTATTAATTACTTTTGTGGTTTTTATTATATTTCACAAATGGTACGCTATTCCGATTTTTTCAGTAGATGCTCGGGCAGGAAAAGGGATTAACATTGTTGTCTTTTCCACTTTCTTTCCTCAAAATCATTTCTAACTTTGGTAGCACAAATAAATATATGCGAAACACATACACAAAAACAATTAACCGCCCCAGCGTTTGTTTATTCTTTTCTCACTGACCAAGAGCTTTTGATATCCTCTGTCCGATGAATCATTGACGACTGAATACATGAAATTAAAACGCAATACATCAGCCAAAATAAAAAACACTGACTTCATGTGAAATGTGCACGCACATTCAGGAATATTTATGAATCACTCACGGAGAGAATAATGCAAAAATACAGATACACACTTACAAGCGATACAGCATAACAGTACAACAAACACGGATGTATTTATATCACAAACGCAAATATATTTGGGTCGCAAACACATCTGTTATAACATATTAATCATTGTGTCTCAAACATGTAATATTGAGTAGCAAACACAAGGCGTTTGGGCACAATTATATTATATTTGCGACAAGCTCCAAACACATGTTATATTTGTATCCAACCAACAAAAAACTACAGATTTTTCTGCATGCGAATCTACGAATTTCCTCTTGAACTTGCTCTACACTAAGATCACGAAGTATGATTTATATTTAACTAATCAGGGGCATTTGTTATAGTTTTTAACATTTTTGGCTGAAATTTTCAATAATACCTATACTCGATCTGATACCTGTTCCTCAAAGCTGTACATGCTGAAAAATATGGGACCCAGCAACATATTGCAGGAAGCATGTACATGTTTGCTAGCATTGTTTTCGTGAATTGAAGATCTGCTGCTACTGGTTTCTTTATTGTGACAGACAGCAGTGTGTTCACAGTTTAAAGAAAAACAACTTTTGGGTCACAAATACAAATGTATATTATATTATAACCAATTAATCATTATGCTTCAAACATGTTATATTGCACAGCAACCATAATGTGTTTGGGCACAAGTATACTATATTTGCGACAAGCTACAAACATATTATATTTGAATCTAAACAGCAACGAAAGATAAATTTTTCAGCGAGTTTGCAAGATATGAGCCTGAGAAAATGATCACATTTTTACGAAAATGATACCGAGGCCCCAAATCTTTGGCGGCCCATAAAAAAAAAGTGCATGACTTTGGGAAATATTGGGAAACACGGGTCTTTTTTTTTTTAGTCTTTTATCACGTAGTGGTGTACGTATATGGTTATTTTTTTTCGTGTTGCACTGTGTTATGGTTGCATATATTCTAACCTTATTGTTAAAGCTTAGCTTTGATTTTGGTCCTATAAGCCGGTAAAGTCGTTGTGATTTTAATGTCATTTGGTGGAGCTTCTTAGCTTTTATATGATGTTAACATGTTAAAATTTTTCTGAAGTTTGTCCTAAGTACAGGGTAGCTCACATCAATAACTATTTTTCCGTGTGAGTAATCGTCTTATATTTTTTTTACAGGGTACCATTTAGGTTTTTTAAAATTAATGCTTGGAATACAGAAAATATGATTTGGATAGTGCAGCGGCCAGGGCCGTAGCTAGAGTTGAACTTAAGGTAGGGCACCGACAGTTACAGGTTGGGCCGAACAACAAATAGTACTTGCTCCGATCTGGACAATCGATTGTCGTCGTACTTGACTTATGAGTTTGAGTAAGTGATTACTATAAATTTGCTAAGCTTTCACCATGAGATTTCGTTAGGCCTGCCATGATGAGAAGCCCAAGAGAAGCATCGAATGCGATGAGATACATGTGCTTCCAGTCTGTTTGGATAATCTAAAATCCTTGTATATTTATCATTTCAATCACTCTGACAACAAATGCGTGACAACAAATACCACAAGGTAACAACCACATTCATTTTGTTTTTGATTTGCTTTTCTTTACCAAAATAAAAGTGAACAAAATGTACACAACAAAATGTATGTATGTACATACATGAATTTGAAAAACTCGCTACTTTTTAGTATTGGGTAAATTTGATCCAAAAGGTGTTATGTGTACCAAAAATATACAATCGGTTGTAGCGTAAAATCTGCATAAAATTTATATTTGTCTTCCATGTGTATTGTGAGACTAAAGGCCTATTTACAATATGCAAAAGTCTCAATACGATAGCTTTATATTAACTTGGTAAAACTTGTCTTACAAAATTTTTTTTGGGTCTGTTTGACCCAAAGATAGCAGAAGAGTTAAAACTTACTTTTATTGACTATATTACAACCTCATTAGGTCAGACGTCTTACACATATTAATTAAACAAACAAATTAAACAAATTTCAACATATTCTTCCAAATGGCTTTATCCTTCGCCTTTTCTCGCCAGTTGGTAACACCAAGGATACGGAGGGATTCTTCTGCCTAGTCTTTCCAGCGGAGTCTTGGTCGTCCCCTTTTCCTGCTTCCATCGGGTACGTTATCAAAAATCTTTCGCGCTGGCTCATCTTCATCCATTCTGATAACATGGCCTAGCCAACGCAATTGGCACACTTCGATTCGTGTCCACGTCAAAATAGAGATTATATAGCTCTGCGTTCCAGCGACGTCGGTACTCGCGTTTTCCCTAACAGGACCATATATTTTACGGAGAATTTTTCTCTCGAAAACTCCCAGGTGTTTTTCATCCGCTTGCGATATGACCCAAGTTTCAGAGCCATATGTCAAGACAGGTAAAATGAGAGTCAGATATAGCTGGACTTTTGTCCGTCGAGAGAGGGCTTTGCTCCTAAACTGCTTGCTGAGCCCAAAATAACACCCATTTGCAAGCACAATTCTCCTATCTATCTCCAGGCTGACGTTGTTGTCCTTGTTCACGGCGGATCCAAGGTAGACAAATTCATCTACCACTTCAAAATTAAATCGGTTGTCAACGTTCTAGTGCGGACCAAGTCGAGAGGTTTCTCTAGTGTCAACAATCAATTTTGTCGTGCCCTCATTAACAGCAAGACCCACCTTCGCTGATTCCTTTTCCATTCTTGAAAATACTGCAGTAACCTCTTGCAAATTTCGCCCAATGATGTCTATGTCGTCAGCATACGCCAGCAACATATGCAACATAATGGTCTTGCTCGTATTTACTGCAGCCTTTCTCATTATTATCTCCATTAAGATGTTGGAGAGATTGCACGAAAGTGTGTCGCCTTGTCTAAGTCCTCGCTTGGTACAGAATGGTTCAGTGAGGTCTTTCCCCACTTTCACTGCTGATTTGGTGTTGGTCAGCGGCATTCTACAGAGGCGGATCAGTTTTGCCGGAATACCAAGTTCAGACATAGCTTCGTACAGTTTTCCCCGTATGGGGCTATCGAAAGCAGCTTTGTAATCGACAAAAAGGTGGTATGTATCGATTTGCTTTTCGTGGGTCTTTTCCAGGAGTTGGCGTAGCGTGAACATTTGGTCAGTTGTGGTCTAAAACCACACTGAAAAGGTCCAATCAGGTTTTCAATAATTGGTTTTAGTCTTTCACATCACCCTTTTTGAATAAAGGACATACTACACTGAGACTCAAGTCGTCGGGCATAGATTCCCCCAGCCCCAGTTGATGCATGTGGGCAATTAGTCCTTCGCCACCTGCCTTAAAAAGTTCAGCGGGTAGGCCATCCGCACCAGCGGCTTTATTATTCTTCAGGCGGGAGATCGCCGTTCTAATCTCGGCTTGGTTTAGGAGGGTACAATCTATACTATCTTCCACTATCAATACCTCCTGATCTTCAGTGGAAGAATCTGATTGGAGTAGTGCTGAAAAGTGGTCTCTCCACATTTTGAGCACACACTGCTTCTCAGTCACCAGATTTCCATTCTCGTCCTTGCAGGAGGGCAGCCCATTATTAGGCCCGTTGGTCGATCTTCTTACCCTCTGGAAAAACTTTCACGATTCATCATTCATCCTGCACATTTCGGTTCTTTCACTCTCTCTCTGCTCCCACTGCCATTTTTTTCGCCTAAATAGTTGGTTTTCCTCCCTTCTCAGCCTCTTGTACCGCTCACTAGCAGCACGCGTTGTAACTGACTGTTTCGTTGCCATACGTGCAGCGTCTTTTTAATAATGCAAACATTAAAACATTGACATTTAATTTGTTCAAGTTAAATTGCAGGGTTGAGTTGATCTGTAACTGAAAGACCCACACAAGTAAAATTTTAACTGACAGTTATAACGGCGCAGTTGAAACTGGCAGTTAAAACTGTACGTGAGTGGTCGGCCTTACGAAGTTGACAGATGGGTAAAGTTTGGAAATTATTAAAAATTATTCGGTAGTCGGAACTTTAGAAGCTCTAATTACTCTTATTTTCATCATCTTCAGTAGTGCATCTCCTTTTTGGCTTAACGTTTTGTCAATCAGCAAAATATTCATTAGTGAACAGCACCAAACCCACATACATACGCCTGAATGGACTCTATTGCATCCACAAAAAGTTGCCGTGAGGGTATGGATTTAATGCAGAAAGTATGATCGGATCGTATTTCTTCGTTGGTGCAAATGATCGCCATGTTACAGTCAATGGCGTTGGCTATAGTGCCATGGTGGATGACTATTTGTATCCAGAATTGGATGGACTTGACATCAGTGATATGTGTTCCAACAAGATGGGGCCACAGTGTTAATCTCAAGAAATACCTTGTTCGAATGGCCACTTGACTCATGCAACTCAACACCTTTGGATTTCTTTTTATCTTAGTTTAAGTCGTTGGTTTATACCCACAGTGCTAGAGGAGCTCGGGAACATTATCGAATTCAAAATTTCCACCGTTCCCGCTGATATAGTACGAAGAGTGGGGGAAATTGGCGCTAAAGAATCGATCGCTATAAATGTGCTAGCCAGGGGTACTATGAAGGAGATCGCATTTTATATCCAATTTTAATATGTGCACTACACCAGGAATAAATTTCAATCTGATGTCTCTCCCATATTCTGTGTTTTATTTAAACTAGGTTCCGTATTTCGTAGTAACTCGGATACGATTACTACTAGTAACTCGGATACGGATTACTACTCTTTAACAAGGTAATGCCTCACTTTAAAAAATATCGCTGACACATATGGGCCGGCGTTTTAGCGAGTTTTTGTTTGAAAAATTTTAGTTTTAGTGATTTTGTTTTATGGAGGTAAACAATTGAAATGGCTCTAAAGTCTGCTTAGGAGGGTTGGAAAAGTTTAAGTAATGGGTGATTTTTTTGCTATTTTGGTTTTTAAAAAATTGAAGAAGACACAGAAAATTTATTCAAATGAATGAGATATTTATTTTGATTGATAAATCAATACGTGTCATTGCTTTTTAAAGATGCTTTTGACAATTATTTTACCCACTGCTACGCTGCACGTGGTGCATTCAGAAAGTCAATTTTTGGAACACTTTTTTCAACTTTTCGGCCGGTATCTCAACAAAGACACGTGAAATGTTGTAATTCAAGGCAACAATCGTGATTGACTTGTCCGTGCAGGCAAGGAAACTTTACAGGCCCCCACAAAAAATTGTCTAGTGGGATCAAATCGCACAAACTGGTCGTCCAATTGCCAGCGCCACAACGTGAGATTAATAGTTCACCAAACTCACCTATCAATTGGTTCATGTAATAGCGTGCATGTGGCACCGTCCTGTTGAAACAATATTTTAACCAATATCAATTTTTCTATTTTGGGCATTGACCATAACATTGTGGCCGTAAATCGTCTTTGAAGAAATATGGTCCAATGACGCCGCCCGGACACATTGAGCCAAAAATGAGCCTCGTAGCTGAAGACCATAAAACGGGTGTAACTTGCGAACGCACATTTTTCACAGAGCACGAATTTTGTTAATAGAACTCTAATGATTTGCACATAGAGTAATCTCATACTAGAGAGAATATTTGGCTCATCTGACGTTTCCTTTCACACTCTTCTTGATGCGGTCGTTGTGATAGAGAGATGTTTGATGAAAAGTGATATACACCAGGTGGAATTACAATAACTTCTTGCTTTAAATTTTGGTGAAATTTAAATTTTGGTTAAATACTGTGAAATTTATATGTCTTTTACACTTTTTTATTGACTGTTATTGTTAGCAAACATTTGTGTTGTATTTAACACGCAAAACGAAATGCCTTTGTTGTTATTTTGTTCGTTGTTTTGAACCATTGCCTCTATCTGGTATTAGTAAAGCAATTCTTTTCAACACCAGGCCAAATGTCATAAATTTGGTGAGAGAACTATTAGGTCTACTACAAGAATTAGTCTATGGATTTGCATGAGTTGTTCGTTTGTACGTCTATTTATGATTAAGTGCCAAGGAAAAATTTAAATTTTTGAATTTGAAACATGTGACGACTCACGCGTGATCTGGCACTGGACACTGAAATACCAAATAGCAAAGAAATTACAAGTTAATTTAGCAATCATTTCTTCTTCCAAACCAAACGACATGGACCTTGGACCCTGAATTCGTTAATTCCCTCTCAAATAGATGGCTGACAATGGTGCAAAAGTTCAAGCTAAATTTGTAATCAAAACTTTGTATACGTATGTTTTTTGACCCCACCATTTGCCGGATGAACTAAGTTAATCCCTAGAAATGCGAAGCTCCAATCTATGTCCATGTGTATGGAACGAACACATGTTTGAAAGTGTACCACACTGGTGGGTAGCATGAATGCGGAACAACGGTACGGTAACACTATGTCGCATTGTTTTTCATGAATAACAACGCAGACAATAACTCCTTCTCCCTGCCTGTGCTTATCCAGCTGGGATATTTTCAATTGTACTCGTACTATTACAACAATTGTTATTGTTGTAGCTGTAACTGTAACTCTTATTGTATTTGGTCTTTATTGTTGCTGCAATGCTTCATGGTTTATGTGGTCAGGCCAGGATTCCTTCAATCGACGGCATCAAATAACTTTCACTTACAATTTTTGTGTAAGTCCATCATTCAATCGTTCCCACATTCATTCATTTAAACCGACATCCATCCATTTATAGTTACAATTCGTCTTACACAACAATTTTTGAGATTTCGTCTTAAACTACCCACCGACCCATCGACAAAACGACCGACTTGTGTGTTACCTTTACCTGTCTCATGGCGAACATATAGTTAGCATCATAGTAAATTCATATACACTGAAAAGAAAAACATCGAATTGATAGGAAGTTAAGGTAAACAATTCATTACCACAACGTAAATATTTATTGCAGCAATTAAAGGTTTAGCAGATCTGATGATTTAGCCATTGCTTCTATGAATATTTACGTTGTGCATTGCATTATTAAACGTCAAAGAGAAGATGCGTTTCTTTCAGTGTACCTATCTATATATACATACGCATCTAGATTTATGTGTAGGACAAACCTATATATAGATCCGTAATAAGTGTGGATATACTTTTATTCACCACCACCATAATTTTTTTTTACTTATAGTTCACTTCCTTTATGTTCTGTAGTTTTTCTTATACTTACCTGTGGTCGCCGAATTGGTAAAGGATGTGGTTTGGTGGTGTGATAAATTTTTTTACGTCGCAGAACAGAGTGTTGAATGCAAGTTCTCAAACAATTGATCTAAGTGAGTGTAAAAGGGGATATCCAGGAACCTATGTGTCCAACCCTGTTCCCACATTTTCTATATTGGATTTCTACGTTGCAGTATTCTTTGCGGAAGAATGCACTCTCTTTTTTAGGAAATTCTACAGAGAATGAACAGGCATTTATAGAAAACGGGAGGCGTAACTTCAGTGATGGGTACACGCTGGAAATGTTGTATTTTTGTTTGGACGCAAATATAACGTGTGTGTAGCCTGTCGCAAATATAGTATACTTGTGTCCGAACATTTTATGTTTGCTATTCAATATAACATGTTTGGGGCACAATGATTAATAGGTTACAATATATATTTGTCACCCAAATGTGACTTTGTTAGCTGAAACCTGTTGTAAACAATGACATGACAGAAAATTAAGAAACAAAAAGTGGCAGAATATACGAAACCAATGCTTGCAAACATGTACATGTTGCTGGGGCCGTTATTTTCCATCGTTTATCTAATATCGCTGATTTGTGATAAGATCGTCATAACTCATAACACATATGTAGTTTCGAGTAAAACGACTTTCAAAGTTGTACAGGTTTGCACGTAAAATGTTAATTTCAAAATACACTCATGCAGGATTCAAAAATGTTTAAACAGGCAAATTAAATTCTCGGAAAGAATTCCACCAGGGGAATGCAATATTATCTAGTACTCAGTTCAAAAGGGGTAAACTTTTAAGGTATGCCGGTCTTGTGGTAAGTGAGAGATATATGGTCCGAGAGTCTAGGTTTTTTTTTTTTTTTTTTTTTATTAATACTATCATTGTACAAAGATTAAAATAAATATTTACATAGTTTGAGTTTTTACATTTAGTATTGCAGCAAATATATCGTTTTTAACAAAAATATTTACAATTAAAATTAATTCTGATATAAGGTAAAAAGATAGAGAAAAACCTTTAATTTTTATGAGAAATTTTATACTAATTAATTATGATAACTTCGTTGCCGAAATTATAAAATGTAGTTAGTTACACAAATTTCTTATTATTTCGTAGTTTGAAGATCTACATCTATCTTCGAATCTGTGTTGTAGTTCAAGATAAACTGAAATAAGTGGTTTGTGGTTGTAATTTTCATGCAAGAGATCAGTACTGAATCGTCGATTTAAATTGTGAATTATTTTTAAGTTCTTGTTCTGTATAATTTGTAATTTTTTAAGGTTTGTTTTGGCACTTCTTGGAAACCAGACCTGACAACCATATGTCATAATAGGGCGAATGCACATATTATAAATGAGGATTTTGTTTTTTAAATTCAATGTAGATTTTCTGCAAAGTAGCGGGTAAAGTGATCTTCCACATTTTAGTGCTTTGTCTCGTGTATTTGTGATGTGACTTGAGAAGTTCAATTTTTTATCGATTATAACACCAAGATATTTTATTGAATCTTGCAGAGGAAGAACTGAACCCTGTATTTCAAGAGTTCCCGTAGGTACACGTTTTGGTGATTTATTAAACGGGAATATAATCGATTGTGTTTTATTTTGGTTGATTTTTATCTTCCATTTTTCAAAGTACTTTTGTGATATTTGCAACGCTTTTTTCATCCTCTTTATAATAGCATTTGAGACCTTTCCGGTACTTATTATTGCTGAATCATCTGCATAGAAAGCGGCAGCTTGATTTGTTGGTATTTTAAAATCCGAGATGTATATTGAGTATAATATAGGTGATAGGACCGAACCTTGTGGAACACCGGCTGGTATATTTCTTAATGATGATTCTGCATCATCAATACAAACGCTGAAGTTGCGGCCGGATAAAAAACTTTTGACAATTTTTTGTAGATAGATCGGGAAATTAAAATTATTTAGTTTGAAGATGATGCCGTCATGCCATACCGAATCAAATGCTTTTTCAATATCCAGTAGAACCATCCCTGTACTTTTTCGGTTATTCTTATTCTCTGATATTATGTTAACAACTCTCTTTAGTTGGTGCACGGTGGAGTGTCCTTTCCTGAATCCAAATTGTTCTTTGTTTAAAATGCCGTTTTCCTCCGCAAATTCAGATATTCTTCGTAATATTATTTTTTCGAATATTTTCCCAATTATGCTTAGCATACTAATTGGCCTGTAGCTTGAAGGGGATTTGATATTCTTTCCACGTTTCAAAATTGGGATAACTTTAGCATTTTTGAATATACAGGGGAAGTAACCGTTGATTAAGCACCAATTAAAAACAATAGTCAGCGCGTTGAAAAATACATTAGACATTTGCTTTACCAACACTGGTTTTATACCATCTTTACCAGGTGATTTGTTGTTCTTCAGTTTCTTTGTGTAATATCTCACTTCTTCCAACGATGTAAGATCAGCTGTTTCGCACGTGTTAGTCTGAGAGTTTAACCAATTGACATAATTCGCCACATTCTGATCAACTGGAGAGCTAATTGTCTGTGTTGTGCAGTGAGAGTTTTCAAAGACGTCAGCTACTGCATTGGCTATATTCTCACTGTTTTGAGTATCAACACCATCAACAGTCATGACATTAACAGCTGACTTTTTACCTCTCATTGCTTTTGTCAATTTAAAGAATTTTTTGCTGCCGTGTGGAAGTTTTTCTAAAAACTTAGTCCAATTGGAATTAATATCTGCAAATATGTGAAAATCAATCAACCTGGTGAGCAGGTTTAAGGTGCATTTCAGAGACGGTTTTTGGGGTGGAGAAGCTCGTTGAAGTTTTCGGGTGTATCTATTCCTTTGGCCAATGAGATACAAGCTTAATTGGGAAAGCCTTCGCAGCCACGGTTGTCGTTCTCTTCTTGGAACTTTTCTATCTGCTTCTTGAAGGGTATTTGTAATTTTTAATAGAATTTCTTCAATATTTGAAGTAGTTATTCTTGTAGATTGCAGGTATCGGATTTGATCATCAACTAGTTGTCTGATTGAGGTCCAATTAGCATCGCCGTATGATGGTGCCGTAAATGTCTTATGGATGACGGAACCAAATATTTTGCAGGTGATTGGTACATGGTCTGAGCATAAAAGGCCCGGGTGTGTTTCAATAGCCGATATGTTAAGACTAGAGTTGGTCAAAAGAATATCTAAAACCGAGGGCTGAATTTGGCCCACGCCTTGTCCAAAACGGGTAAATGTAGACGGAGCATAAATATAATAGTTGTTTTGTAATTGATGGTTGTAGAGAGAATTACCAGCAGAATTGTTTTTATAGCAGTTCCAGCTAGTATGATGGGCATTCAAATCGCCAAAAATAAAGAATTCATTTGCTGATGTGGTGATTTTATTGAGATCTTCGGTGAAATTTGCAGTATATTTAGGGTTATATGCAGAAATTAGTCTGATTTGTCTTCCATTTATTTCTACTGAAATTGCTACAGTCTCCATTGTTGTTGTTCCCAAGTTTGGCAAACAGCTGTGAGGGATAGACTCTCTTATTGCTATTAAAACCCCACCTCCGTGGGTATTTCTGTCATTTCTGTAGACCTTAAAGTTCAACAGTCGAAATTTGTGATGAGTCTTTAAAAAGGTTTCATTAATTAGTATTATGTCAATTCTTTTTTCGTGAAGGACTTGTTCAAGTTGTGCAATTACTGAGTGATTTGTGATGCCTTGGGAGTTCCAGTGCATAACGTGAAGGCTATGTATTCTCTTTAGTCTAAATGACATGTTTGAGCTTCATTCCCAGAACTCGCATTTTGTCAAATTTATTTCTGCATTTCTGTAATGCATCAAGAGCTTCAAAGTATATTTCCAAGATTTTCTCATTGGAGATATCATTTTCATCATTATAATGTTGTTTGTCACTATTAATTTGTGGTTTCCGTCGTTCTTTTTCGTACGGGTTATGCCTTCTAGGCCAAGTAACATTTGGAACTTGATCATTTGCACTAAGTGTTTGTGGAAAATCTGCTTCTGATAATGAGAAGTTCGTTCTGATGTTGACATTTGTGTATCTTTGTCTATTAGTTGTAACTTTCTGGCGTATATCTAAATACTCACGTCTAGAAGGACATTTAGGGTCATCGGCTCGATGGTTAACATTTTTTAATTTCTTGCTAACACAATTAAAACATTTGTAGACAACTGGGTCCTTAAGCGATGATTTACTAAGTGGACAAGTAGAAGATTCATGTGGTCCGCCACATCCAAGACATACTGTTTTCCTGTAACAGTTAGCAGATCCGTGTCCAAACATTGCACATTTGGAACATTGTGTTGGTCCCTTAGAGCGCTTTAAAGGATTTCTCCAGTGGACGACAATATTATGGAGGTATTTGATTCTTAACACTTCCTTTTTAGTTATTTGGTTCCGGTCAAATTCTATAGCATACAGTGCATCGTCAGGGCTAGATCTGGCTGTTTTTATTTCATTTATGGTGATAGGCTCAATGTTGAAGCTGTGCTTAAATTCTTCGAGAATAGTTGCAGTGCTTACTTGGGGAAGTCCGAAGAGCATTAGTTTGAATCTCTTCTGATCGTTCACTGGATGAGTGTGGAATGTTATCTTATTTAGTTGAAGCTTTTTAATCATGTCCTCGCGGTCAGTAAGCGTGTTCGGCATTACCTTCGTTCCGACTGACATTCTTTTGTATTTCCCATTCGATCCTAGGAGTTTAATCACCGATGCGAAGTTCTGGTTGTCGTCCACTACAAGTGGTGGAGCTTTTACAATGGAATCAATAACCACTTTGTCAATGCTGTCACTGTCGTCATCATCCATATCGGATAGAGGTTGGAATCTGTTACTACTGGAGGGAACAGTAGTCTTCTGTTGCTTGAATTTTGGTCTATTACCCCAAAATTTCTTACGCTTTGGTGCCATTGTTAGTTTAATTCAGATATAATTTATCAAAAAATTATATTTCTAAGAAAATTTTCTCTTAGTCAGCTGATAGCTGTTAGATAAGGTTAAGAACGCGTTCGAATGCTCAGAGAGTCAAACGAAAACTGAGAGTCTAGGTATCGAACCTTATCCCCTATTTCTTTAGATACAATTTATGGGTGTACGTATTCGTAGTGATAAAATTTAGTCTCCATATGAAAAATTCGGGAGTGGTAATATCGGGGATATCACAAGTAGTCCCGGATCCTAGGTATCCAATCCCTTTTCTTGCAAACTCGATTTCTGACTGAGCGTAACCGTAGTGGAAAGATGTATTCCTATTTGGAAATTCTGGAGAATGAGTGGGTATATACGGAAAATGGGAGGGGTTAGATCGCTGATGTGCACACCATAAACAAATTTTACTCCGAATAACCAACTGCAGACATTGTTTAAGAATGTGAATGTTATAGTCGTGGAAGCAACAAAAATTTAATTTAGGATCTGTAGAAAAATCTGTGAAAAAATTAAATTTGAAAATATAATAAGGGACCTCAAATGTCAATTAATTTTGCTGACGTATTGTGCATAAGTTTCTTGAAACTAACTGCAACCCTACATCGCTTTGGAGCACGAACAGTGCAACATTTACAACTCCCATGAGATTTTAAACCACCCCTATAAAGGTGTTGTGATACAGGGTGATTCAATAAGACCATCGATTTTCTTTTATAAATAAAACACACCAAAATTTGTATTTGAATTGATTTTTTTACTTCATCATATGTTTAAGTCTATTGCATTTATGTATAAAACATAATATCCGTTAAATTCTCATCACGATTTTTCTGGGAACACCGGATGAGTGTATCGAAACTTTCCATGACTTTTTGCCATAGTTCGGAGCTGTATATCATTTATATCACGTATGATTTGGGTCTTCAGCTCTGGTATTATCGGGCTTATTGGCATAAATCATACTTTTCATGTAGCCCCAGAGAGAGAGAGAAGTCCAATGTAGTCAAATCGCCAGATCTCGACGACCATTTCACGTAATTCTGGCGCAAGTGTCATGTTTTCAACCAATCCAGTTGTTCGAATTTCTGCACCAACAAGCTGTTTTTTGACTCCGATGGCCGGTTATATTGACTGAAAAAAATCACGCAATGCGCGAAATGCACTTCTTGCAGAACGACCAGTTTCATAGAAAGTTAGCATCATATCTACTCGTTGTTCAACTTACTATCGCTCCATGACTTAGTTTGCCGCAGGCTATAGTACCAATTATCTGCGGAGAATATAAAAAAAAATATCCACATTCCATCTTCTTAACACCCTTTTCCATTCAATGAGTTTAAAAGAATTCAATTCAACCGCCGTAACCCAACCCAAAAAAAAAAGTTTTATTTCTACTTCTTCTCCAATGTATTTAGCACAGTTATTGAAGCGTTTAAATGGTTTCTCCGTTCACTCTTCGGTATCTCACCAAAGACAAGGCACCAACCACCCTCTGAAGAATTCCAAAAATATTTTCCACTTCGTTGCATAAAGTGCCTCCACCATAGTGTCCCTACACAAAACTTGTGGCATAAGGGGGAAGGGATGGTCGACGTGTAAGTATTTTCTCATTGAAAAAGACGTTTAAATATTCTTACGTTATTTAGTAAAGAGTCAATTCCAATAACACGTTGGGAAGGGAAACGAAAAATACATTCGAACTTTAATGAAGTTAAAGTTGCAGATATTTATCTAAACGAATTCAACAGATGGTATGAATTCGAGAATCGAGTTCTCGCATTATGGTCGTAAATTGTGGGATAATATCAACAAGTTTTGGCTGAATTGTGCTTGTTGTTGTTATTGGCTAAAGTTTCAATTGTTTCAAGTGGAATTGTACTTAAGGGAGTTAGACTGTGGTGGCAATCATGCATCGCGGGAGTAGAAGTGATCACACCTTTTGATGAACGACAGCCGTTAGCGGATGTCAGTTAACTTTCTATGCTAGTGGGGCTATCAGGTGCCTCTTTCAGCCATATGTTTGGTGGTATTAATCGAAATTTATGGCTGTTAATGTAGGTAAAGAAGTGAACGTAAATTTGTTTCTTTAAGACCACATGAAGGAGAGCTTAGTCAGTTGTAATAGTTCCACTGGGTCTTACTACAGCTGACCTATTATTATTTTTTAAAGAATTTGTATTGGATATAGGTGATGTTGCTATTATAACATTGTGTTCCTCTTCGTCCAAACAACTAAAATTATTGTTTCCCATTACATCCCATCAAGGGACTAGGGAGAACTTCGCACAATCAGTGAGCTGTGTGGTTTCTAGTTTTGCACTCAATGAGGAGCTTTGTACTCATTGCACCATTTTAGGACCTTTAGCATGGCTAATTACTCGATAGTATCGCCGCCAATAAGAAAGGTGACCGTCGTCCAAAGGAATATTATGTGGTCAGTGCAGGGATCGAACTAGAGATGGGCGCGTGCCTAATTTTCTAGGCACGACCTGACACAAGCACGAAGACGATATTATCAAACACGCACATACACGCATGACTAAATTTTGGCAAAGGCACGACCCGCACGAGCACGAACTTAGTAATTGCAAACACGCACGCGCGCGCACGAAAAAGCACGGTCTAACACGAAAATATAAAAAGAGTGAATACAGTGAAAACATTAGGTAAAAGGGTATACTATGTTTAGTGCAGTATGTGCACCAACAAAATAATGCATAACAGGGATAAATCAGTTTTTAATTTTTCGCAGCATACATATCCCACTATTGTCTCAGTGCACTCAATTTGCAAAAATGTTTGCCAAACTTTACCCTTGCATTTTAATTTTTGATGTGTTAATATCTATAGGCGCGGGTAGGGACTAAATTCACACGGTGAATACATCCAAACACAATTTGTGCAACTACGATCACACAGATTGACCGACCATATATCACACAGATTGTTTGGCGTTAAACTCCTCCGCACCGGCTGGACCAATTTGTGTGAAATTTTGTGTGCATATCGGGTAGGTCTCAGAATCGGGCAGCATCTATTTTTCTTACCCCTAAATGATAAGGGTGACCCAACCCTATATAGAACACAGATTTGTCCGACTGCGAAACACAGATTGTCAGACTGCGAAAAAACACACACACTGCTGTAGCGGCAGCGAATAGTTGTCTTCTTTGGGTGCGGAGCACTCTCAGAGTACAGAGAATAATGACGTGGTTATACGTATGTATATAAAAATGAGATAGCAAACGAGCAGCGAAAATTGTGTGAGCTTGTGTAGCGTATGTTCGAACATACCAATGTATGTATGCTCATGGGTCTGTTGCTTTGCATTCTCTTTGTTTTTTTGTGGGAATAAAACAAAAGTATTAAGCAAGAAAATTATGACACATGTGCTTGCACTGGTCTTTAAATAATTGTAAGTATTAATATTATTTAAATGAGACGTCATCATATGATTGAACGCTGTTTTTTATTTTCCAACGTAACATTTACTAATGTGTTCATAGAAATCGAGCAGAAACCGTGTAACAAAAAGCTGTTCACACATCGCCCGTGAGTTCGAACACTCATCGATTTTTTTGATATCTTTTCTTGTTAGTATTCATTTGTGTTGTATTTAACACAATAAATTTAACATACAAAACGAAATGCCGTTGTTGTTTTCTTGTTGGTTGTTTTGAACCATTGCCTCTAGCTGTTATTATTAAAGCAATTCTTTTCGATATGTATCGTTCATATCACACCAAGTCAAATGTGATAAATTTGCTGAGAGAAATTTTAACTCTAGATATATGAATTACTCTATAGTTTTTATTTGCTTGTGAGTGTACGATGAAAATAAACAAGGTTTCTGATAAAATAATTAAGCTTCACAAACAACGATTGCAATTTTGACGTCTTTTCACTAGGGTTGCCTACTCATTCGAAAATCATATTCAAATTTGAAAGGGATTTTCATGTATGGAAATTTTATTAAGTTTAAAACATTTACTTACAAAATGATTTTAATTTTGAAATTTGAAAAACAAAATGTTTGAACAACTTAATTAATTCCTAATTAAGTTTACATTTTATTCTTATAAAAAAAAGTAATAAGAGGTGTCAGGGGACACCCGGTTGGAACGAAGGACCTTTCGCTATATATTATGTACTAGTTAATTCCAACACGCCTAATACGCCTGTTGAAAAATACAATAATTCAAATGGATCTTTAAGAAAAGATACTTTTTATAAAATGATAAACTTTTTTTAAGAAATTTTTTATTTATTGAATGTATTTTTTAAATAAAGTATATTTTTAGGTCCCCTTTGTAAGAATATGTATTATATTTTCCCGAAAAGGTCCTTCTGTAATGAGAGGGTACTTCTTTCGTTAAAATCTAATTTTTTTTTAAGAAAAGCAACCATTTTTAATAAGAAGTCCTTTCTGTAAGAAAAAGCCTAAGAGTATGATTTTTTTTTGTACAAAGAATTACGTTTTTTAAGAACAGGTACTTTTGAAAGAAGTGGTACTCTTTTTAGGAAAAGGTTATTTTTTTAAGAAAATTTACTTATCTCAAGAAAAGAAAAGGTATTATTTTATTTTTAAGAAAAGGTACTTTTAAGAGGTATTTTTTTAAGAGAAGGGGTTTTTTTTTTTGAAGAAAAGCTTTTTTTTTTACGAAAGAACATGTATAATTTTAAGAGTAGGTACTTATCTCAAGAAAAATTATTTTGTTTTACAAAAAAGGTACTCTTTAAAGAAAAGGTAGTATTTTAAGAAAAGGCAATTTTTTGTAAGATAATGTACTTTTTTAAAAAAAGGTACTTATTTATAAAAATTACCTTTTTTAAGAAAAGGTACTTTTTGTAATAAAATTTACATTTTTAAGCAAAGGTACTTATTTAAGATAAGGTATTTTTTAAGAATAGGTACATTGTTTAAGAATATTAATAGGTATTTTTTTGAGAAAATTTTCTTTTTTTTTAAGAAAACGCACTTATTTACGAAAATTTTATTTTTTTAAACTTCTTTCACTTTGGCTTTTCTTAATTTACTTTTTATTCGGTTCAAAACTACAATATGTAATAAACAGGCTCCACCTAGAAAATTTCCCATTAAACAAGAAATGTGCCCCCATATGTTAGTCTAGACAAAAACCAAACCAAAAGTGCGAGTGCAAGAGTAAGTGTGCTGCCAAATGTAATTTCATGCTCAGGGTTGTATTTCATGTATTTGGCAGTCTTTCACTTTCGCTTTTCTAAATTGACTTTTTATTGGGTTCAAAACTACAATATATAATACACAGGCTCCATCTAGAAAAATTCCTTTTAAACCACACCAAACCAGAAGTACCCAATATATCGCAGTTGATAAAGTAATTAAAACGTTGTTTAAAATTTTTTCCTTTAGCCTCCATCCCTCAACGTGCGATAAGGAACTTCGATCCAAAAACCATTTTCCATTACATCCCATGAAGGTATATGGGGAGAGCTTCTCACAAACCTGTGAGCTGTGCGCGTTCTAGGTCTACACTCACTGATTGGGACCTACAGTTTTTCACCGGTTCCGAACGGTATTTTTAAAAGCTTTTTCATGGCTAAGTACTCGATAGTGTCGCCATCACTAAGCGAGGTGGCCGTCGTCGAAGGAAATTTAAGAAAACGCATAAACTAGCCATTGCACCGATGGCGATACAATACAAATACTAAAATTGTTTCGAAAATTGTATTAAAAAAAGTGTTTTGAAATGGCACTTAACCGTTTAAGCATAAAATCATATTTGATAATAGAAATCATGTTTCTGAATTCCAAACTTTCATTAAAAGTTCGAAAATCATATAATTTATTACAAAGAAAGACCATAGATGGCGTATTTGATTACTCACCATTGGCAAAGTTTGTTTCCGTACGTCCATTTTGCACTTGGATTCGACGAAAAGCACTCTAAATCAATTTGTATTTCGATTCTGTTATTTGAATTTGAAAGTAAAAAATGAAAAATATAAAAGCAAATTGCGTTTGTTCATATTTTGACAAATCAAAAGACAGAACATAGAGGAATTTAGTGGTATAGTAATTTATTCTCTCATCTGACGTTTCATTTCACACTCTTTGTCGTTGGTTTGTCCACATGAGAGAAATTCGACGAAAATTAACTTACAGCAGTTGGAGTTACAAGAACTGTTGATATGACTTTTTTATTTCCTTTTCGTGTTTATAAATTTAAATGTATTTTGCACTCTTTTGTCGACTTTTATCGTTTGTACAATGCAATGAAAAGTTTCTTGGATGCTATGAAATGTTACATTACTTCAATGAAATCCTTCATTGCTGCAGTTTTTGAATGTGTGGACCGTCATTAATGCTAAGCAACCTTTTACATTGATGAAATGAAATATGTTTTTCATGTAGATATGGGAAACTATAGAGAAAAATTGCAGACGTTTTATCGACATTGTAAAGTAGAATCTATTAAATAGGCCATTATTTACATTACACGCATTTTATTGAATTTTAAAGTACTTTTTCTAAAAAAGCAATAATGAAACGTCTTTCTTTAATATTGTTACGAATTTCCTTATTCGTCCTTTTTGCGTTGTTTTATTCCCAATAATAAAACAAGGTTGGTTTTAAATTACGATAATTACAACGGTATCACTTCCTTTTATTTTACTTATATAGTACAACAATTTACTTTATTTATAACACTTTAACAAGTCTTATATTTTACTATCAATTCGCGTTGCTTACTTTACGGGGTTTAATCACAAACATTCCAAAGACCTCCGCTATTTATACCAACTCACCATACTCAAATGAAGGTAGATCTAGCGAATTCAAGAACCTTCTAGACATTGTTGTTGTTGCTTATCTTTGTAGAACAATCTCGAATGGCCGAGAGTTATCTTTACTGAGGTGAATTCATGCTACTGGTTTAGCGAGCTGGTACGTTGTTACAATGCATACTTTCAGGCGCAGCACTAACCGCCTGTTATTTACATACTGTTAGTAGAGTCATTAACAGCACGCAAAAGCTTTTACTTATTCGTAACAATATAATGGCCGTCGGTGGTGCAATGGTCAGTCTCTTGTACATGAGATCCTGGGTTCGAACCCGGCTCTGACCACCTTCAAAAACAATTTCTTTCGGCGGCGGTCACCTCTCATAGTGACGGCGACGGCAAATTACCGTTCGGAATCGGTGTAAAACTGTAGGTCCCAATCAGTGATTGAAAACTGGAAAGCGCACAGCTCAGTGATTGTGAGAAATTCTCCCCAGTCCCTTCATGGGATGTAATGGGAAACCATTTATTTTATAATGTAGCATTTCATTAATTTTAAACGATTCATTAATTTGGTTAAAGGATAATATATACATATGTAGGTACGATTTGTATTAATGTATGTATTTATGTATGTATGTACTGCAGCTGTGACACAATATATGAGTTCCAGCATGAGATAAGGAATAAAGAAGAAAAAATTAAAAGGCTGAAATGCAGAATCCCGCGCCATTTCAAAATCGAGCAAAATAAGGGGATTTCAAAAAGTAAACTTGTTTTTGTCGGCCGAACCTATTGGAACCCACAGGTCCAAAAAATTTCCAAAAATCAAAAAATTCCGAAATCCAAAATTTGAAACAGAGATATTCCTGTCCCTGGCCCCGTCCCAGAAAACCTAATAATCGCCGAAACAAATCGTGCCACAAAAAGCCCGACCTTTTGAGGCCCATAACTCCTAAAATAGGGATTCCCTCTAACTTTTGCATTTAACATTTTTTGCTTAGAATCGTGTGTTCTACCCCCCCCCAACATTTTTTTGGTCCATTTTTGGACCCTATGGACCCCATAGGTCCGGCCGACAAAAAATTGGTTTTTTAAATCCCCTTATTTTGCTCGATTTTCGTTTTTTTTAATAGCGCGGGGGTGCATTTTTTCCAAAAAATTTACATGATAGTGTGCCAAAAGTTAAAATTGCATTTAGTTATGGAAAACTGTCATATACTATCAATGAAACATATTCATACCATGAATGAAGCCGGTTCATACCATCAATGAAACCTGTTCATACTATCAATGAAACTTATTCATGCCAACTATGAAACTTGTTCATACCATCAATGAAACGTGTTATACCATCAATGAAATATGTTCATACAGTCAATGAAACATATTCAGACCTCAATGAAACATGTTCATACCATAAATGAAAGATGTTTATTACATTAATGAAACATGCTCATAGCATTAATGAAACATGTACACAGCATCATCATAACATCAATGACTATATTTCATTACATCAATGAAACGGTTTATAATATCAATGTAACATTTTTCTTTAATACAATAATAATGTTCCATTCCGGTTAGAAAGTTTACATTAAATTCAGGTCTATGAAATATTTTTCGTTTAATGTAACATTGTTCATAGCATTAATAAAGCCCGACATTGGCTCAAAAACAATGACACTTTTCATTGATGCAATGTAAGAATTCATTAATGGTATGAAGGTTTGTCTTTCAGTGTATACATTTTCATAGTATTTAATACAACTATTTCGCCATAAAAACACGAAATGCGGTTGTTGTTCCTTTGTTGGACATTGTGTACTATTGCCTCTATCTGGTAGTATTGAACCTATGATTTCCACCATCCAATGTTCACTTGCAACCATACCTATAACTTTAAAAATATTGAGAGAATAAAATACTCTATCCTAAATTTCTCAATGAGGCATAAAATCATGATTAAATAGTTTTGTTTTCAACAGTTTTTGTTATCAGGGATATTTACACATTTCCACAAATTCTGCGCAATCTACGCTTGACTTTCAAATCCACCACTTATATTTCACCATCTAGGGTTTTCTATTATCTGTGATTTACTAATTACAAATGTTTTTAAGGAAATTGAGTAATTTTGTTCGAAAATTTAGTTTTTTAAAAAACCGGAAAACTGGAAAAAATCCGGTTAACCGGTTTTTCGCTTTCGATTCTGAACACACTAGGTACAACACAACGGACCGCAATATTTTGCTACAACTGCCAATCATTTTCAAATACGATTGTTTTTGTTCAGGCCATGAAGAGTTTCCCTTAAATTGTTGCGTATTGAAATTCATCAAAATGTTGAAATGCACCGTATCCGATAAGAAGCGATCACTAAAGGCTTTCTTTGTCGAGAGAAGTTAAAGCGGTTGAAATCGGTTCTTGAGCCCGTGATCCCGTTCAAAAATTGCTACATGTGCCTTCTTGGGGTAAAATCTGAATTTGTCTGTCCTATTGGATGTGAGGACTTTCCTGTTCTAGCTTGTCAATACTGATCCATGATGGTTTTAGTTGCACAAATATGTCCAATTCGATATGATGACTTGATTATTCCATCATTTCAATACCTTAAGATAACGCAGTTGTGAACACCACCTGCTATTTGGGAAATAACGATTTCTTATTTTCTCTTACTTATTTTGCTCTATGACAACAAAACAAGATTTAACACAGAGAATGACAATGTTGTTCAGGACGCCTGCGATACTTAATGCCTTCAAAGTAGCTTTGTCCTCGTTGACGTTATCATTATCATTCATGTCATCATCATCATCGTGAAAGTCTGGATTGGAAAAATACCTAGTTTTCTGTTGACTAGCTAAGTCCAAATTCCACAAAGTTTTTGCCACATTGTGTATTATTAGAGTTACCGTTCTGCTTCCACTATTCTATTGAAATGTTTACTATGGTCTTTGTTAGAAAAATATTTAAATTTAATATGATTTAAATTTAAATTAATTTAAATTAATCCTACCAATCGCCCTGGTCCTAAAGAAATACTGCCACTTTGATATAATATTTTTAGTCATAGGTTTGTTTAGGACACCGTTTCCTGACATTTGCAATTCCCTACCTATTAAAAGCACCACCAAAGTTTAGGTGGCGGAGCAAATACTTCAAGATTATTTCAGTATCTTTTGTTTTCCCAAAAGTTTGTGAAAGGGGTTTTTTTTTGAAAGGAAACCATATTCTAGGTTTTGAACTCATTCATATCATAATTAATATCACTTTTGCCCTAATGTGTATTGAAGTCTAATGAAAATGATAACACTTTATATGTTTTTCAGATTGAAATCAATTAATCACACCAGTGAAAGGACATTGAATGTCATGCAAAGGATGGATTAGAATTGTTTGCCAATGACAATTAACAGCGACAGCATCTATTGGAACTGTAAGGCGATATATTTATCTTCTCGCTACCTAAGTATCGTCCAGTGGAGGAGGCATAGTGCAGTCAAAGGTTAACTTGTCGGCAACTACAATAGTTGACAATAATGACCAATAAGACCATCTGCCACGGCAATAATGTAAACAACAATAGTCCAAGCAAATCAGCATTAAATAAGGCCTCGTCGACGCAATCATCATTGACGACGACATCAACAACGACAGCGACATCATCACAATCGAATGGTAAATCAAACAACACATCAAATCCAAGTAAAATCAATAACAACAACAAGAACAACGTCAAATTATGTCCAGAAGGCGGCTATAATGTTATGAGAGGAGGAGAGGGAGGCGGTGGAATTGGAGTTAGAGGAGGTGGCATCATCAAAGCATATGCCCATGGCATCTGGTATCAGGAATACGACACAATTGACAACAGTGTCCAACAACAAATACAGCATTTGCAGCAACAACGCCAACGACTCTATCAACATAATGTGAGAGGGGCGGGCGGGGGCGTGGTCGATGCCACAATTGCCAGTGGATATGTATTACATCCGGAAAATGATGAAATACGAAGAATTAAAGAGCAACATCAACGACAGCACAGAAGTATTAACAGCAAAACGGGCAGCAGCAGCGGCATCAACATCAACATCAATGCCAATCCACAGAGCAATTGTGACATTGTTATCGTTGATATAGAGGATGAACCATATCAGGCACCGTCATCGCCACCTTCGCCCAATCGTACAAACAAACCAACATCAACACCAACACACCCACCAATATCATCGTCGTCATATCTCATAAATGGATCCTTGTCACTAAGAAATAGTAAACAAAATCTCCTGGATGAAACTACAGGCGAATGTCAGGTGAAAGTTGCACATGTAACCACTGCCAGCGACAACTATGTTGCTCGTGGTAAGGAGCGCAATGATGTCGATGATGATGGTCATGACGATGGCGATGCCACTATCGATGATGACGATGATGATGACAGCGATGATGATGATTCATTGGCTTCCATGGAAACACTTTCGGATAACGTATCCATATGGATTGATGGTGAGAAACATTGGATAGCTGGCGTAGACGACCAAACAACATGTGCCGATCTTATCTGGGCACTGCTCAATTATCAAAATGGACAACCTGAGCACCGCCTTAATACGAATACCATTGCGCCGGATAACGATGTCAAAGGCAATGCAAACTCTGGGGTTTACAAAGAGCTACATCATACATCATATAGTTGGGATAATAGGAATGGCTTTGCAAGTACCGTGAAGTCAGTTGGCAACTTCACTTCCCAGGCTGCGTCCACCATATCCACCCACAGTGAGGCAAACAATCAATCAATGCCAATAAATACCAAAGAAGAACATTTTAAAATAACGCAAAACTTATCAAGAACTGTACCAATAATGACATCGACCACGAGGACGTTGGCCGGAAGTAACGCTACTGTGTTGCCATCTACCCCCGTTACAACGCTTCCACTTCCGCCCGGCATCACAACACCCGCACAACTGGCTACGGAGTATGTCATCGTTAAACAGTATCAACACTGCGAGGAGTATCTTGACGGAAGTACAAAAGTTTTTGATGCTCTGCCACCACGAGATAGTCAACACAAAAAGGAGGTAAGTTTATTAGCAGTTATTAATTTTGGGTAAACTTGTAGTATTTAAGAACTGGGAAGGACTAAATTACAACAGGCAAATGGGCGAAAGATATTCCTTAAGGTTTCACAGCCAATAATATCACATGAAATAATTTTACGTCCTGGTCTGAACGATATTAAATGTCGAACACAAAATAGACACTCCAATGCACTGGAACACCCTCTCAACACGAAGCACAGCAAGAAATATGTGTTACCCAAAACACCAACGCCAATGAAATCAGTACAGTTCCTTCAGTTATACAGATACCTAGGGACAAGTTTACGACATTCCATATTAAATTGGTTTTCATATTTACATAACAATAGGAACAATTTTGCATTAGACAACGACTCATACAAAATCCACCTTACTGGAAATGAACACAATATTTTTTCCTTGTACACTCAAGTACCTACTTTAGCATATTGTGTATATATACATGTGCATAATATATCTATTCCATAATAGAATTTGTATTTGTTAAGACCAGCGTTGGGGGAGTCCCCCAAACTCTCGGCTCAACAGTTTTTATACGCTACTAAGGAGTCGCAATGAACACAAAACACTGAAGTTAGATAAACGAAGTGAAACTACTCGATGATTACACGCTGAGAAATCGTTATTTTGTTTTTGTTTGGATGCAAATATAACGTGTGTTTGGAGATTGTCGCAAATATAGTATACCTGTGTTCAAACACATTGTGTTTGCTATTCAACATTACATGTTGGAGACACAATGATTAATATGTTATACGTTACATATGTTTTTGTGACCCAAATATCGCTTTGTTTGTTGAAAATATAAACGTGACAGACAAAAAAACCAGTCGATCTTTATTCGCGAACAAAATGCTTGCACCTTACTGTATGTATGCTCCAAAAATATACATGACTCCTGTATTACCGAGGCCACGTTTTCCAGCGTGTACGCACAAACAAAAAATTCTAAATCGAGTTCTTCGTCGAGTTTGCTTATGAAATGTTCACCACGAACGTGCAACTGTAAGCAGTATACACTAGACATATACAAGCATATAAAAACACAAATACCAAGCAGGACCGTTTAATTTCAATTCAAGTAGTGTCGAGAAAAACACACAACAAAAATATAAATTCCCGAAATCCGAAATTCAATTGCGGGTAAAATACCAGTTAAACGAACCAAGAGCATACCAGTCCAAGTATGAAACCACGCATTTACTTCGATAGTTTCCCGATTAGTCTCTGCACTCCCGATTGGTCTCTGCAGTCTAAAGGGGCCCTTAGATCTGTGGATAAGTTGTAGCGACTTCAAGTTGACATCAGCTTATCCATGGTGTAAGGTAAAGTTGGTGATTTGTACAAACTAGTTGAAGTAAAATCAAAGCGATTTTGATTTTTTGAAGTTGATATAAACTTATCCATCAGTGTAAGGGGAATTTGCATTAACTTTCATACTCATTTCGAAGAGAAACGGTAATAAGGCAACTTTACTTTACTTTTTTTTTTTTACTATTTTACAACCTCATGAGGTCAGACGTTTTACACATATTAATTAAACAAACAAATTTCAACATATTCTTCCAACTGGCTCTATCCTTCGGCTTTCCTCGCCAGTAGGTAACACCAAGAATACGGAGGGATTCTCCTGCCCGGTCTTTCCAGCGGAGTCTAGGTCGTCCTCTTTTCCTGCCTCCATCGGGTACGTTATCGAAAACCTTTCGAGCTGGCTCATCTTGATCCATTCTGATAACATGGCCTAGCCAACGCAAGTGTCCTAATTTGATTCGCCTAGCTATGTCCACGTCAGAACATAGATCATGTAGCTCTTGGTTCCAGCGACGTCGGTACTCGCCGTTTCCCCTAACAGGACCATCTATTTTCCGGAAAATTTTTCTCTCGAAAACTCCCAGGTGTTTTTCATTCGCTTGCGATACGACCCAAGTTTCGGAGCCATATGACAAGACAGGTAAAATGAGAGTCTGATATAGCTGGACTATTGTCCGTCGAGAGAGGGCTTTGTTCCTAAACTGCTTGCTGAACCCAAAATAGCATCTATTTGCAAGCACAATTCTCCTATCTATCTACTGGCTGACGTTGTTGTCCTTGTTCACGGCGGATCCAAGGTAGACACATTCATCTACCACATCAAACTTAAATCGGTTATCAACGTTCAAGTGCGGACCAAGTCGAGAGGTTTCCCTAGACGTTGACACCATCAATTCTGTCTTGCCCTCATTAACAGCTGATTCCTTTTCGATTCTTAAAAAAACTGCAATAACCTCTCGCAAATTTCGCCCAATGATGTCTATGTCGTCAGCACACGCCAGCAACATATGGCTTTTCGTGTCAATGGTCTTGTTCGTATTTACTGCAGCCTTTCTCATTATTATCTCCATTAAGATGTTGAAGAGATTGCATGAAAGTGTGTCGCCTTGTCTAAGTCCTCGCTTGGCACAGAATGGTTCAGTGTGGTCTTTCCCCACTTTCACTGCTGATTTGGTGTTGGTCAGCGGCATTCTACAGAGGCGGATCAGTTTTGCCGGAATACCAAGTTCAGACATACCCTCGTACACTTTTCCCCGTATGGGGCTATCGAAAGCAGTTTTGTAATCAACAAAAAGGTGGTATGTATCGATTTGCTTTTCGTGGGTGTTTTGCAGGATTTGGCGTAGCGTGAATATTTGTTCAGTTGTGAACTTGCCTGGTCTAAAAGCACACTGTTAAGGTCCGATCAGGTTTTCAACAATTGACTTTAGTCTTTCACATAATACGCTCGACAAGACATTATACGCGACGGATAAAAGACTGATATCGCGATATTTAGAACAGACACATGGATCACCCTTTTTGAATACAGAACATAACACACTGAGACTCCAGTCGTCTGGCATAGATTCCCCCAGCCATATACTGCATATCAGTTGATGCATGTGGGCTAGCAGTCCTTCGCCACCTGCCTTAAAAAGTTCAGCGGGTAGCTCATCCGCACCAGCGGCTTTGTTAGTCTTAAACCGAGAGATTATAATCTCGGGTTGGTTGGTCTGTGGGGGGGGGGAGGTACAATCTACCCTATTATCTACTATCATTACCTCCTGATCTTCAGTGGAAGTAACTGAGTGGAGTAGTGCTGAAAAGTGGTCTCTCCACACATTGAGCACACACTGCTTATCAGTCACCAGATTCCCATTCTCGTCCTTGCAGGAGGGCAGCCACATATTAGGCTGATTATTCGATCTTCTTACCCTCTGGAAAAACTTTCGGGATTCACCATTCATTCTGAACATTTCGGGTTTTTCACTCTCTCTCTGCTCCCACTGCCATTTCTCCGCCTACGTAGTTGGTTTTCCTCCATTCTCAATCGCAGCACGCGTTGTAACTGACTTTTTCCTTGCCATACGTGCAACGTCTTTTTCATCAGTTACAATGCGACATTCTTCGTCGTTCCATGGCTTACCCTTCTGCGGTTTTAGATAGTTTCCACAGAATGGGAAATTCTGCCGGCAACATTATCGGCACAATGTAAATTAATGTACCAAAAAATAAATAACAGAATGATTATCGGGAAAATATTAACGAAATGAATATGATTTGTAGTGTTATTTATAAATATTTAAAGAAATTTCGATATCTAACAAGAAAATGAAGTTTCCTCAACTAGTATGAGAGAGTAAAGCAACGTTCATGTATAATGAGATTTCGAAGTTTTTGGGATTTCAACTCACCAAACATATGTTTTGCAGTACAAAAATCAGATATTTATTGTAATGAAATACCGTTAACTGCGAAATCCCGGTATAACTGAACATAGCTTAAAGGCAAAATCGAAGTTGATGTGAAATTTTCGAAGTTGATATCAACTTGAAATCGAACAACTTATCCACAGGTCCACAGGGCCCCTATACAAGCGACAATGTCAGTGATGGAATAAGAAAAATGTGATTAGACGATTTCATAGAATAATACATACATAGATAAACTTATTCTCTCATCTGACGTTTAATTTCACACTCTTCATCGTAGGTTTGTGGAAATGAGAGAAATTAAACTTAAAATTAACTTACACCAGGTGGAGTTACAAAATATGTTCACTTAACTTTTTCCTGTCGTTTTGGTGTAGAACTGAAAAATTTAAATGTATTTTGCACTTTTTTGTTGATTTTTATCGTTGGTATACATTTATAGTTTGCCACAAAAACACGAAATTCGGTTGTTGTTCCTTTGTTGATCGTTGTATACCATTGCCACTTTCTGGTATCATTGAACCCATATTTTCCACCGTCCAATGTTTACTTTCCATCGTACCTATGACGTTTAATTTATTGAGCGAAACATTACTGATGACAACGACAATAAGCGTGTTTTTTTATTTCCCGCTAAACTAATTTTTCGTCTACTTTGTATGGGGAGCCGCTTAAAATCGCTTAGCTGAAATTTAATTTCCTCCATGGTAGAATTATCTTTTAGGTAGTTGCATTAGAAATTCCGTGGTTAAGCTGTCAAAATTACCTGAAAATTTAAACACACTATGTACAGAAAATGTACAAAATTTAATAAGCTTGTCTTACTTGATACAAAGTCTATGCTATAAATTGCATCTTGACTTAAATTCTTTGAATTTTATTATCAAGCAAATAGAAACAAAATGAAATTTGACAGCTTACCCACGGAGAAGATGAAAAAACACAAATCAGCTGGGCTGACGGGTTTTCCTGGTAGATAATTCTACCGTGATTTATTCGCCCATTAGCTATCAACGAAGTAAGGTATGCTTTAAAAAAGTTGGTATACTACGCCTTGAAACACCCAAATGTGAATGTATTTGTTTGTTTGCCATCATGGTTGATCTAGGCAAGGTTGTGTTGTTAGAACGGCTGATTTGTTTTCTTTCTTACCGTGACACTTGCCAACTGTCAATATGTACCTATTTTGTTTTTATACTGCGTTGTTTACCTTTGTTTTTGGTATAAATTTGTGGTGAAATTGATAGAAAGCAAGAGCACAACCAAAACAAAATACCTGTTGTTGTTGCCAACAACGTATCGTGCTACTGTCGTGTTTTTGCACCATGGTTGCCCTGAAACAAATTTGTAGCTTTTGTTTATAGTTTATGTGTCTTCCCACACGGACCATACAGATACAAGTATAAAGCAAATCTCATTCGATTATTTGAAACCGATTCGTTTACGCTTCGGAAAGATATGACTCGCTTACGATCAAATCAAATATTATTTGCTTTTTCTTTCTTATACTTCCAGTAGCTTCATGCTACTCTCTACAACGAAAATATAATACGAGTGATGTCTATTAATAATATGAGACCAGTGTGACAAGTCCGTGACATTTTTAATAAAATATATTTTTTGGTCAACAACTCGCTGTATTTCTCAACATAGTCTCCTTTTAGGTCGATATAGTTAGTCAATAATTTTTCCAATTTTTTTATTTCCTTCCCAATTGTTGGGGATTCAAAGGTACTCCAAATAGGCATTTGGTTCAGTGATGACCTCCTCATACGACACAAAACTCTAACTGCCCAACCATTTCTTCATGATTAGAAATATAAAGTAGTCGATAGAGCCGGAGAACTTTGCGTAAGAGATTGCAATTCGTAGCCAAATTTACTGATTTTTGCAATGACAACTACACACCTGTCATGGAGAAATACCACTTTTTTCTTCTCTAATTGCGGTCGTTTATGGTTCAAATCACTGTCGAATCTCTCCAACAATTTCGAGTTCCATTGTGATAGTTTTATCCAATTCAAGGCAATCGATGGACGACATACGCAGAGCACTGGCCTTATTTGATACACGTACACCCGTAGAAGTCCAATGCTTTGACTGTTCCTTGGTCTCTGATGTATTGTGATGTATTCATGTTTTGTCCACGGCTACGAAACGGCGCAGAAACTCGTTCGGGTTACGGTTGTATATCGCTAAACACTACTTTGAAGTTCTAATATAGTCGCGCTTATGGTCGAGTGGATGGAATTTTTATGTCCAAATATAATGTAAAATATAATGAAGCCGCTGCGCTCCGTTGAGATGCCTACAACTTCGGTCACGTCACGCACATTCATTCTCCAATCGCCCAATATCATTCCAAGGACTTTAACGTCGATATCTGGCGTGACGACTTATTTTAGACGTCCGGAAGTTTGGAGTCGCTTTTTTTTAATTTGGCCAACACTCAGGCGATGCCTTCTACAAATGCAGTGCGATGTATTGGACGTAGGAAATAGGAATAGGAGTAGGAGGAAGTGAGAATAGAGTTTGTTGATATTTGACTTAATCTTGGTATAAGTAAGACCATAGGTAATAGGTAATACACTCGGTGGAAGCTTATTCCAAATACAGACTATTCTGCTGAAAAACGAATTCTCTCTGTAGTGCGTAGTTCGATCTATTGCTCAAGTGACAACAAATGGATTTGAATCCCAGGACAACCTTGTCGCACGATTAAATACTCTCACTTCAGTTATATACTCTCACTTAAGATTATGTATCTCAGAGGACCACTTCTCATGGAAATATCGATAGAACAACCATATACAGCTCACATTTCAACGGTATTCCAAGGGGACAACGGAGATGGCTTTCCTGCTATCACCTATTAGCAACATTGCTCTTTTCTGTGCACGGTCCAGAAGCTCCAAGGTTGATCTCGGGGCACCAGCACAAATATACGGGTTATGTTCCAACTTCTATCGAATCCATTGGTATATATATTGAGAAGACCAGATGGAGTGAATAATTTCCTACACCGCTGTAAGCCCAAACACTTGAAATCTTCTTTCGACACATCAAAAATATGTTTTTTTAATAATATAAATAAACAAAATATAAACCTCAAGAGCTACCGATTCTTCAATATCTACCCCACCCATAGAAATCGATGACAGAGATCGTTCAATTATGCGATTGTGGGAAAGTAACCAGCACTGAGTCTTAAGTCCAATAAACTCTATTCAATTCGCCCGACTACATTCATAGAACTCAACCATATCGTGGCTGAGTGAATCGCTCATCATATATCTCTCTGCCTGTACATCGGAAAGACTGGGCCGACGATCAAAAGAATGCGAATGACATAAATTCCTATCATCTGCAAAAGAGCAGATAGGGTTAGCAGTCCGACCAATTAGGTCGTTGATGAAGATTAGAAAGAGAGAAGGTGAGAGAACAGAGACTCGTGGTACCCCCGCATCAATTTTATATTCACTGGATGAGATCCGTTTAATAACAACACGAATAGAACAATCCCCAAGAAAGCTCGTATAAAATCGAGAGAAGGTATCACCTAAAACAAAATCTTTAATTTCGAGAGCCACTACCTTACTCAATGCACGGAACGACTTCACTGTTCCGAGAGGAACGCCTTCAGATCACCTGTATACCGGTGTCTGCGGAAGCTATACTGTCGATCACTGAGGAGGCCGTTGAATTGGAGATAATTCACGAGATGGTACTTAATTAAGCAAGGCATTTAGTTTTGGTGATAGTTTATTTTTAACAAAACTAACAACGGTTGGTGAGTACATGAAATTCAGTTTTTCCATGTTTGTTGAAATTTCAGAGTGACAACACGTAATTTGATATCGTGTTAAGGGCAAAACTACTAGGAGAGTTATACAAATCAGCAGCACCCTTTTCAAACACTCGAAATACAGGATCATATGCGTAATATATTATGTGAAGTTTATTAGACAATTATTGTGTAAAAGTTTAGCTTATTAAACGTTTCGAAAATTAAATGAATATAAATAAATAAACAAGACATCTCTGTTTTGCTTAACCGCCAAGCGAAACCAGAATATAAAATAAAACAATATTGCCCCACGGAAGTAGGCAATACAATGGGCTCAAGGTTGCGCCTTATGGTATGCTACAAAAGGCTCCTTAATGCTCACTAAGCTCATCAAGAATATGCAAAGGAAACTACACAAAACACTTTAACACGATGTGGGAAGAAAAGCCGCAATGGGAAAGAGTGTTAACAAAAACAACAAGTACAATATCGATTCGATATAACGTAAACATCGTGGTACTGGGGATATACTAAGGTTGTTGTAATCATAAATCAATAAACTCTGACAGAATTCTCCTCAGACCGCTAAGGAAAGTAGCGAAAGTTGCACAGCGTTGGATGGTTCAGAGGCGGTATCTAATGGTTATGACAGTTTTCAATTAAGTTGTTGCTTGTTGACCCCTAAAGCGTTACGAGTATAAGGATTCAATAATATTCTTTTGATATTTTCCTCTTATCGAGGATGAACTCAAAATACTCGTATCCATATTGCAACTAATACGGAAGTTATGACATATTAGTTAAATCTTTTGCAGATATCCATTGTTAAAGTTTCTTGTTTGACGTTTTGGGCACATTAAAGATTTGATTGATAAATGGTAATATTCTCCTTAAAAACCTAAACAATACAAAATAACTAATAATCATGATATGAATCTTAATTAGATTTGATACATAAACACATTTGAGCAAACATTTCAATACAATTTGGTTTAAACATTTGCTGTATTAAAGTAGGTCGTTATTGTCTTGACCATATGCGAGTAAGTGAAGTGTCATTGTGCCTCCCAAAAAAATATCCTTAAGATATTTCAACCATTAATCTTTCTTACCGTCTAGAGGCATCATATTCGTAAATACTCTGCCATCCTTCAGTTAATTAACAAATATTATTTATGGCCTTAGGTAAATAAGTGTTAGGTTGCAATTTTTGTTTCTTTCTGTGTGATAATCATAACATTGAAATACAAGTGCACCCCCTCCAAATAGAGATAGGAGTGTAGTTCCATATGGAACAAGGTGACAGGCTAATGGACAAGTTTTATTCTCTTGGGTAGCGTATGTTTTCTCAGGAGTTGTAGTGCGGATTACAATGAAATGCAAAAACGTTTAATCGAATCACCTAAACCTTTGTTCTACTCGGTAGAATTAATTTTGCAATTGAATATGTACAGTATAAAATTAGGAAGCGCATAGCTCACTGGTTGTGAGAAGCTCTCCCTAATTCGTTCATGGGATGTAATGGGAAAACATTTTCTTTTAAACATTAAGTACTAAACTCCGCCTTAACGGTGCTAGGCCTAGTAAATTAAGTTATAATTTGTGAACGAATTCAGATTCTAGGAGGAGCAAATTAAACCAAAATTTTAGAGCTTGAGGTCTATAGTTTGTTATTTTATTTTCGATAGTTAGCTACACTATTGGGTAGATTAGATTTTGTATTGAAGGCAACAGATATTTTCAATATACTTACATACTTATCCGGTCTCGAGCAACCCTGGGGTCAGGGACCTTACAAAACGAAGATAACATATTTCACCAACCAGTTCGACCCTTTGCCTTATCTCTCCAGTTGGTAATACCAAGTGTAGGCAGAGATTCGTCTACCTGTTTCGTCCTGCGGAGTCTTGGTCTTCCTATTTTTCGCCTTCCTTCGAGTTCAGTTTCGAAAACCCTTCGCGCTGATTCGTCTTCATCCATTCTACTGACATGTCCTAGCTAACGCAATCAAGTTATTTTGTTCCGCTTAACTCAATAAGTCCGTGACTTTTTGAATGAAACACAGGTTTTTTTTCGCAAAATATAATGTTTAATGAGCACTCGAAATTCTCTTTTTTCCATTTTTAAAAAAATGCACGAGGTTGTTTTTTTTTGAACAGCTGTTAAACGCAAAGTAAGTGTCGGAACTTGCTCAAAATTTGACAGTAGTCTACTAAAAGGTGGTACTTGATTGGAGCAGTTCTACGAGGGAAGTTCGAAAAGTCACGGACTTATTAATCCGCCCGTATGTCAATGTCGGGATATAGCTCATACAAGCTCATGTTTCATACGTCGCCGATACTAGTCGTTGTGCATTATATGGCCATAAATTTTTCGGAGTATTTTTCTCTGGAACACTCCTAAGAATATAGGAGTAATATTCCACCTGGACTTTCTAGCGAAGTCTTGGTCGTCCACTTTTTCGATGTCCTTCGATTACATCTTCAAACACATTTCACACTCGTTCATTCTGCTGACATAGACTAGCCAGCGAAAACGCGTTCTTTTGATATGCATAACTACGTTGATGTCGGGACACAGATTATACGGCTCGTGGTTCATTCGCCGTTGATACTCCCAGCGATGTTTCATCAGCATGCGATATGACCATGTTGGATTCTCGTCTCCCGAGAGAGGGTCTTAAATCTGAAGTGCTTGCGAGACCAGAAATAACAGCTGCATGCACTACCTCGAAACTATAACGGTTAAGAGCGTGTACCACTTCTTCTAATCGGGCGGCTGTTCTGCTTGTCGTAAACTTTAATTTCGTTTTGCCCTCGTTTACTCCCAAATCCACTTTTACTGATTCCTTCTCAATTCTCGAAACTACTGCAGTAACTTCTCGCAGATTTCGCCCAATGATGTCTAAATCATCAGCATACGCGAGTAGCATTTGCTGCTGATATTTTTATTCGTGTTGACCACAACTTTTCTCACGATGATCACAATTAATATGTTGAAGAGATCGCGTGATAAGGTTGCTGCAGATTTCGTGTCGGTCAATGTCTTTGTACAAAGGCGTGTCAGCTTAGCAAGAATACCAAACTCCGCCATACAGGTTTTCCCCAAATCGGACTATGGAAGGCATGTTAATACTCTACATAAACGTGGTAGGTGTCGATTTGTCTTAGAGCGACTTCTCCAGAATTTGTTGTAATGCCAATGTCTGGTCTATAGTTGACGTTCCTGGCCTAAAGCAACACTGATAAGCTCCCATGAGGCCTGCAACAAATGGCTTTAGTCTTTACGCTCGAGATGACCTTGTATGCGATGGATAAAAGGCCTATTCCACGATAGTGTGTACATATACTTCGGTCGCCTTTTTTGAAAACAGGACACAGTATGCTAAGACTGCAATCGTCGGGCAAGCATTCGTCTAGCCAGATTTTGCATATGAGCTAGTGCATGCACCTTTCCAACTCATAGCCGACAACCTTATACAGCTCAGCCGGTAGTCCATCAGCACCAAAGGCTTTGTTGTTTTTAAGCCGGAAAATAACAGTTCTAACTTCGCTTTGGCTAGGAGGTTGGTAGTCGACACCATCGTCCTCTATATAATCAACAGCCTCTTCTATATTGAAGTCTCCTGGGACAAGAAGGGATCTATCCATATTCCCAACATACTCTGCACATTAGTGACAAGATTTTCGTCCTTATCTCTACAAAAGAGGATCCCTCATCCATTATGTACGATTGAACTTTCTCACTCCCGCTCTTCCTCCAAAACGTTTTTTTCTTCTTAAACAAACGTGTTTCCTCAACTCCTTAAACCGGTCTTTCGCGGCTCGCGTCGCAGCTGACTAAAGCATTACCAGACGTTCAGCATTCTTATCTCCACTTGCAATGCGTTGCCTCTGCAACAACTTTCATAGATTGAGAAATTTACTTACACTGTGTTTCAGGTTCAGGTGGCGGGGTAACGTTCTGAGGCGACCGGTCATAACGCCCAATGGTCACAACGCCCAAATTTTTTTTCATAACGCCCAATTTGGTTTTAGACCTTATGACCGCCCTCAGAGCGGTCATAAGGCCAAAAAAAAAAAAAAAAAATTTGGGCGTTATGACCATTTTTTATTTCTTTTTAAATTATAAGGAGAAGTAGTAACTCAATATAAGCAATGGTTAGTAATTCAATATTTATTATTGATATTTTGAAAATATGGTACAAGACCTATAAGCATCCTGCTTACATACTATGTCAAACCTGTTAATTATTGTGTCCGCCGGAAGGATTAGTAAATCTAATATCAATTTAAATATTCGCCTTACGTCCGTGGTTGATTTTACGGCTCACGCTAGTTCACTCATCTTTGCCAATTTCCGTCTCAGTGGCTGGCAGTAATGAAACCCGGATCCCTTCAGGTGCACTTTTGGAAAAACTTTTAAAATAGCATTTCGAAGCGCATTTTCGCAGTCGCTAGTAAAAGTCGTAGGCTTAAGTTGAAAAATGTTGACATTAATAAACTGCAGAATATGTTCATATGCCTTTTGAGATTTATTGGACATTGAGACAAATGCGAAAGGGAAACCCTAAATACACAAAAATTGGCATTACTATTCCAAAGCGAATGGGAAATGCAATTTGGAAATGGAAGAAATTATGGAGCTGGTGATGACTAGAATTTTCAAAGTGAATGGGGAATGCAATTGGGAAAAGGAAGAAATTATGTTGCTGGTGATGAGGAGAATTTGAAAAAAAATCGCGCGATTTTTTTTCGAAACGAACTTCTATTAAGCCATACATGTCATTTCGTTTGGGAGAACCGAAAAATGATTCTGCCAACTGTTCCTTCGGTTACAGTAACTGAGTTGTAGTTGCTCCAAACTAAAAAAACGTTTGCGAGAACTGAAAATCGTTTGCACTAAACGAGTTATGAAAAATTAGAGCTGAAAAAACGTTTGCGAGAAACGAAAAACGGTTCCACCAACTGATACTTCGGCTACAGCAACCGAGTTGTAGTTAAAACTTTTATTTATGGCTTCCATAACCTTTTTTATTTAAATTTCCAACGTGTATTATTTTGGTTTTACCCATAAAGATTGTTTTTAAAAAATTTGTCATTTTGGCCTCTGTCTCGCCTTGCATTCAAAGAACAACTAATTATGGCTAATTTCAGTTATCGCAAAGGTTTTTTAATTTAGCGGCAAATGTAATTTTGTACGCGTTTGATTTGCGATATATATGTTTATTTGGGAGAACTACATGAACGGTTGCAATTAATAAATTAATTTCCGTTGGAGTTTATTATGTTGTTATGTTTTTAATTATTGTTCGGTTCAAGATTAATAACTATTAAAATGTACTTTTTCATAGAAATAATAAAAGAAACGTGTGAAATTGATCATTATGGTGGATGGTTGGGAATATAGCTGTTTCAATGCCCACCAAGGCATATCATCAGCTCCCTTCTCCACAAGTATTTAGGTATATCATCACACATTATAGGGATAAACAAATCTCAAGTAAGCGAGAATTGTCTAAACTCCTACTTGTGCGAAAACATCCACAACAATACTTTGCCATAACCATCAATATTCACAACATTTCTTTCCTATGCATGCTTTGAAATAGCTATATTCCCAACCATCCACCATACTGATCAGTTTCACACATTTCTTTTTAATATTTCTATTAAAATGTACGTTTTCATAGAAAAAGTACTTTTTAATAGTTATTGATCTTGAACCGAACAATTATCAAAAAAATTTATAAATTAATACAAATCAATCAAAGTATTGGGTTGAACCTTGAGACCAGATGTCGCAGTGTTTTACCAACTAAAAATCCGCGACCAACTTCATGCATTTTCTCATGGCAGCTGTAGTATAGGTCACAGTTCTTCTTCCTTGTATGGCCATCATCTGTCCATCGCATATCCTGGATGGCAGTAAAGTCAGCCTTATAATTCTTGAGGACATCCGCCAGCTAGTTAGTGGTACCAAATCTGTATACTGTTGTAACATTCTAAGTGCATATCCGTAAATCGTGGTCCCAATAACGTTTGCTGGGGTAGTCAACAAATAGTGGAATATGTTTCTCATTCTCATTTCGTATTTTCTTTGCAAAATAAAACGGTGGCGGAAGGCAAGGCCAGCCCCCAGGAGCTTAAAGTATATAAATAGTTAATTAATTAAATTGTTAGGAAGTAGTTTAAGTAGTAGTTTATAATGAATTTTACAATATAATAAAGGGGAATTTGAATTATGAATACCAGTATTAAAAGGACAATATAAATGAAGTGAACTAGAAGGAGCAGTAAACTGTATAAAAGATTAAAGAGCTAAAATCTCTTTAAGGACATGAGCAAGCATCTATTCTCAGAAGATGAAAGTGAACCACGAAAGTTGAAAGAGATTGATGCAAATTTGAGAAAAGGCTTTTGGACCTTTTCAATTGTGAATAGAAGCCGTTGAGCTCCATATAAAAAAGTCTATTCCAACTTACAGCGTGAAAATGACGAAAAAACTAGTTTTTTTTAACGTAAGAATCTCTAAACTGAACAGTGTTTCTGGGAATGAAGTAAATTTTGTTTAACAAGCTTTGTTTAACAATAAATTTGCAATTGAAAAAGAATCAAATTCAAAACATCCATATTTGAAAAAGAAAAAGAGAAGAGCAAATTGGGCTGTGGATTGGTATCAAAAACCTTCACCTTCGGGAAAGAATATTAACTTACACTCCAAACTCCCCAAAAGAGTGAGGGACAATCAATAAGGAAAGGATCTGAACTATTATTCTTGACACTAATTTTCCAAACGATCTTGCCAGCCGATTGATAAGGCAATTTGAAGATAATGGGAAGTGTAACCGGAACACTATAACTGAACCGAAAATTTACAAATCAGTATCCCATGTACCTGGAAAATCTGATAGTTTAGAAAACTCAAAAACATTCGACACCAATAATTCTAACATAGCTCACAAAACTTAAAAGACGCTAGGTAGTATATTTAGTAAATCAAAGGATAGGATGGATAAATTTGATATGACTAATGTAATATATAAAATTTCTTGTAACGAGAATTTTAGCATGGTATATGTAAAACAACAGCAACAATGGTTTCCCATTACATCCCATAAAGGCATTGGCGAGAGTTTCTCACAACCAGTGAGCTGTGCGCTTTCTAGTTTTATCCTCACTGATGGGGACCCACAGTTTTCCACCGATTCCGAACGGTATTTTGATAAGCGTTTTCATTGCTAAATACTCGACCACGCCGCCGCCGTCATTAAGCGAGGTGACCGCCGCTGAAAGGAGTGCTAGGTGGTCAGAACAGGGATCGAACCCAGGATCTCATACACAAGAGGCGCGCACACTAACAATTGTACCACCGACAGCCACAACATGGTTTATGTACACACTAAAACATAACTGCTCAGCAACATATTGCAGGAACCATGAACATGTTTGCACGCATTGGCTTCGTGGTCTGCAGATCTGCTGGTTTTTGATTCATTATTATCTGTCACGTTTTTGTTTCAGCAGAGTTCAACAAACAAAGTTACATTTGGGTCATATTATCATAACCTATTAATTGTTATATCGAATGGCGAACACAGTGTATTTGGAGACAAATATACTATACTATATTTGCGACAAGCTACACACACGTTATATTTGCATCCAAACAACAAAAAAACAACAACTTTTTCAGCGTGTATTTGCAACAAAGAATAAACTGAAAACTAGAATTGGAGTGCACAAATCTGATCAAAAATACAGACAGATTTCAACACAAAAAACAGTATTAACATGCTATTGTGATACTTTAAATCATTGCCAAAACTTCCAAGATGTATTCGTTGTGAATATGGAACATAATTATAAACGTCGGTATTTGTTGGAAATATTCCAGAAATACAGACATTTAATTGGTAAGAAGTAGAACATTTTGTATTTCATCCCATATCATTCTCACTCTTCCCTCCCTCCTATAACGTATATGGATGTTTGTCAGTGAGTGTAATATTAAAAATTTGGAAAAATTTAGGAAATTCCTATAAAATTTAAAAAAATACTACCCACCAAATTGCTAGGAAAGGAAGTTCTCATTACACACATCTTTTAGGTCCATATTTTCTAAGCCCCTGTAAATTTTGCAGGACATGGGACTGGATGTGGAAAGTTTCAGTTAGTGTCAGTGACCAGAAATGATTCATTCATTGAACAGTACAAGCAGCTCACTACTTCCACGCAGTATGTCCTGTGCAATGGCTTTATCGGAAACCTCAGTCAGCTGCTTGAGTGAGAAGGCGAAACAAATGAGCGGCCTCATTGCTCAGGTTTACTAGGAGACTGATGTCACTCAAGCTCATCAAACAAGAAGTCCGGATAGAAACCGAAAGAAGAAAATCCAGGTTCGATATATTGCATACTGGTCAGCGTCTGATCCATAATTGGCGTCTGCAATCAAATATCCTGGCATTAGGTAAAATGCAAAAACCCGGTGGACTGGGTTTGCCTCCCGCCACCGTTCATAATGGCAGTGAAAATACAAAAACGAAAGAGAAAACATAAATAACCCCTATTTATTGACGATCCCCGCAAACGTTATAAGGACCACGATTTACGGATATGCACTTGGAATGTAAGAACTCTGTATGGATCCGGTGGATGTATCCAACTGGAAGATGTCCTCGAAAGTTATAAGGCAGAAATTACCGCTATCCAGGAAATGCGATGGACAGGACATGGCTCCACAAGAAATAGAAACTGCGACATATACTACTATATGGAGGACGACGTGAGAAAAAACATGTATTTGGTTGCGGATTTGTAGTTGGCAAAAGACTGCCACGTCTAGTCTCTAGGTTCAGTCCTGTAAGTGAACGTACAGCCACAATCCGCATGAAAGCGAAATATTTTTATATTTCCCAAATTTGTGTGAATGCCCCGACAGAAGAGAAATACGATGATGCCAAAGACATATGCTATGAGCGCCTAGAGAAAACGTATGACCGCTGCCCTGGTCATGACATTAAGATTATACTAGGATATTTTAATGCTAACGTAGGCACGGAGAATGTGTTTCATCCAACTATTGGCAATTTCAGTCTACATGCTGACAGTTCCGACAACGGTATGAGACTGATTGACTTTGCCGCGGCAAAAAACACGGTCATTAGTGGTACAAGATTCCAACATAAAGACATCGACAAGGCTACTTGGGTTTCCCATGATCAAAGAACGAAGAACCAAATTGATCACGTGGTAATTGATGGAAGGCCCTCATCCAGTGTAATAGACGTACGAGTGATCAGAGGAGCTAACATCGATTCTAATCACTACCTGGTAGCAGCAAAGGTTCACACAAGATTAAGTAGATCGAAAATCATACGAAACAAGACGCAGGGAAAGCTGGACATCGGAAAGCTGCAATTACCATAGGTAGCCCCAGCCTACTCAAGGAAGCTCTCGAAACTTTTGGCATAGAACCCACCCCTAACCGTTGACGATCCTAAATCGCAGTGGAAACCCATTTCCGACTCTATAAAACCTTACTTGGTTTCGAAAAACCGCTTCGCAATAAACCATGGTATGATGAAGAGTGTCGCATAGCGACGAAAAGAACGCTGCACGTATGGTAATGCTTCAGTCAATTGCAACGCGAGCTGCAACTGAGCGGTATAGGGAGAATAGAAAGGAGGGAAACCGTCTCTTAAGGCGTAAGAAACGGCAGTGGAGGAAGCGCGAGAGTGAGGAAATTGAGACATTGAGACATATATACAGACATACATGTAGTCTAAAACGGAACTAATGGACATGGTTCAGGGCCCCCATTCTGTAAAGTCTAGGACGGAAATCTTATCGCTGATGTGCGTATGGAGGGATCATTTATCTGCTCTGCTGGTACCTGAGATATCCAATGACGATGGGACAATCGATCATAATATGGAGGACGACGTCGAGTGCCCCCTCCTAACCAAGACAAGTTCAGAACCGCTATTGCCCGGCTTAAGAACAACAAAGCCGCAGGAGCCGATGGATTACCCGCGGAGCTGTTTAAGGCTGGCGGCGATGAGGTGATAAGGTGCATGCATCAGCTCATTAGCAAAATTTGGTTAGATGAATGCATGCGAGGCGATTGCAGTTTCAGTGTACTATGTCCCATATTTAAAAACGGTGACCCGACTCTCTGTGCAAACATACACAGCATATAAGGTTCCGTCAAGTAGTATAATGTGCGAAATACTAGACTAAAGAACTGCAAAATCGACAACTGACCAGATTTTCACGCTACGCCAAAGCCGAATAAGGCGTAAGAAACGGCAGTGGATACGGGAGGAACTATATGAAGCAATGTCTGAGCTTGGTATTCCTGCAAAACTCATACGCCTTTGCAGGATGACCTTGACGAACACCAAACACGCAGTGAAAGTTGGTAAGGATCTTGCCGAACCTTTCGAAACTAAGCGATGCCTCGGGCAAGGCGACACCCTATCATGCGATCTCTTTAACATATTAATGGAGATCATTATGAGAAGAGCTGCAGTCAACATGAAAAATACCATCGAATGAGAACACGACAAAATTAATGGTATCATCGAACAGTGCCGGCACGCTATTAGACCAAGGCCTGAGTGTGGATAACCGTTATAATTTCGAGGTTCGATACAACCAACATAAAACACAATATAACTATCATTGATATCAATCGAACGCTATTTAAAATTAGCTTGCTGCATGGGTTGCTTCTGGTTGCTTAACGCTCTTTCACCTATTGTATCAATTTCTACTCAACTCTATTTTCAAACTCTATTTTCTATCAATTTCTACTTCTAACTAGTCGATCAGCTGTGGCATGAATACCGCCTGGTTCTCTTGCGGTCAGTTAGGTAGTTGGCAATTTCATAGAACGACTAATTGGAAGTTGGAAATTGATAGAAAAGAGAGTAGATAGATGAGAGGTAGGCATTTTACATAAAACACAGTGGATAAGAGAATGAGCGATAAGCAACTAGAAGCTAACTAAGGATAAATATTATTTGAGTGATACTAATGACAGCTAAACTAATATATATGCTGGTTGGTTGTGGTTGTATCCCCAACCATAGAGTACGATCAGGAGGTATCCATGACACAGCTGATCGACTATGAAGTAGGAAATTGATAGAACACAGAGTAGAGAGGCGAGAGAGCGATAATCAAGCAGAAAAAAACCACGCAACAAACTAATTTTAAATAGTGTTTGATTGATACTAATGGCAGATAGATTATGTTTTAAATTAGTTGCATCGAACAAAAACACGGATTCCCTTTTATTTGTGCCCGTTTTATGACCAATCTAGGAGGTAACATGCAACAGCAACTCGAACTCGAGAAAATGAGAGGGATGGGGATTCTTATCTCTTGCTCTATAGTGCGATGTAGCAGCATCTCGAATTCTATGGAATTTCCAACTAGCTCGGTGACCGCAAGATAACGCAACTCTCATATATTAATTTAATAGATGAGTTTAGTAGATGAATTAATTTAAATATAATTAAATTAATTTATTTGGATTCTATTTGCCCCCCGAAATTGGAATATGCATAATTTGAGGTTTGTATGGGTGCATCTGATGATCCAACTTTAAAATGTTGTTCTGGAAGATATCCAATTACAACACTCAGACGTACAGGTGCCACGTTGCCTTCAATGGGAATATTTCGATAAGCACAAATAGAAACACAATGAACCCTTTCATGAATATTTGGACGTCTGTTCAACCATGACAGACAATTTAGAGACACCCGTTTCAGATGGGGATTTGTGTGCGATCATTATTTACACTTTAAAAACTGAGGTACGACATGAAATTTTACACCTGAACATAACGGATATTGCGAGCTTACGACTATAATTCCGACAACTTGAAAACTTCGTAAGTGATGTTTATGCAATTCGTATTTTCGCAATTTCATATTTTACGATATTCTCTTATTGCGCCAGGTTTTGTGCAGGTTTAGAAATTCGACACTGGCCTTATTTATGCGATCACCTATATCCGCCGCGAAACCTAAATTTTTGACTGAATTCACGTCTTCAATTAACGAACCATCAACTATTAGTGGAGTATTCCGTCCTGTTCGAATACGCATTAGCTTTGACTTCTATATACAAGGTGGCGCAAAAGTAATCCTCCTATCAGAAAATGCTATAAATTTTGCGATTGGCCCCTAATGTCAGTTCTGTTTTGACATTTGTGTAGTAAACACATGCGAAATACACGTGAATAAACAATGTTACGCTACACTGCTCCAGAACGCGGAATATTACTGACTATTTATTTTACCAATAATCGGTCGGTGACTTTGGCACAACGTGAATTTCGTCCCAGATTTCCTGGCCGTCCAACGCCTACTGGTGAAACACTGCGACATTTAGCCGCTCGCCTCGAAGAGACTGGCACAACACGAGATGCTGCCAGGCGTGGCAGACCCCGGAGTAGCCGTTCTGCAGAGAATATTGCTGATGTAGCCGAGGATGTCATGGAAGCGCCGTCGACATCGACCAGACGACGTGCCACGCTACAGAGCAATGATCAACGAGTTCTTTTTGCCGCAACTTGATGAATTGGGATTGGAAAATATGTGGTTCCAACAGGACGGTGCAACGGCATACACTGCACGTGCCACAACCGATATGCTGAAGGATGCATTTCCCGGGCGCCTAATCTCCCGTTTTGGCGATTTGCACTGGCCAGCAAGATCGCCTGATTTGACCGCTCCAGCCTTCTTTTTGTGGGGCTTTTTGAAGTCGCGGGTTTATGTCAACAAGCCTCAGACTTTTGCAGCTCTGAAAGACAATATCCGTCAAGAATGTGAGGACCTATCGTCGGAAGTTTTGGCCAAAGTGATGGAAAATGCCATAAACAGGGCTCAAATGACAATCAACTGTGGCGGCGTCAATTTACATGACATCATATTCTCGACTTGATGTAAAAAAAATTAAAAGACCAAATAAAAATAATCCACAAGAAGAATCAAAGTTTTTAATTTTTTTTAAATTACAGCCAAAAAACATCGGAAGTTTACTTTTGCGCCACCTTGTATTTATTCTCAATCCAAATTTTTTCGCATTTTCGGAGAGTCTGTTTAATTTGGCCTCGATGTAATCTAATTTGTGGACCAAGAGACATATGTCACCTGCGTAGTCGATATCATTACCTCGTACATAAGTAAAAGAAATAATGCGGGGGAAAAACACATCCTTGTCTAACTCCCGCAGATGTGGTGAGAGGTGAACCCTATTTTGTCTGGTATCCCCTTTTTGGACATTGAGTTGCGCTGTACACAATCAAACGCTTGTTCGACATCTACGAAAGTAGATACAGAGGTGAGTGTTGTTCAACTTAGTATTTTATGACTCTACGGAGCGTGTTGACGTGGCCGGCACACGAACGACCGGCCTGAAACCCACCTGCTCCTTCCGCACAATTTGCAACACCACCGGCGAGATCGGCTGAAGTGAGTGTAAAACTATAACGCACATAGCTCACTTGTTCGAGAAGCTATCCCCAATCCCTACATGGGATGTAACGGGAACCATTTATTTTTTATTTGTCAATGTAACACCTCTCCAGTTCCTGCACAGCCTTAGATCACCTTTTTCGGCATAGTGATAACCACTCCCTCTTTCCACTCCGTAAGTATATTGTTGTCAATCCATGCACTTCTGACGACCGGCGTAATTATATCTACTAACGCTGATGCACCATATTCCAACAGTTCCGCTGGAATATTATCACGACCAGAAGATTTGTTATCCTTCATTTTACCCAGTGCCGCACGGGGGTTCCATTGAAATTTCCCTTCTCGGGTTGCGACGTGAGTATGCTGCCGAAGGGGTACACTGATCTTCATCGTCCCGTAGTCTAGATTGTGTCGTAAAGGATTTATGCTGACCTTTTGATCTGGCGGTGATATGTCCGTGCCATCATTAGCTTTTAACGTTGCAGTACTTCGAATGTTGTTGCCGCTCAGATTTTTTATTGAAGAATATACAATAAGGAAGTTACTTGCATTCGCAGCTTTTTTGGTTTCCTCCGCTATATTGTTTAGACAATTGTCGTAATCTGCATGGACCATGTAACCCACTCTACGTGCTGTTTGCCGTTAGTCTGAGTTTAATTGTCTCTTCAACGTTGGTGTCTTCGATCGTATACGCATATTGTGCAGGCATTCACGATTCCAAGTTGCGGTCCCGGATTCTGCATTAGTCCAAGTTTTATTCACATAACTATTCTCGCCAATTACCTCCTTGGCTGTTTCCTTTAGCGTTCGAAGGAAAAATAGCTTCTTAAAAAAGGACATAAACTGTACCGCAAATGTACATAAAAGCACCGAAATGTGCACGAAATGGTGTACCGTGAATAAACCAAAACGAGTATCAAAAATATACGTACGTGAATCTTCCTTTTTAGCGCTGTTTTTCCCCCGTTTAAAACAATGTTATTTTTAAATTACGATACATGCAACAGTTTTAGTTTTCAATTTTAGTTGCATTTGATCTGAGTTGTTTTTAGAAAGTTGTAATTCATTTTAAGCTAAGGGATCATGTATTTTCCGGTTAGTAAAACAATTTAAACGCAGTGGTAGGGACTCGTAGTCACATTCGTATATATTTTATTTAACACTTTACAATTGGTCTGTATTCAAACCTTTAACTATTACTTACCGTTGCAAAGTTTTTAGGGTTTACTTGGTACCACTATTGCCGACCGTTAACAGTTTAATTACAGACTAACTCCAAGTGCAAAGCACATCAGCTATTTATGTATATCAGCTCTATTAATTGACACCAGGCTCTCTAGACTATTCTGGCGCTATCTCCGCTATTCGTTATCTTTCGTTGCCGTTATTCTCGATATCTAGTTTTTGGAGATTAGCCGAGACAAATCGGAACCGAGTTTAGTCGGCATTGCAGTGAATTCTGCTTGGGAGCTGGTATGTTGTTGCAAAGCATACTTTGAGGCGTCAAATTAATCGCCCAGCTTTTTACACTCGGTCAAAAACATTAGCTAAGCCAAATAACTCACATTAACATTATATTGAGTTATCTATTCAGCGCAAATAAAGAATCAAAAAAATGAATCTATAAATGCATAAACGGTTCAAAGCATCCAGAATAATATATGATATATTAGTTTATACATTTCACAAGTTGGAATATGCCAATGAACTTCGCTGCATCCCGTGATATCCTTTGAATATTTTATTGTGTTAACATCTATAGTCACGGGTAGGGCAATCTATCAAAGTGAACACATGCAAACAACACACAGCGTTAGCATCACATACGTGGTTGTTGTACAACAATAGTCTCTGCCTGAAAATAAGTATGATGGTATTGACGTAGCGGCAGCGAACCAACAATCACGTCGTACAGAGTATTGAATAGTATAGAGAACTCATGGAACGAATTGTATGACTCAAAAGCACTGGCGACATCTGGCGAATGATTCAAAACGTATTACTCTCTTTTTGTCATAACTTGGTCTATACATAATTTTGATGTGAAACATTGATGCCTTTTGAAACATTTATGCTTCTTGTATTGTTTTATGTAATAACATTGTCGTCAGACTCTCTACATGAGAGCGGATAAAGAGTTCAATAAGTTCTCTATACTATGCAATACTTTTTGTCGTCGCTCTGTTTATGATAAAACAAAAGCCATTATTTCAGTGAGTTAAATAGTGCTTTCTTTATTTTAACAATATTAAATCTAATGTTGAATCAGATGTAAGAAAAAGGAAGTGCAATAGCAAAAGAGCCTTCAGCACAAAAATAAATCGATTTCAAACCACAACAAAACAATTTGTATGTATAAGTATAATGGAAGTAAGAACATTTCGTATAATGACTTTTGGAATTGATTGCATTCTGGGCATTATATAAACCTTGATCAATACTTATTAAATACATTTATTAATGTTTAGAGTGCCCAACTACTATCCAAGCTACTAATACAATTGACATTGTTTTCTCACGTTATTTAGATAGAATCAAAAGTTTATGTGTCATATTGCGGCTATCACAGACCAATTTTATCTCTGTTGAAAACTTAACATTAATAAATCATAAAAATAAAAGTTAAACTAAATTCAATAAACTATTCTTATTTTAATTTTCTACTGTAACATTTACTAATGTGTTCATAGACAAACAACATAGACTCAAAAAATCGCCCTTGAGTTCGAACACTCATTGATCTTTTTAGTTTTATAACAATAAACAAGTTGTTTACTGCAACTGATACAAACACAGGCAAAAGCTGCCTTTCAATGCAATAGTTTGCCCAGTCTGTCTGCCTGTTCAAAATTAGGAAATTATCAAACAACCCTCGTAGACGTATGAAGGTATAAATATATTGTTGTAGTTTGACATGGGATTTCCCTGAATGCAAATTTCAATCAAAAGCGTCCATCTCTGTAGCGACTTTCTAACATTGCGCCGTACCACACAGTACTAACTAGCATTCAGGATGGGATTCAAGTGTTTACGCATGCAAGTGGAGCATTAGTTACCTTGTTTGAATGATGTGGTTGGTAGAGAGAACATTTGTTACGGCGTTTGAGCGATGTCGTCGTGGTTCCCTACTGACAGGTATATTTAAATGTTGCAACTTTGTTGCTCCACAAAACTTAAGTAACTGAAGACAGGTCACGCAAAGGATTCAAATCAGTGTGCTTTTTGTTTTCGTTATATTTTGTTGTTTTTGCATAAAATACTCTCCTTAGGGATACAAATAAAACAGGAAACCAAAGAAACCAGCAACAACCTAAGTCACAGAACTACATACGATACGTTTAAAAGTAATAAACTTGGTAATTGTTTCAATTATTTCACTTAACTGAACAGTTTCTTTGTCTTCCTGACCACATCATAATAATCTCAAGCGTTTACCTTAAGTGCCGAGGTGATGGTATTTTGTAAGCTTTGGTAATTTTTTTTGTGGTTTACCTTTGCTCTGGACTGATGTAAAGAGAAATTATGCCATGATACAGCCACAATAAAAGGCAGTCGTCCGACATTCGGCAAACGGATAAAAACAATATATTCTGACAAGTCACGCAAAAAGTATATCTTTTTTTGTCGGTACTCCTTGTGGAACTGTTTGCGGAATAAATTATACCCTTTCACTGGCTAAATCCTTCGATTTGTATACAAGACAAAATAACTATGTCTTGACAGTGATATCAGAAAGTATGTGTCCCCTGCACTAATTTGAGAAAATAATTTGTTAAACTAAATGGATTTAGATAAGCCTTCTTAATGCAAATCGGGGCGGATAGGATTATACGCTGAAAAATATCGGCCCTAGCGACATATTGCAGGAAACATGTACATGTTTGCCAGCAATGTTTTTATAAATTCAAGATAAGCTGCTTCTTTGTTTCTTTGTTGTCTGTCTCGTATTTGTTTTTAGCAGTTTTCAACAAAACACCCACATTTGGGTCACAAAAATATACATGAGTATTAAAAAAAAATAAATAAATGGTTTCCCATTACATCCCATGAAGGGACCGGGGAGAACTTCTCACAATCACTGAGCTGTGCGCTTTCCAGTTTTCACTCACTGATTGGGACCTACAGTTTTACACCGATTCCGAACGGTATTTTGAGAAGCTTTTTCATGGCTGCATGAGTATTACAGCCTATTAATCATTGCGTCTCAAACATGTTATATTGAATAGCAAACACAACGTGTTTGGGCACAACTATAGTACATTTGTAACAATCTACAAACACGTTATATTTGCATCCACACAACAAAAAAAAAGAGAGATTTTTAAGCTTGTATGTTGCCTGTGATCAAAAATTAAAAATATTATTTGCTTCTATAATTTACTATACAAAGCTTTCAGAATTTAATGGTCCGTCGTTCACTCAAGTTCGCACGGCAACTTATGTAGTCAATTATGAATTGTGTTATCTTTCACACAACAGCAAAAATCATGTCTACTGAGAACCAATGGTTCTGCGCGATATTTTTCGAACACTTGCATAATGGGGAACTTTCAATTAAAATGAGATTTCCTTTGCATTTATTTTGATAAATTTTCAATATCGTCATTCCAAACAACCTATGCTGGAGATCTGTGGCTAGATTTGAAATAGTTATCCGGTTTGCCAGGAATCATGGTTAATCATTTTGCAAACTTCTTTAAAAAAAGCTAAATCTCTATTAATAGAGATAAAGAAAGTGCTTGAATAAAAATTGTCAAATTTTTAAATTGTATGGATAAGATGTTTTTGAAATATTTTTAAAGTAATACATATTGTCAATATTTTGAAACATTTCTGCACTTATATTATCATAACTAGAAAACTACTATTTCGAATTTCTTAAAATAAATCTAGAAAATTTCAGATTCATAATTCCTTTAACTTTTATCTACAGCCGTTTTCCACCCGACAAACAGTTTCAGAGTTATGACAGTTATTGTTTAGAAAAAAACTTTTCTTTTATTGACTATTATACTACCTCATGAAGTCTGATGTCTTACACATATGAATTAAACAAGTAGATTAAACTAATTTTAACAAATTTCCAAGGATGCGGAGGGATTATTCGGCTTTGTCTTTCCATCGTAGTCTTGGTCGTCCTCTTTTCGTGCTCTCGTCGGGTACGTCATCGAAAACCTTTCGCGCTGGCTCATCTTCATTCATTCCTCCACTGCTTGCTGAGCCCAAAATACCATATCGAGGGCGTGCGGCAAAAAGGTCTCAAGTCCACTTTTTTGTGAAATTGACTTAATGATGCAAAAGTGTACCAAAAGTCATAGTCTATGCCCTGTAAAAAAATCCCCTGTCTATTGCAAGTAGTTTTGTCGTTATTGCATCAAAACCATTCATTCCATGTCCAAACCACCCAAATGTGTGGAGCAAAAAAGACCCAAGTCCACTTTTTTATACAAATCTCTTTTCTCTATTTTCCCCAAATTCAAACAAAATACACCCAGCAGAAAAAAAAATTATATCATAGCCTACTAAGGGGATTTTGCAATACATTTGCTATGATAAGCTTTCTATTTACATTTACGGAAATTATCATTAGTGAAAGTTGTCAATATTAAAAGGTTGAGCTTTGATAAAAATGAGTTCCAAAAAAATTTGTGATGTAAATTTGTGCAATCCCAGTAAACAAAACTTACAACAAGAATGGGATGAATCAAGCCTTGACAAAGATTTTTCATCCGACGACGATGATCTGGATTATTTTTCTGAAAACAACAAAGAATCCAGCGATAATGATGACGACGAAAAGTGCATGATTTTGGAAGCACCACAAAAATCTACCGAAGAAACCCTCGCAACACTCACTGAAAAGAAAAATAGAAGATGGAAAAAAGCGTATCCGGAACAATGGAAAAGAAATATAAAACATACCGATATTATACGAGGTAAGAATCCCAAGCACTCAAACTGTGAAAAATGTCGTTTCAAATGCAAGGACAAATTTACTGAAGAACAGCGATTAAAAATGTGCAAGGATTTTTGGAAGTTGTCATATCAACGCCAAAAAGATTTTGTTTTAAAGGCGGTTATGGATACAGAAATACAAAGGTCCCGAGTAAGATCTAAAATCAGAAAAGTCAACCGTAACGTAGCAAGATCATACTTTTTGGAAAATGAAAACTCCAATGTAAGGGTCTGTCGCGACTTTTTTTGTGGAACACTAAGTATTTCATACAGTACAGTTAAAACGGCATTTAAACATAAAGGACCAACTGGAGTTTTTTCTAAAAAGGATGAAAGGGGCACATCAAAAGCTGCAAATAAAACATCAGATGAAAATATAGCACGTATTAAGGACCATATCGAAAGTTTCCCAACTGTAGAGTCTCACTACTGCCGCAAAACTTCAAAGAGGATGTATTTAGATGCCAATCTGAGTATATCAAAAATGTATTCCTTATTCTTAGACAAATACAAGAGTGATACGTTAACAAAGCTACCTTCATTGACCACCTACAAGAAACTTTTCGGTGAGTGCTACAATTTATCGTTCTTCCATCCAAAAAAAGACCAGTGTCAAGCATGCGAAAAAGGTAAGGAAACCCAAAATGAAAATTATCTGGCCCATTTAAAGAGAAAAGACGAATGTTCAGCTGCAAAATCCTTGGACAAAGAAAGAGCCATCAAGGAGCCTAATTTCATGGCATGCACATTCGACTTACAATCTGTGTTACAAATTCCATCAAGTGATATAAGCCCAATGTACTATAGCCGAAAATTATGTGCATATAATTTAACCATCTACAACGCTGCTCCACCAAACGATGCTTTCTGCTCTTTTGGACAGAAATTGATGGCAAAAGAGGAAGTAATGAAATTGGTTCGTGCTTGTATACGTACTTGCATCAACTTCCACCGGAAATAAAAGAAGTATCTTTTTTTTCTGATACTTGCAGTGGCCAAAATAGAAACAAAAATATTTCAATATTATTTCTCCATTTGGTTCAAGTTTTAAATTTGGTTCAACACAAATTTCTAGAAAGTGGACACAGTTACATGGAAGTTGATAGCATGCACAGTGCTATCGAAAAGCAAAAGAAGAATGTTCCAGTATATACGATTCAAGACAGGCTAACTATATTCAGACTCGCACGATCCAAGAGACTTAAAAGCAAAGCAAATCCTTATAATATAGCACAAATGCGGTATACTGATTTTCTGGATTTATCAAAGTTATCGGAGATAATAAAAAACAAAAATTTGGATGAGAACGGTGAGAAGGTGAACTGGTTGAAAGTAAAATCTTTTAGGTACCAAAAGATTCAACCTGGAGTGATGGAGTACAAGTACGACCACAATGAAACCTATAAACATATTCGTGTTTTTGGTAAAGGTCGGCCCATCAATTTGAAAGAAGTTAGCATCAAAAAGGTGTATAAAAAAGGCCTTACCATAAGTATCGAAAAGAAAAAAGATTTACTTAATCTTTGCAAGTCAGGAGCCATTCCGGACGAGTTTCATCACTGGTACAGAAGCTTGAAAGCAAGCAAAACCACAAAAAATAAGGCCGCAGAACCCGATATACATGATGATTCGGAATCAGATCAAGACTTATAAATTTAAAATATAAATTACAACCTAAACATTTCCATAAAAAAACCCAAGTCCATAACAAAAAATTTTTGAATGCAAAAAAGGCCTATGTCCAACATTCATTTTATTTTTGTATAAAAAAGAGATGAATAAATTAAATTTAATTAAATTTTTTGGTTTTGTCTTATTTATAAATGCTTGAACTATCAGATTGTAATATCGGGTTTCAAATCAAAACTACTTAATGACTTTTCCAGTGGCCATCAACTTTAAATCTTCAATAACTCAGAAATATAAAAAGTGGACTTGAGACCTTTTTGCAGCACGCCGACGATATATTTGCAAACACAATTCTACTATTTATCTCCAGGCTGACGTTGTTGTCCTTGTTCACGTCGGATCCAAGGTAGACAAATTCATCCACCACTTCGAAATAAAATCGGTTGTCAACGTCCAAGTGCGGACCAATTCGAGAGGTTTGTCTAGTCGTTGACACCATCAATTTTTCTTGCCCTCATTAACAGCAAGACCCATCTTCGCTGATTCTTTTTCGATTCTTGAAAATACTCCAGTAACCTCTCTCAAATTTCCCCCGATGATGTCTATGTTGTCAGCATAAGCAAGCAGCATATGGGTTTTCGTGTTATAGTGGTCTTGTCCATATTCACTGCAGCCCTTCCCATTGTCATCTCCATTAAGCTGTTGAAGAGATTCCACGAAAGTGTGTCGCCTTGTCTCAATTCTCGCTTGATACAGAATGGTTCGGTGAGGTCTTTCCCCAACTTCACTGCTGATTTGGTGTTGGTCATTCTACAGAGGCGGCTCAGTTTCGCCGAAATCCCAAGTTCAGACATAGCTTCGTACAATTTTCCCCGTATGGGGCTATCGAATGCAAAAATCGGCAAAAAGTGGTATGTATTGATTTGCTTTTCGTGGGTCTTTTCCAGGATTTTGCGTAGCGTGAATTTTTGGACAGTTGTGGACTTGCCTGGTCTAAAACCACACTGATAAAGTCCAATCAGGTTTTCAATAATTGGCTTTAGACTTTCACATAATACGCTCGACAAGAACTTATATGCGTTGGATAAAAGACAGATACCGGATAGTTGGAACAGACACACGGATCACCCTTTTTGAATACAGGACATAATACACTGGGACTCCAATCGTCAGGCATAGATTTCCCAAAGCATATACTGTATATAAGTTGATGCATGTGGGCTAGCTGTCCGTCGCCACCGGCCTTAAAAAGCCCGGCGAGTAGCCCATCCAGTATACAATCTACACTGTCTTCCACAACCATTACCTCCTGATCTTCTGGGGAAGAATCTGAGCGGAGTAGTGTGGAAAAGTGGTTTCTCCATATTCTAAGCACACACTGCTTATCGGTCACCAGATACCCATTCCCGTCCTTGCAGGAGTGCAGCTCATTATCCGGCCCGCCATCCGATCTTCTCACCCACTGGACAAGATTTCGGGGGTCATTTTGCATTATGCACATTTCGAGAGAGTCCCTGCTTCCACTGCCATTCTCCTCCCCCAATTAGTTGGTTTTCCTCCCTTCTCAGCCTCTTATACCGCTCATTCACAGCACGCGTTGTAACTGACTGTTTGGTTTCCATACGTGCAGCTTCTTTTTCATCAGCTGCAAGGCGATATTCTTCGTCGTGTCATTACTTATCATTCTGCGGTTTTCGGCAGCCAAGTTCTGCTCTTGCAGCGGTTTCCAAATAATGGATAACCACTTCGCCCAATGCACCCTTCCATGCTGGAATCGTGTGATACTCCCAATTTGGCATTAAAATCGCCTAGGATAGTCCTAATGTCGTGGTCAGCTCAGCGTTCTTATACTCTCCCCAGACGCTCATAAAATGATTCTTTGACCTCATAGTCTTTATCCTCTGTCGGCGCGTGTACACAAATTAACGAGATATTGAAATATTTCGCTTTGATGCGAATTGTGTCTATGCGGTCACTCACTGGGTTGAACCCCAAAACTAAGTGTCGCAGTCCCTTGCCAGCTATAAATCCGCAACCGAATTCTTGCGAAAACGTGCTGTAGCAAACATCGCAGTTTTCCCCTCTGGAGCTAGCATATCCTGTCTGTCACATTTCCTGGACAGCGGTGATGTCAGGTTAACATTTTTCGACGGCATCCGAACGTTGGAAAGTGGCACCCGCTCTGTATAGTGTTCGCACATTCTAGGTACATATCCTTAAATTATGGTCCTTATAACGTTTGCGAGGGTCGTCAACAGTTAGGAGATTTGTTCGTTTACTTTTCATGTGTATTTTCATTGCCTATATAAAAGTGGCGGGAAGCAAACTCAGCCCAACGTGGTTTGCATTTTACCTACTGCCAGGATGATCATATTTCAGCCGCCCATAATGGAACAGACGCTGACCAGAGTGCAGTGAGTCGAAACTGAATTTTGATCCGCCGTTGGCCAGGGGTGTTGGCTCATCAAAGGACAGAAGAATATGTCCACTACTTCGAAGAGCTTCAGTGACAGGGTCACCTAATAATCCTGAGACGTATCAATGATCACATAACCAATAAGGCTGCTGGTTTGTTTCGCCTTCTCACTTTAGCCAGCTAACGGAGGTTTCCGATAAAGCCATTGCCCAGACCATACTGCATGGAAATAGTGAGCTGCTTGAACTGCCCAATGAAGGAATCATTTCTGGCCCCTCCCAAATGAATGGCTATCAGAAACTTTCCATCTCCAAGAACAGTCCCAACTTTACATTTTTTTTTTTGAGAAAAAAATTTTGGGAAAAGGGAATACTGCAAAAATTATTAAATTTTTCTTCTTTGTAGTGTAGCTACGCATCTCGTGAATTAAAAAACATAAGGATCACGAAAATCGATGGATGCGTTATGTTTTATTCACAATTAAGTGAAGGTATTTACCAGAATTGTATTTTTTTGTATGGGTTACATAGTAATGGCCATTTTTATTTTTATTTGTAAATTCATTTAGTAACAAAATTGTAATACATGATAATTGATTTATAGCCTCAGCGTCTTGAAGACATTGTAGAGGCACTCGTTGGCAAAACATTTCTATAAATTAACAAAATTCAACTGTAATTTCAGAAAATAAAAAATAAAAAAAAAAGATAAAAAATAACTAAATAAAAAAGAACTAAGTAAAAAAGAAGAAAAACAATAATTATTATTTTAAGAGTTCATCAATATTATCGAGGATATATTTCTTCAATAGATTTTTAAAAGGTGAAATTCTGTGTTCATTCTTCAAAACAGTCGGTAAGTTATTAAATTCACAACTTCCTATATATTCGAGTCTTTGTTTAGTGCACTCCAGCCTACATCTTACTACTCGTAAATTATCCGCATTGCGAGTATTAAAAGACGTTTGATTCCTTGTAAATTGTAATGTGTGATGGCCTATACCATGAAGGCATTTGAAAACGTATAGAATAAGCTGCATTTTGTAAATACCATACAAAGGAAGAATAGAAGGGAATTTGTCTCGATACAGCGAAATAGTCGGATATGTTATTGGAAGATTGTCAACTATTTTCAGGGCTTTCTTCTGTATCCTGTGTAAAGACTCAAGTTCACCACTTTTTTTGGAGCAATACAAAAGTGACATATAATTGAAATTACTGTGGATCAGGGCTTGGTATATCAAAAGTTTTACTTCCTTACTGAACTTGTTTTTATATTTGTATAATATACCAAGTGCACGAGATGACCTTACTTTTAACATAGATATATGTTCATTCCATGAAAGTGAACTATGTAAACAAACTCCTAGATATTTTATCGAATTTACTTCCATGACTTCCCTACCATCAACGTGGATAGCAAAATTGTTGTTGTGATCATAGTGTGGCTTAAACCGAATAACCTGAGTCTTATTGGCATTTAAAAATAATCTATTCATTCTAGAAAATTCCGATATTATAGCCGCATCCCACTCCATATGAGCTTTGACAACAGTCTCATGGTCATAGGGATATAAGAGACATATATCGTCAGCGTACAGAAAAATTTTACCAAATAGTTTTAAGTTAACTATATCATTTAGATAAATTTTGAATAACAGGGGGCCGAGGACGCTGCCCTGAGGAACCCCATGCTTTACCGTTTTCACTGAACTTTTATTCCCCTTGATACAAACAAATTGTTTACGGTTCTCAAAATAATCCTTGATAAGGGCTAGTTCATTACCGTGTATACCATAAAACTCTAATTTCTCCATCAAAATCATGTGATCCACAAGATCAAAAGCTTTTGAAAAATCATAAAAAATTCCAGCAACGCCCTTATGCCCATCGTCCAATCCTTTGCAAATAAAGTTTAGTACATTGACAGCCGCCTCTTCTGTCCCACAGCCTTTTCTAAATCCATACTGAAACTCACTTAATAAATTATTCGTATCCAAATATAACGATATTTGACCATGCAATATTCTCTCAAAAATGTTATTAAATGTCGGTAGAACTGCAATCGGTCGGTATTTATTCAATGTTGAGGCAGTCGGGCCCTTTGCAATAGGCACAATCTTATGCACCTTTAAAATGTCCGGATATAGACCACATGTCGCAATTCTGTTAAATAAATTAACTAAAATAGGAACTAGAACACTAGAACACGTTTTCACTATATTAGTGGAGATATTATCGACTCCCGGGCTCTTACCACTGGACAGGCTGGAGATGATATTCCGTACCTCTTCTTCAGTCGTATAGTTAATGTGAAACCTGCTGCCATGACAAACAAGAGTTCTAAAAAAGTTGATATTATCCCCCGGAAGCTGAACAATTTGAGCCTTTAAATCCTCCACAGATTGAAGAAAATATTCATTGAACATTAAAGCCTTTTGAAAATCACATATTATAGCATCTCCATTTACATCACATAAATGAATCTCTTTTTTTTCAGTTCTACCAAGAGTAGTATTCAAAAAATTCCAGCCTTTCTTCGGGTCACTTAAAATATTTGTGAGATTATCAATATAATAAATGTTCATAGAGTTATTAGATGCATCACGTATAACTTTACTTATACCCTTAAGCCTAGCCTCGATTTCCGCAACACCTCTTTTTTTTCTGCGCATTTTCAAAAGCTTCTCCTTTGCAGCAATTAATTTTCGCAAGTTCCAATTTACCCAAGGTGTAACTTCGAATCTGCTGTCCGTTTTGCAGCTCTTTTGAAAAGTGGACTCATTTTTCGCTTCGCTAAATATCGACACCAATGATGACAGGTCATTTGACGGGTCACCCGTGGTTTTCAATGACGGAACTTTCCTAAGAACATATTCGATCATACGACTGTGATTGCAACAAGAGAAAGTTATATTAACGAGATCCCGTACATTCGTTTTAATGCTTACAGCAAGGTGAATCAAATTATGATCTGACAAGTCCCATTCAATGGAATCTACGCTTACCTTATCTAACATGTTACTATACACATGATCAATGGACGATTTACTAACTGGACGAGTTATCATATTATGACAATTTTTCGCATGATAATTTAAAAGATTGTTAGAAAGTTCCTGAGATGTGGTATCGTCTAAATAATCAATATTGGCATCTCCAACAAAGATAAATGGGCTTCGGCCATGACAAATTAACATATTCTCTAATTGAGACAAAAAAACATTTATTCCGCACTTTGGAGATCTATAAAATGATGCTAGTTTTAGCGGTTTACCATTGTGCTTTATATTATTTAGTTTTAATATGATTAAGTCCAAAAAGTCTTTACTTTTTAAGAACTCTGTAGTGAATTCAATACCATCACGGACATAAATTGAAGTACCACCGTAACTATCCCGTCTACAACAGTGAGTAGCCATATAACCATATAACGTTTTTATTGCATGAATTTAAAAATTTTTCGTTGATTTTTTTTTATACAAAGTTATATAATGAAAGAGCACGGATTTTGACAAACCACTCATATACTGATCTCATTGATCCTACTGATCCGGAAAAGAAATTGATATTACCTAATGTTTTTTTCATAAATATAGATAGATAGATTGCCATACCCGTGCCTATAGATGTTAACACATCAAAAATGTAGTAATATACAAAATCTGAAGCCATACAAAGGGTTAAACCGAAATTATAGACTTGAATCAATATCAATACCTACTTGCCAATCGCGCCCTTCACAATTCAGTAAAATCTTGCATAAAACCGCTTAATGTTTTTTAAGATTCTTGGAAATAAAAAGATTAGCAATAAACACAAACTGGTAGATAGATGCACCACAGGCAGATATTCATACCAGGTGGAAATACCGCACTTGTAGTTGAAAAATACCCAGTATTTATAGGTGTTCGTTCAGGGTCAGAAAAGAAAGAAAAGAGTCATTATGCTTAAAAGTTAAAAATAATTACAAGCTGTACAAATATTGAAATATTAATCAAAATGAGCAAATCAGAAAACTTTTATGTAAAAACGGTCTGGATTTCTCTTGTTCTGTGAGCAGCCAATATATCAACGAAAAAAAATGGCACCATTTCTCAACTTCAATTCAAAAGTCATGTCAAGATTACTATAATATATATCTGGACAATTTTAACCAGCATTGGACACCGAACACTATATGCATTTCGAGATTGTCAAATTTAAGTGCGAGGTCTTTTAGCGTAAAGTATGTACAGGTTTAACAATTTTGAATATTTTATCCTCACATGGTAATTTGGCAGCCAATGCGTCGGAAAGAAAAAGCGAACCACGAATCTCATTGTTACTTTTGTACAAGAATTGATTTCGGAAAACATAAGCGATGGTCTTGTCCCACGAGGTCTGCTGATGGGTTTTTACTTGCAGTTCTACATTCGGAAGAAATTTTATATTCTAAAATTCGGGGTGCAAGGTGTAGTCAAGTGGTTTCATCTTCTTTGTTACAATTTCTTTGATAACACCGAAACTATTGATCAGGTTCAAAAGCTCTGTAAAAATTATTTTATTAACTTCACTATTTTTGACAAAATAAGACAATTCCCTTTCGAGTTTCGAGAAAAATTGTAAAATTTACTTAAAAAAATACAGCAGACAGTTGTCCTGCAGGACTGTCCCTGCAGGCTGTGTCAGAGACACGGCCATTAAGTTTAACGTAGAATACGCCATCCGATAATACAGAAAACATATATAACAATAAATGATAAATAACATGAGCAAATGAATTTATTTATTTGATAGTTACTTTTGATAATATACATAAGCTTATGGTAGGAAAAATGGGATAAATATGTTTTTAAATTAAAAGAATAAGGATAAATGATAAATAACAGACGCAAATCAATTTGATTTATATTTTTTATAATTATATATCCATGTTAAATTCAAATTCACATTTAACATTTTGTTTCACTTAAATACATAAGTAAATATACGAAATTTCAATATTTCATCAATCAAAACAACAGCCGAAGGTTTGTGTCCACACTGAAACAGCAGCATAGTTTGTGTTCACGCTACAAACTCAAACACTCAACCAAACACCACACATATGTTTGAGTGTATGTGTTTAAACAATTTTCATTTGAGAAATTTAAATATTAGGAAGATATCAACCAATATGAAATGTATATCAAACGAAAGATAACATCTTCATTTACCTACAAAAACAATTTAAAAAAAGTTATCTCGCCGTTTCCTCATAATCAATGAAATAAAGATTACAACAATAACAATCTGACATGACTCCCTATACCGTAAGGTAAAACGTATTCTACGTCAAAAACTAAATTTATTCATAGAATTTAAAATTTCGACAATTTTTGAATAAGTACGTGTACTTAGGGCACAGTAGTACATCAAATCTAAGGGTGTCTCAGTAAGAAAGCACTTTGTCATTTTAAATTAAAACCACGTATTTTGTGAGTTAGTTGTCACTTTTTTATTTGATTGTAAAGAAAACATGTTCCGTTTTAGTTTGGAGTAAAATATCCATCAAATCGCTACGAGGGCTCTGATGACAGGCCATTATCCTTTTCATGAAATTTCCTTGACTTTCACAGTTGATGTGGCTGTATCTCATCGATGACGCATTGGATCTCGGAGTGGAGCTCAGTAATATGTTTCTGGTTTATTTGCATAAACCCGAGATTTCACAAAACCGCAAAGAAGGACATCGAACGGGGTTAAATCACTTGATCTTGGTGGTCAGTTGACAAAAAAATTTCTTGAGATTATTTGTACTGCAAATCGTTGCGGTAATAAATGGGTTATTTCATGCGCGGTACGACATGTGGCGCCATCTTGCTGAAACCACATGTCGTACAGATCCATGCCGTCCAGTCGAGGTCACAAGAAATCCATTATCGTGTTCATATAACGAATTCCGTTCACAGTCACAGCAATTTCGGCCTCATCTTCAAAAATGTAAGATCCAATCACACCGGGTCTCATTGATTACATGCGGATTTTCTGAGCTACAAATTCGACAAGTTTGTGTATTCATGAAGCCATTCAGATGGAAACTGAAATTTCTTCTTTCGACTAAAAATTCTTCGAAGTTTGCGAGCGGTCTCAGCATAACTGTCGAAATTTTTGCAATAAGCTTTCAAAATTATAACGCGTTGTTTTTTCGTAAAGCGCTCCATTTTTAATAATCGGAATAAACATGTGAGACAGCAGCCAAATTTCAGAGTTGCCACTTGTACAAAAAAAATTACACTAAATTTAAAAATTGTAATCTTACTGAAACACCCTGTATATAGTGGTTATCCGCTACATAAAATTTTTTTCATTTTGTTGGCCTGTGAAATATATGTATATATGATATCCTAGTATTTGAACTTTGACCTCGAATCACGGCAATACATATGTCCACCTATGCCCAAATTTTCACCCAGTAGTTCTAGATTTTTAAAAGAAACGGTAAAAATGTCACTTTTAATATACAGCCTAACACTTCTCGCATCTTACATAGTACTCTGTATTAAGTTATCCCTTTGAACTAGAGTAAACTAATATGTAATATTGTTATTTCTTTTGTTTATTCCCCATTCGCCCCCCTTGTCAAATCCCAGTGTGAGCTGCTATTGCGACGTTTAGGCCCAGCACCACCACAGCCACCACCAACATCCGCCTATGCCAATAATACAACACCACAGTTGTCATCATTAATCTCAACGGACAAGGACAGTGGCATGGGCAGTCCAGTGGGTAGTGCACGAAGTGCTAAATTTCGCCGCCGCAAACATAAATCATCACAGTGGTTGGCCCAGGCGAACACATTGCATCCCAGATTGTCACGCTGCACGGCCACGGCCAATGAGCGCCTATTAAAGATCATCCTGGCCCAGGATGAGACAATTCAAAAGCAATTGTCTTTGTTACGGTAGGTATTCAATGCAAATTACTTACATAATAGACAAATAGCGGCAGTCATTCCAGTCAATTCCATCGACGTCAGCGTCATTGTCGTCATTCTCATAGTCATTGCCACAGTCATAGTCATCCTTGTCCTCATCATCATCGCAATTGTCCTCGTCATAAAAGGAAGAGAGAATCTGCTCATCCCCTTTAAAACTTTTTCGATGGAATATCCTGAATATATGGGGGTGTTTGTTTGCATGCATGAGTTGTGCCATCGCACAATGGGGGAACATTGGGAGTATATTGGTAATAAAACACTGTAGTAACAGCGAAAACAAAAAAAAAATAAAATTACATCGCATGGATTGTTAAGTTTCGCCCTACCCTTAAAATGTTTAATATGCATAGATATGTCTACACGTGACGTGTCCAGATGCCAAAGGTTTTAAACGCTAGTATTCCATCCCTTTCCATCAAAATATGATCATTGCTTAAAAATATTATGATCAGACACAACCTAAATATAGTCGCAATTCTAATCATAATTTGATCAGCCCCAAATCATAATATGATCACAGCTAAACGTAATTTTGTTACAAAATGGGTCGTCATTTTATTTACCGTCAATAAGAAATTCTTTCTTTATAAGTTAGAAGTGTTATAACACTTTCGTGGCTTCAATTCAGACTGACTCGAAATATATTGTCATCCAGAACCTTCCAGAACCTTCCACAAATTCCTTCAATTACACTGTGTGTAATTTTTTAAGTCATGGCAAAATAACCATATACGGTCACCACTACGTGATAAAAGACTATAAAAAAAAGACCCGTGTTTCCCAATTTTTCCCAAAGTCTTGCACTTTTTTTTTATGGGCCGCCAAAGATTTGGGGCCTCGGTATCATTTTCGTAAAAATGTGATAATTTTCTCAGGCTCATATCTTGCAAACCGTTCAGAATTTCGATTTACTCTCTGAGGCAAAGTTGTAGCTCTTGTCATAAACTCGTGGAGGTCAAGAGGAAGTGTGGATGAACAAATACAACAACATAGACTGAAGAATGCACATGGTTCTGGCCAGGTATATTTCATTTTTTGCTACCTATGGACCTGACCAGGAGAAAAAGGTAAAAAAAATGAAATTAAAAAATTTTCGGCAAATTTTTCACTTTTGCGTGCTACCTAAACAGTGTTAAGAATCATCTCTAGGATGTTCTAGAAATTTGTTTATTGAGATCTTAGGTAAATTTTTGTAGTTGATTGTTTCCTTGAATTTTGAACGGTTTGCTACCTATGGACCTGAACACGGGAAAAAAGGTAAAAAAAATCGAATTTTTTTAAGTTTTTTGCGATTTTGATCTGGAAGGTGATTTTTTGATTTTATATGTTCGCAATTTTTGTTCTTTATGACAAGAGCTACAACTTTGCCTCAAAGAGTAAATCGAAATTCTGAACGGTTTGCAAGATATGAGCCTGAGAAAATGATCACATTTTACGAAAATGATACCGAGGCCCCAAATCTTTGGCGGCCCATAAAAAAAAAAGTGCATGACTTTGGGAAAAATTGGGAGACACGGGTCTTTTTGTTTTTAGTCTTTTATCACGTAGTGGTGTTCGTATATGGTTATTTTTTTTCGTGTTGCACTGTGTTATCTTCAGTCATCTTGTGGAGAATATACGACAATTTTCTTGAATGTTGTAGAGTTCGTAAATCTTCACAAAAAAAAAAGCTAAATCGATTTCAACTAACAAATTCGCATTGACAATTACATTTTTGTTTGATTTTGTACCGCTAAAGAAATTGATAGTATCAATGAAATTAATTGTAAGGCACTGATTAACTAAAATTCAATTAACAAAATATTATATTAATTAAATAATTAGTTGTGGCTGTCGACGGTGCAATGGTAGTGTGCGCGCCTCGGGTTCGATCTCTCGTCTGCCCATCTAACATTTATTTCAACCCCTGTCACCTCGCTTAGCGATGGCGATACTATGGAATACACTCCGGTTCTCTTATTTAAAGGCGCTAAAAATTCTATATTCAGCAGCCTGTATCTTGTGCAATTTGTAACCGATTGCAGAATTTTTAAATGGAAATGGAAGCTAGACATCTTGAGATATACAACAAATCATGACAGTATTGGTTTCTTAACTAAAGAACTTTTCTTAAGCAATTTATAATAAAAAGTCAAAAAATGTGCTATTTTTTGGTTTACTTGAATAAAGGCACTTTATTATTTTTTTTTTAAAAAAAAACTCAAAAATATCGTTCCAACACGACGAAAACTACAAAAAGAAAGTCCCCCCTCGAACAAACATATATGCCTGGCCAGACCCCTATACAATTTGTAGGAAATAAATTATTATTATACACATTTTGGGATATTTTTCTGCAAATACAATGCAGATTGTTGTCTCCAGGTGTTTTTCATATTTTGGCTTGTTTTTATGTGAATTCAATGCAGATGTTTGCTTCCAGGTAGTTTTTGTGTTCATTTTTCTCTTATTTCTTTCTTTCGTTTGTGATTTTGGTTTTGAGTTCAGTTACTTTATTATTGAACGCTGAATATACAACATCGACAGTCCGAAATATAAATTTTTTGTGCGGAAACTAAAGGGAAATTATTACTATTATTATGGCAGAGGATTTAGAATTTGTGTACAATACGCGCTTGCGTACAGGCAGCCTTACTGATAATTTCCAACAACAACTTTCATCGGCGTTACAGCGTGATTTCGCACTTCACACAGAAGCAGACGAAGAACTAGATTTATTTGAAGACCAACGCGGTGAAAGCACAGATTTTGTGCCCGAAGATGACGCCTCGGACATTGAATATGAATTGGAAATTGAAGCAAATGAAATATTCGACAGCGATGAAGAATCCGAAGAAGAAAGTGAGAATGCGCCAACTCAAGTTGCAGACGGTTTTTTGCTAGGAAAAGATTTTACCAAGTGGAGTACAGCTGAACCCGCTACAGTGAGATTCCGCCAGCACAACAACATGCGTTTCAGAGGTGGATCAAAAACGAACCTGATCAAGCTTTTCTTTTCACCGATAATTACGTTCATCATCGTAACACAAACAAATCTATATGGAGAAAAAGTTACACGCAAATGTACGCAGAACAGAAATGGAACGCAGAACATGCAAATTGCACACCACGAGTATGGGTTGATATGACAAGTGTTGAGCTTGACGCTTTTATTGGGATGCACTTCCAATATTCCGTGCAGTCATGTCATATACACGATTTGATTTGACGATAGTCGTACGCGGGCATTTCGTCAACAAACCGACAAAGCTGCTTCCATTCGCGACATATGGAACTCCTTGAATAACAATCTTGCCAGTAATTTTGAACCATACGAAAGTGTAACATCGATGAGCACCGTATGGAATAAAAGTATGGTGGGCATTCGATGCGAAAACCAAATATCCGTTGCAAGGAAAACTGTACACTGGTAAAGAGGTAGAACAACGAGAGACATACTAAGGCGAAAATATGCTCATGAGTTTGGCTAATCGATACACCAACAGCGGCAGAACTATTATTGCTGATAACTTCTTTACAACAATAGACGCAGCTAAACGTCTTTCGTCGATTGGACTAGCATGGATCCAACAAAAGGTGTCTACTCAAAGAAGTGAAAAAAGACAGCAAACGGACAGTGTTTTCAATTGTGTTAGGTTTCTATGATAACCTTGTATCACTGTGCAGCTACGTTCGATAGAAGAACATAGCAGTAAATCTACTATCCACTGTGCACTACACTGAGAAAGTTGAAGGCATAGCAAAAAAAAACCGGAAGCTATATTATTTTACAATTCAACAAAGGCCGGCGTTGATACAATGGACCAAATGGTAACGCATGACTCCACAAAACGGTCAACCAGACGTTGGCCATTAGCATTTTTTTGCAACATGATAGACGTCATGGGATTAGCCGCTTACATCATATTCAATGAAAATACAGAAGGAACCAGAAAAGAGAAGCGACGAGTGTTCTTGAACACGCTGAGTAACCAATTGGTGATTGCTAATACTGAAAATCGCATGAACAACAACCATATTTTGGGACAACATTCAACCCGTTTGGTCATTGAATCTTTCTTTGGAAGGCCGTTGAATATTCCCAGCAACATGCTGCCTAACCAACAAAGCGGCCCTAGTACACTGAATTCCAGAAAAGATTGCAGAATTTGTGCCACGCAAGATGAAAAGCTGCGTAGGAAGACGCGTTTTTAATTAGGTTTGTAAATTTAGTGATTGTAGGTTCGGAGAATTATCCGTATCGGTCCAAATTTTGATAGAGCCTTAATTAACACTGTGCAACCATGTTTGGTAGGGCTTGTTTCCAGAGCTTACATATCGTCGGTTGATTATTGTATTGTCGTATACGCCATTTATGTTTTTTTCGAGTTAACATTGTGTCTACGTGCGTTCTCTTTCGAAATCTGTTGTCAGATTTTTGATATATCTTACCATTACTCTGATGTTTACCCTAATTTGTTTGTATATCCCAAAAAATTGCTAGTTGGTAATAGTGGCATAGTTTTGAATATTGGTTCTCCGTTTCAATCAATTGGCGTTTACGACAAAACAATAATAAGTCGACGATATAGTAGATGATTTCAAAAACATTTAGTTCGGGAGATTCCTTCAGATTAATGACTATAGTGTTTTAACAATATAGAACAGGACATCTGGGTTTTTATATAGTTATCACACTGATCAATTTATTATATGATGTAGAGTTGCATCCAAATTTGCTCCTATCCACTTTTAGCCAGGTCCACTTGTTTTCAAATAATTTGAACAAACTAAATTTATTCCGTGCTCCCTTCTCTTATGTGTCACAATCCTAATGTAATGCCTCCCAATCATAATATGATCCGCCAAAATAATATTTTCGACTGGTCCAAGCAGTACTATCCGAAACCAAATCAATTGGTACGTTTTCGTTATATTTCAATAGTATGGTTCGTATTTCATCCCATGAAGGGATTGGGGAGAGCTTCTCACAACCAGTGTGACCTGTGCACTTTCTAATTTTTACACTTACTGTTTGGGACTGACAGTTTCAAACCGGTTCCGAACTGTATTTTTGAGAAACATTTTCATGGCTAAGTAGTCGATAGTGTCGCTATCACTAAGTATGTGAGTTTTGTCGACAGAAATGTAAGGTGGTCCGAGCAGGGATCGAACCCACGTACAAGAGCCGCGCACACTAACCATTGCACCAACGACGATACAATTTCGTTAGACTCCATTTAAAATCGCTTAACTCTACTTAAGAGTGTTCAGAACCGATACCGAAATTCCAGTAGACCGCTCTTGAGCTTGAGGAGCTTGAGTATATTTAGAAAATTGTAAATATAAAAATAAGCTTTATTTTATTTGACACAATAAGTTAGCACGATGGCAAATATCCGGTCTTCGCTTTATTTCAAAATTGAATTTTTTAAAATTTTTGCCATAACATCCCATGAAGGGATATAGGAGAGCTTCTCACAATCAGTGATATCAAATATCGTCACAAAAAGTTGATAACTAAACAAATACAGATGATTTTGAAATATTAATAAATTTTTCAAATTGTGTAGCATGATGTTTATTTCCAAATTTAATTTTGTATAAATAAGAAGATTCAAAATTGTTGTTGATAAGTTTAAAATTAGTTTCTAATTTGAATAACAATTAAGTAATTTAAATAAATACATACATATACATATACATTTATCATCATTTCCCTTGCGGAAGTTATTTAGTCGGTCTGTTTTTTAAACATAAAATTTTCTACATTTATTTAAGCTCAAGACCTTTTAACATAAATCTTATTTATATTTTTACAATTTTCTAAATATACTCAAGCTCAAGAACTTTTAATATAAAGCTTATTTATTAGCTTTATATTATTTTCAAAAAAGCCGAGCACAAAACCAATGGCTTTTCGACATGAAAAAAAAAAAATTGTGCATGAAAGTGTTTCCAATGTTAATGCTTGGTATTCTTGATGCTGCTGCTGAAATGATTGTAAAGATAATTTTAATCGGTATGAAGTCATTCATTCCGACAAAAAACATTTCGGTTAAACCATATGAAAAATGCTGGTTTAACAAGACATGCAAGAATGCTGTCAGATCTAAAGAGGAAGCATTCAGTGAATGGTGTCGAAATAAAAACGTCCACACTGAAATGCTACGCAAGCAGGCAAGATCAGAATGTGCCAAAGTACTTCTACGCGAACAATTTCTTTACGAACAGCGTATTCGTCCTAATGTCCTCTCTTTCCCTAGGGGAAGTAAGAACTTTTGGTCATTTGCGAGAAGTATAAAGAATAGTTCTTCTTCTATTCCAACTCTTGTCAAGGATGACCACTTATTCACTGAACCGGTTGATAAAGCAAATCTTTTGGCTGAAATGTTTGCAAGGAATTCTTCCTTGCCGGAAAGCAATCAACCACTCCCCGTAGTAGATAACGTATCTGGCTTCATGCCTGAAATATTTTTTCGAACACGAGGAGTTAAAAAGGTTCTCGCGAATCTCGACGTAGGTAAATCCCCGGGTCCGGATGGCATATCAGCACTGGTTCTAAGTAAGTGCTCTTCAACGCTGGCACGCCCACTGCGCAACCTTTTCAATCTTGCATACCGCGCTGGGGTTTACCCGGCGTGTTGGAAGGTAGCCAACGTCCAGCCTATTCCCAAAAAAAGTGATGCAAGTAACCCCGCCAATTACCGCCCAATTGCTATTTGTTCTGCGCTCTCGAAAGTTATGGAGAGCGTGGTTAACCACCATCTTGTGAAGTATCTCGAGTCAAATTACCTGCTTAATGATCGACAGTATGGCTTCCGTAAGAGAAGATCTACGGAAGACCTGATGGCGTTCCTTTCGGAACAGTGGATTCGATCCATCCACCGGCTTGGTGAGAGTAAGGTGGTGGCTCTAGATATTTCCAAGGCCTTTGACAGAGTTTGGCATGGGGCACTCTTGTCGAAGCTGGCTGCTTTTGGTGTTGGTGATAATTTCACTCGATTTATATCGAGTTTTCTCAGAGATCGCACTATAAGAGTTGTTTAGATGGCATCTCTTCCGATGAACATAAATTAACGGCAGGTGTACCACAGGGCTCTGTTCTCTCTCCTTCTCTTTTTCTTATTTTCATTGACGATCTCCTGGGTCGGACTGTGAACCAAATCTACTCTTTTGCGGATGACAGTAATCTCTGTCATTCATATTCATTCGACCACAGGCCAAATCTTCAAGAAATTAGTGATAAACGTCAATTAATGAATGAAACACTCAACCGCGATCTCGAGGCCATTGTTGAGTGGGGTCGATTGAATAGAGTAAGTTTTAATGCGGGGAAGACCCAGTGCTGTCTGCTTTCGCACAAGCGGACAGCTGACCCAGTCGTATCGTCATTATCTATGGATGGTGTGGATATTGAGGAATCAGACGCTCTTGATGTTCTGGGCATGAAAATACAATGTGATGCTCGCTGGGCAAAACATGTATTTGAAGTGTCGAAAGATGCATCGAAGTGCCTAGGCTTTTTAAAGCGGTGCAAGAAGTACTTCACTCCATCTGATCTCCTTAATATCTACACCACCTACATCAGGCCGCGAATGGAATATAACTCCCATATATGGGCAGGTGCTTCAAAGTCATCTTTGGAGTTGCTGGACCGTGTACAAAGGAGAGCAAAGGTGTTGACAGGAGACAGTAGGGTGTCCAGCTCTATTGCCTCCCTTGAGCATCGGCGTAATGTGGGTTGCGTGACACTGTTCTATCGGTATTTTCACGGTGCGTGTTCCTCGGACATCCGTCAACTTATACCAGATGTGAGGACATTTGGCAGAAGTACGCGGCTTTCAAGGAACTCCCATCCGTTTACTATCTATTGGCCAGTCGATCGCACAACACACTACAGAGAAAATTCGGTCTTCAGTCGTACGGTCCGTATGTGGAATAAACTTCCCGCAAGTGTATTTCCCGCCAATTGTGACATACAGCGATTCAAGGCAAATATAAGTAAGCACTACTCCCTCTTTCCACCCTCCTCTACCTAAATTTCCGTAGCCAGCACAATGCATTGCATTTATAGGGGGCATCCCCTGAGTGCTGGTATTAAAAAAAAAAAAAAAAAAAAATTCAATTCAATTCAATTCAATTCAATTCAATTCAATTCAATTCAATTCAGTTCAGTTCAGTTCAATTCAATTCTATTAAATCCAATTTAATTCAATTCGATTCAGTTCAATTCAATTCAAATTACAATTCAGGTCAACTCAATTCAATTCAATCCATTTCAAACCAATTCAATTGAATTCAGTTCAATTCAGTTCAATCCAATTCAATTCAACCAATTTAATCCAATCTATTGTAATCTTCTCCAATTCAGTCCAATTATTTTTTTCTTCAGAAGAAAAATTTTAACTAATGTGGATTGAAACAAAAATTATATGTATTAAAAATATGAATAATGGTGTTATATTTTCTGAATAATAGTGAAAGTCAATATAATGTTATTTTGTTCTGATTTTGTATTCTTACAAAATTTAAACAAATTATTATTCATGCAAAATGAAAAGACCAAAAGATCCCGGTTTCAACGGGGTTTTCCATTCCGTGAAACCAAAAGCCGGTTATTCGAATTTGTCGAGGTTTTTAACATGCTACTCCACATGCCAAATTCTGAAGGAATTGGGTGGGCAGAGACAACAGTCACATACCAAGTGACAGAAAGTCATCTGTTTTATCGGGCAACATTCCCCCTTTCTTACATTCTCCCCTTTTACTCATTTTGGCAAAAGGCACTTTTAGCGCAAATGACAGAAAAAATGTTGCACTTTTAATTCAGACGCGAAATCACCCAAGTCTATTACAAATTACATTATTTTGAGATTTTAGGGCAAGTTTTGACACAAATTTCTTAAAAATTTTAAGAATTTTCAGTTTTTTCTGGTTTGTTGTTTTTGAAGAAATATTTTTATAAAACTTAAATTTAATACTTGAATAACATTTAATGCGGAATGGATGATACTATACAGCTCATCATATTATATTACAACAGATAAATATTTTCCCATTAAATCCCATGAAGGGATAGGAGAGAGCTTCTCACAATCACAGGGCTGTGCGCTTTCCCGTTTTCACTCACTCATATTATATTATACAACTGTTTTTTTTTTGGGCAAACATGTGTTTTAGAGTTGATGTTAAATCGGTCTAGCTTAGGAATTCTAATGCATACAACCAAAATATTTTGGGGATATTCATACAGTAAAACTATGGTTCATTTTAGGAGCATGCAGTTGCAAATTTTATCTAACCCTTGGTAATGTATTTAGATCTGTTTATTGTGCAAATTGTGACAGAAATATAACACTCCCATTGTGCAGTCCAATCATTGTCATTAATAGCCAAAAGCCTTAACCATAGCTCTGTTATTACTATTGCCCTTGTTGATGACGTTACTGCTGCTTTTGCTTTCATGCCAATGAGGATGACGATGATGCTATTACTCCTGATGCCAAGAATGATGTTTTTATTCAAGCGCCAGAGTTTGTAGATGGATTTTGGCTATAATTAAAAGAATGCCTCTTGTGTAATTAATTGTGTTTTTTACTTTAACTAACTTTTTGCTTTTCTTTCATCCTTCTCACCCCACTCTGCTCACTCTCATTCTCTTAATGCGGTTTGTTTGCCTTCATCCTGTGGCCGGTGGTCATGTCGCTTCTATCTGTCTTCTTTAACAATCATTTGTGGCACAATCACATCCTCGCAATCCCCCGGATGGGATCCACCCACATGTTCACACGAACACAGGGAAAAGGAACGTCAAATTAACAAGATTGAAGAGGAGAAACATCGTAAACGCGAACGTGAGCTGGGTAAAAACTATTTACTGGAGACCTATTTAAACGGTCTCGATGAGGCCGAATGTGAGCTGGAACAGCAGGATGGCGAGGAAATTTTTATTGGTGAGTATTCAATGGAAGTATGTACGTGTAAGAAGTAATGAAGAACCCAATTTGAATGCACATCCAACCTTACCTGCAATTTAATTAAAGTGTTAAATTGTGTTTAAAACAAATACGGAACTTGGATTATGTGTGAAAAAATATAAAACCGTAACAACCTAAAAAATATTGGCTCAGATTTTGAAGAAACCTAATGCCAAAATTGTACTAATGGTTGTCTATCATATACACATGTAAATTAGGGACTTCCGGCTCTTCCTGTTGTCGAGATACAGGGTGCAAAATATCATATTTTTCTATGCGTAACCTATCCTGAAGTATAACGGCCTTATTCATAAAAAGTTATGACAGGTTTCAGAGATGATTTCTCATACTAAAACCGTCTCTCAAATCTCTTACAACTTCTTCTAAATAAGTCCGTAAACTTTCTTGAATTACACCGAAAAAAAATAATACTCAAATCAAACAGGAAATTTATCAGCCAAATTAATTTTGTATTTGATTTTTAGTTTATAAATAAAATTGTCAACTGAAGTATATTTCAATTAAATTCGTAATCAAATTATGTAAAATGTTAATCAATCTCCAACAATATTTTCAATTAAATGTGTACTTGTGTTTAGGTTAAAGTTAATCAATAATTTGTTTCTTTTTTCAATTCCACGCATAATTAACTAGAATTCGAAGTAAATTAGCATTTAATATTTTATTTTAATTGCATCCGTAATTAACTTGAGTATAAAATTAACATTTCATATACAATAAATAATTTATAATACTTTCACTTCGTATATATTTTCAAATTGATCACCACGTTTATCTTCAATTTTGATTATTGTGGTTCGGTTTTTAGCTATCAATGCCTACAGTTCAATTCTCCAGAAGTATATCATCACACCATACTGGAATAAACATAACTCAACTTAATGAGAATTGTTTTAGCACATAATAGTACGCAAACATCCAAAACAATACTTTTCTACTAAATTTGATTGAAGGTCTATAGGATCAAGAATTTTGAAATTTCAAGTACACAAGTGGAAGTGAAGTGAAATAGTAATTGGTGCCATTTGATTATATTTTCCGATGATTTGCATAAATTTGTTCAGTCCAGTACTCGAGTGGTTGACTCAACTAAATAGTTATAAGGCCGAATTCTTATGCTTACACAAACTGTTAATTGCTATTTTATAATTGATAAATTTTTTCACCGATTTGAATTCTTTTCAAAGCATGTTTTATTGTTTCTTCCGAAGGTTTCTGTCGATTTAAAAAATAAATGTTATTACAATTTTTGAGTAGAAATCAAAATTTTTTGTAATGACGTTTTTTTTCAGCTGGCAATTCCTCTTTTAATATGAGGGTTTTATAAAGGAGGCTAATACGTTCCGGTCGGCAGAAAAAACGCGGCGACCAGCTCAAAATGTAAATAGGTTGTAGGGTCCCCATATCAAGTTATATTCATTTAAAAAGTACAAATTTAAAAAAAAGTGCCAGGCGTGAACGTGGACGATTTTCAGTCCGCTTCATCTCTATAATCTGCCGAGATTTCGCGTGTTTCTGTTCTTGTCCCACCTTTGTGGCGACAAAATCAAAAATTATGCTTCCGGTAATTAGAATCGCAACTTATTACATCAGGGATAATATGCGATGGAACAAAATTTCATTGCTCAATTGAAAGCAACGTTCTCAATCACGTGAGCAATATTTTCGAAGGACCTTCAGCAGAAGGAAAATATGCAACGCGCAAGACGGCTGTGTTGAATGAATTAGTGGTATCCGAGGAAAAGGACTTCGCCAACTATTGCAGAATGTAAGTGTAGGTAACAAAAGATCTTCGGCTTTTCTGAGGGAGATGCGTGAGTTAGGTAGCGGTACGGTATCCGACGACTTGCTCAAGACTCTGTGGATTCAACATCCACCTGTCATCCCCAAGACTAAAGTTTCGGTGTATGATGACAAACTAGATAAGCTTGCAATCATGGCAGTTGAAATCCATGATCAATCATGATTATTGCCGTTTCTTCGAGTGGCGATGACCGTTTAATATATCTAGCGGAATCCAACGTAGAACAAGAGGAGTTTCGCAGAATCGCAAACGCAATCGTAGCCGTTCAAAATCCGGAACTTCACTATGCTGGTAACATCACAAGTTTGGTTCCAATGCAATAAAATACAGTTCACCATGTTCGTTCACACCAACACGCTGAAAAATATCAGCCCCAGCAACATATTGCAGGAAACATGTATGTACATGTTTGCAAGCACTGTTTCCATGAATTGAAGATCTACTGCTTTTTTGCTTCTTTGTTGTCTGTCTCGTAATTGTTTTTATCGATTTTTAACAAAAAATCCACATTTGGGTCTCAAAAACATATATTATAATCTATTAATCATTTTGTCTCAAACATATTATATTGAATAGCAAACACAACGTGTTTGGGCACAAGTATAGTATATTTGCGACAAGCTACAAACACGTTATATTTGCATCCAAACATCAAAAACAGACAGATTTTTCAGCGTGAACGGAAAACGGTTCTATAACTCGCCTGGTCGTTCAGGAAGACGATTCGAAGTCCAGGTACCTTATTGACAGCGGTGCGGACATTTTCGTATTTCCTGCCACGCAAAATGAGAATTCTCTACCGCCTATTCCTCTGTTTTATACGCCGGCGACAATGCTAGAATTCGGACGTATTGTACAAAGATTAATAATTAGTCATTTACTGTTGCTGACGTTATACATACGAAAATCGGATGAGATTTACTAAGACTGCGGATGAGATTTACTATAGATTGCTAGTGGATATCAGGAATAATCGATGAATTGATTCCATCATGAATGTCAAACTCCTTGGTATTTGTTCTACACCCCAAGTTCCAATACTCAAAAGAATTTTAGACCTTACGGAATTAAGTGAAGTGATTCCGCCGGTTGTAAAATTGTCCGCTGTTACTAATTCTGTTACTCATATATTTCATGGTTAAGAGACAAATGGACCAGTAGTCTGCTGCAAACTACGAAAACTATCTACGGAAAAGTTATGAATTGCCAAAGACGAATTTTAATACTTGATGCAAATGGGAACCAGAGAATGACATAGTTATCACGTTGGGTACCTTTTAAGTATCAATGGCCAAAGATGTAAAGGGTGTCACAGTAAGATTGCACTTTTTAATTTTAGTGCCATTTTTTGTGCAAGTGACAAGTCTGAATTTTGGCAGCTGTCACATATGTTTATTGCGATTATTAAAAATGGAGCGCTTTACGAAACAACACCGCGTTATAATTGTGAAAACTTATTACAAAAATTTGGAAAGTTATGCTGAGACCGCTCGCAAACTTCGAAGAATTTTCAATCGAGAAAGTGCACCATTCGAAGAGTAAGACACCTGTGCGTCAACGTACCAGTCGGTACGTTTCGGAAAACCCGAAAATATCATTTTGGCGTCGTTCTCAACAACTTCAAATTTAATGAAGCACTACGCAGCGAGTTTCGACAAAAGACCTCCACCTTCATGCGTATAAAAATCAGCTTACTCAGGAGCTCAAACCAGAAGACCATGGAAAGCGCCGGCAGTTTGTTCAATGGGTAGGGGAGAAAAGTGAAATCAATGCCAATTTAAAAAAAAAATCATCTTCACCAATGAAGCGCATTTCCATCTGAATGGCTTTGTCAACACACAAAATTGTCGAATTTGGGTCACAGAAAATCTTCATGCCATCCAGGAGAGACCAACGCACCCACAACGAGCAACTCTCTGGTGCGGATTTTGCGTAGGCGGCGTGATTGGGCCTTACTGTTTTGAAGATGAGGCCGAAATTGCAGTGACTGTGAACTGCATTCGGTACAGGAACATGATAAAGGAGTTCTTGTAGCCCCAGCTCGACGGCATGGATCTGAACGACATTAGGTTTTAACAAGACGGCGCCAGCTGCCACGTCGCGCATGAAACAATCGATGTATTGCAGCAACGATTTCTACAACAATTTATCTCAAGAAATTCTGATTTCAACTGGTAACTAAGATCATGCGATTTAACGTCGGGCGATTTCCTTCTTTCAGTTTTGTGAAATCTCGGGCTTATGCGATAAAATCAGAAACAATTCCTGAACTCAAATTCGAGATCCAACGCGTCATCGGTGAGATACAGCCACATCTCTCTGATAAAGTAATGGAAAATTTCATGAAAAGAGTAATGGCCTGTCAAGAGAACCGTGGGAGTCATTTGACGGATATTTTATTTCATACTGAATGGGAACATGTCTTCTTTACAATCCAATAAAAAAATCACAACTGTAACGTGACGTCATGACGTCCGTACATAATAGCAAACACTCACCGTCATTCCCATCCGCATACGTCCCTGGTCTACCCGTTACCTAAGCATACACAACATCCATCAGTCGCACCAACCACCGCGAACAATCACACTCACTAACAACACACAAGCTCTGTCGACGTTGTGTACATATTAGCAGCGAACGAGTTAATGGTCACACGAGAATGAGTGATTGGATGCAATTCTCATTTGCGTCATTACAGCAATGCTACTTAATGTTAAGGTTGACTAGACTCAAGTCGTCGCCTCCGAGCGAACAACCAGACAAGATTATAGCATTTTGCCTGGGGCTCTAGTTCTGCAAAGGACAGGAGCACATTTTGGGATCCGTTCTTTAGTAAAGACGGTGAAAATACATTTGCTACACAGGAGTTTCGGCTTTCTTTTCCTACACAGGAGTTTCGGCTTTCTGTTCCTACACAGGAGTTTCGGCTTTCTGTTCCTACACAGGAGTTTTGGCTCACTGTTCCTACACAGGAGTTTCGGCTCACTGTTCCTACACAGGGGCTGTTCCTATGTATCTCACCCGACGATAACCGATACCGAACTGGTCTAACCGGACATGTAAAGCACATACCGAGCCAGCATCCCGCATATCCGATACCGATCTACGCAGCGAATCTGAAAAGTCGTAGGTGCGACGCACAAAGCGCCCGATCATCCCGAATCAACCAGCCTGCCCCAGAAGAGTGCTAAGCCAAGATAAGCGCCCCCAGAAGAGTGTTAAGCCAAGATAAGTGCCCCCAGAAGAGTGTTAAGCCAGGATAAGTGCCCCCGGAAGACTGTTGTCAATCAAGACGAGTGATTTCAAGCTAATAGGAGTGTTCCCACCGAGTGAAGCAGTTGATGTTATTCCTGTAGATCAAATTACTTTGTAAATTAAATATGAATAAAGAATCTGAATTCGAAACTATTCTGTTCTTATTTCGAAAGGTTTGGTGGATCCTAACGAAAGACTCTGGACATGGCTGAGCTTACCTCAGCCCTAGACAAAACCACGTTACACAACTATCTCTGAAAATAAGTGTTTTTGTTTTAAAATGTTTATTACTGAGACACCCTTTACATGTACGACATGTAGCCGTTGACACTATATTGCATGCCACATACACCCAGCGAAATAATTATAAAGGCAGTGTATTTTTTCTCTTTACTTTTAATGCACTGCGTTGGTGGTGTATAATTTTAATGCAAATATGACTCATTTTGTATATTATGTGAGAGAATGTAATCATTCGATCTCTTGCACAAGTTAAATGAATAGTGACATTAGTTTTTCTATTTTGGGTGCGATATGTATATAAAGGCAGCATGGAATATAAACCTTATTCGAACAGTAGTAAATAGGAATTCAACTAGAAGCGAGTTTTCTTTGTTTGTTATTTTAATGTTTAAAATTAACATAGGTCAAATTCAAAAAAAAAAATAGATTTACTATATATAGAATGACTGGTGGAAAGTGGCTAAGTAAAGAGGAAAAGGGAAAAATTGAAGATTTTCATGATGAAGAGCTTTAGAAACGGGAAATTTCGAGGCGATTGAAAAGATCTAGCTGTGTCATTGACAATTTTATAAAATTGGGTGTCCCATATGGAAACACAATACGACCAGGAGGGATACCGCTGAGCTGTGACCGCCCCAAAACGGTGATAAAAAGGGTTACTCTTAAAGAAATCTTCAGCGGTAAGGAAATTATTGCTGAATTGGGCTTGGGAGTAGGGTTGCGTCGTGTTCAATAAACAATGAAACGCGACTTGAAACTGTCATATTGGAAAAAGTATGCAAAACTTGGTCTCTTGCTAAGACACGTTTAGCCAGATTTAAATTCGATAAAAATACATATTTTTCAATGAGGATTGATATTTTCCGATTAAAATATATTCAATTGAATGGACTTGATGGTTCGAACAAATATTGGTGTACCAAAGAGTTTCCAACTCCCGACTGAATTGCACTTAATCCTGATCTTAATCGAACCGGGAACCTCGGGTATATTTTACCCATTCAAGTTTACCAACATGGGCATCAGTTTATAAATGTCAAGGCTCACAATGTATCAATTCAAAAAAAGTGGACGTTAACTAATCCTGCGCGTAGTCATTCGCTAATAAACTCAATGCCAAAATGCTCAGAAGAAGTTATTAGCGATAATGGAGATCTTTCGGCGGACTAAAAATGTTAAAATATTGAAAAGATAAACTTTAGCCTTTATAAATATTTCGCACTAGTAATTAGTTTATTTTCGTTGATTCATCTGGATAAGTCTTAGTCAAAGTATTTTTATCTGAAAATTATTTGATTTTGAAAGGACTAATACAATATAAAATGAAAACTTGAAAATTCTTCTCAACAGTTGGAAAAAACAAAAAGTGGTGTTGCCTTTATATTTATTTCGCGGGGTGTACTACTTCATTGTACGAAGCATAAATTGTTGTGTGAATCAATAAAAAAAAATGTAGAAAAAAGTCAAATCGCCGAGATGCAGAGCTTTCGGGAAAAAATGGAAAAAATTCACATAACCTCAATTTGCTCCGTCAGATGGCAGGTAACTTATGTTTGAAAGATAGCCATACCTCTTACCTTTCCAAAATGACCTAAACGAAGCCCAGAGGTCTTACCCTTCCAAAGTTATGACCATTTTACTGAAATTCAAAAATGTTTGTTATTATTTTTTTGAAGCGAAATAACAGCACACATTTATTTGTTCTTGTAAATTAACACGTTTAAGATTTTATTTTATTGAAATTTTCAGAAATGGTCATAACTTTGGAACGGTAAGACCTCTGGGCTTCGTGTGTGTAATTTGCCAACGACTGTTAAAGATTTGATTCTCTTTCTTGGAACCATCAATTTTTATCGTCGATTTATACCAAAAGCGGCCGATGCTAAGGCAAAATTGAGTGATCTATAAACTACGATCCCGAACAACGTGCTGATTTTGACAACTGCAACACCTTTTAGCAAACGCCGCTCTTACAGCATATAATATTGACTCCGCTGAAGTATTATTGTGGGTTGATGCTTCTGACATTGGAATGGGTGCCGTACTGCAGCCGGGCATTGATGAAGGATTGAAAAAAAATTGGGGTTTTGCACACTAGACCTGTACCTCGTTTCTGTAGTTCTCGAATCGAAAAAGTTTTCACATTAAGCATGAGACAAAAAATTCCATCGCTTCTCGATTTGTGAGTAAAAAGTGTTTCTGTACATCAATGCGAAAAGAGGCAACACTGATGACGTTTTTACTCGAATATTCCAAGAAAGCTATCAAGTAGTAAAAAAAATATAAACAAACAAAATAAGCTAGTACGAAAAAGAACAACAAACCGCTTAATATCGCTTAGCTCCCCATGTAAAGTGTACGAAAAATGTGTTTAGCAGGGAATGCTCAAATTAGCTTGATTTTTTTTTAATTCCTGAAAAAACATGCTCAATATCAAAATCTCGCACCGTTTTAATTTGTGAGTATTTTTGGCGTTTAAAATTTAAACTTTTTCGACCTCTACTTTTTATAAACAGTTTTTCTCGCATATTTCCAATAAGCATGAAAAAAGCAGTACGTCACAGAAAGTTTTCGCAAATCAAATATTGCAGAAACAGTCACATCTGAGAAGCGATTTTTTGTACCGATTCGTAGCGTTTTTGCTTCAATTCACATATTTCACATGAAAACTTTTTGATTCGAGAACTACGGAAACGAGGTACTGGTCATGAAAAAAATTTCCCAAATTAGAGGGCAAATATTAAAGATCACCTCGAGACAATTAAAGCAAATTTATTTTCCTTTCCGAGCCCGAGCAAAGCAGCCAACATCGTTTTTTTATCCTAGTTTTTAGTTTATGGCTCGATCGTAACATACAGTCAGCGTTGGCAGAATTTTGAAAAAACAAAAAAAAAAAAATTTAAAAAACGCAAAATTTTTCATTTAAAGACCAGTGTAGTTTTGTTACAAAAAGTGAGAAGAATTCATATTTATTTCATATTATAAGTAACAAAAGCTGGTAAATGAGATCTTTAGTCCTTAACTGTTAATAGTTGACTAGTGCTTTTCTTTAACTAAGCGCATTTATGCGACTATTTCCAAAATTCCAATCACCATCAAAATCGTCGTTTTTTTTTGCATTCGTAATAACTTTCGTTCATCCAATCATTTTAAGATATCTTTGTAGTATTAGTCATGTTCTTCCATTTTATAAATTGGATATTAATGTATTTACTAGTCTTTTATTCTACCAATAGTTTCGTCTTGCCTTTTAAATATGTTTAAAATTAAACTTATATCTTCTATATCGGTGCTCTTAATATGTTTCTAACAGAAAACAGGTCAATGTTTTGTAGTGCTTTTATATTGTCGTGTAAACTAAAGTTAATGAAACATTTACGCAAGCTAGAATATAAAATATATTCATATGAAATCAAACTCATACCTTTGTTTCAAGTGTTTCATTAGTCCAACAATGAAGTCGGAGCATTTGTTTCTAATTTGTTGTTCATTACTGGAACTTAATTTGTCTGACTCTTTCAATTTGTTGGCGAAAGTTTCGAATTCAAAGCCAATATAACAATTAAATGAAATATAGGTTTCAAAGTCTTCAGAAAAAACATTACAGTTAACATCGACCAGTAACTTTTTCTTAAGAAATTGCATTTCTTTGTCGCCATTGATGTAATATTTGTTGTAATAAGTGCCAAAGTATTAAGAGCTAAAAAAAAGCCAGAAAAAGCTTAAATCTAAATTCCATTTTCTCACACTAAGCCCGTTAAAATAAATCTAAATCTGGAGTGAAAAAAGCTAAATTGGCAACACTGCATACAATACATCGTCGCATACATAGACGAATATAGTATTGACCATAGAGTAATCTCAGACTAGAGAGAATATTTGGCTCATCTGACGTTTCCTTTGACACTCTTCGTGATGCTGTCGGTGTGATAGAGAGGTGTTTGACGAAAACTGATATACACCAGGTGGAATTACAATAACTTCTTGCTTTAATTTTTCATGCCATTTTGGTGAAAAACTGTGAAATTTATATGCGTTTTAAACTTTTTTATTGACTGTTATTGTTAACAAACAATAGTGTTGTATTTAACACAATAATTTTAACACACAAAACGATGCCATTTGTTATTTTGTTCGTTGTTTTGAACCATTGCCTCTATCTGGTATTAGTAAAGCAATTCTTTTCAACATCAAACGTAAATATCACACCAGGCCAAATGTCATAAATTTGGTGGGAGAACTAGTATATCTACTATAAGTATTAATCTATGGTATTGACACATTTATTCTCTTATCTGACGTTTCATTTCACGCTCTTTGTCGTAGGTTTGTGGAAATAAGAGAAATTAAATTTAAAATTAACTTACACCCGGTGGAGTTACAAAGTATGTTCACTTAACTTTTTCATGTCGTTTAAATGTATTTTGCACTTTTTTGTTGACTTTTATCGTTTGTATACATTTGTATTGTATTTAACACAACTAGTTTCCCACAAAACACGAAATGCGGTTGTTGTTCCTTTGTTGGGCGTTGTTTACTAATGCCTCTATCTGGTATTATTGAACCCATGTTTTCCACTACCCAATGTTTACTTGCAACCATACCTATGCCGTTTAATTTATTGAGAGAATAAATTAAATTTTTTGCGATAAAGCTCCCTAAACTTTAAATCGTGTGACAGTGACCTTTTCTAAATGTAGTTTTAAAACTATTTGCAATACGTATTAAATAAGACCAATTTCGATCATGCACGTTAAAAACTTTTGAAGATATGGGCACTATTGGCATGTGAGTATTTAATGCACTTCTCCACTTTCCGATACCACAAAAGCTAGATACCTAAAATATTTGAATTTATATTATTTTAGTACTGTAGAAGATTCATAATAATTTGTTTTTGTACAATTCTAACAGGGCAAGGTCAAAAATTGCGTTTTATTCGTTGATTTAAAGTGGAATTACCCATAAAGTATGTCATAAAGTATACAATGTGTACCAAAATATGTTTTTTGGCACCAAAAGTGTACCACGAAGTACATACAGTGTTTCAAAAAGCTACATAAAGTGTATCAAAAAGGCTACTAACAATAAGTACTTTTTGGCGTCAAAAGTGTGTGTACCTTCTATGTATGTGTATACATATTATTACATATCTATTTTCCTTTTCCGCTTTAAGCTGAATATATTAAAATACCTTAACGTTCAGTCTCACTGATCAATTCTTTATCCTAGAGCTTTAAAGTAAAACGTGTCACTGCGTGCAATTGGAAAAGTTTTGCGTGAATGACAATCATATCTTGCTCCTGTGATGAGCTGCTCTCAAACGTGTCGTGTGAACGTTGTATGTAAGTACCGAACACGTTTGAAAGTATTTTTACATACACATTGAAATCCGTAGTTGTTGTATTTATATGTACATGTGTCAAGTAGAAGTTAGAAATCCTTGAAAATTACTTTTCAATCCTTTTATTCTTTCACATGAATGCAAATGTCCTTGGAAAAGATGTTTTAAATACATACAAAAATACCTATGTTTGTATGTATGCGACTATTGGTACACACACTCTCCAACATATGTATATGTAGTTGAATGTGGATTAAGTACTTTGTACATTAGGGTGTGCAATATCCTGTGGAATAGAATATTTCGTGAAAGTCGATCGCAACAATTTTGTTACTAATGGGTAATTCCAAAATATTTCAACGCCGTCCAGGACCCAACCCCTATTGAATTGTATGAAATTTGAACAGAATCCGTACGAGTTTTAAAAATCCGATATTAATGGCCAGTTTCACAGTTGAAAATTCTCCACTTAAATGTATTTTAAATGCCCGATGCTTGTCATTTAATAAGAAAAATTTCAGTAAGCTTTAAATTGAGCTTTTAAATGACGAGTGTGAAACTCGTCCTAATTGTCACTCGTCATTTAAAAGCTCAATTTAAAAGCTCACAGAAAATTTTCATATTATATTATAAACAGCAGGCATTTAAAGTTCATTTAAATAGAGAATTTTCAACTGTGAAACTGGCCATAAGTTATTGAAGTTTTTATTAAAATTAAAGCTTTTGTTTAATTTACTAAAGCTTCATGATGGTCGTACAATTTTATAAAAACAAAGCATAATTAATTTTTGTTTTAATAAAAACTTCAATAAGTCAGTCAATTAATACCGGATTTTTAAAAACAAATTTGCGTTTTATTTACTCGGAAACGTCCCTTTTGAATAAATTCAAGACTATTATGGTTTCTTTATAAAATAATGTGTGAAATCGTTGCCGAAGTTGAAAAATAGCGAAAAACAAATACAAATGTCTATTTGCTGGACAAATACACACAGACTTCTCATAGTTTCTTAATTAACATATATATCGTTTGACAGGCCTAAGTTTCTTCTTTCTAAATCCGGAGGGAAAATAAAAATCGGTTGATAATCGTCAAAATTACAGGCTTATAAGTGCGCAAACGTACGCAAAACCGGGTTTTTAACCGGTTTTCATGATTTTCGGGGCGCTTGGGAAATTTCACAAGCAGATTCTTGTTTCACTCGAGAATACCTACAAGAAAAATACTATCACTTCCCACATATTTCTACTTTAGTGTTTTTGGTAACTGTTTTATTCGTAGTCACTACTTTGAAAATCAAAACTAAAACAGTAAAACTCGAGCGGTCTTTACCAAACCCATTTTGAAATTTAGCTATGATGTAGAGCAAAAGATGGACTTTCTTTTTTGGTGGGGGGAAATCAAAAATTAAAGATACGCTATACCAGGATATTCAAGGATAAAGGATATTTTAGAGGTTTCAATAACATTGAACCACAACGACATGACTGTTGTATCGATTATTATTAAAGCGGTTATTGCAGGCTTTAAAATGATATCCAACATTTTGAAATCCATGTACGCATTCCAAAGTTATACCATTTTTAAATCAGGTCATTTTTTCAGAAAGTGCCATACAATACCTACTTCAACGGGCCATACAACAAAAACTACTTTGAATTTTGAATCAATTCGGATGTCATATTATTCGTATGGACGAGGAGAAACTACTGTCCAAATTTTATACCAATCATAAGTGGTCGGTTTCGAAAATACTGAATTTTGTGTTGATTTTTTTGGAATTCCCTAATGTCAAAATTTATCATATTTTTCCACATTTTCTAATGAAATAAATTTAATTTAAAATTTTAAGCATTTTTTTGCATTTTCATATTCATCTTAAATTAATGGATACCATCCGGTCACCACTCCTATCTATAAATTGTCCTTAGAGAACAATAGGGCTTTGGTGTCCTTATACCACTTTTGATTTCCTCGTGATTCATTATCACAGCTAATTCGCACGTTCAATATTAACTTATCCTGACAATTGATCAAATGGGGTTTCTTCTTGAAAGTCTGGAAATTGATTCTAAGTTTTTTACAAGATAAGATGCTAAATTAGTTTCCAATCAGAAGTTATACAGTAAAATTTGACAACTATTTCCTCATTTATAGTCGAAGTATTAAGGTCTGTATGTGTTTGAGAATTGGTCACAAACCAGAAGCATTCGAAGTAGTTTTTAGAGTTTTCTTCAGGAATCGTTTCAGAATTTCTATATTGGAATTTGATGTTGTTCCCCTTATCTAAATGACATATTAAGCGTGCTTTTTTTTATCCCGGTAAAGTTAATTATAGCTTAATTTGTGCGGGGCATCTAAGCGAAATTAAACGTCATTTCAATTTCCCACTTAAATTCCTACTTGAGCAATGACAATGTTGCCACATGATCAATTTCAAGAAATGGCAACAAAAGGTTATCTATATATATAAGAATGGATGTGTGTATGGATGTGTGTATGTTACGAATGGAATCGAAAATGGCTGGAATGATACAGCCAGGGTAAAAGTGGGCGGTGCCACGCCCCCTTTTCACAAATCACTCTGACGGCTTTTCTAATGGACCGATTGTTATGAAAATTTCACATTGTGGTACTGACGACTTGCTGATACTCCTTGGCTATACTTGGTTGTGGTTGGATAAAGGTGCGTGGATCCACCCATACAACTTGAAATTTAAATTGTCTATATCACATGAACTGTCAGAGATATGATGATGAGATTTGGTATATATGTTGTTGGAACAGTATGAATTATATCCAGAGTAGAAGAGGCGGTGCCACACCCGCTTTGAAATAAACCGATAACCGATGAAACGTAATGGAACAACAAAATTTTGTTCACCCTTTGGCATTACAAAAACTTTGAAGGCAAAATGAAGTTTGGCGGGTCAAGCTAGTCTTAAATAAATTTTGGTATCATTTCATGTGAATGCAAATGTTATTACGAAGGAGAGTCAAAATCAGAAATTTCCAAAATGGCTTACCCATGGTAATACCACATTTACACCGCCGTTTATCTCGGCTAGGTTAGCGATAACCTTGTTCTCTAATCTTTGCCGTTTACACCAAACAATTTGAGATTAAATTGACATTGCAGTTGGCAAATCCGTGCTTAGACAAACTCCGCGACAAGGCGGCACTACAGAAAAATTAATTTGGCGGTTATTGGGTTTGCCAGGGATGGTTTTGCAATAACTGAACCTTTAAATTTGGATCAGTTAGTCAAATCGGGCCAGTCGATAAAATCGACTCACAGTTTAAACCAATACGAACCATTTATATCGGCAGCGGCGTAAGCTTCAAAAAAGGTTTTGTGGCGGCGACGCGTCGGAAAATCTTCGATCGACTTCCATCTGTCAAACATTTGTTTTTTTTTTGTGAGTGTTCATATTATGGTTGCATTTTTTTAGTAACTAACAGCGTTGCATCAAAATGTTTACTTGTTTAAAATGAGGTTAAAAATTAAACTTCAGTTTCAACAGATTAAAATTGGATGAGTAATCTTCTGGGTTAGCGCAGGCTAACGGAGTTAACCTTCGAAACGCGTTAATCTTGTTTGGTGTAAATGCCGTATAAGTTCATTCAAATTATTGTATTTAATGGAAGACTACGTATATTTTTATATCTCTAAACTTGAAGGATCAATGAGTATAAAACTAAAAAGCTCACTGGTTGTGTGAAGCTCCCCCCCAATTCCTTCATAGGATGCAATGGCTAGCCCTTTATTTATATTTTAAACTTGAAGGGTAGATTTTTATTTGAGATTGAAAACAAAATTGGAATTAAATTGTTTACAACCATAGAATAACACATACTATAGAAGAACTTATTCTCTCATCTGACGTTTCATTTCACACTCTCTCGGTAGGTCTGTGGAAATGTTTACATACACCAGGTGGAGTTACAAAATATGTTCACTTAACTATTTCCTGTCGTTTTGGTGTAGAACTGAAAAATTTAAAAGTAGTTTGCACTTTTTTGTTGATTTTTATCGTTGGTATACATTTGTATTGTATTTAACACAACTAGTTTGCCACAAAAACACGAAATTCGGGTGTAGTTCCTTTGTGGATCGCTGTATACTATTGCCACCATCTGGTATTATTGAACCCATATTTTCCACCCTCCACTGTGTAATTTCCATCGTACCTATGACGTTTAATTTATTGAGCGAATAAAACCTTCTACGTATGTGTTATTCTATGTTTACAACAACGTGCAGTAAATGTTATACATATTGATCATGGTAGAACTATCTATCAGGTATAGTCGTTTAAACAGGTGATTTTATATTTTTGATGTCAGTTTTCGTTTCACTTGTCAAACTCATATGTATTTTATCTTTCTACTCTTTTGTAATCTAGTATTGTTGGTATATATCGGGTTTTTCAATAAGACCGCTACAAAAGTTTTTTTTAAATAAAACAAAACCGGTTTTAGATACCAATGAAATTCTTTGTTCCTGTGAAAGTACGTTCGATGCCATTATGTATGGAACTCGATTGTGGCGCCTTCCTGTTGGAACCACACGTCCTCCAAGTCCATACTATCCAATGGGGGCGAAAAATATTCGGTTATCATTGAACGGTAGCGATTCGCATTCACAGTAATGTGCCGGTCTTGATCATCACGGAAGAAGTACGGCCCAATGACGCCGGCGGCCCACAAACCGCACCAAACCGTAATTCTTTCGGGATGCAATGATGACTCATGGATTACGTGGGGATTGCTGTCTGACCAATAATGCATATTTTGCTTACTAACGAAGCCATTCAGCCAGAAATGAGCCTCATCGCTGAAGATGATTTTCCGCTCTTAAAGTTGAGGCCACTGACTCCAAATTTCGGTAGTACATTTTAATAATTTCGACTCGTTGTTGGCTCGTATATCTTTCCATGATGAAATGGCAAACCTTACTGAAGAGAAATGTCAAAAGAGCGGGAAAAAATATGGCGTCGTTTGCTGTCCCTATCGATTTACTTTTGTAGCGTCTCTGTTGAACAACCCTTTACGTATTTGTGTAGAGGTTGACAACTGAAACGAATGAACACAAATAATATTTGTTGCTGCCTACAACAACATCTGCTGCTACCATGCTGATACTGGCTATAAACATGTTGCCACATTTCATAGTATTAAGTTTGGATCATTTGTTTTTGGAAAGGCATAAGCGGCAATAGCTGAAAGGAATAAAAAACAGCCCCAACATATCGAAACAGTTTTGGGATTGCATTTATGGTGAAAAATCTGTATGTTGCTGGTGTTTGGATGCATATATAACGCATTTGTAGATTGTTGTTAATATAATATACTTGCGTCCAAACACTATGTGTTTGCTGTTGAATATTACAATGACTAAAAGATTAACGTATGCGTTTGTGCCCCAATTGTGGCTTTGTTTGTTGAAAACTGCTAAAACCAATAACGTGATACATAAAAAAGAAGAAAAATGCAGCAGATCTTCAATTCATGAGAATAATATACATGGTTCCTGCAAGCATAGAAGCATATACATGGTTCCTGCAATATGTTGCTAGGCCCGATTTTCAGCGTGTAATGCTTTGGCAATATCTATAAACACATCGAATCGTTTATATTTTCGCTCAAATGTGTTATGGAATGGTTTCTGTTAGTGGCTGGACTTGCTCAATAGTTCCATGTTGTTTTTGGGGGCCAAACTGTTGGCTCGAGATAATTGACTTCAATTCAATTAACGGCTTGAACTTTTTTTGACTGCAGATTCAATGAGTTTTGCTGGGAGAGCCAGCAGACTTACCGGACATTATAATGTAAATTTTTCTGCGGGTTTGTCATAAATTTGTAACCAGATAAATTTGTAATCTGGACGATTTGTATCCAAGGTTTTTCAATTTCAAAAAATTTTACTGAGATTTTTTTTAACTTTAATACTTCACTTTTGAAAAGTTGGTGAAATTTGGTGCTCTTGGACAAATTGAATATTTTGAAATCATTCAAAGGACGAACAGCCCATCATATATTGGTAAAATCTTGGAATATTCTTGGTATAGTTTGGTAACAGTTATGATTTATGATGAATTTTAAAATTGTATGTATGCATGTATACTTATATACCTATATATACATATATATATTTACAGATGCTGATAGAGTTCTGAAAGCTTTTAAGACGTTTTCGTTTTAGAGTGTTGCAATTTATTTACCCAAGCAAGGGAGCATATTTTCCATAGATTTAACAGCCGGTACAAGGATAATGCACTGACTGGGACAGGTATACAGAGATAATAAACATATAATTCGTATATTTGTCTAAAGTGGGTTTTTAGTTTAAGCCTATAATAACACCTGAAAGTGGAATATGGGTTACAAATGCATTAAGATTTCAAAATTCTCTTTGGGAGATAAGAAATTATTGCAAGTATTTGTATAGTTTGTATAATATGGAAGCCAGTTTTTCAGGCATCGTGGTTTCCCAGTTAAATTATGGTTAAACATCGAATTGTGTTTTTCAGTCAATGGATAACAATTATTTACCTAACCCACTGTTGGCTGGTTAACTTGTAGTCAGCATCATATGATTTTGACAATCACATTACTGGTTGTTAAAATGAGAAACGCAAGATTGTTTAAAATACATGTATTTGTTTGAACAATTTGTGCACATACTTTGAGCCTAGATCGTTAAATTGTTGCGCCTATATTTTTTGTTTATACATTTTTGTTACAATTACTTCGATTTTTTGCATTAATTTTGTATTTAACCATTGTGTTTGTTCCCCTTTGTTGTTTGGTTATTTAGGGCAAATATATGTTTTTCCAAAAAGAATTTAAGGGTTGCCATAATCGTTTACAATATGACGGCGTACATTAACTCGCCACCGAAAATCAATTTAAAACGTTAACATTCAAATAATATTCAACTGCGATTAAGTAATCTGATAGTTAGCTACCTACTTAAAAGTGGACAAATCTGTTTATATAAACTGTTTTGACAGGTGACAGGGTTTTAATCAGCATAGATGCACAGATGATGAGAGTTATGAGTTCTAGCAAGGCATCTCAAACGTGTGCGATCGTGAGAAAAAGATCGCTCTCACTGTTCAAACTACATCTTGCGAGATTCGAGATGTACACTCAGAAAAACGATTGCCTAAATTTGAATTAAAAAATTCCAAAAACTTTGCTAAAAAATAAACCCAATTGTAGGCAGTAAATTACTTCTCAGCCATTCCGCTACCTCTCCTATAGCTAAGATTTCTGCCTGGCAGACACTATAGTGATCACACAATCTGTACGCGATCGATATCCCTAGGGCCTTAGAAAATACACCAAAACCTATTTTATCGTCAGGTTTTGAACCATCTGTATAAAAGTTCACGAATCTATTATGTCCAGAGGTGCGACCATTCCAGTCTGATCTATCAGGTATAAGAGTGTGGTACATCCTGTCAAAATGTGGTTCGGCCAAATAGTAATCGACAATACCAGGAAGGTTAGGCATTGTATTGAGAATGAAGCCATTTTTTAGTCAGAGTGACAGTTCGTGGCCTGCTGCCTAGTTACAATGTCCTGTGGAATTAAATGTAGTATGAAATTTAGTACATCAGTCGGTGTCGTTCTTAACGCTCCATACCAACCTAACTACATCTTGCGGATTCGAGTCGTACACTCAGAAAAACGATTGCCTAAATTTGAACTCAGAAATTCTAAAAACTTTTTTAAAAACTATTCCCAATTTTAGTCCATGTATATTTAAAATTAAAATCTATATTTAATAAAACTATATTTTATTAATCGAAGTACACACAAAAATATTATGAGAAATTTCCACAATTTTTCAAGAACAAACTTCCTCAAAATGAGTTGGCACATTTTTACTGAATTTTAGTTAAATTACAAATCATTCATTCATTTATTTAGGTACAAATATAAAATAGTTTCAAGTATCGGTGTAATACTTTTAAGGTAGAATGCCCCTAATATTAGGCATATTGAGCGTTGGAAACAAGTATTTAATTTAAGAATCTTTCCTAAACTGGTTGTAACAATACATAGCATTTTTTGATTTTCAGTGTTGAGGTTTTTTTACCTTCCCAATTCTTATTTAGTTCATGGGAGCTGACGTACAAGTATTCGACTTGCGGTGTCGCCCATACTTACCCGTCCGGACTGGTATTATATTGTAAAGGGAATTGGATTCTTTATTCTATGAGTATTTCCTAATTGGATGTTCCGAAGTAACTTGCATTGATGAAGAAAGTTCCTTGGTGAAACGATTTTTCTCCTACAGATGAAGATATATCTACTTAAATAAATAAAATAAATAGTTTCCCGTTACATCCCATGAAGGGATTAGGGAGAGCTTCTCACAACCTGTGAGCTGTGCGCGTTCTAGTTTTACACCCACTGATTGGGACCTACAGTTTTACACCGATTCCGAACGGTATTTTGAGAAGCTTTTTCATGGCTAAATACTCGATAGTGTTGCCATCACTAAGCGAGGTAACCGTCGTCGAAAGAAATTGAAGGTGGTCAGAGTAGGGATCGAACCCACGTAGCCCCACAAAACATAATCTAAAAGCGTGAAATCGCACGATCTAGATACGTAGTGGAGTAACAGAGGCCAAATTGCAGCGAACGGCGCCGAATCGATAATTCACGGTCATCAACAACACTGGCGGATACTGCTGCGATATTTTCCTCTGTCCGCACTCTACGTACACTCTGAAAAAAACGGCCTCTGTAACATATTCTCCCAAACATAATCTGCAGGAACCATGTATATGTTTGGAACACACTTCAAACATTTATATGTTTGCAGGGCATTAGCATGTTTACTGAGCATGTAGTGCAAACATTAGCATGTTTACTGACAAATATGTATGCTTTTAGGTGGAAACATATGCGCGTCTCTTCCCGAACATCCATATACTTACGTGGAAGCATTCGCGTGTTTCCTCCAAACCTCCATATACTTACGTTTAAACATAAGCGTATATTCTGCCAAACATAATAATATTTAGAAACGAATTATTCTTTCTCTGTGTATTTATTATAATTAAAATAAATAATTTATACATAAATTAAAATATTTAAAATTGCACTTTTTACATTTACTTGCTGAATGCATTACTTTTTTTTATGAAATGAGAATCTGCTGCTCTTTTCCTTCTCCTTTCTTTCTTGTCTCTCACGTTTTTGTTTCCAGAAGGTTTCAGCTATGCGATGGTTATCACTATGCGGTGGTAGACAAACTATATACTTATATACAACTCTAGTTCATTAAGACATGCGTGAATTTATTACTTGTGTTCCTTATTATATTTCACAAATGGTCCACCATTCCGATTGTTTCAGTAGAGTTTCGGGCAGAAAAAGGGATTCACGTTGTTGCCTTTCCCAGGTTCTTTCCTCAAAATCGTTTCTCACTTTGGTAGCACACATAAATATATCCGAAACACATACACAAAAACCAAAGTAACATCACAAACCATTTAACCGTCCGAGCTTTCGTTTATTCTCTTTTAACTGATCAAGCGCTTTTGATATCCTCTCTCCGATGAACCATTGACGACTGAATACATGAAACTGAAACGCATTACATCAGGCAAAATTAGAATCACTTCATCTGCAATTTATACGCTCATTCAGGAATATTTATGACTCACTGAATGAGAGAATAATGCAGAAATACTGATAAACACTTACAAGATAGACTCTCTCGTTGTCCCTCTTTAATTCTCTTGCTTTCGAGAGAGCATAGGCAGAGCAACAAACACAGCTGTATTTGTATCACAAACATAAATATATGTAGGTGTCAAACACATATGGTGTAACATATTAATCATTGTGTCTCAAACATGTAATATTGAATAGCAAACACAATGTGTTATATTTGCGACAAGCTCCAAACACACTTTATATTTGCATCCACACCTCAACAAAATTACAGATTTTTTAGCGGGTAGGCGGTTTTCATTTGTTAGTCGATTCATGGTTAAAGTAGAGACCAAACTGTACATGTTTGACGGTAAAAGGTTACACGAAAACAGCTGAGCCGCTAAAAACAGTGTTGACAAAAAGAAAGTTTCTAAAAATAACAATTTACAATTACAAATTAACAATTATTTATGTTATAGTGTTGGTTTAAATGTATACATTTTCAAGTTTTGATACATTCTTACATCTTACAAAATGTTGTAATAGAACTGTAATTGACAAGGAATTTATTTAAATAAATCAAAGAAATCCTTTTTAGAACTTGAGGCATTTCTCGTTAGTTGAGTATTCGATGTTGGCATTACGCTACATATAAAAAATTATCCTTCCGACGTTAGACTATGAATTCTTCTATTGAGAAGTTTCATTCCGCTTCTCACAACCAGTGAGCAGTGCGCTCTAGTTTTACACTCAGCGATTAAGACCTACAGATTTACACTGGTTCCGAACGGTATTTTAAGATGCTTTTTCATGGCTAAGTACTCGATAGTGTCGCCATCACTAAGCAAGGTGATCGTCGTCGAATGAAATGTAAGGTGGTCAGAGCAGGTGCCGAACCCACGTTCTCATTAATCATTGCACCACCGATGGCCAGATTAGTGTACACAAATTCCTATGATTTTGACACTAATATCACTTTCATTTAGCACAATCAGTTTAAGGACAACTCCCCAATACCCTTGGCATCCAGTGGATTTCTTTTGATGGTGTGAATTTAATATCTCGGCTAATCACTACCTTGAATTTCAGTATTTTTGCCTTTAAGGAGTCTCTACTGTATTATCTGTAACCAAGTCTGCATTTCCTGCGACATTATCCTTATAATTATTATTTAATAATAATTATACGGCCCCAAGAAAAATGGGCCCAACAATTTTCTGCGTCCTAAAATTGTTTGCTTACCATTATTTTATGATAATTAACAACAGTGATTCGTTGAATATACATACAAATATTTTATGAATTTGTTAGAAAATAAACCCAAAACCCATTAATAAAATCCATTGAGTTTTCATAATTATTAACTTTTCCTTTTTCGATTTTCATATTTTCTTTTCTTTTTTTTGAATACAGATGAAGCGTATCAACATCTCTCGGCGACAAGTCCAATTCGGCTGCCATCATCATCTTCCACTTCCGTGGCCACACAAAAAACACCCACCACCACTCACTTCGATGTGGAGACAATAACATTGGATAATAATTTCAAGCCAAAGGACATAAAGAAGGAGAAGAAAAAGAAACGGCACAAGGACAAAGCGTGTAAAGATGAAGACGCTAAAAAACATGCAGCTGCCAGTGCAAACATGAGAACAAAGGATAAGGTAGAAGAAAATCTGCATCAACAGCGGCAATTGAACAATGAAATGACAAACATTCCCGGGAGCGTTTTGAAGAACGCGGACGCCAATGATGGTGAGGCAATTGGCAGTGCCAATAAGGCGGAAACGGAAATGCAAATATTCTGGTTGGAAAAAGTCTACATGCTGAATAAACAACTGCAGAAGGAGGAGGAATTGGCTGCAAAATTGCATGCAAAAATACGAAAACATCAACTCAAGAAGGCCAATCAAACGCAAAAGGAGGTCCAATTGGAAATTGATAAGTTGGATAATTGCTTGGCAATGCAGTGTGGCGATATACGCAGCGTCGAGGCCAATCTCATGGAAACCAATGATCAACTACAAAAAAAGCTACTTGTTTTGGAGCGTTTGAGTTTGGATTATATTAGACAACAGGAAGGGGAAGAACAAACGGATGAACATCAACAAAATCAAGAAAATGAAAACTGTATTCGAGCGGAAGTCACAAAGCTAACACCTCAACTATTGGAGGAGTCAACGGAAATACAGCAACTGTCATTGAGTAACATCCGGTCGGCAGAGGAAGTGGAGAAATTACAAAAACTGATAGCAAAACCAACTACAGATATGCATGCCACCAATGAAACGGAACAATATCATCATAATATGACGAGGTCTATCTTGGCTCATCCGGGTAATATTGAACGCCACATGCTCGCGGATTATCCGGAAAATAACGACAGACACCAGGTTTCAGTGAATTGCAATAGAAAAGCGCCCTTATCAACTGCCCTAATTGCAGACCAGAGGATACCAGTAAAAACTAACCAAACACCCTCAACAACAACACTGCTGACAGCAGCAACACCTCCTGCTGCTGTAGCATCAGCATCATCAACATCATCATGTTTAGCATCACAAACTCCTGCTGTCATTTTAGATAAAAACATGTTGTCATCATTACACGTGCAAAATGCCAAAACTTTTAAGAAGCAAATGTTTCATTCACAAACAGTGGGGACAACAATATCTCCACCATATGCCACAGCAGCACCAACATCAACAGCTAGTCTGATGTCTACAGCTCCAACATCATCACCATCATCACCATCGCCAACACCTACAGCACAAGTACCAACAACTGAAATTTGTTCAAAGGCATCAGAAATGAATGCATTACCGCTGCAACACTGCGATCAAAATTTTAACTCATATATGATGCTGCCACTGGCATCATCATCAATACCAGCCCTGATAACCTTAAGGCCACAAAATTCACACCAACACCAAATACCCAATGCATTCATGCACCGGCCACCTGCTGTGGGTGTAGAATCATTAGCACCAATACAGGCAACAATGGCAGCAGGAACAATATCATCCTCCTCATCCTCACCTGCCTCTCTGATGGCTATGAACACAGTCGATATAAGCCAGCTGGGTACATTGGTGTAAAACGTCGTGGAGTCCTTCCTGGCTGATGCTGCTATTATTACTGCTGTTAATGCTACATCTGTTGCTGATTACCATATGTTGATGGCAGCGAACATGTTGTTGACCTAGCATCTTAGCTATCCTGTGCTGCTGTCATAGGTACACAACTGTAACTTAATTAATAACAAATTTCCAAACTGCTGGGAACTTATAATTATACTATTGCTTGGAAACTGACAAGGACATCGTTGTAAGCCCTTCAATGCTAATGATTTAATGTAAATAAGTAAGATTGGGGCTTGTCCAACTTCACTGAATAGTTATTTGTATCATATTTTCAAACAAAAGTCCAAATGATTTTTCAGTGGGACTTGAATTTATTAGCTACTACGAAGGCCTGCCTAAAAGAACATCAACTCATAATTCCCCTTACGTTTATATAAATTTAAATTTCGTTCAGAGACTGTGCGAGGTCTAAAGGATGTACAATGGTTTACACTCGTAGACACTAAAGAGGTGGTACGGCTGAAAAGCCAGAAGTGTAGCAACTCCTTCAATGAGACATATTTAAATAATTACTTTGCAATTGATTCAGAAAGTTCATTAATTAAAACCTGTAATAATTTTTGTTTCTACCCTTAAACTAAAATGAAAAATATATCGACTCGTTCCCGGCAGAATGTATTAAGCGACAAAATGGAAATTGTTCAGGAAATGAAATAACCTCTCTGTCAAGTAGCTGATTTGTTTATTTTGTCGTTTATTACCATTTCATTTGCTTAATAACTCTTGACGTGGTTATGCAAGGACATTCTCTGTATATCGAAATGTGGAGCTTGGTATAAATTTTGAGAATATGGGAAAAAGTCATTGTGGCCAAATATGTCACTTAATTCACTCTGCCGGGAACGTGTCGATATATAAATATGAGATATTTGCGTGTTTTGAGAAATTAGTTAAGTAGCTTTCATACCCGTATTCTATATAATATTTGTATTTTTATAATTACCTACAATTTACCTTAGATTAAAACCAAATTTTGTTAATTAACCAAAAACAAAAACAGAAAACGGCAAAAAATTCTTTATCATCATACGTGATTTAAATAAAACACCCTAATTTATATGCATATACCAAATAATTGCAGTAGTATGAGTTTTATTTAACCTTTGGATACTGAAAGAGTTGAATACGTTAAATTCGCTTGATTTCACTTGAGTTTCCATTAATTCACAACCCAAAACGAATTTGATCTTCGCCACAAATTTTTTTTTTTTATTATTATTTATTTCGTCTATCGTTAATACAATTAAAAAGTACATATATTTTTGGGACTGGGACTGTCCTTGGAAGTGGAAAGTTTCTGATAGCCATTCACTTTGGAGTGGCCAGAAATGATTCCTTTATTGGGCAGCCCAAGTAGCTCACTACTTCCACGCAGTATGTCCTGGGAAATGGCTTATCGGAAACCTCCGTTAGCTAGCTAAAGTGAGAAGGCGAAACGAATGAGCAACCTGAGTGGTAATGCGATCATTGATACGTCTGAAGCTCTTCGATGCAGTGGACATTTCTGTCCTTTGCAGGCGGCTGGGCCAACGGCGGATCACAATTGAAGAACCCAAAATCCAGTTTCGACACACTGCATTCTGGTCAGCGTCTGATCCATAATAGGCGGCTGAAACATAATCATCCTGGCAGTAGGTAAAATACAAACCACGGTGGGCTGGGTTTGCCTCCCGCCACCGTTATATTGGCAATGAAAATACACAATGAAAATAATGAACAAAGAACATCGAAGCGATCGTCCAGCGAATGTGAGTTCGAATCCCACCCGCGGCATTTACATTTTTGCCACTATCTGGAGAAAACATGATCTCTCACAGCCTTAAAGGAAACTACAACTTTAAACATAACGAGGATCTAAGACAACTAAATTTGAAACATATGGTAGGGCCAAACCAAAATAGAACGAGACAACTACAATTAGAATAGTTCGTTCTATAAATAGAACTTTCAAAACATCTGCATCAGTGCATCTAAGTAGGAAAGCAATGTGTAAGTGGCGACAACAGTCACTCTGCACACAATCGATAAATGTTTTCGGTTAGTGACTTGTGTAAATACACACCGCAGTGGTTTAACGGGCTAGACGCTGCTGAAGATGATGCTTCACAAACATCCAAACGATCGTCCAGCGAATGTGAGTTCGAATCCCACCCGCGGCATTTACATTTTTGCCACTATCCGGAGAAAACATGATCTCTTACAGCCTTAAAGGAAACTACAACTTTAAACATAACGAGGATCTAAGACAACTAAATTTGAAACATATGGTAGGGCCAAACCAAAACAGAACGAGACAACTAGAATTAGAATAGTTCGTTCCATAAATAGAACTTTCAAAAAACTTCTGCATCAGTGCTTGTAAGTAGGAAAGCAATGTGTAAGTAGCGACAACAATCACTCTGCACACAATCGAGAAATGCCTTCGGTTAGTGACTTGTGTAAATACACACCACAGTGGCTTAACGGGCTAGACGCTGCTGAAGATGATGCTTCACAAACATGGAAACGATCGTCCAGCGAATGTGAGTTCGAATCACAGCCGCGGCATTTACATTTTTGCCACTATCCGGAGAAAACATGATCTCTTACAGCCTTAAAGGAAACTACAACTTGAAACCCCCCAACTGTTGACGGCCCTCGCAAACGTTATAAGAACCATGATTTAAGGATATGTACCTGGAATGTGCGAACGTTATACAGGACCGGTGCTACTTTCCAACTGGCGGATGTCCTCGGAAAATATAAAGCTGACATCACAGCGATCCAGGAAATGCGATGGACAGGATATGGTTGCACCAGAAAGAAAATCTTCGATATTTACTACAGCTGCCATGAGGGAAAGCACGAATTTGGGTGCCGATTTATAGTAGGCAAGAGACTGCGACACCTAGTTTCAAGGTTCAACCCAGTGAGTGACCGCATAGCCACAGTTCGCATCAAAGCGAAATATTTCAACATCTCGTTAATTTGTGTGCAAGCACTGACAGAGGATAAAGTTGATGAGGTCAAAGAAACATTTTATGAGCGTCAGGAGGAAGTATGTGAACGCTGCTCTGACCACGACATTTAGATTATTCTAGGCGATTTGAATGCCAAATTAGGAAAGGAAAGTGTCTTTCGCCCAACCAACGGTAATCACAGTCTACATGATACCACCTCCGATTACGGAATAAAAGTGATAGACTTCGCCGCTGCAAAAAAACATGGTAGTTAGTAGCACACGATTCCAGCGTAAGGACATTCATAAGGCGACTTGGATATCTCCTGATCAGCGGACGAAAAACCAGATTGATCACTTGGTAATAGATGGCAGGTACTCTTCTAGTGTAATGGATGTACGTGTGATACGAGGTGCCAATATCGACTCGGATCATTACCTGGTGGCTGCGAAAGTTCGCACAAGACTGAGCAGGGCGAAAAACGTACGTAGCTGAACACAGGAAAAGCTGGATATTAACACGATACGACTACCGGAGATATGTCCTATCGACAGAAATCCTCTCTCCTGCTAGAGCAGAATACCCCACCCCCCACCCGAAGACCTAGATGCGCAGTGGAAGCACATCTCCCATTCTTTGGAAACCGCTGCAAGGCCTGAACTTGGCTATCAAAAACTGCCGAAGGATCAGCCATAGTACGACGAAGAATGTCGCATTGCAACTGATGTAAAAGACGGGGCAACGAAATAGTCAGTTACAACGCGTGCTGCGAGTGAGCGGTACAAGAAGCTGAGAAGGGAGGAAAACCAACTATTTAGGCGGAAAAAATGACAGTGGGAGCAGAGAGAGAGTGAAAGAACCGAAATGTGTAGGATGAATGGTGCATTCCGAAAGTTTTTCCAGAGGGTAAGAAGATCGAATAACGGGCCTAATAATGGGCTGCCCTCCTGCAAGGCCGAGAATGGTCATCTGGTGACTGAGAAGCAGTGTGTGCTCAAAATGTGGAGAGACCACTTTTCAGCACTACTCCACTCAGATTCTTCCACGGTAGATCAAGAGGTAATGATAGTGGAAGATAGTATAGATTGTACCCCCCCCCCCCCCAACCAAGACGATATTAGAACGGCGATCTCCCGCCCGAAGAATAATAAAGCCTCTGGTGCGGATGGCCTGCCTCCTGAACTTTTTAAGGCAGGTGGCGAAGGACTGATAGCCCACATGGATCAACTGATATGCGGTATATGGCTGGGGGAATCTATGCCCGACGATTGGAGTCTCAGTGTATTATGTCCTGTATTCAAAAAGGGTGATCCTTGTGTCTGTTCCAACTATCGCGGTATCAGTCTTTTATCCATCGCGTATAAGTTCCTGTCGAGCGTATTATGTGAAATTCTGGAAATGCTGGAAAAGACCCACGAAAAGCAAATCGATACATACCACCTTTTTGTCGATTACAAATCTGCTTTCGATAGCCCCTTACGGGGAAAACTGTACGAAGCTATGTCTGAACTTGGTATTCCGGCAAAACTGATTCGCCTCTGTAGAATGACGCTGACCAACACCAAATCAGCAGTGAAAGTAGGGAAAGACCTCACTGAACCATTCTGTAACAAGCGAGGACTTAGATAAGGCGACACACTTTCGTGCAACCTCTTCAACATCTTAATGGAGATAATAATGAGAAAGGCTGCAGTAAATACGAACAAGACCACACTCACAGAAAAATTCGGTTGAGACAGCCGAATTAGCAGTAACTGAATTTAGACGTTGTCACAACGCATTAGAGGTTAACACAACCTCATTAGAGGTTGACACAACCTCATTAGAGGTTGTCACAACCGAATTTAGATAGTGTCAAAACTGAATTTTGGATTTTTTTTTATTATTAACTAATGATTTATTATGAAAAGCATTAGGGAGCGAGAAAATAAAGTTATTTATATAGGATAATCTTTAGAATAACACATTTATTTTACATGTCACTACCGACCTTTTTTGAAGTCCCGGCCATCATGGGTCACCGCACCCATTCTGGCGTGTTGTATCTACTGATTAAGGTCCTAAACCGTTTCCTACACAGATTTTTGCAGCATTATTGCAGACCGAACTTGGAAAGCTTCAAAACTCTTGATATCGGCTTGGGCGTTCTCTGCAAAATGATACGATTTAACACAAAACCACAATTACAATATGTTTACCCACCTTACCACCAACAACGCCTTGACGAGAACACTTATACACTTTTTAACTTCTTTTAATGTAATATTTGTTGTCATAATTTTAAACGTCAAATTTTAAATACATAGAATTATGTTGTGGTAACCGAATTGAAAATGAAATTCGGTTGTACCTGCAGAATTCATGAGAAATTCAATTACAGCAACCGAATTGACGGCGAAATCGGTCGTTGCAACCGATTTAAAAAATTATTCGGTCATTGCGATCGAATTGATACCAAATTCGGTGGTTACAACCGAATTGATACCAAATTCGATAGTTACAACCGAATTGATACCAAATTCGGTTACAGCAACCGAATTGATGCCAAATTCAGTTATTCCAACCGAATTTGGTACAAATTTCGGTTGTTACATCGGAATTAGTATCAAATTCGGTTGTTCCAACCGAAATTTTAGAAAATTTTGTTGAATGTAATTGAAGATTCAGTTGTCACAAACGAATCAATTATGAAACGGGGTTGCTTCAACCGAATTTCGTTTGTGGGGACTAAATTCGGTCGTAACAACCTCAATTCCGTTGTGGCAACCTCAATTCGGTGTTAGCAGCCGATTTTACGGTTGCTACAACCTCTTTTCAAACAATTAGTTCTCTTAGTGCATTAACAAGAAAAGGCATATGTTGCTGGCGTATGCTGACGACATAGACATCAGTTCGGCGAAATTTGCGATAGGTTACTGCAATATTTAGGAATCAGCGAATGTAGGTCTTTCTGTTAACGAGGGCAAGACAAAATTGATGGTGTCAACGACTAGAGAAACCTCTCGACTTGGTCCGCTTTTGAACGTTGACAACCGATTTAATTTTGAAGTGGTAGATGAATTTGTCTACTTTGGATCCGCCGTGAACAAGGACTACAACGTCAGCCTTAAGATAGATAGAAGAATTGTGCTTTCAAATAGATGCTATTTGGGGCTCAGCAAGCAGTTTAGGAACAAAGCCCACTCTCGACGGACAAAAGTCCAGCTATATCAGACTCTCATTTTACTTGTCTTGGCATTTAGATCCAAAACTTGGGTCATATCGCAAGCGGATGAAAAACACCTGGGAGTATTCGATAGAAAAATTCTCCGTAAAATATATGGTCGTGTTAGGGAAAACGGCGAGTTCCGACGTCGCTGGAACCCAGAGCAATATAATCTATATTCTTACGTGGACCTGGGTAGGCGAATCAGATTAGGCCTACTACGTTGGCTAGGCCATGTTATCAGAATGGATGGAGATGAGCCAGCGCGAAAGGTTTTCGATAACATACCCGATGGAAACAGGAAAAGAGGACGACCAAGACTCTGCTGGAAAGACCAGGCAGAAGAATCCCTCCGTGTCCTTGGTCTTATCAACTGGCGAGAAAAGGCGAAGGATGGAGCCAGTTGGAAGAATATGCTAAAATTTGTTTAATTTGTTTGTTTAATTAATATGTGTAAGACGTCTAACCTCATGAGGTTGTAAAATAGTCAATAAAGGTAAAGTAAGTATATTTTCCTTAAAATTTTTACAAAAATTTGAGAATTTACTAGAAGTATTGCAGCAAATAGTACATATATTGCAGCAAATAGTACAGATACGATAAAAACCCATTTAAAGAAATTCTGGAATTATGTCTTCATTCATTTTCATCCCTGAAGATGTAGAGGAATTAATTATCCAAATTTCTTATAATTACATAATTTAAAGATCTGTTACGGTCTTCGAATCTTTGTGTAACTTTACAAATCACTGTGTTGAGCATACCCATTTTGAAGAGACTGTGAAGACGAGTGGTTGGAAAACGTCTGTTTATATCGAAAATGATTTTAAGCTTTTTGTTCTGTATGATCTGCAGTTTTTTGACGTTTGTTTTAGAACATCTGCCAGACCAGACCTGACATCCCTAAGTCAATATAGGTCTAATGCAGGATTTGTAGATTAAGAACTTATTTTTACGGTTTAGTTTAGACTTCTATTTAGAAGAGGAAATAGAGCTCTACCGGAGCGAATAGCTTTCTCACGAGCATTCAGAACATGCTCTCTACATTTAAGGTGTTTGTCCAATGTTACTCCAAGATATTAAATTGAAGATTTGAAGGGGATTTCGGAGTTTTGAATACGAAATGGAATGCTCGGTATTCTTTTAGGAGACTTATTAAAAGGGAAAATAATGGAAAATAATTTTCCACTTTCAAAAATATTTTCGAACATGTATTGAACATTTTGTCATTCTTTTTACAATCGCATTAGAATTTTGTCCACTTGAAATGATTGCAGTGTAATCCGCATATATGGCGGCTGTTGTATCCGTATTGAGTTTAACATCCGATGTGTACACTGAATATATTACAGTTGAGAGAACAGGTCCTTGTGGCACACCCGCAATAGTTATCTTGCTTGAGGACTTTTTGCTGTCAACATCAACGACAAAACTTCTGTCCGATAGGAAACTTTTAATTATTTTTTGAAGATAAATAGGGTATCGAAAGCTGTTGAGTTTGAAAACTAGGCCATTGTACCAAATAGAGTCAAAAGCCTTCTATATATCAATAAATAAAATGTCAGTACTCCTTCGTCGCTGTTTATTACAAAGGACTAGTTTCTCAATTCTGAATGAACCGTTCTCAATGAACCGTAGAGTGCTCTTGGCGAAATCGAAATTGTTCATCTTTTAAACTTTAATTAAATAAATAAATAAATAAATGGTTTCCCGTTACATCCCACGAGGGGATTAGGGAGAGCTTCTCACAACCAGTGAGCTGTGCGCGTTCTAGTTCTACACTCACTGATTGGGGCCTACAGTTTTACACCGGTTCCAAACGTTATTTTGAGAAGCTTTTTCATGGCTTAATACTCGATAGTGTTGCCGTCACTAAGCGAGGTGACCGTCGTCGAAAGTAGGGATCGAACCCACGTCCTCATGCACAAGAGCCGCGCACACTTCCATTGCACCATCTTCGGTAAATTCATTTATCCTATTCCGAATTATTTTTTCAAAGACTTTATCAATGCAATTTAGCCTACTGATGGGTATGTAGCTTTTTGGACCTTTTGGATCTTTACCTTGCTTTAGGATCGGTATAACTTTCGCATGTTTGAATAGTTTTGGGAAATATCCGTGGTTTAAGCAGCAGTTGAATACATTGGCGAGATTGCTGAATATCTAATCCGTCATATTCTTCAAGACTCTAGGTTTGATACCATCAATACCTGGAACTTTCTTATTACATAGTGTGCTTGTATATAATTTTACTTCATCAAAAGATGTTAGAACTAATTCTGACTTCGTTTCTATATCTTGATTATCCAGTCTGTCAATGTATTTTAAGACTTTCCGTTCAGTTGGTGCGATGATATTGTAAATAATTTCATGAGCCTCTTTAAATATTTCCGCTACAACGTTGGACTTTTCTGCACTACAGTGTATATCAGCGCCATCTTTTGACAATGTTCCAACCGACGATTTTTTCCCCTTCATAGCCGATGACATTAACCAGACTTTTTCCTTACCATGTGGCAACCCTTGAAGAAATGTATTCCAGCTGTTATTTGTATCGCTTGACAACAGTGTCAGCTGATTAAAGTAGCGTTCACAATGGCAGCAACGAATTTGTAATTCAAGCCTTCTCGTTCCCACTCACAGTATTGCATAATGCCCTCTCATATTTTTCGTGAAATTGGAATTCAACTTTTTTTTTTTTTTTTTTTTTTTTTTTTTTTTTTTAATGATTATTTATTGGACAATATATATTTACAACTATAAATAAACAAATAGTATTAACATTAATTTGCAGTACACTGTCCCATTTTCGGGCTCTCAAGTACAATGTTTAATATTTTAATCCATGATTTGAATTTCTATATACATATTTATAAGATACTATAAGTATTTAAATTATAATAAATGTAAAGAAAAAATTTACAAAAACTTTACTTATTTAAAGAGGTTAAGATAAAAGTAACCGACAGTCAAGGTGTGAAAGAAGTGATTCTGAAAGCAGACGATTCAGAAAGATTATTTACTTAGCCACCAATACTTTTGTATATTTAAATTTGTAATAATGTTAATATCTTCTGAATAGAAATTTGTGTCAAATCTTTTATTATTAGCCGTTAAATGCTTGCATTGAATTGTCTTATTATTGACTCTTCTGTAGATGTGGTAGAGTATAGGAATACCAACTTCATTCTGGATAAACCCTTCACGGTCTAGGTATAGAAATACTTCAGGTGGTACATAGCCATTTAATAAAGTGTTTTTTATATATTCATCGTTGACATAATAAGGAGCCAGTATTAAATTATTTTCCCGGCAAACAAAAGTTCTTGCAATATGATCTCTAATAAGCTGTATGATGAAGATGTCTATCCTAGCAATTTCTGCCGATCTATATAAATTTCTGTTGGATATGTATTTTGTATAATTACTACTGCTTGATCTGTGCAAAGACGTACATGATCTTAGACATTTTCTTTCAAAAACTCTTAATTTTTCCATGGAAGATGGGGAAATATTGAACCATATTTGGCAACCATATGTTAAAATGGGACGGATAAGTGTTTGGTATAAAATAATTTTTAACCTCTGGGAAATAAATTTTGAGAAAAATAGGTTCCCATGCATAAAGAAAGCCCTTCTCGCTTTTGCTATTTGGATATCTATATGATTATTAAAATATAGAAATTTATCAATGTTGACACCCAGGTATTTAACCAAACTCTTATTAGGTACGATTACATTGTTCGTGGATTTGAGACCAAATTGTTTCCAATTTTTTCTCACATCGTAACTACATTTTCCTACAGGAGGGCGAAATAATATTGTCTCACATTTGTTATAATTAATTTTCATTTTCCAATTTGTGGCATATGTTTCTATCATATTTAGTTTGTCTTGAAGCCTGGAGTTAATATTCGATATTTTGTTATCGCTATAGTGGATTATAATATCATCCGCAAACCCTATAATATTATCAACTTTTTCAAGTAACTCAAGTATAAATAGATTAAATAGAATTGGGGAGTTGACAGCGCCCTGTTGTAATCCATTTACGGCAATAAATTTTTTCGAACTCTTTTGGTACTTGTTGCAAACTACAAAGTATTTATTGTTTTAAAACTTGAAAGTATGAATGAAAATGTAAACATTTTGTATCAAAACAAACATTTTAATAAATAATATTATCTGTAGAATCTGCCAATAACAATAATTTCACCTATAATTATAATTTTTTATTACCAATAATACAACACCGTCGCTGGCTTTCGAACAAATCAGCTGATGCAAATGTGAAATGTGTAGTTGTTTGTAGTAAGTGTAGTTCGCGCCATTTTTTTAATAAACAAAAGAAACAAGTTTAAAAAAAGCTGACATTTTCAGGTTTATCGAAACCGTCCAAGGCCAGACATATTATGGAACATAAGTTTCTAAATATTTCTATAGAAAAATTTGAAAACATTTCTATAGAAAACTTTGAAAACATTTCTAAAGAAAAATTTGAAAATATTTCTATAGAAAAATTTTAAAACTTTTCTATAGAAAAATTTTAAAACTTTTCTATAGAAAAATTTTAAAACTTTTCTATAGAAAAATTTTAAAACTTTTCTATAGAAAAATTTTAAAACTTTTATATAGAAAAATTTTAAAACTTTTCTATAGAAAAATTATTAAAATGTTTGTTTTGATACAAAATGTTTACATTTTCATTCATACTTTCAAGTTTTAAAACAAAATTCGAAGTAGAGCGCCCCTAGCGGTCATTAGAATAAACTGATTCGAACAAATTCCAATTTGAAGTAGAAGTAGAACCTACTTCTATGACAAATTTGAATTCCAATTTCACGAAAAATATGAGAGGGCATTATGCAATACTGTGAGTGGGAACGAGAAGGCTTGAATTACAAATTCGTTGACAACTTTTCTATAGAAAAATAAAGGTTGATTTGAGCTGTAGGTTAATTATTTACTTACTTATTTTCTAAATTTAATATATTGAAGGCTTATAGATGAGTATGGTAACTTAAAAAAGTTGAAGACTTTCCTAGTATGGGAGTCTAGTAAACCAAGAGGTTTGGAAAAAATACTTGTTTATCAAAAAGTGAGGTTAAAATATAGGTATTTTTATTGGTATCCAATGGGTTACTAAAAACAAATATCTTTATATAGACACTTATAGAGTTTCCAAAGACCTTTCTACTGAAATTTATTCCAACACGATCGGATAATATATGGCTGCCTTACGCGCGATTATACATTAAAGCTTTGGATATATTCGGAAAATATATATATTTCGGAAAATATGGACTTGCGACCAAATTTTTTTTTCTTCACCGTTTAATGCCCTATTAGGCCAAAAAATAGGCGAATCGCAATTAAAGTGTATTTGTTCCTTTTTAACTTTATTATCCACCAAATACCGGATAGAATTCCAATTCGCCTTATTATACAGGGTGATTTACAAGGTTCCGGACAAATTTCTCCAGCGTATTCCTTGGCTCATTTCATGAAGAAAAGTCCACTAGGACCATGTCCTAAAATGCAAGGGTGCGAATTGGCAGCGGGTTCAAAATTTGCGGATTGGGGGTCGGAAAGTAGTAGGGTAAAGTTGCTAACTTCTGAGCCAGTGGTCGGATTTCAAATCAATACAAAAAAGTAGAAAAAAGTCAAATCGCCGAGATACAGAGCTTTCGGAAAAAAATGGGGGAAAAAAATTCACATAACCTCAATTCGCTCAGCCAGATAGCAAGTAATATATGTTGGAAGATAGCCATACCTCTTACCTTTCCAAAATGACGTAAACGAAGCCCAGAAGTTATGACCATTTTACTGAAATTAAAAAATGTTTGTTATTATTTTTTGGAAGCGAAATAACAGCACACATTTATTTGTTCTTGTAAATTAACACGTTTAAGATTTTATTTTCCAGTCCATTCATCAGTGCCTAAAAAAATGAATAGTGTTTATAGGTATTCATTGATAGAATTTTGTCATTCAACAAGTTTTTTAAAAGAGAATAACGACAAAAAAGTAAAAGTTTACGCTAATCTCTGCTGCAGCAACAGTTTCGAGTACGCTGTCTTTTGAATTAGTAAATATGGCAACTTATTCAAACGAAGAATTAGCAGACATTTATTACATGTATGGATTTTGCGATGGTAATGCAACGTTTTCCTAATCGACGACCACCAAACCGATCAACATTCAGTGAGACGCACCGCCGATTTCGAGAAGGTACGTTGTTTACACAAATGGAGCGTACCGGAAATGAACAACACGACGTTGCAGTTGAAGAGTTAATTTTGGATGCGATAGAGAACCCAACGACAAGCACACGACGAATCGCGGTGCAAGTTGGTGTGGCACAATCAAAAGTATGGCGCGTTCTTCACAAAGAAAAAAACATCCATTCCATTTCACACCAGTTCAAGAACTCTTGGCGGCCGATTTGCCACTACGCGTCAACTTTTGCCGTGAGATGTTGCAACGTGATGTACACGCATTTATGTTTTTACGTTCGATTGTGTGGGCCGACGAAGCGCAATTCACGAGAGACGGCATAACTAATTTTCATAATCTGCACGAATGGGCCCATGACAATCCCCACAACAAGAAAAAACAGCATTTCAACACCGATTTGCCGTCAACGTTTGGTGTGGCATCATCGACAACACGTTGATTGATCCAAAAGTACTTCCGACCAGGTTAAATTCGCAAAATTATTTGGCTTTATTGCAAGAAGTCATGCCAGAAATCCTAGAGGAAGTACCTCTTGCGATACGAAATCATGTTTTCTACCAACAAGATGGTGCTCCAGCGCATTACGGGCTTATTGTGCGGGATTGGCTTAACACCAATTTCCCTCGACGTAGGATTGGACGAGCTGGACGAATCGCCTGGCCGCCACGATCTCCAGATCTCACACCATTTGTTTTCTTTTTGTGGGGCTACATGAAAGATTGTGTATATTCTGTGTAGATCCACAATCGTGAGCAGTTACTTGCACGCATTGAGGAAGCTGCGGTGAAAGTTCGTGAAAAGATGAGTGAACTAAACGTGGCGGATATGGCTCGCAACCAGCTGCAATTGTGTTTAGTAGAAAATGGGAACCACATTGAAAACTTCCTTTAACATCAAATGTTTTTTTTTTCCTTATGTGTTTGATTCCTCAGCCAAAAATATAATAAAATAAAATCTTAAACGTGTTAATTTACAAAAACAAATAAATGTGTGCTGTTATTTCGCTTCCAAAAACAAAAACAACCATTTTAGCATTTCAGTAAAATGGTCATAACTTTGGAACGGTAAGACCGCTGGGCTTCGTTTAGGTCATTTTGGAAAGGTAAGAGGTATGGCTATCTTTCAAAAAACATAAGCTACCTGCCATCTGGCTGAGCAAATTGAGGTTATGTGAATTTTTTTCACTTTTTTTCCGAAAGCTCTGTATCTCGGAGATTTGACTTTTTTCTATTTTTATTGATTCTGAAAGGCCCCTTAAAACCTTTCCAACAAGCCCAAAAGCAAAAAAATTCGACCACTGTCCCAGAAGTTAGCAACTTTACCCTAGTACCCTCCGACCGCCAATCCGAAAATTTTGAACCCGCTGCCATTTCGCACCCCTTGCATTTCCGGACATGGTCCTAGTGGACTTTTCTTCATGAAATGAGCCAAGGAATACGCTGGAGAAATATGTCCGGAACTTCCTGAATCACCCTGTATAGTGGGGTTTGGAGCGATTGTGAAGTATGCGAACCAAAGACCGTGCATAACAAAGGAGCATGGTCAGAGCAAAACAAATCGGGAAGGGTCAAAACTGGGGAGACTGGAAGACTGGAGTTAGTGAGCAGCAAATCCAACACCGAAGGCTGTATAATAGATCTTTGCTGTCCGAATCTTGTGAAAGATGTCGAAAAATTTATATAATATTGAGATCTGAGTTGATGTCTATACAATTTGCTGCCAGCTGTGTTGTTGTTGTGATAATTCCAGCTGGTGTGCCGTGCATTCAAATCGGCAAAAATAACAAAATCAGTTGTAGATGAAGTAATTTTATCAATGTCATTAATAAAAATGGAGTGTTCTTTGGGCAATATGCCACAGAGAGTCTAATTTGTCGGTTATTAACGGGAATCTTAAAGGATATGTTTTCAATTATGTGTGTTGCGAACTTAGGAAATCGCTGGTGAGGAATACTTTGCTTAATTCCAATACAGACTCCTCCCCCATATGTTACTCGATCTTCTCTGTGTATTTTATAGTTTCGGAGGTTAAATGTGTGGTTGGGTTTCAGAAAGGTTTCATTTAAAAACACAACATCAATCTGTTTTTCGTTCAGAAAGTATTCCATTTCCGTAATTTTGGATGGAGTTGCTATGCCCTGGCCATTCCAGTGCCTACTCTGAAGCTCATTTACGGTGTTTAGGTTATAAGACATGTTTCAGCATTTTACCCAAAACCCCCATCTTATCGAATTTAAAAAAATAAATTTCCATGATCTTTTCGTTAGAAATATCTTCACTGTCATCAGCGAGGCCACCTTATTTGGCTATTGAGGCATATGCCATTTAATTTCCCTGGGGACTTGACTTATTCACTGGAATTTGGACCGCAAATACTTCATTGTGAGAATACTCATTTTCGGAACATAGATCTAAGTTTAGGGTTCGATTTTGTGACCGGAAAGGCCTATGCTTGTGGTGACTTTATGTCGAATTTCGAGGTATTCCTTCCTAAAAGAGCAGTGAGGATCGTCGGCTCGATGATTTACATTTTTCCGAATTTTACTAATACAGTTGTAACATTTATGAATTACGGGCCCATTTGATTGAGTTTTATCCAATTGACAAGTGGAATAATCATGGGGGCCACCACAACCCAGACAAGCAACTTTTCGGTGACAGTTGGCAGATCCATGCCCAAACATGGCACGTTCAAACAAAATATTAAATGAAAGTCCTGTGATAACAATGTTCACATATCAACTATAATATTTGTATGTTGTTCATAAGATTAATATTATTTTTCAACCGATGTAAAATTTTACCTCTCTTCGAAAATATTTGTAATATATTTGTATTTGTTCGATGACGAAATTCAAATATTTGTCATCGTTCCAAGTTATTTTTAGTATTAAAAAAATTTTAAACAGCCGCTGTGGGCTTCGGACTAATATTCGCTGGAAGATCGTTTCGATGCTTGTGGAGCATCATCTACAATACACAGAAAAAAAGGCCATCAAATGTTAACAAAAAAATTGGTATGTGAAAAATTTCAGCACTCAATTAAATTTTTAATTCATATACTAAAAAATTAATCAAATATTGAAATGAAAAACTATGAATGGTAGCAGGAAAAAATTTCATTGGAAATTTCACAATATGTATTTGATGAAGTTTTTTGTTCGGTTTCAAAAATACCATAATTCACACTCAATTTACCCGGTTAACAAATATATTCATCAATATGTATACCATTTCTAACAAACATTTTGGTTAAATTAATTATTAAATGCTAATTAATAAATAAATAAATATTACTAATATTAAATATTACTACTTGTTATTTTCGTTCGTTTCGATATATACGACACGAACAACCAAATAACTTCAGTTATTGATTAGTTTGTACAGGCAGTCGGTGGCGTAGCGGGCTAGATGCTGCTAAAAATTATGCTTCACAACCATCGAAACGATCGTCCAGTGAATGTGAGTTCGAATCCTACAGAGGCTGTTTAATTTTTTTTTAAAGAAATAAAATTTCTAAAAACGAGAATTGTGATGCAATTTAATTTGTTAATATGTAAATTTCTTCATTGACTGAAAACGAAAATATTTTTGATACACAACGTATAAATATTTTCGTAGATGGGTGAAATTTTACATCGATTAAAAAACAACAATTTTCCAATGGACAACCTACAAATATTGTAGCCGATTAGTGAATTTTTATCGCAGGATTTTCGATTAATATTTTGTTTGAATATAAGAATATTTTAATTGAATCTGAATATTATTTTTTTCTGCGTTTCTGCATTCCTAAACTTATCAGTAACGAAGTTATTTGGTTGCTCGTATCACATCGGTTGCTCGTATTATCGAAATGATCGAAAATGCTAATTACTATTATTTTTTAATTTAAGCAAAACGTTTGTCAGAAAAAGTATATACACTGCGCTTCATCAGGTTAGCACGCCTCCTCGTGTAAGTGATTGCGGCAGTAAACTTAAGAGCTAAAGTTTTTAAATTATTTTTGTTTATGGCCGATTCAATTCTGAATGAAACAAATCACAAAATATTGTTTTTTCGTTTTTTAATATTTATTTATAATTTTTTTTTCGAAAAATAGGCACTGAAATTTCTCTAATATTTCACGATAAAGAATGCATTCACAACAAAATCAACTACAACGCGCAACATGATAAATGTCAAACAAAAATTGAGTTAGTCCAAAGTTGTAAATATCTCCGGGTGCATGTAGACCAAAACTTTAAATGAATACCGCATGTCGATCATCTACACAAGAAACTTCAGCAATCTTCATATATGATTTCCATCTGAGTAACTGCGCTCCGTGCAACGTACTACTGCAAGCCTATTTTTCTTCAGCTGAGACTTACCTTAAACACGGCACAACAGCATGTGGCACATCGACATATTTCAATGAACTACAAAAAACACAAAACAGAAGTATCCGAATACTTATGAAAAACTACAACCATATATGAAAATAAACCACTCTTGTACTCTCCGCTGAAAGGTTGATCGCATCCCCTAATTGCAGGTCACATAAATGGACACTGTTGTAAATGACAATGCAAACAATATTACCCAACCTATTCCGGACAACAACCCATCACAACAGACCTCGCAACTATGTAAACTAAATCATATACACAACTACCCTATTAATACCAACCACACCACTAACAACCATACAAATGATAATGTACAAAACCTAGCAAACCTAAATGAAAACTGCAACAACCCGTCCTATCGAAATCGGTTTATAAACATTTCCACGGAATTTGTGAACGCTTTCGCGAAACCCAAGCGTCTACTGAATATAAAAATCATTTATAAAACACCAGTGATAAATGATTTTCAAACAGAATCGAGTTTTCTACAACAAATCGATCACAACCACAGCACACGGATATGACTTGAAGGTAGATACAAAGTACCATATTTTAGAAAAGTTTATGTAAAAAATTCAATAGCCGTACAACTGCCAACTGTCTTAAATGGACTACCGCCAAATATTATTAATATTAGCAATAAGAAAAAACAAAAATCGGTAATGAAAAAATAATTATCGAATCGCAATGAAATTATTTTTCTAAAAATGAATTTAACAAACATGCATGTAAATTAACATTGTAACATATTTTTCTCCTGCAGACAAGCCCAGTGGCTTCGCGGGATTCAACATGTACATTTTAAAATACTGAAATATATAAAATATTAATATTAAAAAACTCAATTCAATTCAATGCACTGCAATCCAATGCAATTCAATTCAGTTCAGTTCAGTTCAGTTCAATTCAATTCTTTCCAATCCAATTAAATTAAATTCAATTCAATTCATTTCAATTCAATTCAATTCAATTCAATTCAATTCAATTCAATTCAATTCAATTCAATTCAATTCAATTCAATTCAATTCAATTCAATTCAATTCAATTCAATTCAATTCAATTCAATTCAATTCAATTCAATTCAATTCAATTCAATTCAATTCAATTCAATTCAATTCAATTCAATTCAATTCAATTCAATTCAATTCAATTCAATTCAATTCAATTCAATTCAATTCAATTCAATTCAATTCAATTCAATTCAATTCAATTCAATTCAATTCAATTCAATTCAATTCAATTCAATTCAATTCAATTCAATTCAATTCAATTCAATTCAATTCAATTCAATTCAATTCAATTCAATTCAATTCAATTCAATTCAATTCAATTCAATTCAATTCAATTCAATTCAATTCAATTCAATTCAATTCAATTCAATTCAATTCAATTCAATTCAATTCAATTCAATTCAATTCAATTCAATTCAATTCAATTCAATTCAATTCAATTCAATTCAATTCAATTCAATTCAATTCAATTCAATTCAATTCAATTCAATTCAATTCAATTCAATTCAATTCAATTCAATTCAATTCAATTCAATTCAATTCAATTCAATTCAATTCAATTCAATTCAATTCAATTCAATTCAATTCAATTCAATTCAATTCAATTCAATTCAATTCAATTCAATTCAATTCAATTCAATTCAATTCAATTCAATTCAATTCAATTCAATTCAATTCAATTCAATTCAATTCAATTCAATTCAATTCAATTCAATTCAATTCAATTCAATTCAATTCAATTCAATTCAATTCAATTCAATTCAATTCAATTCAATTCAATTCAATTCAATTCAATTCAATTCAATTCAATTCAATTCAATTCAATTCAATTCAATTCAATTCAATTCAATTCAATTCAATTCAATTCAATTCAATTCAATTCAATTCAATTCAATTCAATTCAATTCAATTCAATTCAATTCAATTCAATTCAATTCAATTCAATTCAATTCAATTCAATTCAATTCAATTCAATTCAATTCAATTCAATTCAATTCAATTCAATTCAATTCAATTCAATTCAATTCAATTCAATTCAATTCAATTCAATTCAATTCAATTCAATTCAATTCAATTCAATTCAATTCAATTCAATTCAATTCAATTCAATTCAATTCAATTCAATTCAATTCAATTCAATTCAATTCAATTCAATTCAATTCAATTCAATTCAATTCAATTCAATTCAATTCAATTCAATTCAATTCAATTCAATTCAATTCAATTCAATTCAATTCAATTCAATTCAATTCAATTCAATTCAATTCAATTCAATTCAATTCAATTAAATTCAATTCAATTCAATTCAATTCAATTCAATTCAATTCAATTTTTTATTATTTTATTGAATAATAAAATATAATTTACATTACAAATGCTTATTCCCCCGCGAAGCCTTACGCTTGTATGCAGGGATATACAAATGTGCAGAAGTATATATAGAAATAAAATAAAAAAAGTTATAATTCCAATTGACAGATCTTATAAAAACTTCAATTCAATTCAATTCAATTAAATTCAATTCAATTCAATTCAATTCAATTCAATTCAATTCAATTCAATTCAATTCAATTCAATTCAATTCAATTCAATTCAATTCAATTCAATTCAATTCAATTCAATTCAATTCAATTCAATTCAATTCAGTTCAATTCAATTCAGTTCAATTCAATATAATTCAATTCAATTCAATTCAATTCAATTCAATTCAATTCAATTCAATTCAATTCAATTCAATTCAATTCAATTCAATTCAATTCAATTCAATTCAATTCAATTCAATTCAATTCAATTCAATTCAATTCAATTCAATTCAATTCAATTCAATTCAATTCAATTCAATTCAATTCAATTCAATTCAATTCAATTCAATTCAATTCAATGCAATTCAATTCAATTCAATTCAATTCAATTCAGTTCAATTCAATTCAATTCAATTCAATTCAATTCAATTAAATTCAATTCAATTCAATTCAATTCAATTCAATTCAATTCAATTCAATTCAATTCAATTCAATTCAATTCAATTCAATTCAATTCAATTCAATTCAGTTCAATTCAATTCAATTCAATTCAATTCAATTCAGTTCAATTCAATTCAATTCAATTCAATTCAATTCAATTCAATTCAATTCAATTCAATTCAATTCAATTCAATTCAATTCAATTCAATTCAATTCAATTCAATTCAATTCAATTCAATTCAATTCAATTCAATTCAGTTCAATTCAATTCAATTCAATTCAATTCAATTCAATTCAATTCAATTCAATTCAATTCAATTCAATTCAATTCAATTCAATTCAATTCAATTCAATTCAATTCAATTCAATTCAATTCAATTCAATTAAATTAAATTCAATTCAATTCAATTCAATTCAGTTCAGTTCAGTTCAATTCAATTCAATTCAATTCAATTCAATTCAATTCAATTCAATTCAATTCAATTCAATTCAATTCAATTCAATTCAATTCAATTCAATTCAATTCAATTCAATTCAATTCAATTCAATTCAATTCAATTCAAATCAATTCAATTCAATTCAATTAAATTTTTTATTATTTTATTGAATAATAAAATATAATTTACATTACAAATGCTTATTCCCCCGCGAAGCCTTACGCTTGTATGCAGGGATATACAAATGTGCAGAAGTATATATAGAAATAAAATAAAAAAAGTTATAATTCCAATTGACAGATCTTATAAAAACTTCAATTCAATTCAATTCAATTAAATTCAATTCAATTCAATTCAATTCAATTCAATTCAATTCAATTCAATTCAATTCAATTCAATTCAATTCAATTCAATTCAATTCAATTAAATTCAGTTCAATTCAATTCAATTCAATTCAATTCAAATTGGTTTTTATTGAAATGAATTGAATATTTTGATTGGTGTTTCAATCTCAAAATTTCACAGCTGTATTTAAATTTAAAAATAACGTTTTAGTTTTAATTAAAATGTTAATCATATTCCAATTTATAATGCCTGTTTACTGTAAAATTAACAAATTTATTTCATATTCAGATTAAACTTTTTAAATTTGAAAATCATGTTCGAATTTGAAATCAATTATCCCTAATGATAATCCTATAAAGTGTAAAAAATTAATTGATATACTAATTTCAAATATTTACAGCCTGTTTATCTATCTCGAACGAAAAGCTAAGCGAATGAAAGTCAGACACTCACATTTGGCTCAAATTGGGTTTCTCAATGTCGAAATTTTTGTTCACCCGACTGTATGTTTGTTCCCAACTGACAGCACATTCGAAATAGAGAAACCAAAATTTGTACTGAAAAGTTTTGAAAATTGTTACGTTTTCGTTCGACTTCTTTCGCCTAGAACACGAACGACATGTTCCGTTCGAGATAGAGAAACAGACTATTAATTGTTATTCGAATGATAAAATCATTGCGAAATTAAAAATTATTTAAAGTCTTATTGTTATTATATGGGTGATTCCTTGGAAATAACGTTTTCTTTGTCCAACACGTTTATTTCCATGTAATTAAGGGACGGCAAATAAATAATCGCGTAATTTCAATACTTTTATGGTACACAAGATTTTCCACAACAATATTCTCACCTGCGTCGCGCTTATTCGATAGAAACATACAGAAACTAATGAAAATATCAGAACCGTGGCGTGTCCATTTCATAAAAATCAAGGTTTATACTATATTCACTCCCTCATTTCGCAGGATGGATTGATATTTTTTTATGGTCATTGAAATTGCCTAGATAGAGGATATTTTCATGTATTTACCGAGCGTAAAGCTCCTATTTAGGCCCGACTAACAAGATCTAAACTTTGTCCACGCATTTTTGCTTAATATCGTACATTTACGTTTTACCGCTGTGGCGCCATGTTGGATGGGTATAAAGGCGCCCTCGCTGTGAGAACTCGACCATTGTATATCAAATGTTATGTTTACATCAATGGCTGACAGATTTATCCACATTGAATCGATTGGAGTGAAGTGTTTTCTTTACGAAGGGTAAGTCACAAAATTAGCAGTCAATACCATGGTACCGCTTTTTTATTGCGCAATATAATACTCGCCCTCCTAGTGACGTGATTTTCAAAGGAAATTATCTCACGTCAATTTGGCATAGAATGAAGTCAATTTAAATATGAAATATCAATACCGTGGATGTCAGAATCGTGGCAATTCTAAAAATTATATTATAAAATATATTGATAAATGTTTTAAATTGTTGTAGTACAATAGATGTTGGTATACACTATAGTAGTATATATAAACAAAAACTGTAAAAAAAAAATCACATCCGAGGTATGTTAAAAACTAATAATTTCACCATCCGAAAAAACGTTATTTCCAAGGAATCACCCATATACCAAAATAGATGTTGTGTCACTTAATACAAAAAAATAATTAGTATATGAAAATTATATCTTTTTTTCTTTTATTATTAAAAGTATGCGAGAACTTTTAACCAAAATTGAATATAAACCGGTTAACCGATATCTAATAACCGGTTTTCGGTGTATTCAACAATTAGGTTTTTCGGTTCTGAACACTGTAGTAGCTTCGCATTAGTTCCCTCATATAATGAGTAAACGTTCTTTACCCATTCCACATGTTGATGTACATAGGTTACACATGTACATATATATGGGTTAAATACAAACTCCGTTATTAATTTAAAAATATCATATAAGCTAATTTGTGTCATCCACAATAATAGTTCCTTTAGACAAGTGCCCACAATTTGTTGCATGTTTGTGAAGGCGTCAGATTTAACGATTGTGTTTAAAAGTCTCACTTCACCTCAAATTACTGTAATACTCTTACTAATAAAATAATCAAATACATGCGATTCCGAAACTACTATTATGGTGAGATATATCAACTGGGCATATACGTTGTGTCTACAACAATAAAATATGTATGGACTTTAATGACTTTCTTATGAATTCGTATGGAAAAATGTGTCAACTGTTTTTTGTTTTGTCCAAATAATATCAAACTCTGGGTCTATACGGCGTAAAATGTGAATTTGTATACTTACCATATTTTTCGGAGGATATGATATTTAAAGTATGTATGTATATACTTTATTGTGTTTTCACAAAATTTGTTTCTCACTTTCTGTTTACAATAATAGTTTTTCTGAAACGTCCTCATGTAACATTTAAAAATATAAATAGTTTCTCATTTACAGCAAAGCCAATTATGAAAAATCGAATACATAACTTTGCAACAAGTGTTTTTGTACACTGAAAGAAAAACGCGTCGTCGCATGGATGAAACATTTTCGTCAATGTTTTTACGTTGTTATAGTGAAAAGTGTAGTATATCCGACAATTTGGTAGTCGCTGCAACTTAAAATTTCATACTTGACTTCTTTGACAATTTTTCATTTCGTTGCTGCAACAACTTACTTTTCGTTAATTTGAACTTTTAATTAATTTGAATTTTGTAGAAAAATGGCTTGAAAATGTAACAAAAAATTAGCATTAGCTTTAAACTACTGATATTTGGTTTATCTCTTACTTTTTATAGTTTATATTTATTATTTATTTATTTTGGAGGTTTGTCAACATTTTTAGTTGACGAAACAATTTCGTTGTTGCAACGAAACTATTTTTTACGAAGCAGTCGAAAAAATGAGCGAGCGAAGAAAAGAGGCCAGCAAGAGAAATGGTGAGCATGAGTGTTGGGTCACGTACATACACATCTTAAATCTGTTCCATTGCTACAACCGAAAGTGGTAGACATATTTGTTAGAACCACTGTGCAAGTTAATTAATGCCAGTAACAATAGCAATGTAGATTAACTGTCAGATGATTACTTGCTATGTTGTTTACTTATTGTTTATCATTCTTTTCCTTTAGTGCTTTGTTACATTCTTTGATCTGTACAATAAAATCACGCCACTCTTTCTTGTGTTTTATCTAAGACATTACACGTGTGTTCTAACGTCAGCTTTTATTACAACAAAGGTTATGGGCCCAGAATTACGCAAGAGACAAGTTGTGTAATCTAGTGGGAATATAAAAATTAGAAAAAATTAGAGAATAATAGTTGGTCTATTATTGAATCTTCGATGGAAAATATTTGAAAGCGCGGAGCAGTGAGTTCAAATTTTCAAATCGAAAAATTGTATTCGGAAAATTATGCATCATGGTCGGTCCAGATGCGGAGTCTGTTGATAACTCAATTCTACTGGGATGTGATAGAATCGTACGTAAGTGCGTCAGCTACTGCCCAAGAGAAAGAAGCTTGGAAGGCCAAAGATAGTAAGGCGTTAGCAACTCTTATATTGTCGGTGCGGCCATCGGAGCTGGTACATATCAAAAACTGCAAATTTGCGAAGGAGGCATGGACTAAATTGGAGAAGGTGTATAAAGGCAAGAATCCAGCTGGGAAAGTACACTTATTTAAACAGTTTGTCCGACTTAAGTTTCAACAATCTGAAAAGTATGCCCCACAAATGAATCAATTTTGTTCTTTGGCTCACGACTTGAAAGATGTCGAAGTCGAAGCTTACCACCTGAATTAGAAAATTTTGTAGTAGCGATTGAGAGCCGAGATTTACTACCATCGTTAGACGTATTAAAAAACAAGATTTTAGAGGAAGAACAAAGAAGACTGGAAAAAAGTGATTCTGCAAATGAACAGTTGTTTGGATTAAAATATAAACAATTCAATAAAAGGAAGACAAATATTAGAAGTAATGAAGATGAGTTTAAAAATGTCAAAAATGTCGTGCAGAGTGCAAGTTTCAATCCAACAAGGAGCATACTGCAATGTGTGTCGTAACTGCAGCTATGTCCGACTTAAGTGCGAATAATTGGATACTGGATAGTGGTGCGTCATCCCACGTTTGTTTGTTGGTATGAAGCACTATGACCACAATGTAATGCTTGCTTCAGGCGAAAATATTAGAGTGCATACCATCGTTGAAGTATATATAAAGTTTTGGAACAAAAGTTATAAGCTTCAAAATGTCTTGTATATACCTCAAATGAAGTCAGATTTTCTTTCAGTCAGTAAAATGGCAGAATATGGATTTACCGTTAAGTTTTTATTGGCCAATATATTTGATAAAAACAATAAATTTCAATTCACAGCATATTTAATTAATGGGATTTATCAAATTCAATCCGTTAAACAAACATAAAACAAACATAAAAAACAAGGAAAATATCTGGCATAAACGATTTGGGCACCTAAATTAAAGGGTCCGCCATCTAACGTTTTTTTTTTCAATTAGTGCTTATTTCGTGAATGGTAACACTTAGCTCATGTCTAATTTGACAGATAATTAGTTTTATCCTTCCGCTGAACGCATATGGTTGTGTATACGCTTGAACAACGCTGGGAAATATTGCAACATTACTTTGAAAATCATGGTAATGTTGCAGATGCCGATTTTGCCAAAAAAAATCATCTTTTCAGATGAAGCTCATTTTGATCTTGGCGGGTATGTAAACAAGCAAAATTGTCGAATTTGGGGCACAGAAAACTCGCAACGCATACATTGACGAGCCGATGCACCCAAAACGAGTCACTGTTTGGTGCGGATTTTGGTCCTGAGGCATAATTGGGCCATTTTTCTTCGAAAATGAGCAAGAAGTGGCCGTTACAGTCAATGGCAATCGTTACCGGGCCATGTTGGACCAATTTTTGTTCACAAAAATTGAAGAGGATGATATTGGCAACATTTGGTTTCAACAGGACGGCGCTACGTGCCACACAGCCGAAGCTACACTCGATGTTTTGCGCCCTGTTTTTGAAGATCGCATTATCAGCCGCAGAGCTGATGTCGTTTGGCCACCTCGGAGCTGCGATTTGACACCGTTGGACTATTATTGGTGGGGTGCCCTCAAAGAGAAGTGTTACGCCGACAAGCCAAAGACAATTGACGCTTTAAAGGACAATATTCGTGAAGCCATTGGTGAAATACAGCTGCACACAATCGATAATGTGCTTAAAAATTGGACCGATCGTGTAGGCTAGAGGCAGCCATTTGATTGAAATTATTTTCCATTATTAACCGGAAGGATTGTACTTTCAAATAAAGAAAGAAATTTGAGAAAGTATTCAGTATTTTTTTTTATAGGATTTTCAAAAAAAAAAAAGTTATTTGGCGGACCCGTTATAACGATCTAAAGAAACTGGAGGCAAATAAAATGGTTCGTGGCTTGGAAGGTAATTTTGAAAGTTCTACCGAATGTATTACATGCGCATTATGTAAAATGTGTGTACGAAAATTTAAGCCAGTGGGTACTACTGTTACATCGCAGCCTTTAGAATTGGTTCATACAGATGTTTTTGGCCCCATACGTATTAAATCACAAGGAGGTGCACTGTATTTTATTACATTTATATATGATTATAGTCGATATATTTCTGCTTATTTCTTAAAATCAAAGTCCGATGAACTAGCCGTATTTAAGAACTACCTGACAGAAACAGAAAGGCAAACGGGATTAAAATTGAAGCGGCTGAGAGTGATAATGGTACGGAGTATATAAACAATAATTTTAAAAAGTTCTTGGATGAACGGGGTATTGTTCATGAAGCAACGGTTACATACACTCCCCAGCAAAACGGCGTTTCTGAGAGGGCGAACCGGACACTAATGGATATGACACGGTGTTTGTTGGAAGAATCTAAACTCCCAAAATCTTTATGGGCAGAGGCCATTAATACAAGAGTGTTTATCAAAAATCGTTCACCAACCAGGGTTCTAAGCGATATTACACCATATGAACGATGGACTGGTCGAAAACCATCCGTTTCGTATTTTAAAACTTTTCGATGTAAAGCTGTAGTACTGGATAAAAAGCCCGGTCGATCAAAATTGGATGCTAAAGGTGACATATACGCGTTTGTTGGATATAATATTTTGTTGGTTGTATAATATTAAAACTCAAAAGCTCATAATTGCTCGGGACATTAAATGTTTCGAAAATGAATTTGATGGCAATTTTTGCCAAAGCGAAAATGAGGAAGATCTTAGTAATATTTTTGAATTTTGCAGTATCAACTCAACTAAAAATAATGCAGAAACATCAAGTTGTAATATACCAGATTTAGCCAATGAAAATTACGAAGAAGAACAGATGCCCAATGTTGATGAGCCTGGAATAATAAATGATGATGAGGAACAGATGCCTGATGAGAGTATTGAAGACGAATGTCTTTATGACGAAACAACGAATGAGCATGGTAAGCGAAAACGAGGTAGACCTACTATTCTCCGAACTGGTAAGGTTGGTAGACCGCGGAAGATTTATAACACTGAAATCGAAAAACATGAAATAAATGCCATAAAAGAATTAAATGCAGACTCAAGAACAGTCGCGAGGCTATAAATAGCAACGAGAGCGAGAGATGGACAAATGCGATGAAAGAAGAATATGAATCTCTTAAACGAAATAATACGTGGGAATTGGTTTCAAAACCAGAAACAGCGAATATAATTGGTTGTAAGTGGGTTTTCACTAAAAAAACGACTTGCAAATGGTAAAATCGAAAAATATAAACCTCGTCTAGTGGCTCAAGGGTGTTTTCAATGATTAAATATGGACTATTCAGAGACGTATGCGCCTGTAATTCGACAGCCAACAATTAGATTTATTTTGGCAATAGCAGTTGTATATAAATTATTAGTTAAACACGTCGATGTGGTATCAGCTTATCTCAACAGTGATCTTGAAAAAGATGTTTACATGAAACGACCTGAAATGTTTACCGTGACAGGCCATGAAGACAAGGTTTGCAAGCTACAGAAGTCTTTGTTTTGTCTTAAACAGGCTGGTAGACAGTGGAACAACAAGATAAATGAAATACTGACGAAAATGCATTTTATCCCATGCAAAACCCATAGTTGTGTGTTCATTAAGAGATACAACAATGAAATTAATATAATAGCACTTTATGTTAATGACCTTTTACTAGCGTGTACATCAGAAACATCAATGAACGAAATATTAGACAGTTTATCGCGCCATATCAACGTAATTGATCGAGGACCAGTGAATTTTTATCTTGGAATGGAGATTAAAAGACGTGAGCCAAGGGGTAAAATAGAAATCCACCAAAACAAATTCATCAGCCAATTAATGATACAATGGAACATGGAAAACTGTAAGCCTGCTAGTACACCGATGATTCCGGGTTCGATTTTGACGAAATGTGAAGTAGGAAATTGTGGAGAAATGGAGGACGTTAAAAACTACCAGTCGCTAATAGGCAGCTTCATGTATTTGGCCACAATTTCGAGACCAGATATTGTGCATACAATTACAAGATTATCACAGTTTAATTCTCATCCTCACCGTGAGCATTTTGTAGCAGCTAAACATGTCTTACGCTATTTAAAATCACATCAGTTTTCACTAGTCTTTAACAGCGACAATGGCCTAAGTTGTTACTCTGACGCTGATTCGGGATCAAATGTTATTGATTGTAAATCCTTTAGCGGGTTTGTTCTCTTTTTCGCAGTTGGGCCGAATGCGTGGGAGTCGAAAAAGCAAACCACCGCGGCTTTGAGTTCAATGGAAGCCGAGTATATCGTTATGTGCCAGGCGGTTAAAGAAGTCACATTTCATCGCAGCTTATTGGATTCAGCTTAGAACATTTCAGCTTAGAACTTGGATTCGAAAATGAAAATAGGCAGCCAACCACTTTATTCTGCGGCAACCAAGGAGCTCAGTTTCTAACCAAAATCCATATGACGTTAAAGAGGAGTAAGCATATTGATATTAAGTTCCATTTTATTAAAGATAAATACAATGCAAATGAAATATGTTTGGAATATGTACCATCGGAACAAAACGTAGCCGATATTTTGACTAAATGTTTATCAAAACATAATCATGAAAATATTTGTAAATTGTTTAAATTAAAATTCAAAAGCTTGGTTATTTCTTAATTGTAAGAATTTAACACTTTTTGTATTTTTGTAATTTTTGTATAAAGTTGTTTTTGTAAATTTTTGTGAGACGACAGTGAACCTACATTGAGGGGGTCTTTGTTAGAACCACTGACCAAGTTAATTAATGCCATTAACAATAGCAATGTAGATTAACTGTCAGATGATTACTTGCTATGTTGTTTACTTATTGTTTATCATTCTTTTCCTTTAGTGCTTTGTTACATTCTTTGATCTGTACAATAAAATCACGCCACTTTTTCTTGTGTTTTATCTTAGACATCACACGTGTGTTCTAACTTCAGCTATTATTACAACAATATTTCTCCGCTGGAATAATTTAATTAAATTTGTTAAAACAGACTAATTAGTTATACTTAATAATAATCTGTTATTATGAAAAGTAAATTGTGTGAATTTATGTGTTTGCTGTGATCGTTTGTGTAACTTGCGAATCTCTAAATCAAATAGATAAATAAACAGAATGCAAGGAGCAACATGACAGCAAAGAAAGTGACGCATCGATAGCAGAAAAACTACCCCGAAATATGTAACTGAAGTTATGTGCGTGTAGGCGCGCGAAGTTACAAATCGCAACAAAATGTTCATGTTTTTGTGTTCAGAAATGTTCATTCAGAAAAAAACGAAAGCCATACATACATTTGTGCGGGCACTCGAAGTCAATAAGTCAAAGAAACAAAGTGTTTCAAGTACGACGAATATAAAAAAAAATACAGCAGACAGTTGTCCGAGGCCTTCGGCCACGGGATGTCCCTGCAGGCTGTGTCAGAGACACGGCCATTAAGTTTAACGTAGAATACGCCATCCGATAAGACAGAAAACATATATAACAATAAATGATAAATAACATAAGCAAACGAATTTATTTATTTGATAGTTACTTTTGATAATATACATAAGCTTATGGTAGGAAAAATAGGTTAAATATGTTTTTAAATTAAAAGAGTAAGGATAAATGATAAATAACAGACGCAAATCAATTTGATTTATATTTTTTATAATTATATATCCATGTTAAATTCAAATTCACATTTAACATTTTGTTTCACTTAAATACATAAGTAAATATACGAAATTTCAATATTTCATCAATCAAAACAACAGCCGAAGGTTTGTGTACACACTGAAACAGCAGCATAGTTTGTGTTCACGCTACAAACTCCAACACTCAACCAAACACCACACATATGTTTGAGTGTATGTGTTTAAACAATTTTCATTTGAGAAATTTAAATATTAGGAAGATATCAACCAATATGAAATGTATATCAAACGAAAGATAACATCTTCATTTACCTACAAACAAATTTTTAAAAAAAGTCATCTCGCCGTTTCCTCATAATCAATGAAATAAAGATTACAACAATAACAATCTGACATGACTCCCTATACCGTAAGGTAAGACATATTATACGCCAATAACAACTCAACGTACAATAAAATTAATTCAATCGAAATTTGAGCAAATTTGGTTGAAATAAATAAAAGAGTAGTTGAAGAAAATGGTCGCAAACCAAACCCTCAACACAACCCAATTGCATGATTTAACAAAACAATGATGCGGTTCTATATTAAAGGAGTAGAGTATATGGGAGTAGTGCTTATGTTCATGGTTGTATCATTGTAGTAATGAAACAAATTCATTGCAACAATAACTCAAATTCGTTGCACCAATGAAACAAATTCATAACAGCAATGAACAAATTCATTGCAGCAATGAAGCAAATTCCTTGCAAGAACGATACTTATTCATTGCAATAATGAAACAAATTCATTGCAGCAGCGAAACAAATTCGGTGCAATAATGAAGCAAATTCATTGCAGCAACAACCATACTTTCACCACAATAACGAACAATTTGCAGTTGATGAACACATTTTCATAGCGGGAATGAATCGTTACGTTAGCTCACAAAAGTTGTTGGGATGATGAACATTTTCATCCGTGTGACGATGATTATCCGTTCAGTGTTATAGAAACTAAGTTATGATTACAGTGACTAATATTTGAACAAGAATTCTAATAATGTAAGTAGTTTCCGATCAATGAGATTTTAGAAATACTCATATTGGTTTATACAATTTAAGTTCGGTAGTAGAAACTTGTATTTAGTGAGACCTATTTTTAATCTTTCAATAGCATCGACAAATAATTCTGATGTTATCATACATTCTAATCAAAATATAGACTTTATCATTGAATTTCTAATGCCTGAATTGATTTCCAACCAATCTTTTCCCTGTGTGTAACGTACCTGAGGCACATACTTCTGAGTCCCTCTGTTTAACGTACCTGAGGCACATACTTCAGAGAGACTGTTTAAGATTTATTATATGCAGAGCTTCTGATATTTGGTCGCAACAAGAGAAAATGTGTTCTACTGAATATTTTTAAAAAAGCAATTAAGTTAATTAGTCATGAAAGCGGCGATAAAGTGGTCCAATTTCAACTTAACAGCCCTCTTTGATTGCCGAGCTGGAAACAAGGGGCGATTTATCAAATGGAGACAAACAATAAACGAGCAACAGCAGCATGCATAGGGTCAATGTGAAACAGACGAAAGAAGACTGTCGACTTGAAATGCCGCATCCAGGTTAAAACCTTCTAAGTTTTTGCATTTCAATAGTAATAGATCATGGAAGAATTCCTGTAGAAGAAGCAAAACTATTTGGTTGGTTGGAAAGGCTGCAAGTGCTAACTAAATGTGTACCGAATATCCTACTTCTCAGTCCTGCCAGAGCAGGGCAATCCAAGAGACGGTGTTTCGTCGTTTCCTCGTCCTCTTCCATGCAGCATCTACAGAGAGCGGAGTTTCTATGTCCCAATCTTAGGGCGTGTTCTCCTACAAGACAATGTCCCGTAAGTGTTCCTATAATTGTGGATAACCTGCCTCTCGGCAAGTTAATTAGTTGCCTTCTCCTCTTCCTGTCCACCTGTGGCCAGAGGACCCTGGCTTGTTTGCAAGTTGAAGTAAGTCTCCACTTGTCCTTGAACATATTATCGGCCCACTGCCTGATCTGCAAACGGCAGGTAGAGATTGGCAAACTAACACTTTTTTATTCCGGAAGAACCTTTGCCGTAGTGCCCTGTCTAGCTAACGCATCCGCTACGCAATTTCCTGGAATGTCACTGTGTCCCGGTACCCAGATAAGCCTGATGTCAAAATACTCTGCCATCACCCTAAGTGATGAGGGGCATCCTTTCACCGTCAGGGACGTAGCAAACATGGCTTCCAGGGATTTTATGGCAGCCTGGCTATCTGTGTAGATACATATTCTCCGGAGGGTTGTGACACTACTTTTCAGTAGTTCAGCAACCTCCAGTATGACGGTAACTTCCGCCTGAAATACACTACAGTGATCAGGCAGCTTGAAAGAGATATTTACACTTAGGTCCCGTGAATGGACCCCATATCCTACTTGCTAGTCCAACTTTGATCCATCCGTGAAACATCTGATACTACTGGTATCCCCTTCCAGTGACTTTTCCCAGGTATTTCTGTTCGGAATAGAAGTCCTTAGATTTGTCGCTGTTAGAAGTTGGGGGATACAGTAGTCCGTTTATACGGGAATAGAGTTGATACGGTGTAGTAATTCAGCGTGTCCGGAATGCCCCGATATCGAAACGCCACAATCTCTGATTCTCACCAGGGATGTAACGGCTGCCGATCGGCCATGATATCAGGAGTACAGAGGTTCAGTATAGCACTGACTGCGGTACCTGACGTCATGCCCATTGCCCCACTAACGCTAATCAGTGCTGATCTTTGAATTTTCATCAAGGAATTCAGAATATATTTCTTTTAGAGGGAACTCCACCAAACTACGATGCCATAGAGAAGTATTGGTCTGACAATTGTCGTATAAATCCACTTGGTGATCTTAGGAGACAGTCCCCAGCGCTTTCTTATCGCCCCTTTACAGCAGTAAAGAGCAAAAGACGCCTCTTTCACCCTCTCCTCCACATTCCGTTTTAGAATTAAAGGAAATTAAAAAGCTCCATGTGTGGATATATGTACGTTACGATACGAGATTACTTACGTTTTACCTCAACACCAAGTGCATGTACTTACATAGGAAACACATTTGGATTTTATTTTATTTATCAATTTCATTTAGTTTGCATTTTTTTTATTTAATATTAATTTTTTTTTCAAATTTTTTTACACACTGTGTATATTTTGAAATATTATTCATATTTATTCTTACAACTATTTAAGTCTAATGAACTTAAAGATAATTCGATCATATTGGATCACACGATAATACATGTCAAGTATACAATTTCATTTGAAATATATCTGCTCTTAAGGGCTACAAAACAAATGGGTGCTAGAATTCGGTGTGACACAAATTAAGTAACAGCTTAATGACTTAGTTGTACAGGACTAACACAAAGTCACAATAATTACACATTTTAAACTTTAAGATTTTAAATAATTTGTCCAGAATTGAAATCATTTCAATGACACCCAATAGCGACTCCCCTCGTTGTCTGTTAATGCATATACATATATCATTTCATATACAATCTACATAGATAAACTTACAACTAATTACATTTCAATTTCCCATGCCGATAGTATAAGAATTAGAGATTTGTATTCTTATGTTTTCATAGAATAATCAATTACTTTTTGCTTTCTTATATTGATGTTATGCTCTTTAACAACTTGTGTAAATGCACAGTGGAACCTGATTAAGTTGCCTTGCATACAAATTTGCAGGTACCGCTTTTCCAGGTTCCACTGTAGCAAATATTTCTTTAGCCTACGCATATAACTAAGTTTATAAAATAACAAAAAATGAAAACATGTATAACTTATAGTTACTAGTACTTCTCATTTGCCATCTTTAAAAACCTATAATGTTTAACAGTTGTGTTTGCGATTTTGGTTTTGTTGTTTAAATTTAATGTACAAATTCCTGTATTTTATATAATATAATTTCATGTAAAAAAAAATCTATTTCGATCGAAACAATTTAATAACTTTATACTATTAACTACATAGTATATATAAATTTGTAGTTGTAAACGACTTAAAGTCAATATTTTGTTTTTCGTTTGTTTCCATATTTGTTTCTTAATAATAATATGTATCTAAAGTTCCTTCAAGTATTTGTATTCTTTAGCTTTTCAGCTAATAGTGCGGTTTACAAAAAATCTGCACGCACTAAAAGCAACTGTAGAGTTTGCAATTTTTATAGAGCTCCCACTAGGGATGTCAAAAGTTACTGTTCATGTGGCGAAAATTAATAGTTTCGCATTCACTGAGCGAGGATATGGAAATAAATTGCACTGACCTGTAGTATGGGTTTAGCACTCGATTCCTCATGTACGGGGTTTCCATTTTTCCGCCGTCATTTAAATTGATAAATACGTTGAGATAAATTCAACAAATTAAATGGTCAATATATTTGCAACCAAATTGTTTTAAAATGAAAATTATAAAACTTTGTTTTTTTCCATTCTTATGACCTCAAGCCTAGACTACAATTAAAATCATAGTAAACTGATTTTGAAAATAACTTTTACCTTAATCAGCTCAATAACTACCGAGTTCGATTTCGTTAAACCTAAGAAATTATTCCAGAAACATTCTATTCACCTACAGTTCACCAGTTCAGTTGCCCGGGGCACATTTCGCTACAAAATTTGCCAGCTACACTTTATTGTTGACAACTATGATTCTTTTTGTTGACAACTATCTTTCTTTTTGAGCCTAAAATTTTGCTCGGCACATTTTGCTAAAATTTATATTTTATCATGTTGCTAATAGTTAGGGGTTGCTTAGAGTCAATTCGCCTTGCTGCGAATCGTCAGTGTTGACGAGTAATGGCCAGTTTTTCAGTCAGTGGTGGTTAAACATCGAATTGTGTTTTTTAGTCATTATTGGTTGGTTAACTTATAGTCAGAACCATATTATTTTGACAATCAAATTACGGACTGTCACAGAGTCCGCGTGATTTAATGTGGTTCTCGATGTGAAGTCCTTAACCACAGGTGAGCACCGCCCCACCAAGAACATGTTTGATACGACTGTTAGCGCCGCCCGTGAGATATCCGTGCTACCCCGCATAGAGGGGAAGCCAAGAGATCCAGATTGTATAAAATACATGTTTCAGATTTGCATATTTGTACACATACGTTGAGTCTAGATCGTTAAATTGTTGCGCCAATATAGTTTTTTACACATTTTTGTTAAAATGACTTCGATTTTATGCATATATTTCTTATTTTACATAATTCCTGTTTGTTTGTTCACCTTTCTTGTTTTGGTAATTATCCCAAAACATACGTTTTTTCCAATAAGAATACAAGGGTTGCCATAATAGTTGACAATATGGCGACGTACATTAACTCACCACTGAGACACAAAATGCAAAGTTAACCTCTAATTAACTTAGAATTAAGATTAAGTGATCCGATAGTTAACTATCCACTCAAAAACTGACCATAAATCTTTTAAACAAACATCTCTTTTTTTTGGAGAAATTTCATTAGAGTTGACAACATTGATAATTTATCATGCATTTTGCTTAAAAATATTAAAATGTTTTCCTTCAAAATATTAAAATGTTTATTTTATACACGTTATTGATTTGTTTCGCTGCGAAATGGGCCAGCAATATATCAGTGTTGAAAACTATATTTTCCGTTAATACAATACAAAACATTCGTGTGGTCGACTAAGTATTTTACACTAAAAAAAACTCTTTTTTGGAGTAATTGAATAAGAGTTGACAACATTGATCATTTCTCCTGCATTTTGATTTATCGTTAACTTCTCTTTAAAAACATTAACAATAAAATGTTGTTCGTTACAAGTTGCTAATTAATTTGTTTCACTTCGAAACGGGCATTCTACATGTTGACGTGTATATTTTTTCTCTATTTCAAAGCTGTTTTGGAACGAAGTTCCTTATCGCACGGGCTAAATGAAAAATTTTTAAACAACATTTTTTTTAAACTACTTTATTACAACCCATTATTATCAACTATATTGGGTACTTTTGGTGTGGTTTGGTTTAAAGGGAATTTTTCTAGGTGGAACCTGTGTATTTTATATTGTAGTTTTGAACCCAATAAAAAGTAAATTTCGAAAAGCCAAAGTGCAAGACTGTCAAATCCATGAAATACAACCCTGAGCATTGAATTACATTTGGCAGCACACTTACTCTTACACTCGAACTTTTGGTTTGGTTTGTGTCTGGACTAACATATCGGAGGATAATTTTTGTTTAATGGGAAATTTTCTAGGTGGAGCCTGTTTATTACTTATTGTAGTTTTGAACAGCATAAAAAGTAAACAAGCTAAAGTGAAAGTGAAAGAAGTTTAAAAAACTAACATTTTCTTAAGTAAGTGCGTTTTCTTAAAAAAAGTAAATTTTCTCAAAAAAAAAATACCTATTGATATTCTTAAATAATCTACCTTTTCTTAAAAAAATACCTAATCTTAAAGAAGTACCTTTACTTAAAAAAGGAAATTTTCTTACAAAAAGTACCTTTTCTTAAAAAATGTAAATTTTTTAAATAAGTACTTTTTCTTAAAAAAGTACATTATCTTCAACAAATTGACTTTCCTTTAAAAACTATATTTTCTTTAAAGAGCACCTTTCTTGTAAAACAATATAACTTTTCCTACTCTACTCTTAAAATTGTACATGTTCTTTCGTAAAAAAAGCATTTCTAAAAAAAATACCTTTTCTTACAAAAATTCCTCTCCTGAAAAGTACATTTTCTTGAAAATAAAATAATATATTTTCTTTTCTTGAGATAAGTAGCCTTTCTGAAAATAAGTAAATTTTCTTAAAAAAATAACCTTGTCCTGAAAAGAGTACCACTTTTTTAAAAAGTACCTGTTCTTAAAAAAAGTACTTCTTCTTAGGCTTTTTCTTACAGAAATCACTTCTTATTAAAAATGGTAGCTTTTCTTAAAAAAAACCATTAGCTTTTAATAAAAGAAGAACCTCTCATTAAAGAAAGGACCTTTTCGGGAAAATATAATACATATTCTTAGAAAGGGACCTAAAAATATACTTTTTTTTAAAAAAATACATTCAACAAATAAAAAATTTCTTAAAAAGAGTTTATCATTTTACAAATAGTATCTTTTCTTAAAGATCCATTTAAATTACAGTATTTTTCAACAGGCGCCTTAGACGTGTTGGAACTAACTAGTATATAATATATAGCGAAAGGAACTTCTTTCCAACCGGGTGTCGACTGACCCCTCATTTAATTTTTAAACTAAAAATTAAATTATTTAACATTTTGCTGATATTTCGTGCGAACATTTTGGTAATGGCAAAATGTTTTCATTGATATTTAGCAGGTATTATTGTTTTTGTATGGAGTTGTATAAAATTATGCGAACAATTTAGTTGAACTTGGTACGAAACTTATGGCACAAATTTTGTATCGATATCTCACGAGGAATTTTTTTGTATGGAATTTTATAAAACTTCGTTCTTAATACACAGTAAAACAAATTGCGAGTTAATCTCTGGAAATCATGGACCACTGTGACGGTTCGTTAGTGTATCCAAAATGATGACGACTGCCGAATGATTTTTTCCCTGAGGTACCCGTTTTCGAAATATCTCCCTTGTCATTTTCAAATTGTCAGGTGTTGAGTGTATATTTGTGAGAGCCAATATTTCAGAAACGGTTTCAAATTTCATAATACTGTTTTTGGTTGAAATGTAGCTTATGAAACATAGAATAATCGCGCTACTATTACTAAGCGAAAAAAAAATTTTTTCCTCCACTTTTTTTGGAAAATGCTGAAAAACAAATTTTTAGAATTTGTTTTCAAATTTCAACTCTACAAGCAGGAAGTTTTATTATACTGCGGCTCTACAATTTAAACCCAAGGGATTAATTTTTCATTCACTTCAGTACCTGCAAATCTCATTAAAGTCAAACATTTGACACATATGTCATATCACACAAAAATGGATGACTAAAAATGTATATATATAATTATTATATAATATAATATAATATTTGTTTATATAATTAATTATGTATTAGAATCGAAAAAATTATTTTAATGACATCCATTTTTGCATGGTACAAATATATAGTAGTATCAGTAGCACGGCTGATTTATGGCAACTGAGTTCACATAAAGCAAACGCAATCAAACACAAAGTGCATATTGTTGTTGGCTTGTTGTATTTGTTGTCGAATTGCGTTTACCATATATTTCTACCATGCATTTTTGTGTCATACGATCAAAACTCGAAGAATTGGTTCAAATGTTAAGCTTTAATGAAATTTGCAGGTAAGTAGGTCAATCAGAAATTAATCTCTTGGGCTTCAATTGTAGAGTCGCATTATTCTGCATATTCGAGGCAAAATTTCATCCTTAAAAATAATACAACTTCCTGCTTGTAGAGTCAAAATTTTAAAAAAATTCGAAAACTGACTTTTTTCAACATTATAAACAAAAGTCGAGTAAAAAATTATTTTTCGATTTATAAGAGTAGCACGATATTTCTACGATTCATAAGCTACATTTCATCCAACAACAGTATTATGAAATTTGCAACCATTTCTGAAAAATTGGCAGTCACAAATATCCACTCTACATCTGCAAATTTGAAAATGACAAGAGCGATATTTCGAAAACTGGTACCTCACAGAAAACAAGCATGCTTTAAGCTGAGAGTACTTTCACCAACCAAAAAGAGAACCGATCACATTCCAGCGAGAATAGTAACGGTAAACTGTTATATAACTATTCCAGGAAGTGATTCATTCACGATTTGTGTGTGGGACTTGAGCGGTTTCAAGCTGATTCAGTTAAAATCGCATGCGAAGTGGTCGAATTGTTAGCTTAGCGGAGAAAACGAATACACACCCCAATTCTTTTGGTTTCATCCTGTACTTTCTCATACAGTTTGCATGAAGAAGAGTCCCTAAAAATTCCATAATGCCGTTTAGGTTTCCATACACACTGGTTGATAGAGAACAAGACAGTTGTGAGCAAATCAAAAACGATGTAGTAAAGTAGACAGTCAATGCCAACAAACAAAACGAGTGAAACCTTAATCATTCACTGCATTCTCCTTACTCTCTTCACTGAATATTTCAATACACGAGCAGCTATTTGATAGTGTTATCGTACTTTATATAACTATACAAATTCCAAACATCTTGTAGTAAAATTATATAAACTATGCAAAAAGTATGAAATAATCACGAACTGACGCAAGAGAGAAATGTGTTTGAGTGAATTGAGACCACTTTTTGGTTCTCTTTTACGAGGGATGAATAAGGGTAGAGAAGAACAAAAGTGCGCAATGTGGCAACCCTCGCAGAAAAGAACTAAAAATTCGACGCGATTCATTCAAACGCAATTCATATCATACTTTCTCCATAATTTATGTAATTTTATTTAAACAAAGTTAGATACAATAACATCATCAAATAATTGATCGTGTATTGAAATATTTAACGAAAAGGGTAAGAGACCGCCGCCAATTCGAAAATTTTGAACCCGCTGCAATTTCGCACCCTTGCATTTTCGGACATGGTCCTAGTGGACTATTCTTCATGAAATGAGCCAAGGCATACGCTGGAGAAATTTGTCCGGAACTTCCTGAATCAGCCTGTATACTAATACACGATTGGTGATCTACCGATGGTATCATTTCAGGCTCAGTAGTTGGGCATCTGATGATGAACTTGTCACGAAGTTTGAAACTAGTCATGCCAGTGAGTGTACTTTACTGAATTGTCTATTATTCCAACAAAATCTAACCATTTTCAATTATAAAAATGTTCCATACATTAGTCGTGTTTTGGTTACAAGCAAGCGACAATCGCTTGCTAAGTTGCAAAGAAAATGGCAATTTAGCGATAAGTAATTTTTTTTGACGCTAAAAGGTGTCAAAAAAAAATTGTTTAAACTTAGCGAAAACAATTCTCGTCGCTAAGTTCTCGCTAAGTCTTCGCTAAGTGCTTCATATAAAACAAGCGAATATGCAGGGTGTCCCCTAAACTTTTGTCTAAACTTAAACACGTGATAGCTGAGAACAAAAGCTACAATGTTTATTCCTACGCCAATTGCCTAGGTGGCTTCGTTTTCGAGATATTCGTGTTTAAAATAATTGCATTTTTAAATGCATTTTCAATAAATGCATAATCCACTTTTTAAATCAAAAAGAAATATCATTGAAAATTGATTTTAAATAATTAATTTTTTCGTTTGAAATGAAAACGAATTTTTTTTTTTAATGTTTTCAATTAACGAAAATTTTCAAAATGAGAGCCTTGTTGCGTTATGCACTTAGATAAGCGGTCTCTTATTTCAGTTGTAGTTGTATTAATAGTCATTTCCTGTCGCATTTGATTTAAAATCAATTTTGAAGCAATTTTCAATGATATTTCTTTTTCATTTAAAAAGTAGATTATGCATTTATTGAAAATGCATTCAAAAATGCAATTATTTTAAACACGAATATCTCGAAAACGAAGCCACCTAGGCAATTGGCGTAGGAACAAACATCGTAGCTTTTGTTCTCAGCTATCACGTGTTTAAGTTTAGACAAAAGTTTAGGGGACACCCTGTTTAGGCAAGCGGTGTTACCAAAACACGCTTATTGTAAGCTTGTAGTATAAACTTCTCATTCATTAAATAAAACTAACAAAATCGGTCAAAAAAAGAAATCTGTTGAAATTTCAAATGCAATTGAAAAGACTTCAATTTAAATTTATAAGGAATCAATTGAAATTTGAAATTTGCCGGTGAAATTTAAAAATTATTACCCGACTTTATATATTAGATTTTTAAATTTCAATTGAAGTCTTTTAAATTTCAATCGAAGTCTTTTAAATTTTAATTAATGTGTTTCGAGAAGTTCTCCCCGGTCCCTTCATGGGATGTAATGGGAAACCATTTATTTTTTTTTGTGTTTCAAATTTCAATTCATGTGTTTCATATTTCAATTGATGTATATTTTAAATTTCTATTCAGATAAATGCATTGGTTTAGTTTGTACTTTACTCTATATTTCGGTTTTCGGAAGTTCTTTTGAATTTTAGTAAACAAACCCCCACATATTATTTGAAATTTGTGTTTGGCGTGCGTTCAGATTTAATGTGAACCGTTTTGTAAACTGTTCTTTTTTTTTATTTATCTACTTTACTTAGTATTTAACAATTTGTTTAGGAGAAAAGAAATAACAACAACAAAAAATTTATCAAACTAACTAGGCCAGATTGCGGAAAATCTTTTCCATTGTTTTCAAATAAATATTTTAATTTTTATTCTTATTTGGAAAGGAAATTAAATCCAACATTTTTTTCCGTTTCTGCAATAACTTCAATTTGTAATAATGTTCTGGTGAATTTTTTTGTATCTAATTCAACAAAATTAATTGTAAATCGTTATGATATTTGTATCGTTTTCGCTTACTTTAATTGAAAATAATAGAATTGTATAAATATTTCAGAATATTTGCCTAAAACAACAAATAACAAAAAATAAAACGAAACATCAATACATTTTATTTTCTTTTAAACAAATTCTACAGAAACTGCAAAAAATATCGTTAAAATATCGTTGCCTAATATTGGAAATAAACAGAGAATTGTGATTACTTTATCCTAAATTGTGTTGTTCGTTCTTATCATTGTGTATCCAATTTACCCAATTAAAAAAGTTTGTCGTCCTTCCGCTCCAGGGCCAGCCACCATTGGTTGGTGACGGTGGTGGTGGTGGTAGTGGTAGTGACTAACAACAGATTAAGTCCAGTGGCTCCATTCAGTTTTATCTATTGACGTAGACGGGTAAAATCAGCAGTATCATTGTAAGAACAATTAGATTAATTGCCCATGTTCGGTGGTGTGAGCGATGCCAACAGATGGCGTTGCCATGATGAAGTTCGGCGAAACTTTCACCTACAAGATACAAAAAAAAGAAAAAGAAAATACGTATATGACCATGATATAATAATAACATACATTTTCATACTTTTGTTGTTGCGGGAGGGGAAAATTGCAATGGCATTAAGTGTTGTGTTGGTGTAATGTAAATTTATACGATAATTCTTAATTGTTTTTGAAGCGCACAAAGCAGAGTGTGGCGGTGTTATAATGATAGTTGTCTGGTTGTGAATAAATATGAAATTACTGAATAACAAAAGAAATCGATTCTATGAAATATTGAAAAATAATTATTTGTATATAGCATTTGCGAAAACTCCAAGAATACGAATTAATAATGGTATAATTAACCACTTAAATAGGGTTACAGATAAAAGTGTCCACTTCTATTATCGTTCTCTTGCGGTCACCTTATTAGTTGGAAATTACATGGAGTTTCAGTGGCGTTTGTATGCTATTCTATGGTTACTGTTGTATCAGGGTCTATCCAGGGCACAGCTGATCGAAATGGTGGGAAGGGTTTGATAAAAAACCGATATAGACCGATAACACTGTTGTAGTCAAAAAATTAATCAGCGTTCTAGTAAATTGTATCGGTTAGGGGCAAGGCTACTGAGTTGATCCATCAAATGTCTGTATAACTTAAAATTTTGCAAAACATTGTTTTTAACAATTCTTAGATTTTCCTGCACTTTCTTTTGAAAAAAATAAAATATTTTTTTAACAATTTTCAGCATAACTTGAAGTGACTCGAATTTTTTCACTGACAGCATTTAGCAGAATTGTAGATACGGTAAAGATGGACAACTTTTGTGAACATATTAATACAATCTGGACGTTTCTAGGCACCCTAAATAGCTCATAAAGAACACTTTGTATTTTGAAAATGGTCATTTGTATGTACTTTATACACTGAAACAAAAACCTTCATACCATTAATGAATTCTTACATTGCATCAATGAAAAGTGTCATTGTTTTTGAGCCAATGTCGGGCTTCATTAATGCTATGAACAATGTTATATTAAACGAAAAATGTTTAATAGACCTGAAATTAATGTAAACTTTCTAACCGGAATGGAACATTACCATTGTATTAAAGAAAACTGTTACATTGATATTATAAACCGTTTCATTGATGTAATGAAATATAGTCATTGATGTTATGATGATGCTATGAACATGTTGCATTAATGCTATGAGCATGTTTCATTAACGTAATAAACGGGTTTCATTTATGGTATGAACACGTTTCATTGAAGGTCTGAATATGTTTAATTGATTGTATGAACATATTTCATTGATGGTATAACACGTTTCATTGATGGTATGAGCAAGTTTCATAGTTGGTATGAATAGGTTTCATTGACAGTATGAACAGGTCTCATTGATGGTATGAACCGGCTTCATTCATGGTATGAATATGTTTCATTGATGGTATAAGACAGTTTCCATAACTAAATGCAATTTTAACTTTTGCCACACTATCATGTAAATTATTTGGAAAAAATCCATTTAAAAAAAACGAAAATCGAATAAAATATGGGGTCCATAGGGTCCAAAAATAGTCAGGAAAAATGTTGGGGGGGTGGGGGGTGGGGTTTGGGTAGAACACACGATTCTAAGCAAAAAATGTTAAATGGAAAAGTTAGAGGGAATCCCTATTTTAGGAGTTATGGGTCTCCAAAGCTCGGACTTTTTGTGGCACGATTTTTTTCGACGATTATTAGGTTTTCTGGGACGGGGCCTGGGAGAGGAACATCTGTGTTTCAAATTTTGGATTTCGGAATTTTTTGATTTATGGAAATTTTTTGGACCTGCGGGTTCCATTGCATCAATGTAAACCCATTAATGTAACCCATTCATTGATGCTATTAAGTGATTTTGTTTCAGTGTATGGATGACACAACACTGAACGCCTTTAAATATAAGAATGCTTTTGGCAAGGACATATTTAGTTCCCACTTTTACGTATGGTTGTGAATGGTCCGGCCGACAAAAAAATTTTGGGTTTTTCAAATCCCCTTACTTTGCTCGATTTTCGTTTTTTTTTAAATGGCGCGGGATTCTGCATTTCAGCCTTTTATTTTTTTCCTATTTATTCCTTATCTCTTACTGGCACTCATATATTGTGTCACAGCTACTGTACATAAATACATAAATACATACATTTATACAAATCGTACCTACATATGTACATATTATCCTTTAACCAAATTAATGACATAATGATTTGTTCAAAATTAATGAAATGGTACATTATATTAAAGAAAGATGTTTCATTATTGCTTTTTAAGAAAAAAATCCAATTAGTGTTCGAACTCACGGGCGATGTGTTAACACCTTTTTGCTACACGGTACCTGTTCGATTTCTATGAACACATTCGTAAATGTTACATTGGAAAATAAAAAACAGCGTTCAATCATATGATGACGTTACAGTTAAATAATAGTAATACTTAAAATTATTTACAGACCCAGTGCAAGCACATGTGCCATTATTTTCTTGCTCAATACTTTTTGTTTTATTCCCACAAAAGTCAAAGAATGCAAAGCAACAGACACTTGTACATACATACATACATTGTTATATTCGTACGATATAACCGAAAATCAACATAAAATACTTTTTTAATATTACTCCAAATTAATACTCCAAATTAAAACACTTCAATCTCGGCTCGCCGATATCGGATCGCCTTAATTTTTGGCCTAAACTCTCCGTCGAAACCCGCACTAGCTTTTTAATCCAAAAATTAATAAAATCGGCTATGAATTTCCGGAGAAAATCGCGTGGGAAAATTATATGAAAATCGCCCAATAATCACTTTCAATACCGACTGCCAAGCAACGAACAAACAAACGACGATTTACTCTTACAAACCTAACACTTGCGTATGTATTAAATTTATAGTTTACTGCCCTAGAGGCGCGCGTATAGATGTTAACACATCAAAAATATTTTAAAATTCAATAAAATGAGTGTAATGTAAAGAATGGCCTATTTAATAGATTCTAGTTTACAATGTCGATAAAATGTCTGCAATTTTCTCTACAGTTTCCCATATTTACATGAAAAACATATTTCATTACACCAATGTAAAAGGTTTCTTAGCACTAATGACGGTCCACAAATTCAAAATCTGCAGCAATGAAGGAGTTCATTGAAGTAATGTAATATTTCACAGCATCAAAGAATCTTTTCATTGCATTAATGTAACCCATTCATTGATGTTATGAAGTGCTTTTCTTTCAGTGTATGTCATAATTACTCGAAAACGACGTGTCCCATTTTGTCCAAATAAATCCAGAAAAGTCAAGAAGTACAATAGCTTTAATTTATTTTTACACTACATCCGTATACAATCAACAGTTTCGCATCAAAAAAAAATATGGGGAAAAAAATATTTTTTACTTAAAAAATTAAAATGTTTTATTATTAAAAAACATGAAACATAAGAAAAGGCAAAAATTGTAAAGTTATATTAGTTTGTCCTAAAGTCGCATGACGTGTGAAAAAAATATATTTAAATGAGACATGGATCATAAAAATCGATGTATCTGATTTGTCAAGATTTGTATCGAATGCAACCCAAACAAAAAATCACAATTCTTGACAAAATGCGATACATTCGCTAAATTGTGAATAAGAGCGAAACGTGTCCATTAATTTTTATGTTTCATGTTTTTTCAATAATAAACAATTTGATTTTTTTTAGCAAAAAAATAATTTTTTTCGGCATTCTTTATACCCTCCACTGTCAGTGATAGAGGGTATATATCAGTTTGTCATTCTGATTGTAACATATAGAAATAAGGCTTTGCGACCCCATAAAGTAAATATATTCTTGATCCTTATAACAACCGGTGTCGATATAGCCATGTCCGTCTGTTGAAAACATCCTCACGACTTCAATCGGCGATAACGCGGTTTGGTTTTTGGCCAGAATGTTCCACGTATTCCTGAGCAGTTTGGTATTGAAAATCAGCGAAATTGGTCCATTGGAAAAAATTTTATAATTGGAAACGTAAAAAAACTCATAAAATTTTCACATTAATTTTTGTAGTTTTATACTAAACTACTCCTTTTGCCGTGTGGTGAATTTCCATGTTGAAAATCTTTGTTGTTCTTTATAATAGGTAAGTACTTTAGAATGTTTAGATGTACTTTCATGTGTTCATACATTTATATGAATTTTGTCACACTTTATAAGGTCGCTGTGGCCTGATGGGTAAAGGGTTGCGCGTTAGAGTCTGAAGGTAGTTGGTTCAACTCTGGTCCCGACTTGTTTTTTTTTTTTTTAACAGTTCTTCAAAAAATGCTTTTTTATTTTTAAAAATTGCTTTGCAGCTTTTTTTTTTAACATTTCTTCAAAAAATGTTTTTTTATTTTAAAAAATGCTTTTTTATTTTACTTGAGAACAAGTAACTTATTTTTATTTTTTTTAAAAAAGTAAATTTTCTTAAAAGAAAGTATATTTCTTAAGTACATTTTAAAGTACATTTCAAAGTACATTAAGTACATTAAGTACATTTCAAAGTACATTTCTTTCTTAAGTACATTTCTTAAGTACATTTCTTATTAAGTACATTTCTTAAGTACATTTCTTCTTAAGTACATTTCTTCTTAAGTACTTAAGAAATGTACATTTCTTAAGTACATTTCTTAAGTACATTTCTTAAGTACATTTCTTAAGTACATTTCAAAGTACATTAAGTACATTTCAAAGTACATTTCAAAGTACAGTTCAAAGTACAGTTTCTTAAGTACATTTTCAATGTGAGCATTTGAGCATTGTGAGCAATGCATTTGTGAGCATTGTGAGCATTTGTGAGCATCCTGCATTTGTGAACAAGTAATTGCATTTGTGAACATGTAACTTATTTTTATTTTTTTTAAAAAAGTACATTTTCTTAAAAAAGGTCCTTTTTAAAATTTAATATTTTGCTGGTTAACACTAAGGTGATGGGTATCGAAGATTCGGCACAGCCGAATTTAACACTTTTACTTGTTTTTTTTATAACTGCAAAACTGTTGATTGGATTGAGAAATAGTATAGGAATAGATTAAAGGTCCTGTAATTCAAAATTTTTCTAAATTTATGCGGACAAAATCGGAAACGTCTTTCTCGAGGAATGATGACATATACATGCAAATGACAATTTTTAGATACAAAGTAGTCTTTATGAGTCATTTAGGGTGACTAGACACTTTCAGATTGTATTAATATGTTCACAAAAGTTGTTCATCTTTACCATGGCTACAAATATTGTGAGTGAGAAATGTGGAGTCCCTTGAAGTTATGCTGCAAAAAGTGAAAAACAAATTTTTTTTAAAGTGCAGGAAAATCTGAGAGTTGGTAAAAATCGATTTTTTTTCAAAAATTTGACGTGATACATACACATCAAGGGTACCGATCAACTCCGATACAATTTACTAGGACGCTGATAAAAAGAATTTCATGTGGAAAACTACAACAGTGTAATCAACTAGAAGCAAACTATGTTGAAATACTATTTAATGACTGTTTAAATAGTATTTGATTGCTGTTTAAATAGTAGAATTATGTTTGAACGAAAATATGTATTCTCTGTTCTCTATGTCTAACCAAAGAGTAATATACAACAGCAATTCAAACTCAATGAAATAGGGACGGGAAGGGTGGGGCCAAATGGCTGCGCGTCGGGGTCAAAGGTGTAGGTGAAGGGGAAATAATGCACAACAACCCCATTACTTCTACGGAGTCACAGTCGCCTCTAGAGAGGTAATAACGGGTTTTTCAATAAGAGCGCTACAAAACTTTTTTAAATAAAACAAAACCGGTTTTAGATACCAATGAAATTCTTCATTCCTGTGAAAGTACGTTCGATGCCATTATGTATGGAACTCGATTTCTTTTGCATGGCCACCACGGGCACGGTTCCAGACGCTGAACCCAATTTTCGACTGTTTTCAAGCATAAAACGGCCGATACTGCAGCAATTTGACGTTCGATATTCGTACGAAGTTCATCAATCGTCGCTAGCTTGTTGGTATAGACCATAGACTTGACGTAGCCCCACAGGAAATAATATAACGGCGTCAAATCGCACGACCGAGGCGGCCAATCGACTGGGCCATTTCGTGAGATAACACGTTCACCAAACTTAGTTTCCAACAAATTGATTGTGGCATTCGCTGTGTGGCTTGTGGCGCCGTCGTGTTGGAACCACATGTCCTCCAAGTCCTTATTATCCAATTGGGGCCAAAAATATTCGGTTATAATTGAACGGTACCGATTCGCATTCACAGTAATGTGCCGGTCTTGATCATCACGGAAGAAGTACGGCCCAATGACGCCACCGGCCCATAAACCGCACCAAACCGTAATTTTTTCGGGATGCAATGATGACTCATGGATTACGTGTGGATTGCTGTCTGACCAAAAACGCATATTTTGCTTATTGACGAAGCCATTCAGCCAGATATGAGCCTCATCGCTGAAGGTGATTTTCCGACGAAAATCCAAATCATTTTCAAGTTGTTGCTCAGCCCAATTCACGAACATACGACGCTTATGGTGGTCAAGCGGCTTCAGTTCTTGCGTCAATATGATCTTGTAAGGATGTAGGCCAAGATCTTTTCGCAAAATTCGCCACAACGACGTCACAGAGATGCTCAACCCTTGAGAACGACGTGTGAGAGACACATTTGGGCTTACTTGAACTGAAGCCTCAGCGGCAGCAATATTCTCGACACTACGGCACGGGAACATTTTGTATTGTGCCTGTGAATTCAAATTTTTCCACTAGACGCTCAATTGTTGATCTGGTAGGACGATTATGACGACCATAAATTGGACGTAGCGCTCTTAAAGTTGAGGCCATTGACTCCAAATTTCGGTAGTAAATTTTAATAATTTCGACTCGTTTTTGGCTCGTATATCTTTCCATGATGAAATGGCAAACCTTACTGAAGAGAAATGTCAAAAGAGCGGGAAAAAATATGGCGACGTTTGCTGTCTCTATCGATTTAATTTTGTAGCGTCTCTGTTGAAAAACCCTTTATGTGTGACTAACCCCCACTAATATCTCTCGCCCAACATTTTGTCCAAATATAGTGACCTCCTATCTTCAACCGCTAAGGGAGCACCCAAACAAACATTACATTTTTGTACAATTTAGTTCCGGTGCTCTAACTACCCCAGTGCCCTTAGAGAAGTTGGATGCATGACCGATCACCAATGTTTTTGCAATCACAATAGTTTATCGGAACATATCTATCCGTAAGGTGGTCCCAATACAAACTTTTTTATTTTTTATATATTTTTTTTATGAAAATCGTGTTAAATGTAGGATCGACCCACTTTTATTTATCTCTCCCAATATTTTTTTCGACTTAGTCTCTATCTCAAACCCATATGGAGGGTCCAATACAAAATGCACTTAAAAAGACAAAAAAAAATTGATAAAAATAATATTTTCGATAACATTTTTCGTTTTTTGACGATAATAAATTTTGGGTTTTAAAAAACTCCTATTTCCCATTACATCCCATGAAGGGATAGGGGAGACCTTCTCACAACCTAATTTTCTAATTTTTCACTCACTTATTGGGACCTACAGTTTTACACCGGTTCCGAACGGTATTTTAAGAAGCTTTTTCATGACTAAGTACTGGATACTGTCGCCACCACTAAGCGAGGTGGCCGTCGTCGATGGAAATGTAATGTGGTCAGAGCAGGGATCAAACCCATGTTCTCATACACAAGAGCCGCGCACCCATTGCACCACCGACGCCATCGTTTTTATTGAGCTTAAAATTACATGTTTTTATAATTCAAAAATAGTTATAGTTTAAAAATGTGGATCAAATTATTTTATCTTTATCATGCGATGGATATTCTTCTTATTTTCGGCGACGTCCAGAAGCAAAAATATTTTTTCCTCCTTGCTACTGAACAACACGTCGCCTTTGTCCTCTATTAATTTTAGGCATTATTCGGCAGCGACATTGACAACTTGTAATTTACGCAATATTTCTAGGGCTTGCTGGTAGTCTTCTCGCTCTTCACAGGTTTTTGGATCGGTAATAATGAAATCTGTTTAGTATCCCAGGCGTGCGAAAAAATTATGCTGTCTCAGGTGTGACGTAATGGCTCAAATCGTTAATCATGAGTTCTTGACTCACTGGTTCCAAGATATTTTGTTTTACACCTTTGAAGCAAGTAAAATGTACTGGGTGAGCCCGATATTGATTGCCACTGTCGTCGCTATCCTCCAAATCATATTCTCCCTCTATATCGTCCTCTTCTTTCGCTTCAATATCGTTCCACGTCGTCTTCTTTCGCTCTGTTTTCGTCGGACGATTCGTCCATCTAATGTTTAGGATAATTCTTCCTCGTATTCGTTGTTCTATTCCTCAAGTGAACGAATAGCATTCGCCATTTCCCGCTTGATGCCACAGGGGGTATTCTGATCAACTAATGAAAATTCGGATCAAAGATGTCCACACAATCTCTTCACCAATCATTGCAGTACAATCTTATCAATTCAATTATAACCAGCAATCTCTTGCAAAAAATTCAAATTATTATTTGGAGCTTCGGTAGCTCTGGTGGTGCTAAAATAAAATGTATGGTTTCCTATTACAACCCATGAAGGAATTGGGAAGAGCTTCGCACGACCAGTGAGCTGTGCGCTTTCTAGTTTTATACTCACTGATCGGGACCTGCAGTTTTGCACCGGTTCCGAACGGTGTTTTGAGAAGCTTTTTCATGGCTATATACTCGATAGTGTCGCCGTCACTATGCGAGGTGACCGTCGCCGAAAGAAATTTAAGGTGGTCAGAGCAGGGTTCGAACGCAGGTCTCATGTACACTAACCATTGCACCAGCGACGGCCACGCGCTGAAAATGGTAAAGGCGCGAATTCTTTTGTCATCAGTTCTTTTGTTTAAATCGAGATGTTTTTTTGGAACAAACAAGTTTTTGGGAATTCTACGCCTATCGGTATCCATTGAGCATAACTGATGGGTCCTGGTGAGCTGAAATAATGATTGGGATTATTTTCACCAAGGAACAACAAGACGATTTCATGGAATTGCTTGTAGTCGTTTTTGGGTTGATTTTCGTTCACTTGCTTCAAACAAAACGTCTTTATCTCAATTTGGTTTTGAACTGGTATTTTGGCTACGGCTCCATCACCTTCTATGCCAGGACTGTATGATTCGTCTTTAATATTTTCCCATTACTTTTTGAAATCGGCAAGCATTGGCACTCCTGGTCTAGACGCCTTACCGAATTTGGTTTTGAACACTTCCTTCAATTGCAGTTCACAAATATGGTGTCCGCATTAAAGCCCTGCATGAATATATTCTGTTTATTGATTCTACTACTGTATATGCTGTAGCGGCACTTTGCCAGTGAAGAATGTAAACAACAAAATGAATAGCGAAGAGAAGCAAAGTTTTTCGGACCGATTATGCTGTAGCGCATTTATGGTTTCGGGTGTGCGAAAATCTGTACCGGTGCAATGCTCTAGTCTGCATGATGGATAAAAAGATCTCGTTCCGACATTTACTCAAACAATAGTGACGAACCTTCACGATGAATAAGAAACGGCCTCTGTAACATATTCTCTCAAACAGATTCTGCAGGAACCATATATATGTTTCGAACACACTCCAAATATTCATATAATTCCAACTCCTAAAATCTCTTATAAATAGAAACATTAGCATGTTAACTTGCAAAGATGTATACACGCTGAAAAATCTGTCTCTTTTTGTTGTTTGGATGCTAATATAACGTGTTTGTAGCGTGTCGCAAATATATTATACTTGTGCTCAAACACATTGTGTTTGCTATTCAATATAAGATGTTTCAGACACAATGATTAATATTCCATAGTTTGTTTTTGAGACCGCTAAAAAACAAGGCGGATAACAAAGAGACAACAAGGCAGCAGATCCTCAATTCATGAAAACAATGCTTGCAAACATGTACATGTTTCCTGCAATATGTTACTGGGGCCATTATTTTTCAGCATGTACTTTTACAATTACCAACAAAATGTATGAAACTAACACGCAATACATCAGCCAACAATTCATTTACACACGCATTCAAGAATATTTATGAATCAGTGACTGAAAGAATAACCCTTGCAATAAACTAGCAATAACATTACCGTAAGCTAAGAATAATCTCTCTTTGCCCCACCTTTATTATTTTTCTCTTGACAGAGAATAGCCGCAAAAAAACTAAAGTAAACTATGTACCAAACACAGCTGTATTTGTATCACAAACAAAGCTGTATGTGGATCACAAACACATAGATTATGACATATTAATCATTGTGTGGACAAACATGTAATATTGAATAGCAAACACAAGGCGTTTTGGGCACAATTATATTATATTTGCGACAAGCTCCAAACACACGTTATATTTGCATCCGAACAAGAAAAAATACAGACTTTTCAGCGTGTTCGCACTGGTCAGTGTTCATTGGTATAGAGTCGAATGAAATAGGTCAGCGATTTTCCACTGAAGTAAAACGCCGTAAACGGCCTTCCCAATACGTTTGCCTTTTTCTTTACACGACGGTGCTGGTTCCCATCATATGTGACGATAACAGAAAGTCAATCCACTTTTTTCCGGCGCCTTGCAAGTCTTCCAACATTTTGCCATCCAAGTGCACATTAAAAAAATTTCGCTTCTACCAACTGTGGGATTTCCTTCAAAAAATGCAGCATTTTTTCGTTTTTGTGTATGGCCTTGTTGAAGGCACTTCCGATTGGTGATATTCTTTCTTCGGTCACCTTGAAACTCTCGTGCCGCAGCAATCAACTATACAAACTACTGCTATGTCTTACATATGTCGAAAACAGACACCAGATCCGGAGTGACGCATGTGATGCTGCCCCTTGTTCTCCTTGATAGTCGCTTACGATAAACCATTCCGTCATCGTTTGTGTTTTCCGAACAATTGGAACAGCATGGTAAATTGGATTTTTTCCACAATTCAACGCACTTTTGCACATAATGTGGGGCAAAAATTTTTTCAATTCATTCAATTCAAATAAAGATATTAATACATCAGTGGGTAACCCAAACAATAAATCACAATTCTTGTTGAAATCACATAAATATGTACATTAGGGTGGCAATTAAAAATCAACTTCAGACTTTTTGTTAAATACCAAGCAGGTTCTTGTGCCATTTGCTCTAAAACTAACGTGGTGAAATTTTGAGCAATCGAAAAATTCGAATTAAATTTTTTTTATAGAAATTGAAATTTTTTCAAATTAAGAGTTTTTACTCAAATTGTGTACCACTGTATATCCTGGTCAAACTAAATGAATGTAGACCATTATATTCAAATGCACTGAGAAATGAATATTTTCTAGTGTATAAAAGTGTGCGCGACTCTTGTACATGAGAACGTGGGTTCGATCCCTGCTCAGACCACCTTACATTTCTTTCGACGACGCTTAGTGATGGCGACGATATCAAGTACTTAGCCTTGAAAAAGCTTCTCAAGATACCGTTCGGAACCGGTATAAAACTGTAGGTCCCAATCAGCGAGTGGAAAATTATAATGCCGAAAGCCAACTGATTGTGAGGAGCTCTTTCGTATCCATTCATGGGATGTAATGGAAAACTATTTATTTATTTAGTTAAGGGCACCCTTGGGACAGTTAGAGCGGTGGAATAATATTTTATAAAAATTTACTTTTTGTATGGGAGCCCCCTTAGGGGTTGAAGATAGGCTATAGGTATGTTTGGAGGGAATTATTAGTAGAGGGCGCTCATACATTTGAACCCTCAAGGCAACACTCTGGGGCAGTTGTGGGGCTTATTGTGAATATTTCCCCATTCACCTCCACATTTGACCACGATGAACAGCCATTTGCTCCCAACCCACCTCCCCCGTTTTTTGGCTCTTGAATGTTTTTTTTTTTCCAACATTACAAAATTAGGAGTCGTACCGTATCCACATCTTGTTTCTAAGGATCTCCCTACAACTCTGTCCCATCCTTTGTATACGATTATAGTTAGGAGCCATTGAGATTGAAACAAATTTTAAAAACGTAGATTTTTTTGCTAGGGAAGGTTTAATAATGATCTGCATTATATATCAAGAGCTTCTGTTCCTCTGAAACCTTTGTCTGAATTCATCGATACGACAAAACTTTGTCGAGGCGTACGATTTGAGTGTCTCACCCTTTCGTTTTCTTTCTTTAATTTTCAACAACAACATACTAGTCCTTTCATTAATATTCAATTATCATGGGAAATATTCGAGTTGACTACATCAGAGACATCCCATTCCGGTTAGATAAATGTAGCGGTATATGGAGTGTAAGTGCTCGAAGAATAAATTAAATTAAATGCTTAATTAAATATGTAATTAAACGACAAAGTGTTTCATAAGTGTGTTCTAATTATGTTACGAGTATATGATTTTTGCCATGTGGCTGATACCATTCACCATTATATACATTTACGATACATATTTATGTCATATTGTTCATGTACTTCTATAGTATGTTATTTATTTATACATATAATATGTTTTTGACATGGGTAAATGTTGTAATTATATATTTCACGTGTACCTAAGTGTACTAGACCGGGTCAAAATTTATGCCTCAATGTAGACGCAAAGTGTGGGGGAATGGCTACTCTCTATAAAACAACAATGCCGAAATTCTTCTTTAAATCGACAAGCATCGCACAGTGGGGGATTTCTGGAGAAAAAAATGGAAATAATTCTGCCGATACTATCCGTCTGTTCCAATTTTCCATGGGTATAGCTGAGGTATTGCGCTATAGAAATATAAATATTGGACTACCATAGACTATAGAATATTGTCGCGTAGTAGGCACCCAAATTTGTCTTCCCTGTGCATTAAAAAAAATTTAACCCTTGAAAATCTTTGAGTTTAGTTTCTAATGGAAATATTTCTTTATACGTTTGCAACGCTACTTAAAGCCTACAAATGGCATCCAAGCGAATTTAGGTTTGGTCTTATAAAGGGTGTGTTTTTTTGCTTAGAACTTACGAAAGAGTTACCTGTCAAGTTAACTGTCATACTGCACTCACTGTTTGACATTTATGATCGGTATACTCTGGAAAATCAACATGAATAGATTCACGCTTGAACCACGATACCAAGTTATGCAAATTTAGTTTGAAAATCAGTCATCGATTAACTAGTCCAAAAAATACTAGTTCATGAACATGGGAAATTTTTATCAAGTACTAGTAACACTCGTACTAGTTTACGATCTAGTAGTAAAACCACTAGGTACACGCTGAAACATAGTTTACTTGTGTCCAAACGCATTGTGTTTGCTATTCCATATATCATGTTTGGGACAAAATGATTAATAGGTTATAATATATGTATTTGTGACCCAAATGTGGCAATGTTTGTTGAAAACTGCTGAAAATACTGATGTCTGTTACAATAAAGAAACAAAAAGTATCAGGTCTTCAATTCAATATAGTAATGCTTGCATACTAGTACATGGTTCCTGCAATATGTTTCTGGGGCTATTATTTTTCAGCGTGTATAACACAGTGCAACACGAAAAAATATAACCAGATACGGACATCACTACGTGATAAAAGACAAAAAAAAGACCCGTCTCTCCCAGTTTTGCCTAAATTCATGCACTTTTTTTTATGGGCCCCCAAAGATTTGGGGCATCGGTCTCATTTTTGCAAACAAGTGATCATTTTGTCAGATTCATATCGTGAAAATTTTGATTTACTCTCTGAGGGAAAGTTGTAGCTCTTGTCATAAAGAACAAAAATTGTGAACATATAAAATCATATAAAAATAGATGTTGGCCGATTATGAGACCTACTCGATATGCACACAACATTTCATACAAATCGGTCCAGCCGTTTTGGAGGAGTTTAACGCCAAACACTCTGTGATCGCAGTCGGACAAACTGTGTTTGGATGTGTTCACTTTGTGAGTTTAGTTCCTACCCGCGCCTATAGATGTTAACACATCAAAAACAAACTATAAACATAGCGAACATGATTCGTGTCGCTAAGATTTCGCTAAGTGCTTCATACAAAGTAAGCGATTATATATGCACGCGGTGTAACCAAAACACACTTAGTTTGATATTTTGACACCGACAGATTTTTTCAGTTGAAAATATTGACTATGAGTCAACATGATACATTCGCGTACCAAAATAATTTGATTTACGCTTGAACAACGTTGGGAAATATTGGAAACTTATTTCCATAGTGGGTCCACTGTTGTCCAAACATTGCGTTTGATGAAAAGAAGTTTTGACCGTTTAGATGCAGTGTTGTAAGACTTAATTGATAGGAGAGGCGACTGGCTATCTACAAATATTCCAATCGCACTGTTCTCCGTCGTAGTATAAGTTCGTCGCACGCTTCCTTGATGGGCAGTACCTCCGCTTGGAAAACGCTGCACTTGTCTGGGAGATTGAATGATAGATTGAGGACTGCCTTTTCGGAAACGAAACCCTAACCGGTTCCACATTCCATTTTGGATCCGTCCGTAAATACTTTGGTGTCAAAACCTGTCAGTGGTTCCCCTATATCCCACTCTATTCTTCTGGGAAATCTGACATCGAATAAGATATCGAACGTCAAAGAGGGGGTGCAGTAGTCGGTGGTTATATCGAGTTCTCTTGTCGGATGGCGCTCCAGGACGCACTAGCTGTCATGTGAAGGTCAATTGGCATAATATGAAGCATTGCATTATGGGCTTCCGCTGGAAACGTCCTCATTGTCCCTGTTACGCCGATGCAAGCTGATCTCTGTACTCTGTGCAAAAGTTTCATGGTGGACGTCTTCCCAGGCACAGGCCACCATACGATTGCTCCGTAGGAGAGTATACGTCTTATTATACTAGTATACATCCATAGCACCATTTTCGGTCGGAGGCCCCATCGGCTTCCAAACAGTTTTCCACAAGCGTAGTATGCAGCGGTTGCTTTCTGTGCGCGGTGCTCTATGTTATGTTTCCTGGATAGTTTAGGGTCTAGAATCACGCCCAAATACTTGGCGTGAGTTGATAGTGGAATCTCTATTCCACTTAGCAGTGGAGGATTAAACTTTGGTATCTTTGTCTTCTTGTTAAAAAGCGCTCAGTTGTCCCTGGATTCACTCCAATACTACTCCCAGTGGCCCAGTCGTTAAGTGATTTCAAGGCCCCATTCATGATTTCGCTCAACTCGGATGGGAACAAAACAGACACCATTATTACCACGTCATACCACGATTTGATCCTCATATTGTCCAGTGTTAGCAGTATGTTGTTGATCACGAGTAACCAAAGTAGGGGAGATATGACTCCATTCTGAGGAGTTCCCCTATTCACTCGCTTTCATGACTCGCTGTTGCCCATAGAGGCGTTGATAATTCTGCTCTTTAGAATTGTCACTATCCAACTCTTGAGGAATGTTTCCACGCCTAGATCTTCAGGTGATTCTTCCATACCCGGTGAGCTCACATTATTTAATGCAACCTCTATATCCAAGAAGGCCGCTTGGGAATATTGTGTGTGTTCGAAGGACCTCTAAATAGTTCTGACGACTTCGTGCAGGGCTGTATCGATTGAGCGGCGTTTTAGATACGACGGCTTGCTAGCGGACAACACTCGTGATCTCCGTCGTCGTAAGAAGCGTCGTTAATGTCGCTGCTGTGGCCGATAGTGTCAACTCGTTATCGAATTTTTCGCTTACATGGTACAATTGATTTAGCATTCAGTTCGCATCCTTGGAGAGTGACAGTTTGATGTGGATTATGGAGTGGTGGCATCATTTTTCGAAAATGCTGCTGGAAATGCAATTTCAGTCAACGGTGAGCGCTACAGAGCCATGATTACTGACTTTTTATGGGCTGAAATGGAAGATATGAACTTGGATAATCTTTGGTTTCCGCGGGATGGCGCACCATGTCACACAGCTCATCAAATAATCGATCTTATGTGCACAAAGTTCGATAATAGTGTTATCAGCCGTCTTAGCGGCGTCAATTGGCCGCCTCGGAGCTGCGATTTGAACCCTTAAGACTTTTACTTGTAGGGTGCCATTAACGACAGATGCCATGCGAATAATCCAGAAAAGAGTCACACCTGTAAGGCTAATAATGTTCGAGCCAATCGTGAGATAGAACCATAAACCGTCACCAAAGCCTTGGAAAATTCGACAGACAGGATGAGCAACGGCGAAAGCAGCCACAGGAATGAAATCGTGTTCCATAAATATTGACAATATTTGTTACTTCTAATAAAGCCATAATATACTAAAAGAAATTATGTGTAGTTCATTTTATTTAATTTTTAAAAAGATACTTGTCTTTGAACCACCCTGTACATATGGTTTGTTACTTTTTCATTATTATAATTCAATTGAGTACAACCAGTAGTCAACCACACATACATGCACACACACACAAAACACAGACACATATGCATACTTATCCACATCTGCATGAATTAATTCATGATTGGATGACTTTGAATGGTTTTTATTGACAGGGGGATTCAGAAAGGGTGTTATGTTTTTGGTCAAGCCATCCAAAAGTTACACAATTACTTACCATTGAGTATATGAACCACGATGGTGTAGTTTTGGTATTCACTAATTGAGCACGTATAGTTGCCGGAATCGGCTTTATTGATTTTGGCAATGAATAGTGTCGAATTAGCGCCATCATCCATCAGTTCAGTTTTAACGCTGCATTTAAAAAAAGAAACAAAAGTAAAAAATAAACAATAATTAAATAAAATGATTCAATTTTGCAAATATCAACAAGCAATTGAACAATAAATTAATTATTACATTCAAAATATAAATTAATTAACTTGATATAACAATTATTGGCCTTGACGTTATTTATATTATAGGCGGGCTAAAATTTAAATTTTTTAAAGTTCTTCAAACTTATTTGTGTTGAAAATTGTCTTCTTACTGGATGCTTAATTGTTAGCTTGCTGTCAGCATGGAAGGTGTGAATGTCAAAGATCTGAAATACCTCATCTGCAAAAATATTGGAGCCAGTGCAATGTTGGTAGTGCACAAGCACACGAAAATTTCATGCTAAGACCGTAGCGCGTGGTGAAGAGCCACATCCTGTTCGGATTGCCCCTGGTGTTTACTAAACATTACGGATCTAGACTGGGTGTATACCTGTCTAGAGGTCGATGGCAGCCCCAGCACTATAACCGGATGCGGTGATCTAATGAAGCACTCGTCGTAAATTACAATCATTAGAGAAACGTCAATAAATTCAACGTCAAATTGTTTAAACCTTCGCTAATGACATTTGGCTTTACATAACGGTTTATGATTTCTACCTGAAATGTAAGAGCTCTCTCCGAAAAATAGAGTCTCGAGCGGGTTAAATGGGTTATGGTCTCCATCCTACAATGTGGACATCCTAGGCCTATGTGAAGTGCGTTGGCTCAATAGTGGCAAATTTCAATTACCATCTGGTTACTGCTTTTATTAACTCCGGCATTGAAATGCAACGTATAAACGGAGTCGGCTTTCTTCTTTCTCCTAGGACTAGATATGCTCAAATGTCATAGAAGGCTACATCTGCTCGCGTCGTCATTTCGAGTTTCAATTCGAAATTCAGGAGGATTTCTGTGGTACAGGCGTATGTAGCTACTGAGCCTGATAAGGACAATGTTAAGGACAAGTTCTATAGCCAGCTGGATTTTTCTGTAAGCTCCTTGCCAATTAGTGACATTAAACTATTTGTGGGAGGGCAACGACAACAGGTTATTGTTGTGATGAGAAGACATGGTCTTGGAACTGTGAGAAATGACAATGGTGACAGGCTCATAGATTTCTGCACTCGTCATCAACTGTTTATCGGTGGAACGAAATTCGCACTTAGAAATATTCACAAGTGTATATGGAAATCATCAGATGGTCAAACCTTCAATCAAATTAGCAATATATTTGTCACTAAGATGTTGCTGGGTTCCTTGCTGGATGTCGAAAGTAGACGTGGTTCTGATATTGATACCAACTCTTAGTGGTTACCTTCCTTCTTCGTCCCCCGGCTGTCACTGGTATTAGAGGCAAAATAGTCAAATACAATACGGACCGCCTGCGGGACCCATCCATATTAATAGTGTACGATGAAACTCTACGCTCGAATTTGGAACAGGACCGTCAAAATACGTGGTCACGCATAGTCCGAAGCCAAGGAGGTCCCTGGCGAAAAAAGATATGTGAATAAACCTTGGATAAGTGCAGGATCCTATACCGATATTGGGAACGGTGAACGCCTGCACAATATTCATATACGATCGAAGACACCAACGTTGAAGACAAAATTGAAATCAGACTATCGACAATCAGCACGTAGAGTGGGTTACACGGTCGTCCGTTCAGATAACGACAATTGTCTGAATAAAAGCTGTAAATACAGGTAACCTCCCTATTGTGTATTATTCAATAAAAGAAGATATGTGTACCTCTTCGGCAGCATAATCACGTCGCAACGCGAGTAGGGATATTTCAACGGAAACACCGTCGCAGGCAGAGATCGAGTCGGTACTGGGAAAAATGAAGGATCACACATCTTCTGGTCGAGAAGTGCATGCATAGACAACAAAATAACTACGCAGTGGAAAGAGGAGTGGTTATCACTATCCCGAAAAAGGTGATCTAACGCTGTGCGCGAACGGGAGAGGCATTATATGGTTAGCTGTAATAAAACAAGTAATGGCGACCCTTATTCTTCAGTGGATTTTTGCCGATAGTGGTGCAACTTGTGCAGAAGGAGCAAGCGAGTTTTAGGCCTGGTCATTAGAGTGCCGACCACGTGAACACACTCGGTATAATCGTAGAACAATCAGTTGAATTACACTCACATCTGTACCTAAATTTCGTAGACTCCGAACAAGCATTTACACCGTAACCCAATGTGGTCCATATTGACGCAAAAGGGAAACCGGACAAGATAAGGTCGTTCGGCATTCAGTGGGGTATGTATGAACATCTACATGATATCGAATAGACTGATGCCAAGTTAAACAGATCGACGCATTTGCGAATATTCAATTGAAGTGTGGAGTCTGTACTGTTGTACTACTTGAAGCTTGACAAAGCTGACAATGAAGAAGGGTCAATTTTTTTTTCAACAGATGTCTGAGAAAAATTCTCTGTATCTACTGGCCCAAGCTAATTTCTAATGAAGTACTCAGGCAACGTACATGCAACAGTCCTATTGACTTGGATATACGTCGAAGAAAATGGACTTGGATCGGCCATATACTTTACCGTCCAATAACAGATAGTGTTAGAGCGGAACTTGCATACCCCAGACTTGGAAGGAGTGCCTGGAAAAGGAATACAAATAAACTCATCTATCTTGGAACTAAATTAAATCAATTGCCAGAGACAGAAATCGATGGAGAGAATTCGCTGACGCCCTATATTCTTCGTGAACCTTTTATTTAAACTTGCTACAAGCTTGAAAGCTTAAAAGTCATGAACATGTCTCTAATTGCAAAATGGTTGGTGTTTGTTGGAAATAATTGGCAATTCAGTTCAACACACACTCACTGGCATGACTAGTTTCGAATTCCGCGACAAGTTCATCATCAGATGCCTAACTACTGTGCCTGAATTGATACCATCGGTTGATCATCAATCGTATATATACAAACTCAATATTCTGTTTAAATAAATTCTGAGCCGAAAAGGGAAAATGACTTATGTGCATTTCCAACTTTCTGAGGAGAACATCTTTAGGAGGTAATTTCCATGAGAAGTTCTGACATTTAATTAGATATGTATAAAATATCTGGTGTATGACTTCCTGATACATAAGTCAAATTAAACAAAAACTGGATGTGGAAGTAATTGAGACTATAGTGGTTATCGTAGTGCACTTAGTCAATATTTTCCGAAGTGCATTTAAGACGATTTTATCTTTTTGACGCAGAATTAAGGACATATATGTATATATATTCTGTATCAACCTCAGATGTTACAAATATTAACCAATTTTAACGAAATTTGGTACAACAGCTTAGGCCACGGTTGGTCATATTAGAATAATATTTCGAGCAGTCAACAATTTTAAATAGCTGGCAAAAAAAGTCTGACATGACCTACATTGATGATATCGACTTTTTTTAAAAACGGGCACACGGTTGTGTATGGTATTAAATAGTCCGACCGATGGTGAGAGTGTGGGTATGATCTCTAACCACCATACATTTTTCGGCTAGGTTCGCCTCGCTCAGTTACGGCGACATTATCGAGTACTTAGCCATGGAAAAGCTCTCAAAAACCCGCTCGAAATAGGTGCAAAATTATTGATCCCAATCCGCCGTTCAAGGGATACAATAGAAGAATTTTTCTTTATGACCAAATATAACTTTGGTTGCTTTCACCTTAGCTCATGTCCACCTTTGACCCAGTCCATTTGTGTTATATATAATATGGTATGCGAAGTTCATACCATACTAGTATATGCCAGACTTTTCAGAAAAAGAATTAGTCACATATGACAACAAAGTAAAAAGAGAAATACCTCAGAGTAATGTCCATAGAGTAATAACATATAGAGACGCCAACTCTCTCAGTAAATTGATGACATTTGGTGCGTTGCAGATAGGCGGTTCGATGTTGGAAAGTATTGCTTTAATAATACCAGATAGAGGCAGTGGCTCAAACCATCCAACAATAAATCAGAAACGGAATTTCGATTTGTGCGTTAAAATTTTTGTGTAAATACACCACATATATATATACTAATAATAAAATACATCAAAAAAGTCCAAAATAGGTCTAAATTTCACAGTTCTTCATCATAATGCTATGAAAACTGTAAATCAAGAATTTAATTCCACCTGGTGTAAGTCAATTTTCGTCAAATAACTCTCTATCACACCGCCCGCACCATAAATGTTGGTTGGTTGGCTGAAAAGGCTGCAACACAGCACGTTGTCTAGCACACTTAGGCTAAATAAGCCCATTGTGACACCTGCAGTTTTCTCCAATCCTTCCTTTCCAAATTTCCCTTTCCTTCCTTTCCAATTTGCCCTTTTCAAAATCCTGTAGGGCTACGGTGCTAACTAAATGTGTTCCGAATATCCTACTTCTCAGTCCTGCCAGAGCAGGGCAATCCAAGCGATAATGTTTCGTCGTATCCTCGTCCTCTTCCATGCAGCATCTATAGAGAGTGGAGTTTCTATGTCCCAATCTTAGCGCGTGTTTTCCTACACGACAATGTCCCGTAAGTGTTCCTATTATTGTGGATAACCTGCCTCTCGACAAGTTAAGTAGTTGCCTAGTCCTCTTCCTCTCCACCTGTGGCCAGAGAACCCTGGCTTGTTTGCAAGTTGAAGTAAGTCTCCACTTGTCCTTGAACATATTATCGGCCCACTGCCTGATCTGCAAACGCCAGGTAGAGATTGGCATACTAACACCTTCTTTTGCCGGAAGAACCAGTGCCGTAGTTATACTCTGCCATCACCCTAAGTGATGAGTGGCATTCATTCACCGTCAGGGACGTAGCCAACATGGCTTCCAGGGATTTTATGGCAGCCTGGCTGTCTGTGTAGATACATATTCTCCGGAGGGTTGTGACACTACTTTTCAGTAGTACAGCAACCTCCAGTGTGGCGGTAATTTCCGCCTGAAATACACTACAGTGATCAGGCAGCTTAAAGGAGATATTTACATTTAGGTCCGGTGAATGGACCCCATAGCGTACTTGCTCGTCCGACTTTGATCCATCAGTGAAAAATCTTATACTACTGATGTCCCCTTTCAATTACTAAGACAATACTTTCCAACTTGCAACGTCCATATGCAACACATCAAAGTTCGTAAATTTGCTGAGTCAAAACGTTTCATCGTTTTCATTTCTCTATGAGAAATGCACAGTTAAAAAAAAATTTAAAACATATTTGATCCTCGACATGTTTCAATCGAACCGGAACCCTTGCAGTATAGCAACTATATTGCCAAAGTAGCGGAAATTGTCTGCTGAAATAAAAGACATTAATATTTGTCAAAAGAACAAACATGTTTGCTGTTTTATTGTAGGTCTTTCCCTTTTGCCGGCAGATACATAATAAAGAACCCTAATTTTTAAATATGCTGTTTAATACGAGTATCCACTGTACAAAGTTTCAGATTATTTTTAAATATCAGTTATTGTTTTTAGCAAACCATCAAACAACAACACACACAACAGGTTAATCCTGTCACGCACAAATCGTAATGACTTTTGTTATTGTAACAGCAACAAAATATATTAAGAGTCGGTGCGATGCGATCTTCGCACGGCAGCCGCATTGGTTTGGGGCGTACTTAACACGGAGTTTTCAGGGTCTTATTAAACATTTTAAAAATAAGTTTGCAGCCTCCTCACTACAATGGGTAATTTTCCACGTATCATTTGTCTGTCCCATCATGAAATTAAATGTTTCATAAATTTTGTGGATACATTTGAAAAATTGTTGCTTTTATTACAAAACAATGGGTTTATAAATTCCATGTATTTTTTTAATTAAATTTATGCAATATTTGTTTGTTTTCTTTTATTCTGCATTTTATTGAAACAATAAACACACACACACATATACATACCTTATACCACCCCGGGTAACATCATAGTTCAAAACATCCTCAGCATGTTTCCAAAACACCATTGATGAGGACATGGCAACATTTCGCACCACACACGACAATTGCAGTGTTGAGTCCTGTTCATAGTACTTCTCCTGCAGTGGATCTCCGAATTCATCCACAATCATTACTTTTGGAGCTGGAACAACAGAAACATAAAACACAATGAAGACAAAATTAAACCAAAAAGTGGTCAGTCGTTAACAATCGTTGGAAGTTTGTATTTCTTTGGCTCCACCTACCGTTAACATGCAAATTAATTTGTATCACCCGTGGCGGATGTGTTGATATCTGGCACTCATATGTGGCCTCATCGTCCTTTTTGACATTGCTAATTTTCAAACGCCAATTGTTCGGATATTGAAATTCCATTTTGTAGCGTTTGTCGCCAGTGTACGCGTGTAAACCCACCGTCAGCAGATCTAGTGCATCCTCGCCATCGGAATTGCGGCGCACCCATGAAACCTGTTAACGACAATTAGAGAGGCCAAGAAATAGTGTATAAAGTTTAAACAAATATTTAACCACAATTTTCCTAACAAGTTGGAGCTCCTTCAAGTAGTCCACTCTAAGCCAAAGTACTGCTGTTGCTATTCCATGATAAAATGGCAAACAACACGGCGCCTTGGGTGTCATACAGGAGACAGAGGCAAGTCAGAGTGCAATGAAGTAACTAAAAGACCTTATTATCCTCGTTAAGGAAATGCGCATATTATCAGGAAACGGAAGTTTACACTGAACACCGAGTACAATAACAGCAACAATAAGAGCACTCACTACTGACTAGTCTGCCATACAATGTTGCACATTGGTGTTTAACTAGGTATAAAGCAGGCAACTAAAAGCTCAAGTTTTTCCGTTTCCAACATCTGATTTCTTTCTTGCGTTTTCCCTCCTGAATTAAATGGAAATTATATACAATACAAAGTTTTCACTTGAGGTGCTGTGGGTGCAAAACAGCATTTTTTATTGCACAGTGAGGGATTTGTATATAAATTCTAGTCTATTTGAATTTTATGAGATTCTTAAAGCGCGAGTGTCTTATACAGTACCTTTTGTGTTTGCAACAACAAGGTTAGAAACGAAGTTGTACACTAAGTTTGTATAAAACCATTGGGTGTCAATACTTCCGTAATTAGATAGATGTAACGTGAAATAGATGCAATCAAATGGAGTAGACTAATTTTGCCCTTTAACTATAACTCTTTGGACTATATTATTCCTTATCGAATATTTTGTTACGTACGTATGGGGGTATTATATATCATTTAATAAGGATAAAATGTAATGCATAGAAGGAGCCCAATTAGACGTTTAGTATCTGTGGACGAAATTCGTTTTAGGAGTTTTTAAGATGATTGAGCCGTGTCCGTTTGTCTGTCCGTCTGGCTGGTCAACACGATAGATGCCGTCAATATTTTCCGATCACAATAGCATTTTGTCAGTGATTATTATTTGTCCAAACTAAGCTTGGGATTGTAAATAGGCATTGTGACCACGCCCGTCCTGGTTCGTCCCATGTTTCATGTTTCGTCTAAAACCTTTTTGTGGTACATGCGATTAGCTTCATCTCGGATATTGGGAAATAACCTATTAATGTATACTTAACTGTAAAAAATTGACAAGATTACTACGCCCATTCTTGTGCCACCCATGGAATAGCTGGGATTCGTCCGGTTTCAGATCTTAATGAAAATAAGTAGTAGGCATCATTTTACCAAAGGGGAACCAGCTATTAAAACAAGTGTGATTTTGCCGCACCTATTTTAGTAGCTTCCATACAAAAGTTGTGGGGCCGGTTGTGTGATCGACAAGATAACTCCTGTAACATACAAACAAACTTTATGAAATTTTGTATTCGCCAATATTTAGTCAAACGCCACTCTGCTGTGAAAAATGGCTGATTTTGCCAATCGTATTCTGGTGCCTCACATACAAAAATGGGCAGCTGTCCTATTGTTTGATGCGTAATATCCCGTAAACCACAACAGATGTTAACAAAATTTCGTTCTGTGTCAAAAGCTATTTTCTAACTCAAAGTTTACAACTTTTCCGCGCCCATTTTTTACCACCCATACAAACGTTGGGCGGCAGTCGGGTTAGTCGACAAGATATCTGCCGTAAATCACAACCGATCTTAATGAAACTTGGTACTGGTACTTTCGAGTAAATGGATCATTATGAGATGGGTAAACATGTTTGCCGAATTTGGAAGCATCGCACGAACACCGCGCCAAAGATAGCCCTATGTTCCGGTTCAAGCCACATTCACGGCTGTGGCAAATCCAACCGTATCGGCGCAAATTGGAGTTTGCCGATGGTCATTATAACGGATAATTCATGATAACTTAAATTGGTTGCCGTACAAAGTCAACATTACAAGCAAGTTAAACCCTCCGGATTTGCCTATTCGCTTGGAATTTTGCCAAAAAATTATTGAAATGGCTGATTTTAACTGGTTAGGCCCATTTCGATCTAAACACCAATGTAAACAAGCAAAATTGCCGTCTATGGAGGGAATCAAATCCAGCAATACTGCATGAGACGGAACTACACCCCGAACGAGTCACTGTGTGGTGCTCAGTTTCGTGAATTGTGGGGCCATACTTTTGTGAAGAAATCCGTGAAACAGTAACTGGCAATGGGGACCGTTATTTAAAGATTTTCAAGGAGTTTGTTTTATCCAGAACTGTTCCAGCAAGATGGAGCAACTGCACACATAGCCACCTCGGTTATGGTGGACCTGCAACGAGACTTCCCAAACAACTGAATATCCAGGAACTCCACTTCCCGCTGGCCCCCAATGTTACCCGACCTGGCTGCGCCTGACGTTTTTTATTTGACTGAATTGAAGCAGTAAATTAAATAATAATTGAGACGATACCGGATGCGTATGCGTATGCATATGCGTGGATGGGCATGGAGGCCATTTACGGTCTATCATCTATCAATTAGTATTATAAAATAGAATTGCATTTTCTATACAATAAATAAAAATAGACATATTGATGAAAAACCAGTACAGAAATTACAGTCGGGTGAACTGTCTTCAACATACCCTCACCCTAAGTCATCCACTGCGACCGAGTTGTATTAAAAAAACACAAATATTCACCTTTATGTTAAACGGATAAGGGTGGTAAATGTATCAACATTCAATAGCAGAGTGGCATTCCGCAATATATTACTCAGTAGCCAACTTAATTACAATCCTAAGTGATTATAAGGAGTTATCATGACTACCAGCCCGCCCAATATTTATGTGGGAGGTACAAAAATGGTTATGGTGAAGTGGTTCTTTTGTTAATACACAGTATTTCACAAAATGGTGATCAGCACCAAATTTTTGTTAAGATGCGTTGTGGTGTACTGGAGATATCGAGTCAGCCAGCCGGAAAAGCCTCCCAACTTTTGTGTGGCAGGTACGAAAATGGGCGGAGATAGTATTTAATCTTTAATTTTTAGGGAAACATTGCCAAGTATCGAATTTCATTAAGATAGCTTGTAGTTTACGAGAGTTATCGTGTCGATCAATGCCCAACTTTTGCGTGCATTTGACAAAATGTTATCTAGTACCAAACTTCATAAAGACCGGTTCGGTCTTGTGGGAGATATCTTGCGGAACAGCCAGACGGCCGCACAACTTATCTCGGTAGGGAGTGGCAAAATCACCCTTGTCTTAATCGGTGACTCGCGTTTGATGACATGAAGCCTATATCCTAAGATCGGATGTGTTTCACGCGACCAGAATGGGCGTGGCGAAATGACTCATTTTCCATAGAAGAGTGGCATTCAACTAAATTTTGTCTAGTAACAAATTTCATAAAGATTGCTACGGTTTAAAGGGAGTTATCTTGCCGAACAACCAGCCGGCCGAACAGCTTATATATGGGAGGCACCAAAATGGGCGTGGCAAAACCACCTTTGTCTTAATCGGTGACTGTTACCCCAATTTCATTAAGATCGGAAGTATTTCACGCGACTTGCCGCATTAACAACCCGGACGACCACCAACCTTTTTTGTATGGGAGGTACCAGAATGGGCGTGGCAAAACCACTCATTTTCCATAGAAGAGTGGCATTAGACTAAATTTTGTCTAGTACCAAATTTCATAAAGATTGGTTCGGTTTTGCAGGCGTTATCTTGACGAACAACCAGCAGGCGGAACAACTTATGTATGAGCAGCACCAATACGGATGTGGCAAAATCACCCTAATCTTTATTGGTGACTCGCGTTTGCTGACATAAAGCCGCCTATAACCTAATTTCATTAAGATCGGAAGTGTTTCATGCTACTTATCGCATTGACAAACCGGACTATCACCAAGCTTTTGTATGGGAGGTATGAGAATGGCAACCTCAACAATTTTCTCCAGTTAATTAGATATTTACAGATTATCACATCTACCAGAAAAAGTTTTAGAAGAAACATGATTGTTTTCCAAATGTGTCGATTTGTACCAGAAGGGCGTGGCAAAAACATTTTCTGTTTTGGCATTTCAATCCCAACCTACATTTGGACAAATAATAGTCACTAGCAAAATATAATTGTGATCGGCAAAGATTTACGGGAGCTATCTGGGCGAACACGTAGCCGGCCGAACAACTTTCATATTTGAGGTACCAAAATGGGTGTGGCAAAATAACCCGTGTTTTAATTGGTAACTGGCATTTGGTGACATGAAGCCTAATACAAAATTTGATTAAGATCGGAAGTGTTTCACGTGATTAATCACATTGACAACACAGACGTCCACCAAGCTTTTGTATGGGAGGTATTAGAATGGGCGTGGCGAACTCTCCCATTTCTCCCGTTAAGTAGATATTTACAGTTTATTAACCAATGTTTGAGTTGAAGCTAATCACATCCATCAGAAAAAGGTTTTAGAAGAAACATGATTTCATACTAAATGTGTCGATTTCTATGGGAGGTACGGGAAGGGGCATGGTCAAAACGCCCATTTTCAATCCCAAACTAAGCTTGGACAAATAATAGTCACTGATAAAATTTTGCTGTGAGCGTTAAAGATTTACGGCAGTTATCGTGTTGAACAGCCAGCCAAACAGACGGACATAAGATACTGAGGGTCCAGTATGGCTCCTTCAATGCGTTACATTTTTTTCCGTATTAAATGATATTTACCCCAATCCATATGGGTGAGGGTATAACAAGTTATTTGAATTTCCTATTGTAGCACAATTGATGCACCACCCTGTAGCTGGGGGTTTCCGGTTAATTGAAACGAAATCGACAGTAAACCAGCGACAATCTTAATGAAATTTGGCAACAAAAATTACCAGAATTAGTTTTTATTTATGTTCATAGCATTTCTCTTAACGAACGGCCATATATTTTTGATTCTTTTGGAATAAACTGGGCACCTTGAAGATTTTTGTGCATTGCATATTACTACACTGTACATTCCGAGGAAAATTATAAAATATTGTGAAGATTATGGTTTACGACAATCTCTGTCATTATATTAAAGCGTGCAGAATTTTTTAGCTATTAACACATTCGGACAAGACGGTATATCCCGTCAACAATAACGAATATCTGGGTTGGACAAAGCCTTCAAGACGGAATTTCTCGAAGTGTCATATGTTAGCAATTTGGTATTGTGGCTGGGACATGACGACAATGACCAGACAATTTGCAAAATATTGGGACAGGCTGGCATATACCGTCAACAATTTCGAATATCTAAGTTGAACAAAGCCTTCAAGGTGGAATTTCTCGAAGTGTCATATGTTACCAATTTGGAATTGTGGCTGGGGCATGACTGCATTAACTGCAAAATTAAATTGTTAAAAAACTTCATGTAATTACATTTGTTTCTTAATTCTAGTAATTTATCCCCAGTGTTGGATTAATTCCCTACCGTAATTTCCAAGATATCGACTATGCACCATTAAGGGTCCATTCGAAATGAACCGTCTGCGAATGTGTTAATCGTGTACCGGATTTTTTAAAAAAAATAATTTTCGAACAAACTAAAAACTAACACTAAACATCTGCTAATGAAAAAATTAAAAACCGGTTGTTTGACGTCGGTTAACCGGTTTTACTCCACAGATGTGGACCCAACAGAGTTAGACTAATTCGAGTCCTATGAATCGAACAGCATCATTAGTTTTTGCGCAATTTTAATTTTTTAAGCAAAACATTAATATTGTTTCTTCATAAATTTATTTGTATCTGCGAAACTGTTGCGTATCTTGCAAAGTAGCATAAAGGTATTGAAATTGTTAATTTTTCTAAACTTGTTTAAACAAAATCGAATAAGGCTTTCTCGAGTATTAATGACATATGTATAAACTTGTCTCAAAAAATTATCTCTAAATCGCAGTCTTTGAGTGAGAAATAAAAAAAAATTCTGTATGAAACCATCACTATAGGTCAAAAAACTAATGACGCAGTTTGTTTTGTAGGACCCAAATTAGTGTAAATCCGTTGAGTCCGCATATGTTTTCCTAATTTTGTTTTTCAAAAACTTGTACAGTGTATTCACATGGTATAATATAGGAAGTTCAATAAAATTGTGCAATTAAGAAACATGATTTAAATTTGCAACTATGACATTTTTTTTAATTTCAAAACGATCTTGTAATTTGAATAATAAGTTATTAAGTTTTACTTTTTATTTTCAAATTTCAAAATTTAAATTATTCATAAATAAATATTTAGAATTTAGAAATATTTTGATATATGAAAATCTTTTTCAAATTTGAATATGATTTTCCACTTTAGTTCAGTTTAATGTGAATTTGAGTAAAACTTTTGAATTTTATAATAAACTCGCATTCCAAATTAGAATATGATTGAGATTTTAATTCAAAAATTAAATTGTCCGAGCATTTGGTCGTGTTTATTAATTAATTATATATTTTGTTCGATATTTCGCTATCCTTTGGATAGCATCGTCAGGAAGATATATTATTAATTAGAAATGAAAAATAATTGATAAACAAAATTTTTTCATGTCATTTGAAAAACCAACAATAACAAAAAATTAAAAAAATAAACAATTGAAGAAATTTTCTTGTCATATGAAAAATGTTCTAAGTTACAGCCAGAAAAATTTTTGTGTAGAAGTAGTAGAAAAAAAGAATGCGAAAATCCGGGTTCACCGGGTGTTGCCCAAAATCAACAACTGAAAAATGCTTTTCAACAAAAATGATTTTTCGAAAAATCTGAAAACCGGTTAAAATTATCTGGTTCTTAATAGTTAAATCTGAATGGGGCCAGATCGCCATATTTGCACATCTTTAGGCAGAAATCCCCTTCAGCTATGCTTCAAATTCATCTAAGCATCAATTCTGTTAGTACTTACTAGAGACTAGCATCAAGCTACTCACTTTCAAGATGTCTTAAAAGGTTTATCTTCAAGAACAAATCAAACGAATTATAAGAAACAATACACAAATAATATTTGATTTGATCGTAAGCGAGTCAAACATTTTCGAAGCTAAACAAATCGATTTTAAATAATCGGACGAAGTTTGTTTTATACGTGTATTTGTATTGGCCGTGTTTGGTTCTATCAGCGAAGACACACAAACTGTAAACAAAAACTGCAAATTTGTTTCGGGGCAACCATGGTCAGTGATGCCAATTCAGCAGTTTTCCGGCTAGGTCTGGTTTGGTATTAGAAATTAATATTAGCCAGATTTCGAGCTATGTTGCCACCTATGCCAAATTCTTAAGTCACTTGTAAATGACTAAATACATCGCTACAGATTTAAAAACTATTTCGGAACCAGCCACAATTTTTTTTTATAAATTCTAGAATAACCTTGTATTAATGCACTTGGTTTCATCCTATTTAGCCTATTCATTGAACAATGATCTGGTATAATTGCAATTTATTTACATTTCACAGAAGGGTTGCGGAAGCGAAATTTTAGAGTACCTTTAAATACGAACCAGAACGAATTTAGACTCAAACGGAAACTAATTCTCGAGCTGAATTCTAATCATGACAGATATATATAATTTATTCGCGAACACGAGAAACAATCCCACACTGTTCGACTTTTGCAATAAACTGAATGCTCTCCCAAGTAGAAGATTGTTTATGAAGTTTTCTTTTTTTTTGCGCCCCTTGTACGTTCCTTCATCATGTTTCTTTCTTAGTGGTGGCAAATGCTTAAGCTTACACTTGAATATGGTTACTTACAGTCTTATCTTGCAGCAAGGATATTCTGCAATTTAAATGTATACTACTACCCGCCTGCACTGTCATATTGGTCGGTTTTCCCACCAGCTGAACATCTTCAAAATGTGGTCCATATCTGGAAGAGAGAAAAAAAGAAGGATACAACAAAAGATGTAGCAAAACAATAGGAGAACGTTACTATCAAGCGGTGACATATCGGCAAAAACGAAAAGGCTCAATGCAGCGCGCCACAAAAAGTGGCATTAAGTGTTGGTAAAATAAGTGTAGAAGTTTGCTTTTGGCTTTACATTTTAATAAACTTGCTTATCGCATAAGTACGTACTACCATTCGTTGCACGTCCCTACGTAAGCTCACTGGTATTGCAAAAAATAGAACAACAGCAATAAAAACATATATATAAGTAAGTATACCGCAACCACTGTGTGCATTAATATAGCAATGCATGAATTATTTCAAATATATAAACATAAGTTGGGGTTAATAAGTATGAGGTAATTATTACCCTTGTTCACATCAGGCAAATCAGAGTGAGATCGTATACGTAATTATCCGATTTTTCGTTAAGGGTCTCGGTCAGAATAATGACATAACACATACAGATTTAATGGATCTCTAAAATAGTCATACTTTCTGCTGTCCTGCTTTTAAAACCTAAACCCTTTCACCCTATTCTAACTAATCTTAAAAACTTCTAGGAGTATATCGTTAGCAGAAATGCAAAAGCACGTAACTACAATTTTAATTTCTATTTCCAAGAGAAGAAACAATTCTCGTAAAAGGGTGAGGAATTAATTTTTCAATTCAAATTTTCAAATCTTTGCTAAAGTAGAGTCTTACCTTCAGTAAGATTCGAAAATATACTAGCAAACTATATTTTTTGTATTTTTTAAAAAGTGTTTTTTCAACTCCTTTGAACAAAATGTAAATTGTAGTTACGATCTTTTACATTTTGGCTGACGATATGAACATCTATGTTAAGTTAATGTTACACTATCAATTGAAATAATTTGCGCGCAGAGAAATTGAATGAGACCTTCCTTAACGGGAGAGAAATCGTGTACTCATTCTGTTGTTTCTTAACATTATCAGTTTTAGAGAAACACATTTGAGAAAAGACATATATGTAGAAAGCTAAGACATTTCAATAAAGGAGTACAATTTAAATTTCATTGTTTTCCTTCGCTTCATTTTAAATTCAATTCTGATCGGCGAGGTTTTGGATGAAAATCAAAAAGGTAAGAAAAGTGTAACAGATCTGTTAAATTGTTTTTTGAAAATCATTCCTTTCATGTGTTAATTTACTTTTCTTTTACTGGCTAATTTACAACCACATGACGTCAGATGTCAACTGACGTTTCGTTTCACAGTCCTCGTGGTGCGGTCGGTGCGATAGAGAGTTATTTGACGTACATTGACTTACCCCAGCTGTAATTACAAAAATTTTTGACTTACGGAGAATTTTTCTCTCGAATACTCCCAGGTGTTTTTCATCCGCTTGCGAAATGAGCCAAGTTTCTGCGCTTTATATCAGGAGAGGTAAAATGAGAGTCTGGTACAGAGAGACTTTTGTCCGTCGAGAGGGGACTTTGATCCTAAACTGCTTGCTGAGCCCAAAATAGCATCTATTTGCAAGCACAATTCTCCTATCTATCTCCAGGCTGATGTTGTTGTTCTTGTTCACGGCGGATCAAAGGTAGATGAGTTTATCTAGCACTTCAAAATTAAATCGGTTGTTCAAGGGCGGGCCAAATCGAGAGGTTTCTCTAGTCATTGAAACCATCAATTTTGTCTTGCCCCCATTAACAGCAACACACACCTTCGCAAATTCTTTTTCGATTCTTGAAAATACTGCAGTAACCTCTCGCAAATTTCGCCCAATCTATGTCGGTTGCATACGCCAGCAACATATGGATTTTCATGTTAATGGTCTTTTTCGTAGTTACTGCAGTTTTTCTCATTACTATCTCCATTAAGATGTTGAAGACATTGCACGGAAGTGTATCGCCTTGTGTCAGTCCTTTTATGGTACAGAATAGTTCGGTGAGGTCTATCCTCACCTTCACTGCTGATTTGGTGTTGGTCAGCGTAATTCTACTTTTACAGAGGCGGATCAGTTTTGCTGAAATCCCAAGTTCAGGCATAGCTTCGTACGATATTCCCCGTCTGGGGCTATCAAAAGCAGCTTTGTAACCGAAAAAAGGTGGTATGTATCGATTTGCTTTTCGTGGGTCTTTTCCAGGATTTGGCGTAGCGTCTAAAACCACACTGATAAAGTTCAATCAAATTTTCAACCATTGCCTTTAGTCTTTCACTTAATACGGTCGTCAAGACGTTCAAAAACATGTTCGAAAGAGAGTAGTAGTCTTTCACTTAGAAGTCTCAAGAAGTAGAAGTCTTAGAAGATCAACGAAGAAATATAGGAGTTTAACTTAAGCGGGGGGTATCCATTTGTGTTGTGCGGTTCCGCGTATTTGAAGAACCGGTTCTGTCGAGTCCAGTTCCGAGAAGAAGCGGTTATTTGTACCGGTTCCTGCTCTCAGCAAATTGCTGTCCCAAAGAGGCTTAAGTGTAATGTCTAATTATAAGAATATAAAATTTGATATAAATACACTTGTCATACCCTCAAACGTTAACACTTGCTGTTCCTTTGGAACCGCGACGTGTTATTCTGGAACCGTTTTACGGTTCTTTTGCGTTCTTTCACGTCTTTCAGAATCGTTTGTCGGTCTTTTTAAAACCATTTTCTCAGTTATTTTTAACCCGTTTTTCGATCCTTTAAGAATTGGTTTCGGTTCGTTAAGAACCGTTTCGATTCAATTGGATCCGTCTTTCGTTTCGTTTGAAACTGTTTCAGTTCCTTTGGAACCGTTATTTGGTTCTTATATTCACCGGTTCGGTCGGTTCTTGTAAAGAACCGTTTCTGTGGAACCGGTTCCTCGATTCTGTGCATCCATGACACAGCTGATCGACTACGAAGTAGGAAATTGCTAGAAAACAGAGTAAATAGGCGAGACAGCGATAAGCAACCAGAAGTAAACCATGCAGTAAACTAAGTTTAAGTAGTGCTTGATTGATACTAACGAAAGCGAAATCATGATTTATATTGATTGAGTCAAACGAAAGTACGCATTCGCTTTTATTTCTGTCCGTTTTATGTCCAACCAAAGAGTAAAATACAACAGCAACTCGAACTCGATGAAATGACCTACTACCTTGTCGTCATCGAGAGAACGTAAAGAGAGGGATGGCGGCATTTATCTATTGTCACAACCGATTGAAATTTACAGTAGAGGAAAAACTCACGTTTCGTTAATTAAAAAAAGTCACTAATGAGCATATTCATACGGGATTTTTTCTTTGACGAAATGGAATTGAAAACGACCACAGATTTTGACAGCGGATTTTTTATTATAAATGTTTTGTAGTTTTGATAGTTTATACTATTCGGTGAGATCATAGAGTAAATTGTAATAGAGTATTTTTTTCTCTCAATAATTTTAACCTTCTAATGCTTAGGAGTGCGTTTAGCCACTCTTCACAAAAGTCTTAATGATGTCAAATAAAATTAAGATTATTTTAGTAAGGAAGCTTTTTTACAGTTGCTAACAAATGTAGCAAAATATTTGTAAAAGCTTGTCAAACTCTAAAAAATCTTCCTTCTATAACTTTTTTCCCCGTTTTGTGGTAGGCACGTGGGTTTGCAATTAGTTTCATTTATGCTGTTCGAATCATAATAATTTGCTTTTTGACTATCATAAACGAAAATAAATAATGTGTTTCTCAATTCTCATAAGAACTTGTAATTAATTTCAATTGCTTTTAATAAACCCCAACAGTAGTAGTACAGTAGTCCCTAAAAATTGGCGGTCTTTTTTGTCACTAAAGACCCAAGTGTACCTTAAGGAACTTATTTATGTTTTGTCACATGGAAGGCACACGATTGTCTATAGTGAGTTGAAACACATTTTTTTGAAATCCGAGGACCAAATTTATCCATCCAAAAAATAAAATTATTCTCATTATTTTAGATTCCAGCACTAGAGGGTTAACTTTATAGGTGTGGTTGCAAGTAAACATTGGATGGTGGAAAGCATGGGTTGAGTAATACCAGATAGAGGCATTAGTACAAAACGTCCTACAAAATAACATCAACCGCATTTCGTGTTTGTGTGACAAAATACTTGTGTTAAATGCATTACAAATGTATACCAACGATAAAAGTCAACAAGAAAGTGCAAAATACATTTAAATTCTACAATTCTACACGAAAACGAAATGAAAAAGTTAAGTGAACAGTTCTTGTAACTCCACCTGGTGTAAGTTAATTTTCGTCGAATATGTCTCATTTGCACAAACCTACGACGAAGAGTGTGAAATGAAACATCAGATGAGAGAATAAAATACTCTATTCTAATGTGCTCTATGGGTGAGATAGTTGGTTGCCATAGAACGTTATAATCTTTATTTATTTACCCAACTGAGTACAGACATACTTTTACTTTCATTTCAATTTCAAGTTTCTGTTTTAATTACTCCATTTCAATTACAAGGGCATCACGGTTCCTGCTTTAAACAAACAAACATCAGAAACCATAAGAAATTCCTATTAAATGTGGTTGGAAATTAAACCTCAACTAATGACCTGAAATCTCCGCTGATGTAAATCTTAAATCATTTCCGCACTCACCGCATCCGTGGATGAATAAAAGTGGAAAGTATTTTCCGTAAATATTTCCGTAGACCCTCGCACACAGGACATGTCCATTAGGTTTAATGCCGCCACATCACAATCTTAAATTGAGATCTTTAAACGAATTTCCTTTAAAGACATCCTGATAAGTTTACACATCAGGCAGATGTATAGTATACTCTAGCTCGTGGCAGCAACAAGAGCATCACATCCAAACATTTTTCTTCCTTGAGGGGAATAATGGAAGACTGCCACCTAGCTACACCATCCTGTACTTTGTAGTTGTCCGTTCGTCTGTCCGACCGTCAGTCCGTCCATTTGCCCATCTGTATGGTCGTAATTTTCAAGTTAACACAAACATTATCCTGTAAACGAGTTGGATGTTAGATGGAGTTCCATTTGAATGTACATGTTCCTTGCCATGTGCATGTCATTATGTACGTTGTTGTTTTTTGTTTAGATCCTAAAGGACCCTAAAGGATACAAAACTGTTTAAAGGCGGATTCTGTTTACAATAAACTTTGAAAAATGTTTATATGTACATATGTATAGGTTCTCCTACCTATGTACATATGTACTATGTAGTATATATTTTCTCAGGTGCTTAAGGAGAACACTTGTGCTTCATTGCACACAAAAATGAAGCTACAGCGAATGAAGTCCTTGTTAGATATTGTTTATTTTTCTTCCATAGAAATTATGTACATACTATTCCAAACAAAAAGAAGAATCCATTATTGTTATATGACATTTCAACAATGACAGAAAAATTTCCGTAGAATAAAAATAATTCAAATGAAGGCAGAAACAATTTAATGAATATTCATGTATATAAAGAGAGGACACAATCAATCAGTCAATGTTGGATATTTTATAGCCTGAACACTATTATGGAAGTATTCAAACAAATCAGAACACGGCTGTTTTCGATTAAGATGGTGTGAAGCGGTGGCACCTTAACCATTTATTACGCATTCCAGAACAAATGCTGGTGATTGGGTTACTCCTTCACCAAACGAAACGGACGGCAGTCGCGTTGGTTTGTTTTATATTGAAATTGTATTAACAATTCATACGAATAGAAAAATGAGTATGAATATTTTAGCAATATTTTGTTTATTTTTTTGTAAATTTCGCAAAATCTTGCAATTTTTTTCTGGTTTTACAACTTTTTAATTTTCACATAAATTCCAGCTTCGAAAAAATATCGCAATTGCTAGTAACTGTTTTTTAATGTATCACATGTGAAATAAAACGTCTTGTAACAGAGTTGCCTGGAAACAGTTCTTAAGAACTTGTTCTATTTTGAATATTTCACTAGATCAGTAGAAGAATACAACTATGGTATGATTGAAAATAATTATAAAATACCAAAGTTCAAATGTTTTAAAAACAGTTACTAGTAATGATTATTCGAAGAAATCAAACCGTATTTTACGAATCGTGCGACAAAAACATAACGTAATAACATAGAGTAATGCCATATAGAGTTGCCATTCGTTTCCTTTGACATTTCGTTTTACACTATTCGTGGTGCGGTCGGTGCGATAGACAGTTATGTGACGTAAATTGACTTACACCATAGAAGAATTTAGGATAAAGTAGTTTATTCTCTCTCTATAGTTTTAACGTCATAGGTATGGTTGCAAGTGGACATTGGATGGTGGAAAGCATGTGTTCAATAACACCAGATAGAGGCAATAGTACACAACGTCCAACAAAGGAACAACTACCGCATTTCGTGTTTTTGTGGCAAACTAGTTGTGTTAAATACAATACAAATGTATACTAACGATAAAATTCAACCAAAAAGTTCAAAATACATTTAAATTCTAGCTACAAGAAAACGAGATTAAAATGTTAAATCAACAGTTCATGTAATTCCACCTGCAGTAAGTTAATTTTCGTCGAATTTCTGAATTACTCTATCCTAAATTCCTCTATGTCTTACACCAGGTGAAATTACAAACATTGTTGGCTTAAATTTTTCATGTCGTTTTGGTGAAAACCTGTTAAATTTAAACGTATTTTTGACTGTTTTGTTATATTTTTGTTGTTAGTATATATTTGTTGTGTATTTACACAAAAATTTTAACGCGCAAAACGAAATGTCGTCGCTGATTTATTGTTGGTTGGTCTGAGTCATTGCCTCTATCTGGTATTATTAAAGCAATACTTTCCAACATTCAACCGCCCATCTGCAACACACCGAATGTCATCAATTTACTGAGAGAGTTGGCTACTCTATATGTGATTACTCTATAGTGAAAACTTTTTGTCTGTGTGAGTAATCGTACAACCAGCCTACTTAGTCTGATTTCGAACTGGACCGTTAACAACGGACTATCGCTTAACCCACATAAAACCCAGCTTATCTTGTTCTCTTGGAAATATAAAATTTTAACTGCCGCATTTTAACTGCCGTCAGTTAATGGAGTGCAATTACAGTTGACCGAAAAGGTCAAGTATCTGGGAATAATTCTCGACAGAAAACTGTCGTGGAAACCGAATGTGTTGAAGAGGGTGAAAAAGGCGTCTGTTGCTCTTTGCTGCAGTAAAGGGGCGATAGGAAAGCGCTGGGGACTGTCTCCTAATATCACCATGTGGATTTATACGGCAATAGTCAGACCAATACTTCTCTATGTTATCATAGTTTGGTGGAGGTCCCTCTAAAAGAAATATATTCTGAATCCCTTTATGAAAATTCAAAGATCAGCACTGATTAGCGTTAGTGGGGCAATGGGCACGACGTCACGCACTGCACTTAGTGCTATCCTGAACATCTGTACTCCTGATATCATGGCCGAATCGGCAGCCGCTACATTCCTGGTGAGAATCAGAGATTGTGGCGTTCTGATATCGGGGCATTCCGGACACACTGAATTACTACACCCGATCAACTCTATTCCCGTGAAGACGGACTACTGTATCCCCTACCTTCTACCAGCGACAAATCTGAGGACTTTTATTCCGAACATGAATACCTGGGAAAAGTCACTGGAAGGGGACATCAGTAGTATCAGATTTTTCACGGATGGATCAAAGTCGGACGAGCAAGTAGGCTATGGGGACCATTCACCGGACCTAAATGTAAATATCTCCTTCAAGCTGCCTGATCACTGTAGTGTATTTCAGGCGGAAATTACCGCCATACTGGAGGTTGCTGAACTACTGAAAAGTAGTGTCACAACCCTCCGGAGAATATGTATCTACACAGACAGCCAGGCTGCCATAAAATCCCTGGTAGCCATGTTTGCTACGTCCCTGACGATGAAAGAATGCCACTCATCACTTATGGTGATGGCAGAGTATTTCGAAATCAGGCTCATCTGGGTACCGGGATACAGCGACATTCCAAGCAATTGTGTAGCGGATGCGTTAGCTAGACAGGGCACTACGGCACAGGTTCTTCCGGCAAAAGAAAGTGTTAGTTTGCCAATCTCTATCTGCCGTTTGCAGATCAGGCAGTGGGCCGACAATATGTTCAAGGACAAGGGAGACTTACTTCAACTTGCAAACAAGCCAGGGTGCTCTGGCCACAGGTGGACAGGAAGAGGACTAGGCAACTACTTAACTTGCCGAGAGGCAGGTTATCCACACTTACGGGACATTGTCTTGTAGGAAAACACGCCCTAAGATTGGGACATAGAAACTCCACTCTCTGTAGATGCTGCATGGAAGAGGACAAGGAAACGTCGAAACACCTTCTCTTGGATTGCCCTGCTATGGCAGGACTGAGAAGTAGGATATTCGGAACACATTTAGTTAGGTCTGTAGCCCTACAGGATATTCCTGTAGGCCTAATAGATTTGAACGGGCAAATTGGGTAGACGACTAGTCAATATGTAGTTGCTATAGAGGAAACTGCAGATATCACAATGGGCTTATTTTGCCTAAGTGTGCTAGACAGCGTGCTGTCTCGCAGCATTATCGACCAACCAACCATCCATACATTGAAAAAATTCGGTTCGTATTTGGATTTAGGAGTTCTTCTGAATCATTGATCGATTTTTAATCTCCATATTCACACTTACATTTACAAAGCTAGATGATTGCTTGGTTGTATTAAGAGAAGGCCAAAATAATTTAATGACCCCTACCTCACCAAACGTCTCTTGGTCTGTGTTGTTAGGCCTGGTTTCGAGTGTGCTTGTGTTGGCTGCTCTCTGTACAACGTCTGCTACATTTACCACATTGAATCGATTTAAACACGGTTTCTCCAAGACCACGTACCCAGATCTTGCGTGGGATATTAAGAATTTGCCACCATATGGACATCGATTAAAGTCTATCCAACATTTAAAAACGGTAGACATATGATTAGTGTAATATTCATTATAAACCTCAATAGAGGTTTATCGACACAAGCTTAATCCTGGGCCAAATTAATTTCAACGTTCGCTGTAGAACAATTCGATATTTTTATCCGAAAAAATGTCCAACCTGATCGATATGACTATGATTTATATAATCCCTCTCGACACGTTTCTCTCATTTATATCGAAATAGATACAACTTTACCCGTATCCGATTCATTGAATATAATTAAACAACATATAATTTCGCGCCTATTAACCCTGCTGTTAGATTAGGACCATTTGGTCCAAATTTTTTCTGTTTTCCCTTGTAACTTTGGAACGGTGATATATACTGACTAAATTTTTCTGCTAATGGGGTCTTTTAATAAAACAATGTTATGTGCGAAAATTAAATTTTCTAACTTTATTCAGGACTGAGAAAAATACAAAATGACGAATCTTAGATTAGAGGACCATTTGGTCAATAGTACATTTTTTCATTACCAAGCGAATGTAAATTCATGTCAAATATTTAGAAGATGTTTTTGATATGTCAAATACTTGCTTTAGAAATTATTGAACCAAAATAGTTACAAAGGATAAGATAAAATTATTGTTATGTATGCCATGTAAGTGCATACCCCTAATAGCCTATGTCGATGCTACACTTACTCCTTCCACCACCTTATGTATTTAACAAGAAGATCATCGACAGGCAGTCTCTAATTTACTCTCAACAAGACAACAAGCATCACCGCATCATCATTGTTCACACTCATCAACATACATCATCATCATACAATTATATATTCATACATACATTACATATAGTTACTTGCTGTTCAATATTAAATAAAACATACACACAAACACACACATATTTTACATTGGCGCAGTCGGTAGGATTACCAACAAGTGTTTGTATGTCATTCGTTACAAAAAAGAAACGAAAGTGTTTTTAAGAACAGTAGAATGGAATGTCAGTGCCGTTAACTGTGTGTTAAATACAACAACAGCAGTCGTCATAGAAACTGGCAAATTTTAACATTTAACACAACAAGAGTTAATGGAAACAGAGAAGCAAACAACTTCATCGGCAGAGAACAGGCAGAACGACATCAACGGGCAATCGGGTAGTTCATCTGTTAAAAAAGAGCAAGAGGGCTACAGAAATAGCAAAAGGACCAACATGGCATTATTGGGAACGCTAGAAGCCTTCGATATTAACCTTCCTCACAAGTGGACGTCATATGTGGAGCGTTTCCAGTTATTCGTGCTGGCCAATGATGTTAAGGAGGAGAATCGCCAGAAAGCGTCATTCCTTACCATCGCAGGAGCACCCCTTTACGAACTCCTGACATCATTGGCATCACCAAAGCAGGTTAGTGAATTGAGTTTTGCTGATATCAAAAGAGTTCTAACCTCACATTTCTCTCCTCGGCCATCGGAAATTTCGGCATTTTTTCATTTTCACAAACGCGATCAACACCCGGACGAATCCGTGAGCAATTACATCGCAGCACTACGGGCATTGGCTGTGGATTGCAATTTTGGTTCGTCGCTCGACAGGATGCTCCGGGACCGTTTTGTGTGTGGAATGAGGGACGAGGGTCTGCAGAGATGTCTCCTAGCAGAGAGTGACTTGACGGTGCAGAAGGCTATAGATCGCGCGCTGTCAAGTGAGGCTGCCATACGAAGTGCCATGTCTATGAAACACCGCTCCGATGAAACGGTGCTCGCTGTTAAGTCAAGTCACAACCGAGGAAAGAAGAAGACTTCCCACGACGACAATCAAGCTAAGGCACAACAGTGTGGAGGTTGTGGTGGTCAGCACGCTCGCAGACAATGTCCCTATAGAGATGCAGCCTGTCACTCCTGTGGGCTTAAGGGACATTTGTCATCAGTTTGTCGCCGTTCATCCAGGGAATCACAAGGTTATTCTTCGAAAACGCCACGGTCATCAAGGTCACGTAATGGTTTGGCAAGAGGAAAAATGCAGCGCGAAACCATTAACCAGATCAAGCCACTGGTTAGCCACAAGAAAACCGCGTCCGTTTTGATTAACAACCATACATGTGTTTTCGAAGTGGACTCTGGTTCACCAGTTACCATCATGAGCGAGAGTACCTTCCGGAGTGTCTGGCCAGCAAGCCCAGAGTTGTCGTCGTGTGAGCTTAATCTAAGTGACTATCAACACAACGAAATTCCGGTCAGAGGAATAATTGATGTGTCGGTTTTCTATAATCGTCGTAGAATTGACAATCTGCCACTAATCATCGCCAGAGGGGCCGGTTCCAACCTTATCGGGTGTAACTGGTTCGAGCCATTGGGAATTAGAATTGAAGGCGTGTTTGCTGTCAACACTGGTAGAAACATCAAGAGTGTCCTGGCCAAGTATGACAATTTATTTGACTCAACACTAGGCTGCTACACTGGTTCACCGGTGCCGCTTCAAATCAACACAACGGTTCCACCAGTTCGCCTGCCACCTCGCCGCATACCTTTTGCCCTAAAAGGTCAAGTCGAAAACGAAATTAACCGTTTATGCGAACAAGGCATTTTGCAACCTGTCGATTACTCCGAATGGGCCACTCCAATAGTGCCTGTTATCAAAAAGGACGGTTCAATTCGCATATGTGGTGACTACAAGTCGACGGTTAATCAAGCCATCATACCGCATTGCCATCAAATTCCTGCGGTCAACACCCTACTAGCGTCAATTGAGGGCGGATCAATTTTTGCAAAAATTGATCTAGCGCAGGCCTATCAGCAGCTAAGGGTCGATGAACAATCAGCGTTGTTGCAAACGATAACAACACACAAGGGTGCGTTTAAGGTTACCAGGCTACAGTTCGGTATCTCGTCGGCGCCTGGTATTTTTCAAAGCTGTATCGAGCGCATTTTGCAGAACATTCCGGGCGTTTTGCCATACTTCGATGACATCGTAGTTATGGGGAAGTCAGAAGACGAACTTGCGTGGAGATTGGACGAAGTTCTCTCACGCTTCAACGATGCTGGGCTACGTCTACGCAAAGACAAATGTCAATTTGGTGTTCCGTCAGTTGAGTTCCTGGGTTTCAAGCTTGACGCTTTGGGCATACGCCCGTCACCTGAGAAAGTAAAAGCAATTCATGAAGCACCTGCCCCCAAAGATAGAAAACAATTGCAAGCATTTTTGGGCCTACTCAACTTTTACCACACATTTTTGCCGCAAAAAGCCACAATTGCTGAGCCGCTGCATCGCCTTTTGGACAAAAATGCGCACTGGTCATGGCAAAAACAGCACGAGCAAGCTTTTAGCAAATTAAAAAAGCTTATTGCTTCCGACGATGTGCTAATTCACTATGATGAAAACTTGCCATTGGTATTAGCGTGCGATGCATCACCCTATGGACTGGGGGCAGTGCTCAGTCATAAAATGTCGGATGGTTCGGAAAAACCAATTGCGTTTTACTCCAGGACTCTATCGAAGGCGGAACGGAACTATGCTCAAATCGAAAGAGAAGCAGTAGCACTCGTATCTGGGGTAAAAAAGTTCCACAACTACTTATATGGTCGTTTTTTCACCTTGGTGACAGACCATCGCCCACTACTGGGAATTTTTACAACAACGAAACCAGTGCCGGCAGTCATTTCAAATACGATGCTGCGACGATCTCTTTTTCTGCAGGCGTACAACTTTAATTTAGTCCATAGAGCTGGTCAAAAGTTAGCAAACGCTGACTTCTTAAGTCGTTGTCCACTACAATCGGAAGCCGAGTCAAAAACGGGGAATGAAATCTTAATGATTGAACTGTCAACAAGCCCCGTCATCGGTGCTCAACAAATCGCTTGCCACACGTCAAAAAGCCCAGATCTCGCCAAAATTTTGAACTGGGTGTTAAGGGGATGGCCGGACAAAGTTCTTCGGACCGACGAGCTGTACCCCTATTACTGTCGTCGAACTGAGTTGACGGCAAATCGAGGATGTCTTCTTTGGGGAAACCGCGTTGTGATTCCACCTCAAGATCGCAAAACAATTCTTAAGGCACTACACGAGGCCCACCCAGGAATTGTTAAAATGAAGTCATTGGCTCGAAGTTACGTGTGGTGGCCGAATATTGATGCGGAAATCGAAAGAATGGTCCAACAGTGCTCTACCTGCCAGCAAAGCCGCAACGAGAGACCACATACGCCAACGCATCATTGGGAGTCAGCTAAACGCCCATGGTCCCGTCTTCACATAGACTTCGCCGGGCCGTTCCGGGGCAAAACCTTCTTTGTGGTCGTTGACTCGTTTTCGAAGTGGCTGGAGGTGGCCGTCGTCAGTTCCACATCCACGGCCGCAGCTGTTACCTTTTTACGACGTCTATTCGCTACCCATGGATTGCCTGATGAAGTTGCGTCAGACAACGGCACAGCTTTCACATCGGAACAGTTCAAGCAGTTCATGGACAACAACCTCATAAGGCACATCCGAAGTGCACCTTTTCATCCAGCTACAAATGGTCAAGCGGAGCGCATGGTACAAACAACAAAAGGTTACCTGAAGAAAATTGAGCCGAATGCAAATCTTGATCTCAGTCTTGCCAGGTTCTTATTTAACCAGCACGTAACGCCGCACGCAACGACTGGCCGCTCACCAGCCCAACTTCTATGCAATCGAGAGCTGAAGACTTATTTTGACAAGTTACGACCACAAGAGATCACATTCGGTAAGGCTAACGACTCTGCAAACACCAAACCCTTTATAGCGGGCAGTTCAGTATGGGTTCGAAATTACTCGTCTGGACCAAAATGGGTGGAAGGCCTCGTCTCTACCCAGACTGGACCGATATCATATGAAGTCCGTCTACACGACTCTAGAGTGGTCAGACGGCATCAGGACCAAATTCGTAACCGGGCAACCACACCCAGCGTTTCCGACAGCAAGCTGCCCACCGAGGAAAACACTGACTGTCCATCCAATGAATCCGATTTTCTGGGATTCCCTGAGTCAGATGTTAACACTTCTGATGGCCATTCAGATGTTCAACTCCCGCCGCCGGAATCGCAACCAATCGCAACATCATCACCGAACCCCCCGACACCTCATAGACCTCTACGGAATCGTAGACCTCCACAGTTTTACTCCGCTTCTGGGTGTTAAGGGGTGTTATGTATGCCATGTAAGTGCATACCCCTAATAGCCTATGTCGATGCTACACTTACTCCTTCCACCACCTTATGTATTTAACAAGAAGATCATCGACAGGCAGTCTCTAATTTACTCTCAACAAGACAACAAGCATCACCGCATCATCATTGTTCACACTCATCAACATACATCATCATCATACAATTATATATTCATACATACATTACATATAGTTACTTGCTGTTCAATATTAAATAAAACATACACACAAACACACACATATTTTACAATTATTATTTTGGATGAAAATTCCAGTATGGACCAAATGGTCCCTCAATCTAAGATTCGTAAGTTTTTTCATTACCAAGCGAATGTAAATTCATGTCAAATATTTAGAAGATGTTTTTGATATGTCAAATACTTGCTTTAGAAATTTTTGAACCAAAATAGTTACAAAGAATAAGATAAAATTATTATTTTGGATGAAAATTGCAGTATGGACCAAATGGTCCCTCAATCTAAGATTCGTAAGTTTTTTCTAATCTAACAGCAGGGTTAAATTAGCACCGATTGAGAACCACTACTCAGTTCATTCTTACCTAAAAATCCCGGTTTGAATTTACTTCGATACCCTATCGTCATTTATTTGTCTTTGTGGCGTCTAGGGTATAATCCTTGATGTTCCTCTGCTTGCTGAGTTCGGAGTGAGAGGTATGAGCGGTCTTTAACAGATTTGCTGCAATTCCTGTCGATGCTACGGGCAATACAACATCAGCGTTTCATCCAATTTCATCCATAGCATTTTCTTTCAGTGTTCGTGGACGATTCAAGCCTAAAAGTCTCTACCTTCCCTTCGATTATACTAAAATCTTGTTGTATATTTATAGGAAGTCAGTACAGATAGTTACGTACACAAATAATAATAACGGGTCCACCAAATAACTTTTTTTTTTGAAAATGCTATAAAAAAAACTTCTGAATATTTTATCAAATTTCTTTTTTTATTTGAAAGTACAATCCTTCCGGTTAATAATGGAAAATAATTTTATTCAAATGGCTGCCTCGGCTGGCCATGCAGTAGCCTACACGATCGGCCCAATTTTTAAGCACATTATCGATTGTGAGCAGCTGTATTTCACCAATGGCTTCACGAATATTGTCCTTTAAAGCGTCAATTGTCTCTGGCTTGTCGGCGTAACACTTATCTTTGAGGGCTCCCCACAAATATTAGTCCAACGGTGTCAAATCGCAGCTCCGAGGTGGCCAAACGACATCAGCTCTGCGGCTGATAATGCGATCTTCAAAAACAGTGCGCCAAACATCGAGTGTAGCTTCGGCTGTGTGGCACGTATCATGATTTTCAAAGTAATGTTGCAATATTTCGCAGCGTTGTTCAAGCGTATACACAACCATATTCGTTCAGCGGAAGGATAAAACTAATTATCTGTCAAATCAGACATGGCCTAAGTGTTACCATTCACGAAATAGGCACTAGTTGAAAAAAAAAACGTTAGATGGCGGACCCTTTATTTTGTAACTGTTGCAACGCAAAATGATCGCAAGCCCCGCAATCAATTTCACTTCATTCGTGCTGACGTGCCAAGAGTTCCACAAAATATTTCAAACATTTGTCCCAAACTTCCACGTATCTACGGGACTGAGAAATACAGAGATGTACGTGTATGAGGCAAGCTCGTAGCAGCGGCCTCTTTGAGAGTTGACTCCCAAAGAATAATCTTATATGAGTCCAAAGGCCAAAGGTGCAAATAGCAACTCTAAAATTTGGCAGCTGTCGCTTTTGTTTATTCCGTGTATTAACAATGGAGCGCTTTACGAAAGAACAGCGCGTTATAATTGCGAAAACTTATTACAAAAATTTGGAAAGTTATGCTGAGACCGCTCGCTAACTTCGATGAATTTTCGGTCGAGAAAGTGCAACTAATATAGTGGTGTGCGATGAAATAGAGTCAACACTAATCAACATTTTCAAAACAAAAACAAATGTAGAAAAATTAAATTTTGTTTATAACTTTTATTTTTAATTGTTCAATTAAGAACTAGGTATAACATTTTAGAACATTAATGTCGTAATTTAAAATTAAATCATTAGGCATAAATCAAAATATTTCAAAATGCTCCGTTTTGTCTGTGAATTAAAATAGAGTCATCGCGATTCCTCATCTGAACTAGAATAAATAGCTGTGTCAAATAAAATGTATGTTTCATTAATCCTTTATATTATCTCAGTACTTTATGAAATAACTATTATTTTTTATCACAGCTAAGCAACGCCTTGACATTGAATCATCAAGTCTCCACAAGTCATTTTTTCCACGCCGATTGTACCAGTGCCATAAGCTCATCTTTATTAAATTGGTTTATTCCTTTGATAGACATTTTAATATCCCGCCACAAATTCTGAATAGGATTTAAGCCCGGCGACTGCATAGACCATCTTAAAACTATGACACTATTATTTTCAAACGAAGCTTTTGCTCGCTTCGATGTGTGTTTGGGGCCGATATCACAGTGCAACACGAAAAAAAATAACCATATACGGACACCACTACGTGATAAAAGACTAAAAAAAAAGACCCGTGTCTCCCAATTTTTCCCAAAGTCATGCACTTTTTTTTATGGGCCGCCAAAGATTTGGGGCCTCGGTATCATTTTCGTAAAATGTGATAATTTTCTCAGGCTCATATCTTGCAAACCGTTCAGAATTTTTACTTTTGAATTCACTAGTTAAAAGATTATTTTCCTTCTGAAAAATGAAATTAAAAAATTTTCGGCAAATTTTTCACTTTTGCGTGCTACCTAAACCGTGTTAAGAGTCATCTCTAGGAAGTTTATATGTTCTAGAAATTTGTTTACTGAGATCTTAGGTAAATTTTTGTAGTTGATTGTTTCCTTGAATTTTGAACGGTTTGCTACCTACGGACCTGAACACGGGAAAAAAGGTAAAAAAAAATCGAATTTTTTTAAGTTTTTTTGCGATTTTGATCTGGAAGGTGAAGTTTTTTTGATTTTATATGTTCGCAATTTTTGTTCTTTATGACAAGAGGTACAATTTTGCCTCAGAGAGTAAATCGAAATTCTGAACGGTTTGCAAGATATGAGCCTGAGAAAATGATCACATTTTTACGAAAATGATACCAAGGCCCCAAATCTTTGGCGGCCCATAAAAAAAAAGTGCATGACTTTGGGAAATATTGGGAAACACGGGTCTTTTTTTTTAGTCTTTTATCACGTAGTGGTGTCCGTATATGGTTATTTTGCCATGACTTAAAAAATTACACACAGTGTATTATGTGGAAACACCCATCGAAGCGGCATTTTCCATTTAGCACAAGGCATCATGATGTTGTTTTAATACAGTTGTATAATATGCAGCGTCCATTGTCTGTTCAATTTGGAATAATGGTTCTGTCCCAATGTAAGAGTAACAACCCCGTACAATTATGTTTCCGCTACCACGTTTAACTGTTTGGATTGTGTTCTGGGGCCTGAATTCGGTGTTGGAAGGTCTACGTACGCGAAGATTACTCTTATTATAATTACCCAATCTCACTTTAGTTTCAGCTGTCCTCAAAATATTTCGCCATTTGCGTACGGACTATTTCACATGCTCCTTGGCAAAATGCAACATTTTTTGAACGTTCCGTTTGGATAGAAATGGAACTTTTCGGATACTTTTTGCCTTTAAATTGTTTTTAGTTAGCATTTTTCTTAATGTAGAGGTGTCAACATCCCTATCGTATTGCCTTTTAAGGGCAGAAGAGGTAACAAAAGTCGAACTCTACGTGGCGCAATATTTTTGGTTCCAAATGTTCTGTAATTTCCAGGGTTTTACAGTCTGTTTCCTGGATTGGGGTTATATTTCATTTCGGTCTCCAACATTTTTTTTGAGCATCCAATTATGTCAGTAATTTGTATGTAGCTTCTGAATTCTTTTATCGTCTCTATTATTCTTTCTTGGCGCTCATGATTGCAATATTTATATCGGCCCATTTAGGAACGTCAATAATGACAATTTATTAATGCTACTAATAAACATTGATCATATTTAGAAGCTAAACGTTGGTTTCAAATTCAAATCCAAACTACCATTAACCATTTCAAAAAAAAATATATTTTTTTGTAATTGACTCTATTTTATAGCACACGTCATTGCATAGCCTTTAAAATACTGACACTGACCTGGAGAACAGTAGTGTAAAAAATTTATTAAAAATGATGGCATTATATTCAGCAGAGTACCGGCCAATCAGGTTCAGAATTTCTTGACACGAAACATCTTGGACCACTGATTTGCAGAGAATAAAAGTTTTGACGAGTGTGTGACTCTACTTCATCGCACTCCACTGTATGTCATCCATTCGAAGAGTGGTCAATAAATTTGAAGAAACTGGGTCGGTTATGGACAGTAAGACTCCCCGATCTCTTGAGAACATTGCTGCTGTAAACGAGAGTCTCGCCGAAAACCCGAAAACATCAATTCGGCATCGTTTTCAAACAACTTCAAATTTGACGAAGCACTAAGCATCGACTTTTGACAAACGACCTCCACCTTCATTCGTACAAAATTTAACTTACTCAGGAGCTCAAACCAGCAAACCACGGAAAGCGCCGGCAATTCGTTCAATGGGCACTGGAGCAAAGTGAAGTCAATGCCAATATTTCAAAAAATCCAATGAGTGTTCGAACTCACGGGCGATGTGTTAACACCTTTTCGCTACACGGTAACTGTTCGATTTATATGAAAACATGTGTGAATGTTACATGGGAAAATAAAAAACAGCGTTCAATCATATGATGACGTTACATTTAAATAATATTAATATTTAAAATTATTTAAAGACCAGTGCAAGCACAAGTGTCATTATTTTCTTGCTTACAAATTTTTGTTTTATTCCCAGAAACAACAAAGAGAATGCAAAGCAACAGACACATGAACATACATACATTGTTATGTTCGCACAAACGCAATTCAAATTCACAAAATTCTCGCTGTTCTCTTGCTATCTCATTTTTATATACGTATAATACGTCATTATTCTATTTGCCCTGAGAGTGCTCCGCACCCACATTTGATTTGACTTACCTTTGACAATAATAAAAAATCAACCCGTAAAAAAAACAGTTTTTGACTATAAATTCTTTATATATGACCGCGCCCCTTTATCCAATCCCGCCCATATTTGCACCAGATTTTAAAATATGTAAACCTAACCAACATACCCGATTTTATTCAAATACCGTAAACAGGAACAGAATTAATGGATTTTTAATTTGTGATTTGTATGGGAGGTACCACGCCCATTAGTCCAATCTCGCCCATATTTCGACATTTCATTTTTGTCGTCGCCATTAGTTTGCCTGCGAAGTTTCAGCTCGATTGGATTACTGGAGAAGGATTAAAAATCAATCCAAAGTTTTTTCGGCATACATACATACAGGCAGGTGAAGTTAATATAAAGAATTTAAAAAGCCGTTCCAAACACACAACATCACCCATACTTTGTCCGAAGTAGCTGACGTATACGTGTGTCACATAACCACATGTTTGCCATATCAACAGCAACGGAACAGCCAAACACACAACATCACACATGCTTTGTACGAAGTAGCTGACGTATTAGTGTGTCACCATAACGTCGACTTTGCGTGGCTATGCTTTATATCTCCGTTCAACAACAGTACCAGACACATGTACATACATACATTATTATGTTAATACATACGCTATAGACACAATTTCGTTTGCCTCACCCCTGCCACACCACTCTTTCATTGCTCTCGTGCTCGCTCATTTTTGTTTAACACGCCATTATTCTCTTTCGCAGTCGCAGAAAATCTGGTTTTAGCAGCAGCATAAAATCTGGTTTTAGCAGCAGCAGAAAACCTGTCTGTGTTTTGTTTGCATGTGTTGACTTTTATAGATTTAGTCCCTATACGCCGCTACAGATGTTAACACATCAAAAAGCCGTCTTCTCCGATGAAGCGCATTTCCATCTGAATGGATTCGAGAATACACAAAATTGTCGAATTGGGGGCCCAGAGAATCCTCATGCAATCCGTGAGAAATAAATGCACCTACAATGAGTAACTGTCTGGTGCGGATTTTGGTCAGTGGGCGTGAATGGGGCTTACTTTTGTTTAAGATGAGACCGAACTGACAGGGACTGTGAACGGCATTCGTTACAGGAACAGCAAGACGGCGCCAGCTGCCACACAGCGCAAGTAACAATCGATTTATTGCAGCAACGATTTCCAGATCAAACTATCTTAAGAAATTCTTATGTCAACTGGCCACCAAGATCATGCGATTCAACGCCGTACGACTTCTTTCGATGGGGTTTTGTGACATCTCGGCATTATGCGAATAAACCAGAAGCAATTCCTTATCGGTGAGATACAGCCACATCTGTGTGAAAAAGTCATGGAAAATTTCATGAAAAGAGTAATGGCCTGTCATCAGAGCCATGGGGGCTGTTTGACGGATATTTTATTCCATACTTAATCGAAACCTGTCTTCTTTGCAATTCAGTAAAAAATCACAACTATGTCAAGAAATACGCGTTTCTATTTTAAAATTAAAAAGTGCATTCTTACTGAGACATACTTATTTAGTTGGAGCCACAGCAACCAGAAATGAATGTTATCTGTCAATTGCGTTTCAGTTCTAGCAATCAAATTATCCTGTAGTGGTGATTATTCTATTTGTTGGATCAATGGGAAATGTAAAAACTAATGCGGTTGTACCAAATAATATATCTGTGGTCACAATCAATAACAGCCTAAGTCTTTCAGGGAGAGCAGTTTAAAGTTTAATATCTTTACTGGATATCAGGAGTCAGCGTTTTTGTGATAACTGTGTTACAGATAACAAGGAAACGAATTCTTTCACTTACTTCTTAACAAAAAAGAGTTGCTTCTTTGAGCACGGTGACTTCTCCAATTTTTTTTTTCAATTTTGTCCTAACTCAAGTTAGGCTGTTATCGTTTGTGACCACAGATATTGGCAGAAAAATAAATGGTTTCCCATTACATCCCACGAGGGATTAGAGAGAGCTTCTCACAACCAGTGAGCTGTGCGCGTTCTAGTTTTACACTCACTGATTGGGACCTACAGATTTCCACCGGTTCCGGACGGTATTTTAAGAAGCTTTTTCATGGCTGAATGCTCGATAGTGTCGCCGTCACTAAGCGAGGTGACCGCCGTCGAAAAAAATTTAAGGTGGTCAGAGCAGGGATTGAACCCACGTCCTCATGCACAAGAGCCACGCACACTACCATTGCACCACCGATGGCCACAAATATTGGCATGGTCAACTAATTACGTGAATTTAATGGTTGTCAAAACAATTTGTTGATGCCGTATCCCATTATGGATTTTATAGAAAAAAATAATTTTTTATTAAAATTTTTTATTCTATACTTGAATGCATATAAAATTATTATTATGTGTAACCATGGTTTATATTTTGTGGGCAATAGGTTACCTTGGGTAACCCATTATTATTGCCGTGGAGAATGGGTAGTGATCGTTTACTCATTACCCACAAGGTATGTGGAAAATAATGGGTAGCTACCTACGACAATGGGGAATTACCCATCACGATACTTTGGGAATGGATGAGAGGCCTTTATCCGTTACCGGCGGCCATGGGTAATGGCTTACCCAGGGAAACGATAAATGTTATATATATTACACTGTGCAACATTGGGTTTCGGGCCTTAACCAAACCAAAAAATTGTGAAAGTACTTGGACGGGGTATCACAAAACCCAGCTCGGTTTCTCCCCTATACGTAACAATTTTTTTTACAGGTCGAAGAAAATTTTGTAGGTGGGTCAGGGCCCTATTTCAGATTTTCTTCAATAAATCGTAAACAGTTCGAAATATTGCATTACAACCTTTGACAATATTGTACCTGTTTTCCCATTTCACTATTACCTCTAATATATTTCTAAGCAAAAGTACACTGTTAATCGATTATTTCACAAAACGTCATAAAAAATTGCACATATTTTATATGTTTTGACATTTCTTGCCTAACGGTAAATAAATTGCGGTAGGTGTCTGCAAAAGAATTGTAGCTTATAAATTTCTTGATGTTTTTTCTAAATACACTAATCAACAAAAATTATGTTTAGAGCTCCATAATTGGTGTAGAAATGCTGCGTTTTACCATATTCTTTAAACATTCACGTATATGTATTCAATATTAAACAAATTACAAATTAATACCAATTCAGAATTTAACACAGGAATGTAATAATGTTTCCCAAAATTGTACAACTTAAGGCTTCCGACAAAATTTCCAAATACGCCAACGTCCTAAATTGTCATATATGATCTCAAATGGCCGCATAATACAAAGATATGGTTGTTTTTAGCGTTTGTGTTCATAATTGTCATATCTTTCAAATAAGTTGTTGAAATAAGCTTCATATGCGGATTTGAGCTCGGCGCTAAAATAACGTTTTTGGAAATTTAATAAAATTCTTTCCATAACAAAATTTGTTTATATTATACTTGCACACGTCCATCGTTAATCACTGAATTAATTTAGGACGACATTTTTGACGTTGATGTATTTGGCAATTTTGTCGAAAGCCTGAAGTTGTACAACTTTGGAGAACATTATTACATTCTTGTGTTAATAGTATGGAAATTATAAGCGAAAACTTTAAAAAAAATTTTAATTTCTGAATTGGTACAATCATTTTGGAATCCCAAATGTCATTTTTGTTCATTAGTGTATTTGACAAAATTGTATTAAAAAATATTAAGCATTCCAACTTTGTAGAAGATATTAATTTGTAATTTGTTTAATATTGAAAACTTATAGGTGAATATTTAAAGAATATGTTTAAACGCAGCATTTCTACACCAACTATGGAGCTCTAAATACAATTTTTGTTGATTAGTGTATTTAGAAAAATTATCAAGAAATTTATAAGCCACACTTCGTTTGAAAACAGCTACCGCAATTTATTTACCGTTAGCCAAGAAATGTCAAAACATATAAAATATGTGCAATTTTTCATTACGTTTCGAGAAATAATGGATTAACAGTGTACTTTTCCTTAGAAATATATTAGAGAGAGTTCTGAAACGGGAAAACAGCTACAATATTGCCCAAGGTAGTAATGCAATATTTTAAGCCGTTTACGATTTATTGAAGAAAATCTGAAATAGGGCCCTGACCCACCTCCCAAATGTTTTTCGGCCTGTTAAAAAAAAATTGTTACGTATAGGGGCAAAACCGGGTGGGGTTTTGTGATACCACGTCCAAGTACTTTCTCAATTTTTTGGTTTGGTTGAGGCCCGAAACTAATTCCTTTCATTTTTGTCACAGTATTATCAAAAATCAGAAATATTAAAATAGTTTAAATTTATTGCTGCTTGTTTACATTAACTTTCCCCATAGCTTCGCTTTATATAATATCAGCGATAATTTGTAAGATCTTAAACATTGATGTTGATTTGGAAAATTCTAAAGATGGCTTTTTCGAGTAATAACAAATTGACTCTGTTTATTATGTCGTATGGCCGTCGGTGGTGCAATGGTTAGTGTGCGCGGCTCTTGTACATGAGATCCTGGATTCGAACCCTGCTCTGACCACCTTCAAAAAAAAAAAAAAATTCTTTCGGCGGCGGTCACCTCGCATAGTGACGGCGACACTATCGAGTATATAGCCATGAAAAAGCTTCACAAAATACCGTTCGGAATCGGTGTAAAACTATACGTCAGAATCAGTGAGTGAAAACTGGAAAGCGCACAGCTCAGTGATTGTGAGAAGCTCTCCCCGGTCCCTTCATGGGACGTAATGGGAAACCATTTTTTTTTATTGTGTCGTAGGGAAACCTTAAGCACGATTTTAGAATTTCTTCAAGCATACACAACTGTTGAAAAATATACAAATTTCGCTTAAATTCGTAATATTATAGGATTTTTGATACAATAGAAATCAAAAGTTTTTTCCATCACCCGAAGTTCTATAGCGAAAGTGCTATACTATTCCAGAGGGAAAATATTAACCGATTTGAAAGCTGAAGGTTTCCGAAAATAAACTGGCATCCTAATCAATAAATAGTTCACGCTAAAATACGGTAATTTATATTAGGGCAATGAATATTTGGAGTAAACGAGCAAACATGATCTGATTTAATTGACATACTGTCCGAGGCTTCATGGTAAAGAAAACATATTAGCTGTACGTAGGGCGCGATGGCGTTTGGAAACAAGCTAGTCTAAAGCTAAAATATTCTATTGCTCTCCTGTGTTATTCATTGTAGCAAAAGTTACTCATGTAAATGATATAACTAGATACGATGGTTTGAACAGCGTTTGAAAGGATGCGGCATTTTCACAGTTCATTAACCCATAGAGCCTACCTATAGAAAGTTTAACTTATTCATTTATTCGAATTCTAAGATATTTTCATGGTGATAATTTAATGATTATATTTCAATTGTGGAATAAATGACAATAAATAACACTTTATTCAAATCAACAAATATAAATTATAAAATATCATTGATAACACTGTGACGCAAATGAAAACAATTTATTTCGGGCCTCAACCTAGGCAAAAAATTGCGAAAGTACTTGGACGTGGTATCACAAAACCCCACTCGGTTTTGCCCCTATACGTAACAATTTTTTTTTACAGGCCGAAGAACATTTGGGAGGTGGGTCAGGGCACTATTACAGATTTTCTTCAATAAATCGTAAACAGCTTAAAATATTGCATTACAATTTTCGGCAATATTGTAGCTATTTTCCCATTTCACAATTCCCTCTAATATATTTCTAAGGAACTGTACACTGTTAAACGATTATTTCACGTAACGTCATGAAAAATTGCATATATTTTATATGTTTTGACATTTCTTGGCTAACGGTAAATAAATTGCGGTAGCTGTCTGCAAACCAAGTGTCGCTTATACATTTCTTGATAACTTTTCTAAACACACTAATCAACAAAAATTTATATTTAGAGCTCCATAAAACATTCACCTATATGTATTCAATATTAAACAAATTACAAATTGATATCTTCTACCAAGTTGTAGTGCTTAATATACTTAACAATATTGTCAAATATACTAATGAACAAAAATGACATTTGGGGTTTCAAAATGATTGTCTGAATTCAGAAATTAAATATTTTTTAAAATTTTCGCTTATAATTTCTATACTATTAACACAGGAATGTATTAATGTTCTCCAAAGATGTACAACTTAAGGCTTTCGACAAAATTGCCAAATACATCATATTGAGCGATGAGGTTCATTTGCACCTCAGCGGGCACGTGAAAAAGAAAAACTATCGCTTCTGGGGCACCGAAAATCCACGAGTGATGCACTAGGAGCCATTACACCCGCTCAAAGTGACTGCATGGTGCGCTGTTCACGCTGGAGGAGTCATTGGGCCATTTTTTTTTTCGAGAACACCGCTGGTCAAACGACAACAGTGGACGGTGCGCGCTATAGGGCCATGTTAACCGAGGTTTTTTTGCCGCAATTCGACGAATTAGTACTGACATGTGGTTCCAACAGGACGAAGCCACGGCACTCACTGCGCGAGCCACAACCGATATTCTGAAGGCGGCGTTCCCGGGTCGCCTCATCTCTCGTTTTGGCGATTTGCACTGGCCCGCAAGATCGACCGATTTGACCGTTCCAGATTTTTTTTGTGGGGTATTTGGAGGTCCCGTGTTTACGTGAACAAGCCCGAGACCCTGGAAGTCCTCAAGGTCAACATTCGACACGAGTGCAAGAATCTGTCACCCCAAAGATCTCGCCGAAGTGATGAAAAATGCCATAAAACGAGCCCGTATGGTAATCAATTGTGACGGCGCCTATTTAACCGATATCATCTTCTCAACTTAACCAATAAAATTCTAAAGGTTCAAATAAATATAACCAAAAAACAGAATCGAAGTTTTTCACTTTAAAAAAATGAGAGCCAAACAACATCGGATGACTTCTTTTGAAACACCTTGTAAAGGGTTATACATTTCGTTGTTTCACAAATCGTTAAACCAATTTTTTTTCTTTTCAGTTGAAAGTCTGACATTGACGAAAATGGATCGCTTAACTATCACACAACTCATAAAAATTATTAAAACCTACTACAAAATTGGTGATTCTGCCCCACAGCCACATACCATTCCACTTTTTTTTGTGGGGGCTACGCGAAAGACCGTGTTTTTGCAGATAAACCTTTAACTCTTGAGCACTTAAGAACCAACATTCGTCAAGTTATGGCTGAGATACCGCCCAATATGTGTCAAAAAGTGGTCGAAAATTACCTCAAAAGAATCAATGCTTGCAACACTTCGCTTGGTGGTCATTTAAATGATGTAGTGTTTCACACATAAAGTCAACGTTCAAACTTTATAATAAAAAAGAAATATCATGAAAAAAAATATTTTATATGTCTTTTATTTACGTTTTCTTTTGAAACCGCGAAATGGATAACCCTTTATAAACATATACGGACTACGTGAGTAAAGACCAAAAAAGACCCGTGTCTCCCAGTTTTGCCCAAAGTCCTGCACTTTTTTTTATGGGCCCTCAAAGATTTGGCGTCTTGGTATCATTTTTGCAACACAGTGATCATTTTGTCAGGCTCATATCTTGCAAACCGTTCGGAATTTTGATTTACTCTCTGAGGGAAATTTGTAGCTCTAGTCATATAATTGTGAACATAGACACTCAAAAAACTGCATCTTCAAGGTCAAAATCGCAAAAAACTTAATTTTTCCCCCTATTCAAACTGTTCAAAATTCAAGGAAACAATCAACTACAAAAATGTACCTAAGATCTCAGTAAACAACTTCCTAGAATATATGAACTTCCTAGAAATGATTCTTAACACCGTTTAGGTAGCACCTGAGTAGCGTTTCGGTAGCCGCAAAAGTGAAAAATTTCCCGAAAATTTTTTAATTTAATTTGTTTTTTCTTTACTTCAACATTGAGATACTATGCAATCTATTACAAAAATAATACAAAAAATTACAATGAGTGTTCGAACTCACGGGTGATGTGTTAACACCTTTTTTCTACACGGTACCTGTTCGATTTCTATGAACACATCATACTACATAATAATTTGCTAGCCTCACTGCGGTGAAGGTTAATGCGTTGCCAACTACATAAAAACGTTATAAAATGTTTTAAATCAATGTTTTAAATTTTAGGCAAACAATTTATATCTCCGCACCAACACTCTTTCATTGTTCTCTTGCTTGCTCAGTTTTTAACACGTCAGTATTCTCTTTCTGTTATAGTGCTCCAAGAGCAAACGAATGCCAATTTTAACGGTTACCCGAAACACCGTCGTAGAAACAATGGAGCTACGGCAACTGTTAATGGCAAGACCATTGATAATTCCTGGGTGGTGCCATATTCTCCGTATCTGAGCCTAAAATTCAACTGCCATATGAACGTCGAAAGCTGTGCATCAATCAAAAGCGTCAAATACCTTTTAATGTATGTCTACAAAGGTCATGACTGCGCTAATATTGCAATCGCGTAAGAAAATATTCTTAATCATGACGAGATCAAAACATTCATGGACTCTCGATATATCTAAATTCACATGGTAAAAGATGTCACGACTTTGGACTTCGTATGCTTCAAGTGATATGCTGCAGATGTCTGATCCTTATTACGATGTGGTTGTCGAACGAAATAAAGGCACTGCTATGAGGAATGCGCTCAACACTGAGCAAGTATCTGTCTTCGATTCCATAATGACTGCTGTTGGAAATGACAGTCTTCCGCAAAGAACATTTTCCTTAGATGGTCCAGGTGGAAGTGGTAAGACCTATTTATACACAACAACAATGCGCTACCCGTTGCGTCAACTGGCATTGCGGCCAATTTATTAGATGGTGGAAGGACATACCATTCCCAGTTCAAGTTGCCCATTCCATTAGTGGACACTTCCACCTCATCAATGCGAATGACGTCACCGGATGCAGAAATTATAAGGAAGGCCAAAATTATAATTTGGGACGAAGCTACTATGGCTCCGAGCCGAGCACCGCACTCAAAGCTATTAATCGATTGCTACAAGAGATTATGCAGAATACAAAACGTTCGGTGATAAAGTCCTGTTACTTGGTGGAGACTTTAGACAAATTCTTCCAGTTGTTCCTCATGGAACGCGAGCAGCCATTGCTGAGGCCAGCATCAAGATCGGTGATCTTTGGGAGAATTTTCAGGTTCTTCGCCTAAAAAACAACGTTCGTTCCGTTGACACAAACTTTAGCGACTGTCTAATACGCCTTGGCAATGGAGAACTGACAAATAACCACGGACTTTCTGATGACACCATTCCCATCCCAGATGATCTCATTTGCAAGGACAACATAACCAAAGAAATATTTGATAACCATCTTACCATTGAAAATGTTGCCCAATATTAAAAAAGTGGTAATTTTATGCCCTAAGAACACTAATGCTGAAGAAATTAACAATAAAGTATTGGGTTTATTTAATGGCAGTACCGTTGCATTCCGATTCTATAGACGACTCAAGTGATGAGGAAAACCAACATTACCCTATAGAATTATTGAACGAGTGTACGCCACCAGGTATGCCGGTGCATAAAATGTCACTACAAATTGGAGCGATAATTATGTTAATTCGGAACCTGAACGCAAAACGAGGACTATGCAACGGGACTAGGCTGATAATTACCAATTTGAAGCCAAATTTAATAATTGCATCAGTTTTCGCAGGCAGTGCAAAAAATCAGGTCGTCGTCATCCCACGAGTGGATTTAGCTCCAAAAACCGTTTTGCGCCGACGGCAATTCCCAATCAAATTGGCTTTTGCAATAACTATCAACAAGTCGCAAGGCCAAACGCTGGAAAAGGTCGGTATTTACTTGCCGAAGCCTGTCTTTAGCCACGGGCAATTGTATGTGGCTTTCTCGAGAATACTCGACGGACCCTTCCAAGGAAAGTTAGTGGCCGGATGTGAAACCACTTTCACAAAAAATGTTGTGTTCAAAGAAATATTTTCAAAGTAAATATACAAACAATTTTCAATGATATAAGAAGTTATTATGCAATTTTACACAATTTAGTGCTCAACGATTAATAGCTTTTAGAAACGAAATACTAGACAAAAGATTTTATGGTCAGAACGTTAAATACCACTGAAGACATGTTTTTTTTCAAGATCTTCGACCGTCGTTTGACGGGCTTTTCAACTAGTTAGTAAATGTTACATTGGAAAGTAAAAACAGTGTTCAATCATATGATGACGTTACATTTAAATAATATTAGTTAGTAATACTTTAAATTAAAGACCAGTGCAAGCACATGTGTCATTATTTGCTTCCTTAATACTTTTTGTTTTCTCCCGCAAAAAAAAAAAACAAAGAGAATGCAAAGCAACAGACACATGAACATACATACATTGTTATATGAGTACATACGCTACACAAGTTCACACAATTTTCGTTGCTCTCTTGCTATCTCATTTTTATATATGTACGCATAGCCACGTCATCATTCTCTTTGCTCTGAGAGTGCTCCGCACCCACACTATTCGCTGCCGCTACATCAGTGTGTGTATTTTTATCGCAGTCTGACAATCTGTGTTTCGCAGTCGGACAAATCTGTGTTCTATATAGGGGTGGGTCACCCTTATTATTTAGGGGTATGGAAAATAGATGTTGACCGAAAATTTCATACAAATCGATCCAGCCGTTTCGGAGGAGTTTAACGAAAAACAATATGTGTGATCGCAGTCGGACAATCTGTGTCATACAACTTTCCCTCAGAGAGTAATTCAAAATTTGCAAGATATGAGCCTGACAAAATGATCACTTTTTTGCAAAAATGACACCGAGACCCCAAACCTTTGAGGGGTCCATAAAAAAAGTCCATGACTTTGGGCAAAACTGGCAGACACGGGTCTGTTTTTTTGGTCTTTTATCACGTAGTGGTGTCTGTATATGGTTATATTTCCATGACTTGAAAAATTACACACAGTGTAATTTAATAAAATCAATGAAAATCAAAACAGACGAGCATAACTACATCTGATTAGAGTATTATTTTCTTTACCCTCATTAATTCTACCGTGTTAAAAATTTGGACAGACAAATTTAAAAATTCGTTGGACAGTTCCTTCTTTGATACATTATCAAGTAATTAAGCAAATGCGGGAAAATAAAAACCTTTTATGAAAGATTATCGCTGAATACATCAAACCTTTCAGCAGCGTTCTTCCCACAAAAAGACAAATTAAACCCCTTCCTAAGCAATCCTCGAATCTCATAAAGTTTCTGTTGCATTTCCTGAAAACTTCTACTACTGAACTTAATCAATGTGACCTACATAGTCCATGGATCCATACAATCTCTTTTTGTCCAATATTTGGTTACTATTGTTCCCGATTACGAACTTTGTAGAAAATGTAGGTAAATCCGTGCATCCTCATTTGTCAATGACATAGAAAGTCGGTCGGTCGTTTGGTCCGTCGTTGGCATGAAACAAAATCCTAAAAATAGAGCAAAACCAAATGGATTTCGTTGTAATCATTCAGTGTTGAGCAGCTTTATTTATTCACTTCCAGGACACAATGAATCGCACGGACATCCCAAGAGGTACACATTTTTATCGCTATGTAGTGAAATATTTATGTATGTCATTCTGTTCGTATGTTTGATGCAGATGCATGTGTCTGCAACTATTCATATGCATGCATGTATATAGTTGTGTTTTTTCTTCTCTTTCTTTCGGTGTTTCGTTGTTGCTTTATAGCTGCAAAGCTTTTAAAATCTCTTTGAATTCGTTTTTGTTTTAAAGTGAAGTATTAACGCCTCTGAAAATAGTATTACACTTCAGAAGTTCACAAAAGGCGGCAAGAGTTCGTACTTAACAACTGGTACTCAAAGCACACCAATAAGTCGAAGTTTTTTGCGAAAAACAGTAATATTTAATTATATTTCTGTTTGAATTTCACACGAACACAACAAACGGCCTTGATGGCACTTTAATATTATGGGGTGGGGTTGTGGTAATCAAAGGTAGCATTAATATGGCTTCCTCGATGAAGATAAATGAATTGAAAATCGACGTAGCGTAGGTTATAATAGGTCTAGCTGAGGTCTTCGGAGTGGTTTACTGAGTAGTTATGAACGCGTAACTCAGTTGCTTTCGAGCCAATTTTTGTTTCCTAGAAAAGAACAAGAATGAAACTTTCCAAGCGTATACATATTATGGCACGTACATCAAACAATGGTAGTGATATTTATTTATTCTTTATTGAATTTCCTATGTAAGCATTAGGGTGTACTGAAAACTGGTTCTTTGGCATTTCAGCTGTAGGGTGGTATGGAAAGATGTGTCGTGAAGAGCTGGCTACGGGGACGCAACTTATAATAACAGAACTGTCAATAATTGCACGCTGTAAACGAATACAGCAATAAGTACACCGAAGTGAAGCTGGCCCACCATGGCTGGCCCACTTTTCTGTACAACGCTAGAATATGCCAAATCAATTGGAATCAATGTGAAGAAATCCTTAAAAAGGATGAAATTTAACATTTTTAATGTACGTTTCAGAAAAAGTTCACAAAGGTTAAAAAAGATAAAAATTTTTAATTTCTTTATATGGTTTTACTATTACTAGAAAATTTAGAAATAAAAACAAGACAAGATCCTTAAAATCGTTGAAAACGAATTGTCGCTATATACTCGTACGTATATGAAAACTTCTCAAAAAATTAAATAAAATTTGGAAAATATTAACACTTAATATTCACGAATGTTGTTGGAAATACGAAGCAGAAATTTCATAAAAAATATCAAGGACATTGAAACAAGACTAGGTCCTTAAAAACGAAGAAAACCAATATCCGCATATATGAAAATTTCTGAGAAAATTAAAAAAAGTTTGGAAAATGTTCACACTTTAACACTCATATATGTTGTTGGAAATACCCTAACCCTATTTCAATATACTAGAAATTTTTTATAAAATTTCTACTTAGTATTTCCAACAACAATTTCCGTCGGTGGTGCAATGGTTAGTGTGCGCGGCTCTTGTACATGACATCCTGGGTTCGAACCCGGCTCTGACCACCTTCAAATTTTCTTTCGGCGGCGGTCACCTCGCATAGTGACGGCGACACTATCGAGTATCTGGCCATGAAAAAGCTTCTCAAATTACCGTTCGGAATCGGTGTAAAACTGTAGGTCCCAATCAGTGAGTGAAAACTGGAAAGCGCACAGCTCAGTGATTGTGAGAAGTTCTCCCCAGTCCCTTCATGGGATGTAATGGGAAACCATTTATTTATTTATTTATTTCCAACAATATGTGTGTGTGAATATTAAAGGGTGAAAATTTTCCAAAATGTTTTCAATTTTCGGAGAGTTTTCATATAGATGGCGGGAATTGGATTTCGTGGATTTTAAGGACCTAGTCCTTTTTGAGTGTCCTTGACATTTTTTTTTCCAAAAATGTCTCTTGATGTACAGGAAGAAAATTCTGGGTTAATCCAACGGAAAGAGCTACGTACTATGCATTTTAATTTCGCCAGAACAAATTCTGCCTTACTCAGATCTTTTCTACATAATGCAAATTGGAATTATGATGGTGGTCTTGTGTGCAAAATTGAAAATTTTTACAATATTGTGAAATGAGATGAGTTCTTCTGAAGAACCCGAAACATTTTTTCACCTTTGTAAATTCAATGCGGAAAGTAGTTGGTTATCCGCGTAGTATGAAATTCAATGGTTCAGAGTCTTCAGATGATGCCGATATTTCTGATATGTTTGCTAACTTCTTCCGTAAAATATATTCTCCTTCTGTTGCTTTACTAAATTACCCCTATAATATTAATACGTTTAATGGCATTCCGGATATTATCTTGTCTGAGGATGAAGTTCTTTATGGATTGCAAACTTTAAAACATTCAAATTCGCCTGGACCTGATGGTATTCCCACATCAATTCTTAAAATGTGTGCTCATGAATTGTATATTCCACTCACAAATATATTTAATGAAGCGTTGACATCGGGTAAATTTCCCTCTTATTGGAAATCAAGTTTCATAAGCCCACTCTTTAAGTCTGGAAGTCGATCCAATATTGAAAATTACAGAGGAATTGCAAAGCTGAGTGCAATTCCAAAGCTATTTGAAAAATTGGTTACGAATAGACTACTTCATTTTGTTGGATTTTTGGTTTAGCCATATCAGCACGGTTTTGTTAAGGGCAGGTCGTCTACGACTAACTTACTGGAGTTAACGTCTCATGTTTTTGCAGCTTTTCGTGATAAATGTCAGATGGATGTAATTTATACAGATTTTAGTAAAGCCTTTGACACAGTTGCTCATAATTTGTTAATATAGAAACTTGATATTATTGCTTTTCCACCTAAATTATTGCACTGGGTATCTTCTTACCTTAGTGGTCGTACCCAAAAATTGCGGTTTAAAAATGTATTATCTCCAACTATATCAGTAACATCTGGTGTTCCTCAAGGCAGTCATTTAGGTCCTCTACTTTTCGTTCTTTATTTAAATGATCTACCGTCTATAGTTAAAAACATTTTGATGTTTGCAGATGATGTTAAGTTATATAAGCCTATATGCGATACAGAGGATTCCACCCATCTTCAAAATGACTTGGATGGTCTCACTAATTGGTGTTTGGTAAATGGTATGTCGCTAAATCAGGGAAAATGTAAAAAGCTTTCGTTTTGCCGTAGTACACCGTTGAATTTTGATCACCTTATTGGTTCTTATATATTGGAAAATGTGTCTTCCTTCATGGATTTAGGAGTACTTCTTGATCAAATGTTGCGTTTTGATCTTCATATTGATTCCTGTATAGGCAAAGCCAGCTCACTGTTAGCTTTTATAAAAAGATGGGCGAAAGAATTTGCTGATCCGTACGTCACTAAACGTCTTTTTGTCTCTCTCGTTAGACCTGGATTAGAATATGCTTGTATTGTGTGGTGTCCGTATAATGCCTGTTACATAGACCGCATCGAATCGATTCAAAGACAATTTTTACTTTTTGCTTTACGTGGTCTCGCTTGGAACATTGATGATTTGCCACTATATAAAAATCGACTGATGCTTATTGATCTTCCCACACTTGAAAAACGTAGGTATATTTTAAATGCTATGTTTATTGTAAAACTCATTAGGGGTTGTATAGATTCAAATTTTCTCGTGAGTCAATTAAATTTTAATGTTCCCTGTAGACAAACCCGATATTTCTATCCTATAAAACTACCGACTGTCCGTTATAATTACGATTACTACAATCCTTTCCGACGCGTTTGCCTCATTTACAATAAGATCTATAAATCCTTACCCGCTTCAGATTCTTTGAATATAATTAAGCAACAATTAATTCGTAATTAATCGGGAACTATTATCCAGCTTGTGTTGCCGACCATTTTCCTCTGATAAATTAGTCCTGCTTCTATTAATCAATCTTATTATAAATTCAGAATTCTACAATGAATTATAGCTGACGCTGAATAGATGGGTGGATGATTAGCGGTTGACGCCAGATGCTGACATTCATGTCCCTCATCTTCATCTTCCAGATCTTCAAGTCCATACTCTTCCTGTTTATCTCCCATTATGCTATTTTTATGATCCTGTTTATCGTTCCACACATACTGTTGCGACGTTCCTGCTCCAGATGTGAATGCCTATGTTATCTCCTATGATTTTATCCTAAAGTTCCTGTGAATCATTCCACTAAAATTTGTGGAGTTTGTTTACCATTTCTCTTGTTCCTACTCATCCCCCTGCTATTCTACTCCACCTGATGTTCCTGTTCCTGTTCCTCATGTTCCAGTTGTTCCTGTCCCAGCTCCTGTATTGCTACTGCTTTAATTACAAATTATTTTTTATTTTTGACGTAGAATACGTCTTACCTTACGGTATGAGGAGTCATGTCAGGTTTTTATTGTTGTAATCTTTATTTCATTGAATTTGAGGAAACGGCTAGATGAATTTTTTTTAAATTTTTTTTGTAGGTAAATGAAGATGTTATCTTTCGTTTGATATACATTTCATATTGGTTGATATATTTCTAGTATTTTAATTTCTCAAATGAAAATTGTTTAAACACATACACTCAAACATATGTGTGGTGTTTGGTTGAGAGTTTTTGGTTGCTCAACATTGCTTAGGAACATGTATCTAGTAAAAAGTGAAACGAACAGCAAGCTAATGTTGCTTGGCAACATGTATCTAGTAAAAAGTGAAACAAACAGTAAGCTAACGTAATAAAGCTTTTTTGCGAAAGCTTCAATAAAGCTGTTGTAACATTAATTTTGAATTGTAAAGCGTAAAGCTTTCACACAACGCTCGAATGCTAATGCGAAGACTCGATAAGGTAAACCTTTTTTAATATTAGCGCGGCCCTCTCAACATTCGCGGAACTTATTTCAATAAAAATATTAATTAAAATACATAAATTAAATTAAGTTAAAAAAAAATTGAACATAATATTTTTTTTTTAAACGGACTTGAATCAAATGCCGTTGGTAAATATAAAAATTACAGCAGACAGTTGTCCGAGGCCTTCGGCCACGGACTGTCCCTGCAGGCTGTGTCAGAGACACGACCATTAAGTTTAACGTAGAATACGCCATCCGATAAGACAGAAAACATATATAACAATAAATGATAAATAATATAAGCAAATGAATTTATTGTTATATATGTTTTCTGTCTTATCGGATGGCGTATTCTACGTTAAACTTAATGGCCGTGTCTCTGACACAGCCTGCAGGGACAGTCCGTGGCCGAAGGCCTCGGACAACTGTCTGCTGTAATTTTTTTTTGTATTTTGTATTATTTTTTCACTATTTTGTTTCATTTTAATTATTTTATGTTAATATTTTTATATTTATATTTTTCTTTTTTTTAATTTTTAAATTTTACAAATTATCTTCTTATTATTTTAATTGTACTCTACTCTTTTTCTTCTGTTAAATGTATTTTAATTTTATTAAGTATTGTATGTTATGTCTACTACGTATATAATATAAATTTTATAACGTTGTTGAAAACATATTACCGGCTGTATCCGATTGAGGATTGTAGCTGTGAGATAAATAAATAAATAAATAAATTAACACTTGAGACGTGTATGGAGATAAAGTTGGGAACCTGTTTGATAAAAATATCATACAATTTAATGGAATGGCATAAATAGAACAGGATAATTGCATTTAAAGGACCTTGTATCCTTGCGATATCTCCAATGTCTATTTGAACATTATGACACTGTATTAATGACCAGTGCAATGAAGTGTAAAATGTAGAATATAAATGTAAAATTTGGAATTTAATTTGGGTTTAAAAAAATAATTAAAATACATTCTTTCAAAATAATGATTTTATTGGTAAGGCCCATCATTGACATTTTTAAATGAAACACAACATCGTTCAAATAGATTTCAGGACTTGTGCTTTATAACCCATTTAGAGTGCAGTTTATCGGGGCCAGGTTAGTGATAACATTGTTCTCTAATCTTTGCCGTTTACACCACCCATTTCGAGGTGGCATTTCAGGCGGCAACTTTGTGTTTAGCTCAAGTTAGTGGTGGCAACTTTGTATTTAGCCCAATTTAGTCGGCGCAAGGGAAACATTTAACTGGCGGCTCTTTGTCAGATTTGTAAAAATTTGGGATGTTTTTGAAATATCTGAACTTGTAGAATTAGATCAGTTGGTCAAAACGGGCCAGTCGATCAAATTGGTGGACATTTAAAATCAATAAGAGCCAATTGTATCGGCAGCGGCATGAGCTTTAAAAATATGACGGTGGCGGCGACGTCTCGGAAAATGTTCGATCGGTTTCTGCCTGCCAAACATTAGATTTTTTGTGTATGATTTTATTATGGTTGCAGTTTTTACTAATTCACATTGTTATATCAAAATTTCACCCGTTTAAAATAAGGTTAAAAATTAAACTTCTGATTTTACAGATTAAATTGTATGAGTAATATTATCGTTGGATATCCTTTGAAATGCGCTAATCTTGACCGGTATATATGCCGTATTATAGTACCTCATTCGATCTGCCCAGTTTTTCCAGTACATTTTGGATTGTTATGGGCCTGTATCTCCTGAACTATAACGTCGATTTAGTGTTTCATAGCCTGAATGGACGTGGGATTCTTTGCTTTAAACTTAACTTTCACGCCACCGCAGAGTTAATAGTCTAATGGGCCCAAATCGCCACTCTATTTCTATCGAATTTATTTCGTAGATTTCTTACAGTTTTAATTGAGGGCTCAGAATGTAACGTTACGTCATAATCCGTCCATATATAATAGTCTCAACACACCCCAGACTTCCCTGGTCGACCCGTCACCTAAGCGTACACAACATCCATCGCTTACATCAAATACCGCAAACAATCACACTCACTGATAAACACACAAGTTCTGTCGACGTTGTGTAGATAGTAGCAGCGAACTAGTCTCAATGGCCACTCAAGAATGAGTGATTTGAAGCAATTCTCATTTGCATCAATACAGCTCTTAAAATCGACCAGTCCGCAACGTGCCACCAGAAGAGTTTTGTTAAGCCGAGACAAGTGCTCCCAGAAGTGTTGTCAAGCCAAGACTAGTGTTCGCCGAAGACTGTTGTCAAGCCAAGACAAGGGGCCCCGGAAGACTGTTGACAAACCAAGACGAGTGCTCCAGAAGTGTTGCCAAGCCAAGACTAGTGTTCCCCGAAGACTGCTGTAAAGCCAAGACTAGTATTCCCAGAAGACAGTTGTCAAGCCAAGACAAGTTCCCCCAGAAGAGTGTAATCAAGCCAAGACAAGGGCCCCCGGAAGACTGTTGACAAACCAAGACTAGTGCCCAAGAAGTGTTGTCAAGCCAAGACTAGTGTTCCCCGAAGACTGTTGTCAAGCCAAGATAAGTGCCCCCAGAAAAGTGTTATCAACCCAAGACAAATGCCCACGGAAAAGTGTTGTCAAACCAAGGCGAGTGTTCTCAATGTAAGACGAGCATTCGCAACGAGTGAATCAGTTGATGTTATTCCTGTAAATTAAATTACTTAAAGATCAATAAAGAATTTGAATTTGAATCCTCGAAAAGGGTAAACTATTCTGTTCTTATTTCGAAAGGTTTGGTGGATCCTAACTCTGGACATGACTTAGCTTACATCAGGCCTCGACAAAACTAAGTTACACGAACTTTGGAAAATAGTTTTTAATATTTCTTCAATTTTAGTTGGCTGTCATCATGTTGGCCACTTCAGTACTTCTGATAACAACAAATAAATCGTCCACATATTTCGCCAAGGTTTTCGGCTTCTCCCCCAATGTGTCGAATACCTACATGATGATGTCAGATATGATTGCTGATGCTGGGGATCCCATGTGCATACCCTTCCCCTGTTCGTAGAATCTATCTTCATACTGGAATTCCGAATTCAAGATTGTTCAATGTTGATTCTTGTTTGAACTGTTCAATAATGTGTATGAATACTTTGTGTTTATTCTTGTTTTATCAGATCCTTGAAAATGATCACCGAAGTCGGTCGAAATATTGGAAAATATTAATAAAATTGTAAGAAGAAATACTTGTGGTATTTTATTTTTATTCTTATGACCTTAAGCCGAAACAACTAAAAACGAATATATCTACAAAGGTCAACTATACTTACAACTAACATTTCTTAAATTTTCGTTAATTTCAAAACTTTTACTAAATAAACGTCAAATAATAAATTCTAAATTTTGCATGTCCCACCCTTTATAAGTGTTTCTAATGATGAGTTTTTTTGACTGCTAGTTTCTGCAAAATATCTCATGCATAATTGGCCACTTAGCTGAATAACTTTCCTTCAAACCAATAATACTACTGATTGATAAACGATCTTGTTAAATGGCTTTGCTCCCTGTGGCGTATGACGTATTAAAACATCACAAATTTCTGTAACGTATACGCAACTAGGGTTATAAAATAAAACATTATTAGCAATCTACTATTACGACTGGTTTCAGTTGCTATTTGTTTTCTTCATAATACGGGTCTCTGTCAAAACTCCCAAAAATACATTCTCTTCGAAATTCGAAGAGTGGTTAAAAAAATTTTAAGAAAATGGGTCGGTTAGGGGCAGTAGGACTCCTATGCGTAAACATACCGGTAGGCCTCTTGAAAACGTTGCTGCTTGTAAAAGAGAGTGTCGCCGAAGACACGAATACATCAATTCTTCATCGTTCTCAACAACTTCAAATTTCACGAAGCACTACGGAAAGAATTTTGGCAAAAGACCTCCTCCTTCATGCGTACTCTGAAAGAAAAGGCTTCATCAGATCTACGAATTCCTTCATCAATTTGATGAAACATTTCCTCGTTTTACAACCGACGACATATTTCATGGAATTGATATAAATATAAAGCAATCTTAGATGGTTACTAAAGTTATCAGTGGCGGATTTAGGACTGCTCCCTTCCTAGGCACTCTTTGATATGCCGCCCTTTTTGATTATATAGAAGAAAAACCAAATAAGTTTAAAATACTTAAATTATTGTATATTAATATTTATTAATTTAGATACCCGTACATTTGGAGTTATAAAAAACAAAGGGGGTTGTACCCATTACTAATAGTTCTTAAATAAAATAAAATAAATTAAAAAAATAAGAAAACTGTTTTTCATTAAAATTAGTTAAAGTGCCTTTATTCAAGTGAACCAAAAATAAATAGCACATTTTTGGAAATTTTTTTATAAATTGCTCCAAAAAATTTCTTTAGTTAAGAAACCACTATTGGCATTATTTTTTTTTTTTAATATGTCTAGCTTCAATTTCCATTATAAAATTCTGCAATCGGTTACAAATTGCAAAAGACAGAGGCTGCTGAATATGGAATTTTTAGTGCCTTTAAATAAGTGAGCCGGAGTGTATAATACATTTAATTGCAATGAAAACTTGCACAAAAACTATGTGCTCAAACACTTTAGATACTGCATCAAGCTGACGCAATTTTCAAAACAAAAGTAAAGTGACAAAGTAGAATATATTTCATGGAATTGTAAAGCATTTGAGCAGAAATTAAGTTCTAACTGCACAACTAGTTAAATGATACGTTTTTTTTATGTTTATTACAAATAAGATAGTGATTATAATTTTTCACATTAACAATTAAAGAAGCTTTGTGTTTGTTCATCTTTTTGTTTTCTGTCAAAATCATGGTCACTTGATCATAGTTTAAGTTGCCAACTTTTTGCTGTTTAAAGAGCAATCAACTAGTAACCTAACAAATGAATTCAGGGTTTAAATTATGTTTTGTGTTTGATCAAAGGTGATTTCCCCCTCAAAAATTGTTTTTGAGATTCGGGACCTCCGTGCATCAAAATTAATGCAATTGCGGACAAAAAGAGTGGGCCAACATACTATTACAGTAACAGATTGTTTAAATACAAACCCACGTACATCTTTAACATCCACACTAGGGTTAGAAATTTTTTGATGTGTTAACATCTATAGCGGCGTATAGGGACTAAATCTATCAAAGTCAAAATCTGCTAAAACCAGATTTTATGCTGCTGCTAAAACCATCGCAGTCGACGTTATGGTGACATACTAATACGTCAGCTACTTCGTACAAAGTTTGTGTGATGTTGTGTGTTTGGCTGTTTCGTTGCTGTTGATATGGCAAACATGTGGTTATGTGACACACGTATACGTCAGCTACTTCGGACAAAGTATGTGTGATGTTGTGTGTTTGGTTGTTTCGTTGTTGTTGCTATGGCCAAACAAAGCGAGTTATTTGATGTTCAGCACTGCCCGGTGTATACAAAAACAAGTAGAAACGGTGTTAAGTTCGGCCGGGCTGAAGCTTATATACCCTCCACCATGACAATTTACACTCACACTCTCCACTCCGTGCATTCCCTTAACAGTTTTTATTTTAGGTAGCCCCCCCCCCTACACCCCCACCCAAACAAACACTCCACGCCACAGCAAGCACAAATAAATCACAAACATATCAGTAGTAGTAGTAGTAGTTGTTGTTGTTGGTGTTGTTGTTTTTTATTTTTATTTTTATTAGTGAAAGGTAAGTCCAATAAAATGTGGGTGCGGAGCACTCTCAGAGCAAAGAGAGTAATGACGTATTATACGTAGCAATATGTCAAAAAAAGTGGTTGTTCCAATTTAAAGATATATGTACCAAATTATAAGTACTGATTTGGGGATAAATTCGGCTATCTGAAATGCTCATTAGGGTGGCCCTCAATTACATGATATGTGAATTATAGGGTGTTCTTGTTGTCATTGATTTTTCAACTGATTACGAATTTTGACGTGACAACGTCTTAAATTAGGTTGCGGCTGGGAGTCACTTATGAAAAAGTGTAACGCCCGGTAACGTTACGATGAGTCACCGAACACAAGTAAACGCAATGTGTTTACTTGTGTGCCAGAAACGATTTGCTTTGCTGGCTTCTAGTGGCTGTTGGTCGGTGGTGTGAGTGTTTTTGTTTTTTGGCACATCATATATATGACGACTGAGCAAGTATGTATGTGCGTATATATGTGCGTGTGTATGAATATTGATTTAGATCAGTCTGCATTGGATAAGGTATTATTTTTTGTTTTTTGTTTTTTGGCTTTATGATATGTGTAGTGTATGTTTGTGTGTAGAAATTTTCATATGAATTAGGTAGCCAAAACGAAACAGAGAGCTGCGGTCGGCTTTAAAAACGATATGCGAATATGATGAATTGAAATACTTTTTGGTTAGTAAATTATTTTCTTTTGTTTTTAATAAAAGAAATGTTTATTTTTTATAATAAAAGAAATGTTTATATTTTATAATAAAGGATATGTTTATTGTTTATAATGTCACATTTGATAATGTGTTCATAGAAATCGCACAGGTACCTAGATGGTGTTGAAATTACTTCTATTTTCCTAAACCATAAGTTTCAATAAATGTTAAAACATCGCCCGTGAGTTCTAACACTCATTGGGCAAGTGAGTTCATTGCACTCCTATTGTGCAATTTAATTATATTCATATCAATAAATATTCTACCGAGAAAAAGACGTTGTCACGTAAAATCTTCGCCCGTAAAACCGACTTTACAGGCAACAATTTTTTTCCTGTAATTTTATTAATATCCGAAAAACTGGAATTTTTAATTTTTTACAATAAACTGGGTTAGTAGCCTTTCATTTAAGATGGATATTTCATTCGTACACTGAGAGACAAAAAAATTATTATAATAATAAGTGGTAAAGGTAGATTTACGACTTTTTCATTTAAAATGGCACAAAAACGGCTAAAGATTTTTGGCCAAAATTTTCTATTTCTCGTTTAGAACCTTAAAATCTTAAATTCTACCAAGGCGCTTCGCAGTACAATGTTTCGTTTGGAAAAAAAAATTGAAAAAACTTCAAGAAAAATGGAGAAAATCCAAAATTTTTAGCTTTTTTACTTTCCTCAACTCATAACGTCCAAACTAAGCTTTGTGAGGTGAAGCGCCTTGGTGGAATTTTAGATTTTAAGGTTCTAAACGAGAAATAGAAAATTTTTGTGCCATTTTAAATGAAAAAGTCGTAAATCTACCTTTACCACTTATTATTATAATAATTTTTTTTCTCTCAGTGTACGAATGAAATATTCATCTTAAATGAAGGGCTACTAACCCAGTTTATTGTAAAAAATTAAAAAATTCCAGTTTTTTTTTTTTTAATTTAATTTTTTAATTTTTAAGCCCACGAAAATGGTCAAACTGTGTTATATTTTGAAATACAACTAATTTTTAAAAAAAAACTCGTGGAATAAATATTGTTTCTGAGTTCCCAAAGATTCATATTCAACAATAAAAAAAGTTATTTTTCGCAAAAAGTCGTTTTTGACATATTGCTAATTATACGTATATAAAAATGAGATAGCAAGACAGCGACGACAATTTTGTGAACTTGTGTAGGGTATGTACGAATCATGGTACAAATATAATGGTAGATGCAGTACGACATTAAAAATACAACACGCAAAAAACAACAGGCATTTTGATTTTGCTCAGTGTCTGTATTGTGTCAAGTCAGCTGATAGAAAAATACTGAAATTGTTGACAAAATGGGAAAAAGTGCCATTTAGAAAATGATGTGTTTTATTTGATATTCTGAAAGTGCTTACGTGTGAAAATTAAAATGTTTTTATGTGATTTTCACAGAGAAAACTTTTCAAAAAAAGCAGTTGTAGGCGAACGGGGGTTGCAGACAACCAAATGTAAACAAACTTTGACATAAGAGGAAAACTTACTCATACTCACTCCAGAAAAAAGTTAAAATCAGCTGGGCTAGTGATTCTACCATTTATTTGTATATGTGTATGTATGTACCAGCAAGTGTCTGTTGCTTTGCATTCTTTGACTTTTGTGGGAATAAAACAAAAAGTATTGAGCAAGAAAATAATGACACATGTGCTTGCACTGGGTCTTTAAATAATTTTAAGTATTAATATTATTTAACTGTAACGTCATCATATGATTGAACGCTGTTTTTTATTTTCCAATGTAACATTTACGAATGTGTTCATAGAAATCGAACAGGTACCGTGTAGCAAAAAGGTGTTAACACATCGCCCGTGAGTTCGAACACTCATTGGATTTTTTTAAACTTTTTTTGAATATAACAATGCTCTTGCAATACGGTATGAGACAGTGTGTTACGTAGACGAATATATTATAGACATATTTATTATCTTATCTGACGTTTCATTTCACAGTCTTCGTCGTAGGTTTGGGGAAATGAGAGAAATTAAATTTAAAATTAACTTACACCAGGTGGAGTTACAAAATATGTTCACTTAACTTTTTCATGTTGTTTTAGTGCAGAACTGAAAAATTTCAATGTATTTTGCACTTTTTTGTTGACTTTTATCGTTGGTATACATTTGTATTGTATTTAACACAACTAGTTTGTCACAAAAACACGAAATTCGGTTGTTGTTCCTTTGTTGGACGTTGTTTACTATTGCCTCTATCTGGTGTTATTGTAGCCATGTTTTCCACCATCCAATGTTTACTTGCAACCATACCTATGACGTTTAATTTATTGAGAGAATAAATGTGTCTATACTATATTCGTTTATGGTGTGTTTCGTTTCAATTGCTTGCTTCTCAGCGATTGGAGAAAATATTTGTTTCGTTCGTTAGATGTATTCTCAATTAGAGTTCAGTTATCGTTTCATTCTCAATTGGCAGAAAATCAAAACATTCATGCAGCGCTTTAATACGTACATACGTCAATTACACTAAAAGTCTACCATCCCTAAATTACCAAGTGATCAATGTGGTTCTTTGTCTTCTTATGAGGGGGTACCCAAGTAGCCTTGTGGATGTCTTATAACGTTGTCGGAAGTGAAGTCATGTGCACTGAATTTACAATGGATGGTTGAAAGATGAATTCTTTGTAAATGTTGGTATTAAAATTACCTACACCAATGAAATATGTTGGGCCCGGATTCCGTTTATCCTTATTTTCCTCTGTATGTTTTTATCCTCCAGAGGCAATTAATTTTGGTTCAGCCGCATTCTAAGAACAAAAAAAAATTACCCCATTGTTCGATGAGCGGCAACCACTTGATAACCTGAGACGCAAAGGCTGTTCATGCAGACGCTACTAGTGCATAGTTTTTGGTTCGCTCCTTATAAAGTATTTTATTTTGTTCTGTACCCTACAAATCTACAAGGTGTTCACCTATCCACCACTTAGGCTGATGTCCAATTTGCAACTATTCCCACAAAATAATACAATACAAGGTCGTAATAAAGTTGTATGTTTTAAAACAAACTTGTGTGTTCATCTTTGGAAGTTATTAAGAAGTTTGTGATCATATATTTTCCAAAAAAGAACACAAATTAAATGATTCCCATATATTCGTATTGTGTAGTTGTCAAAAGCTCTAAGTTTGAAAGCACAATTTTTCATACAAAACGTCGTGTCCAATTAGAGCCTCAAAATTGGATTATGATTTTTTGGATATGGGTAAATCCTGTGTTGCGGACGTTACATTCGTCGTTTTTCTAATATTAACCCCGTTTGCATTATGAAAATGCGATATTTTCATATGACCCTCACGAAACAACAGTTATTTGAGAGTTCTTTGATATGATATTTAATTATTTGCTTAACTGTTTTTGACGGAAACAATATTCTTGCTGAAAGTTCCATTGCGGACGTTACAAAAAACGGAAGTAGTTTTGGACGTCAACGTGCATTTGCATTTATTTTAGCAAATATTGCAAAGTTACCAGAAAAACCGAAACACATAAAAGAAAGAGGAATATTTAAAGATTTTAAAAAAGCTTTAATGAGAGTTATAAATTTATTGGTTCATCTAAAAATTTGAAATTCGTCTGTTGCGGACGTTACACCTTTTCCTACTATCTTCTTTATGTAAATAAAACAACAATATTCATTTACTTGAACATTCTTTGGAACATTTTATTTAATTTTGTATTTTATAGACCCTGCTGTATGTGCCATTCCAATGGTGAGATCATTAGAATGGCCCACAAAATAATGATTTGATTTCACTCCAGGAATATTTTTTACATTTAACCAGTTTTGGGATATATCTTGTGTTGTGGTTTCAATGACATTTTTAGAAACATATATGAAGAAAATACCATTTATATTCGCTTTAGCTAGTATGTGAAAGTCCCGAGAATTTTTTAAAATAATAGTTTGCGATCGTACCAGATGCCAAACTTTCCGCTTTACAAAAGGTCCTACTCCTTCCACTGCACCTTTACCGTGAGATGTTGCAAAAAAATTCCATTCAAAACAATTCACATCAAATTCTTTTACGAATTGTTGAATGCTCCTAAGAATAAATTTGTTTTTAAATTGGCTTCCACATCATCGGAAAATACCTTGATTCTATTGATTGAATGGAGCTTTTTAATTTCATGTATTATTGTTTTAAGCAAACAATAAACAGAGTTCTTATCGTGAGAGAGTTCATCACTTACAATACAAAATGACTTGGTACAGTTATTGAACCATGCTACGCAAGTAAACAAAGCTACTTGTGTATAACTAAAATGAGCTGATTGAACCTCATTTTGAGGTATATGTAAGTCTATAGTTTTCAGCAAAATCTATTTGTAAAACTAGATCATTTGGTAGAATTTTATTTTTAGAATTCTCAAAGTAACTTTGCTGCGAATGTTTTATGATAGTGTGCAGTTTAAAAGCTGGCAATTGAGAGTTCAATTCAAATATTAAATCGTTTAATGGTCCTTCAGTGCTGCTCATCATCATCCGGTTATTGACCATTCTCCATTGTTTCCATTTAACATTATCATCCAGATAAATATATAGCAATGGAACTAGCGCATGCTGTATGTCTTTTACGCAACTATTGCACTCATTTGACATACACATTTCATTTTCAACATGGCAGCAAGTTTCTTTTAAGAATTGTGCAAAGTTCGACGGAAATACAGAAATTTTTCCATGAAGGCTTTCTAATAAGAAAGCTATGTTAGCGTGATATTGGCATACGCACATATTATGTGGTAGCTTTTCATTTAATTCTATTTTTCTGGGTCGATTTTCATAAAACTTCGTTCGGGAAATATTCTTATCCGGAAATTCCGCTTTGAAAACTTCAAACGCTTCATTCACTGTGACTATCATAAACCTCTTAGCCATGGCTAATGTGATTAGGGTGACATCATATCATCATCAATATTTTTATCCAGCTCTCCAATAATATTCCTTTGTTCCATATATTTTTGTACGAGTACCTCCAGAACTGCAAATTTCTTATCAATGCCTTTGGGCAACGCAAGCTCCACTTATTTCACAGCTTTAGCCAAAGTCTGCGCGCACTTATAAGAGTCGCTAGCCGGTAGTTTGTTGTTGCTTTCATTTTCTGCCTCTCTCTGGAATTCGCCACACGTTGTCTATTGTCAAGTTTAATTTTTTTAGCATGAGATGGGTTGGTCGTTAAACGTTCTTTAACTTGTTCTCGATAAGCTCGCTTTCTTTCAGGGTCTTTACTTTTGTGCAACATCATTCGATGTTGATTAGTTTTTAAATTATTACGAAATTGTATTGACCTTTCTGAAGTTGAAGGCATTTTTATGTTTATGAAACAATATTAGTACGCACGAAATATACTGAGGTTTAGCAAATTTGACAAAGCCTCAATTCTAATTCAAATGGTAAATGCAATTTTGACTGATACAAGGCAGATCAATATGCCACTAGAACAGCTGACTAACCTCCTGGCCTGTCAGTATTCAATAAATATATGGTACTGGCACTAGAACAGCTAACTAACCTCAATGCATCTCAGTATTCAATATATATAATTTTAGAATAAATTCATTCCGTTGCGGACGTTACACACTTTGTCATTCATATATTTTTGTAATATGCTATGAAAATACATATATATATAAATATATATTTTAAGCGCACTATTGGCTCGTACTTCAATTGAAGAAAAAACAAAAATTAAAGCAGTTAAATTTAAAAAACCTTGATTAAATACCGTGTGCCCATCTTTACTTAATATTATTTATGTCTTCTGAATGACCTACCGAGGCATTTTCTACATATAATTGTAGACAAATGAATAGATTTTAAATTTATAATAGCACGGAAGACAAATATGGTGGGTTTTACCATTTTTATGAACATCTAAAAAACATATATTTTAGAGAAAAAATAAAAACACGATGTAGGTGTAGGTATAGACCTACCATTCATAAACAGATCATCGAAAAAGATTATGCTTTATATATTTTGAGGGTTAAATATATAGCCCATTATTCCATTAATAAATATATGTGGTTTTAGCAACTCTAAAATGCTGTCCTTGGTATACATTTTTTCGGATTTACCCATATGGATTAACCTAAAAACAAAATCAATATCCTTCCTAAACAAGCCACTCCACAGCACATATCTATTCATTTATGACAATCTTGCTGAAATAGAATTTCCAATAACATACTAGATTTCAATATTTACCTCTGATCATGATGATGATGCTTATTGGCTGATGAAAATGTATCGAATATATAATTCAACATGGGAGCATCGGTTTTGTGGGCTTTCGGTAAAATGAACTTGTGTTCGACTCTTCGCGCTGATATCCTTGTGGTGCCAGTACTATTGACTTTGGAATGCTCCGCGGTAGCTGTAAGGATGGAATTCCCGCTGCTATTTGTGCCATCACTTCGGGTGGTGTTGTTACTACTGTGGCTTTTGCTGCGTCCTGCGGCAGTTACATTGTGATGATGATGTTGATGTGTTGACATACTCGAGGATGACACAGCTGTTGGTGGCGTCTTTGCACCCTCGCCAGTGCCATGACTAGACCGACTGGCCACAATTGTTCCATTGCGATTGTCAACTGTCAAATGACTGTTGGTATTATGCATATTCTGTTCATTTCCTTTTACCCTAAGGACAGTGGCTGCGTTGGAGACGGAGGATGCGAAATTTGAACTTTGTAATTCAGCTGATGTATCGTTTAGACTTAATAATGACAACGTTGACAATTCATTTAGACGTGTCGTATTCGCCTGGAATCTTTGATTAATCACTGATGATAATGGCAATGACGATGTAGCTGTCGCTGGGTGACTATGATGTGTTGCGGTTGACATTGAAGGTGTGACCAGTGTCGCTTGCGGTCCTTGTTGCGCTGTTCTCAATTTCGATGATATGAACGATGTAGTCATCATCTCCGGCGTAGCTATTCTTGTTGAATCGTCTGACAAAGCAATATGTTTTGCCATGACGTAGTCCTTGGTTAGATATACTTCTCCCTGGTCGTAGTCGTGCTTGTGGTCGTTGTCGTTGGCTGTGTCTGTGCCCATGTCATCGCTCAAAGTGTCGATTTCATTGGAATCTAGAATAAAAAAAGACAAATAGCAAAAGGGAGATTAAGTAAAACTCTATTTTAGAAATTTGTTGCACGTCATGGATAGTTATATATGTTTATAAATGCTAAGATGTATATTGGTAATAAGGGATATTGCAGGATTATCAATGTAGAACGTAAGGAGGCGGATTTATATTGACCTGGGCCTCGTTTTAAAATGAAAGGCAAGTAAGCAATAATTTGGCTACAGCACTGTGTGGGATATATTTTGAGCAAGAAATTATTCAAAAATAAACAATAACCACACAATAAATTCACCTTACACCTGCGGACCAGTCGGCCGACTATTTGTCAGGCCGTCTTTCGTGTCAGGCATTGTTTCGCCTTACACTAGCCGACTTTCAGGCTGACATTCTGAAAATTGTTACGAAACCTATGCGGTGCTAGGGTAAAAGCCGACCAGCCAGCCATTTGCGAGACATCTCCTGGGAGTGTATTCATCCCTTTACCCTAACTCCAGGATCGCAGCAATTGTGTCGTAAAAACAAAATAACAAATTCAGGGAAACCAATAGGAAATCGAATCGCTCAGGAGTGAGGGAATATGTGAATACCCCCGACCGCCCACCCACCTTGGTCACAGAGTTATCCCTCCAATTTTTGTGACCCCAGAACACCAATTACCTTTACCACTCACCTCTCATCACCATCCCCAACATTAGACGCTTTAGTTACACATCTGGAAATTTATAATCCTTAATAGTTAACATTTATGGATAAATTAAAAATGTCATTGAAAAATTTTAAATGACAATTATTTTTTCTCTTTTTTCTTCAATTCCAAAAAAATAGAATTTGCTTATATACACTAACATACGTTAAAGAGCACACCCTCACTACACATACATATTTCAATTAAAATTAAAAAAAAAAACTAATTATATTGGAACATTAAATCTTCTCAAAACCATCAACAAAAATAGATATTGAATTAAAATGAGTTTACGATCTGCAGGACATGAAAGAACCACACAAAAAATGCAATTATAATTACGAAAAATAATAGAAAGCAACCGCTGTTCTCTCTATTAAAAAAAACTTCACACAATCCTACTCTAAATCTCCACATATTGTAGGAGTTTTGGTATAAAAGCAAGAATCTAATGTAGGAATGAAGGGGCCCCTAAATCCTAAAAGTCTGACATTTTAAGACTCAAAAACAAACGTATAACTGCAGATTATGTGACCTTTCTTTAATTGGGGTGGAATTAATTTAACGGTGTTCCTTTTGCGTCCTATACTGATACAATTAAAGTTTCGAGTCACACTTATTGCTAAAATAAATACTTAAACTAAAAATTCTTCTGATTTTTTTTTTATTTAAATTTTCCTAAATAATTTTCCTTTTTCAGTTTTCTTCTTTCCTTTTTTTCAATCCTCTTTATTTTTAGGCTGAACACTAAATATCAACGATCTAGCGTACTGATTTTGAATTTGTCGCACTGTGGTTACCTGGAATTTTTATTGGAGGTACTTTTTTCCTGTGTAGGGGCCAGATATTTGGGAGAATTTGCTGCCGATTCGTCAGGCTTCTGGGCCCCCTTGATAGGCAACTTCGAACCCTATTCCTGAAACAGGCCTGTACCATTAGTCAGCACACAAAAGAATAAATATATTTACTACTTTCGATAAATATACTATTCGATAAATATATATTATTACGATCTCGATCCGTACTTACTTGAAATTGAGTACCGACCTTGTATTATTTTTTTTCTCAAATTTAATTTAAAAAAAAACTGCAGTTAAAAGTTAAGCCTTTTATCTTGTAGATGCACTTTACACAGACAGTTTAGATGGAATATATACACGTCCGATTTCTACTGCGTCAACTCAAACATTGCCGCCTTCAAAGTTTATAATATGCCCGCTTAGATGATATCGCTTCCAAGAAAGCCATTTTCCTTAAATATTCCATACTATCCTGCATATTCTGCCCTTTCTTCTACTGCCACTCATGTCATTCTGTTCTTTTCGATTTTCATTTCCTGCAATTTTCCTGAACCTATCTATCTCTTTTCTAAATGTTTCAATCTAATATTCTAATCTGGCTATCTCTTTCAGGAAATTGAGTGAATATTTTCACCACAACCTTTTTCAACTTCATTCCCCACTTCCTTCAAATAAATTCACTCATTTCAAATTCAAAAAGAAAACGACTAAAAATTCATGCATGAAATCGGTTCTCATTTGCACTACACTAACAAAAATATATTCTTCCAAATTCGGCTCTGGCAATGCCAGTTTAGTGCGGCTTGACACGTAGAATGTGAGAACTGACAAATACATTCATTCAACACACACAGCATGGTAAGTGAAGACGTAAACATTTGATTCTTTCCCCTATTTTAATAATTTTATCATTAATTTCCTTATAATTAATCTTGCATCCATCTTTCTATTTTCAGGCTTCCTGTTGTGTTCGCCTGGTGTCAGTTTTCCTCGGGATCCATGAGCACTTTTTGTTTTCCTCCATTCTCTATTCTCCTACGTACGTAAGGGGATAAGAACTTTGGAAGAAAGAATCTCTATGGAAGGTCGTGGGGGAACTGTTAACCCACGTGTTGGAGCTTTTCTGGAGAGAAGCTGTTTTGTGGCATGGCGTATCCCCATTCACAAGACAGAACTGTCCACGTCCACTATGGACGTTAAAACAAAAAAAAATCACTACACAACAGAAATGGTGGCAAATGAAAAGGAAAAAAAAAACGGCAAACCACCAAACAAAAAAAACATAAATTCAATAAATAAATTTGCATAATATGAGGGACTGGGACCAGCATACTCCCATGCACCTCTTCGCAAACATTTATTTAGAGGTCTGCGAAGCTCCACGAATGCGTAGCTTTTGGTTGACGACATGAGCGTATTACGGGTGTGGTATGGCCCCGCAACAAAATCAAACTAGTTTTGATTTTTGCCCGACTTCACCTTACACTGGGTGATGAGCCGGCCCGACTCGAAAGTCGGCCCCACAATTCGCTGATGTAAGATGCCCTTGAGTGCTCTATAGCTTTAGCAGAGTTTAGTGTTCCAAAGTATTCTAAGCAACTCTTATTTATTTGACTGTTGGCTTACCTGGCCATGTGATGCCGCCACCATCACCAATAAGACCCAAAAACTCTTTTTATTAAGACTGTTAATGAATTTCAGTTCTACCTGTATGCAATTCACCCGCATTCTGATCCAATTCGAATTCTAAGTTTCAATGACAATTGATGCTTTTTAAATTTCACTTGGCATAAATTCATTTGACCTTTTTAAATTTCAATTAATCGTCGGTGCGCCGACGAAGCTCTTATACGTAGTTTTCAAATGAGCATAAAACCAATTTATTTTGTCAATTCGCGATAAATGTCATGTGTTTATTTTTATTTTTTTTATAACATTTCTTTACAAAAGAAAGGTCCCAAACACTAATCTAGTCGGAAAAAAGTAATCTTTTCGACTTTGTTGGAATCAAAAATTTTGTTTGATAATAAGTGGGCAAGTGTCCACTGTACATAACGGTATACATATTTGTTTTGCTTCAATTCGCGTTTTTAGCTTTGCTTTATTGTTTTAAAAACAAGCGATTGCGTTGGTGCTATTATATTGACAGTATACTTGATTTCCAATTACACAATTGGTGTGATTGTAAAACAAATAAAAAAAAAACAGCAGACAGTTGTCCGAGGCCTTCGGCCACGGACTGTCCCTGCAGGCTGTGTCAGAGACACAGCCATTAAGTTTAACGTAGAATACGCCATCCGATAAGACAGAAAACATATATAACAATAAATGATAAATAACATAAGCAAATGAATTTATTTATTTGATATTTTAATTTACTAAACGTCAACTGTCAGCTGCTGTCAAACAGCATCAAGCAGCATTGTTATTTTGCTTACTTGGCAGCACTTTTATTTAACATAAAAATGTATGAATTAATTTTTCATATATTTTTTATAATTATATATCCATGTTAAATTCAAATTCACATTTAACATTTTGTTTTACTTAAATACATAAATAAATATACGAAATTTCAATATTTCATTAATCAAAACAACAGCCGAGGGTTTGTGTCCACACTGAAACAGCAGCAAAAGCTCTGTTCGAGTACTCGAAAAGTTGTGCAAATTTGTACAAATTTTTACTGAACTCTGTTCGTTTACTCCAAAAGTCCAGTAAATGAGAGCCAGAGAGCGAAAATTTTGACAGTTCGATGTTAGAGATTTTGCAAATTTTGGTTGGAGAAATTTTAGCCAACATAAAATTGCAAGATAGAACAGCTGTTTGAAATCAGATGTTTTATGTAAAGAAACAAAACACGAAAATAAATTAACAACGACAGAGGTAAGTACAAATTATTTTGTTTAATATTTTATTCAATATATTTGTGAAATTTAGAAACAAAATGGAAAACAATAATGTGCAGTGGCATTCAGGAAATTCTGGTGAACCGGCGACGTCATTATTGGACAACTGTGGCAGTAGCAAAGGTATGGAAATACACGCCAGAATGTATGTATGTGGCAAAGGATAAAATTTCTTTCAATTCTATTGGAACTTGTGGTAACTTCCAAAAATGTATTTGTTGGAAGAATTAGTAAGTACAGTGTGCGGCTAAAGTTACTATATGATGTAAACCAATTGTAACTTCTTTGCTTGCGAGTATTTATCTTTTTCTTTCTTCCTATTTCAGAAATTAAACTTGGGAGAATATTTAAAAATGGAACGCTATACAATTGCGCAAAGAACTAAGATTGTTTTTCTATTCATTGAAAATCATCGTTCGATAATTAATACTCAACGTGCATACAGAAGATTTTATGGTGTAAGAACTGCTCCAACGGGTCCAACCATTCGTTCGTTGGTGAATAATTTTGCTGAATATGGGACTGTCGGAGATTCAAGACGTACGGGCAACCTCGAACTGGCAGATCGGCCGAAAATATTGTTGCACTCAACAAAGTTATGGAAAATGCCATAAAAAGAGCACATTTTTGCGTTAGAGAAAACGGTTCTCACTTAACTGATATTATTTTTCATAATTAATGTAAAAAAATAACATAAAATAAACTTTCTTTTTATCATAATTTTTTTGTTTTTTTCATTCCATTCAATAGTTATTTAAAAAACAAATCATATAGTTACTTTAGCCGCACCCTGTACAATACATTTTGTAGTGAGGTTAGCATGCGCAAACTGCTTTTGGGCGCAACTCCTTTACCCGGGATATTAACAGTTTGGTTGTCGCCTTTAACCAGATACTTTTCTTGGGCTCCGCAGCAGAACTACAGCATGGAGTTTCATCATCCACATTTGTTTCCATTGTAGCATCAGGTGAGGTGAATATAATTTCATCGTATTCCCCCATACTCGACGCCTCCTGTGCCATCAAACCCCTGAAATCATCATCTGCAACGATCATTTAATTTTGCCCTTTTTATTAGATACATATATGTATGTGAATACTTACCACTTGTAAGTTTTTCGAACATTCCTGGCGAACACTGTATATCCAGTTGTCGTTTACTAATTTTTTTTTAACAAAAATTTCTTCCAAATAAAAATTACAGAAAAATCAGCTGTTTCCTTGCACACATAAACATCAGCTGTTTCATTGCAAATTATTACTGGAAGTCGTTCGCGTACTTTATTTGCAAATTTTCATAAAGAGAGTAAAATTGTTGTTTCGCTCTCAAAAGTAGATTCTTGCAAATTTTTACTGGGAAAGTACTCGAACAGAGCTATAGTTTGTGTTCACGCTACAAACTCAAACACTCAACCAAACACCACACATATGTTTGAGTGTATGTGTTTAAACAATTTTCATTTGAGAAATTTAAATATTAGGAAGATATCAACCAATATGAAATTCATCTACAAAAAAAATTTAAAAAAAAGTTATCTCGCCATTTCCTCATAATCAGGGCTCGGATTATGATGATATGTCATCTTTTTAATTTTTTTGTCATTTTTTGTTAACTTTTGGTTTTATATCATTTTTGCTAGATTTAGTAATTTTTTCTCATTTTTTATGTCGTATTTAATTTTATTTTCCTAATTTTTTTAGTTTTTAATTTAAAAAAGTAAAAATTTATTAAAATTTTCAATATTTCAATGTGGCAATTCTATATGCAAGTACATAACGAAGGAATTTACACAAGCAGTCAGCTGTGCTCGTGCTACTACCTTGTAATAGTTGCACCATGTACAAAGCTATGCTGTTTGAACATGTATTTGTTTTTTTATTCAGACAAATACAGCTCACGGCCTGTGATTGTTAATAAAAAGAAGAAGAAGAAGATGAATTTGTTTTGTTGATAGATAAATAAGTATTTCCCTCTTTGATTTTCTCTAAATGAAGTTAACGGATGGGGCTCCGTATATGGTCAAGGCAGCCAAGTCTATCAGAAGTTTCTATCCAAAATTAGTGCATGTCACTTGTTTGGCACATGGCTTGCAAAGGGTTGCGGAAAAAGTTAGATCTAACTTCCCGTTTTTTGATGCACTGATAGCAAACACTAAGAAAGTGTTCATTAAAGCGCCATTACGCAGATAAAATTTAAGAGCTTTGGCCCCTGATATACCCCTACCACCTGAACCAATTTTAACGCGATGGGGCACATGGTTAAATGCATGTACATATTATTGTGAGCATTTTGAAAAAATTAAAGTAGTTGTAGATTCATTTCCCAGCCATGATGCCGAATCAATTAAAGAAACTCAAAAACTATATGCGGATGAAAGCATAAAGTTACAATTAGCTTTTATATAAACAAATTTGAATGCATTGCGTCTGCATTGCAAAAGATGCAGACAAAAGGATTCTCATTAGAAAGTGGAATATCCGTCATTGAAAATATCAGAAACAAATTAAGCGCCGTTCGCGGTGATATTGGCAAGAATGTTTATGAAAAATTTAATACTGTGATGAACAAAAATAAGGGTTACAAAATTTTATATTCTATTTCTGATGTTTTAGGTGGTGAACATTTCGAAAATGTAGACCTCAATGAAATTAATTCTTACGACATAACTTGTTTTAAATATGCTCCTCTTGTGAGTGTCGACGTAGAGAGAAGTTTTTCAATGTTTAAAAACATTTTAAGTGACAATCGAAGATCATTCCTATTCGATAATTTAAAAAAGTATTTAGTTATTTACTGCAACGCAAACAAAGACAAAAATTAAATAAAAATAAAAATAAATATAAATTAAATAATTTTTATTAAATTTATTATAATACATACTTTTAATTTAAGGGCATTTTTAAAATTTTTGGGTAATTTTTAAGGTTTTTTGGGGGTATTTTGTCAGGCTTTCTCCGTCATTTTTCATTGTTTTTTAGGTCATCACAATCCGAGCCCTGCTCATAATCAATGAAATAAAGATTACAACAATAACAATCTGACATGAGTCCCTATACCGTAAGGTAAGACGTATTCTACGCCAAAAAAAATTGAATTTTTCTTCTAAAGAACCGATACCTTACAATAACGAAGAGGCTTTAGTTTTGTACATCGATGGTGCATTCACGAAAACCACGTATACCCTAATGCGTGCAGGTACAAAAAATCAAAATGCCGACATCTACCCATCGTACCACAAACTTTTGGTGCTATCCAAAAGACGGTATTAAAATTTCCGACATATCGGCGGAAGTGACTTTACAAAGCTTGGTAGATCACACCACAAAAAGGCTTTTGTAAACAGCTAAAAGCAGTTTTAAAACAATACAAATGCGATGGACTTATTTTGTCGTATAAGTGGGGATGTAATGGCAGCAGAGGGCATTCGCGATAAAAGCAGGCGTTCGGTGAGAGTTACGAAGATAAAACACATGAATACTTGTTTGCAATTTGTTTGGTTCCTCTGCAGCTCAAAGACGATAATAAAATAGTTTGGCACAATCCACGCCCATCTTCTGTAAGATTTTGTAGGCCAAACTTATTTTTAAAAAAGAGACTAAGTCGCTAGCTGAAAAAGAGATAGATGCGATAAAAGCTCAAGTAGCTGCAATTGTTCCAACACAAATCTGTGAAGAAGGCGAAGTAATTAATGTCACCCATAATTTTTATTTGACGATGATTGATGGCAAAATATTCTCAACAATAGCAAATTCTTCTTGTCAAAGTTGTGGAATTTGTGGAGCTTCACCAAAAATTATGAATGACTTGAGTGCACTTGAAAAATTACAGCCGAAATAAAGCCTTTATGAGTATGCTCTGTCAACATTGCACACTTGGATAAGGCGTTTTGAATGCGTCCTTCATATTGCCTATAAACTAAATATTCAAAAATGGCAAACCAGAGGAGATTCCGATAAGGCCATGAAAGAGGCAACAAAGAATACCATTATTGACCGTTTGAGAAAAGAGCTGGTTGATATTGATATTGCTGGGTGATATTCCTAAGCCCGGATGTGGAACAACGAATGACGGTAGCACGGCTTGAAGATTTTTCTAACAACAAACTCTAGCCTCAGCAATAACTGGTATCGATGAAGATTTGATAGAGAGGTTTGCGGTGATTTTAACCACCATGTCATGCGGCTTTGCTATTAACGTGGAAGCATTTCGAAAATATGCGATGGACACAGCAAAGCTATACATACAATTGTATTCGTGGTACTACATGCCATCGAGTGTTCACAAAATTATATTGCATGGTGCAGATACTATTCAATATGCTGCACTACCTATTGGAATGTTGTCCGACGAAGATCTCGAATCCCGAAATAAGGATTTCAGGAATATACGAGAGAATCACACACGAAAAATGTCCCGAGAAAAAACAATGTATGATCTATTTCACTATCTCCTTTTGTCTTCGGGTCCACTTATATCATCTTTATCAACAAAGCCCTCTCTTCACAATCGCAGTGCAGAGCCTTTATCTGAAGAAGTACTATTGTTGCTTTCAGACGCGTCTGACGCGTTAATGCCCGAGGCGCAAGTCTATTCAGAAAGTGAAGCCGATTCTGAATAATGTATTATGGTTGATACTTTTATTAAACATGTGTTTTATTTGCACCTAATGTTAACATTAAACGTAACATATAATATATATATAAAATAATATAAATAAAACATAACGTTATATAAAATCGAATGATAATTTTTTTCTAGCTACAACTATCCCACGCCCATTAGGTAGATTCCGTCCATTTTTGGTGAGAACCTCCATTCTAATAAAACCTTTCAGCGTGCAAAGTTTCATCTTGATACGTCTTCTCAAACGCAAGTTATGACTTTTTTCCGGCTAAATTGGTGGTTTGGACCACTGTGTAGAGGAGTCAAATCTATGACATACTCACAATATTTTTGCAACTCCAACAATGTCTCAGAACTATAGAATGCATTTAATTTTCATTTCCCGGGAATTTCATCCGGGCATCCCGGGAAATTTCCAAAAGAATGCAATGGAATATTTTAGCAAAAATATGTAATCTAGCAAGATATTCTTGCACTTGCATATTCTATATATATTCATAAAATATTAGAATCATTTCATTGAAATAAAGCGATTATTCGTAGAAATACGACATTTTCGTTAGTTAGTTTCCATAGCTACAATGAAAACTTTCATACCCCGCACGATTGTTTCGTTGCAGCCCTTAAGCGTGTTCCTCAAGATTTTTTGAATGTTCATCGTTGCGTTGCTCTAGCAACTCTGTTGTTGCTGCTGCAACGAATATATCAATTGTGCATTTTGCCACAGAGTATGGAATTTTAAGTATATATGAAAATTTACTCATGCCAATAAAGAAAACGAGTGAAGTGCCTCGTTTCTCTGCTCTCTCTCTCTTACCCTTTTCGTTGAATATTCCAATACACGATCAGTTTTTTGATGATGTTATAGTATCCAACTATGTTTAAATGTTATAGTATCCAATCATTTTCCAACCATGTTTAAATAAATTTACATAAAGTATTTAAAAAGTATGAATTAATCAAGTTATGAAGCGAGAGAGAAATGCATTTGAGTGAATCGCGCAGACTTTTTGGTTCTCTTCTACGAGGGTTGCCAAACGGCGCACTTCCTATTCATCCTCATTGATTTTGGAGACAAAAATAGCTAAATAATATAATTGCAAAAAGTATGTACAGGGTGGCTCAAAATTAACGAAGGGGTTTGAATTGCTTATAACTTTCTTATTATAATTTTTTTTCTTTTCTTTTTAGTATTTCGTAAAGGAGACTTGGGGAATTTAAAATGGAGCAGTACTCAATTGAACAGCGTGCCCAAATTGTTGAGCTTTATTTTTCAAATCAACGATCCATTGTTTTGACTCAGCGTGCATATCGTCGTTATTTTAATGTGCGGGTTGGACCCTCAGAGTCAACAATAAACCGTCTGGTTGTAAATTTTCGCCAACAAGGGGCAGTAAGGAACCTTCCTGGTGCTGGCAGACGTCGAACGGTGCACACGGATGACAATATTGAACTGCTACAGAGGAGTATTCGGGAAGATGGAGAAACATCAACCAGGAGACGTTCGACACAACTTGGCCTCACGCGAGCGTCGCTGCAGAGAATTTTGCATACAATAGGAATGTTTAAATACAAGATTCAGCTTGTCCAAGAATTGAAACCGACAGATTACCAGCAACGACTTGATTATGCAGTTTTTTCCGGCAAAAAGCAGAAGCAAATCATAATTTTGTTCATAATTTAATTACGAGCGACGAAGCCCATTTCCAATTAAGTGGGTTCGTTAATAGGCAAAACTGCAGGATATGGGCTACGAAAAATCCGAGAGTAGTTCAACAGCGAGAATAACACCCACCTAAGTGTACGGTTTGGTGCGGTGTTTCATCGGAAAGGATAATTGGTCCTTATTTTTTTGAAAATGAACACGTTGTCGCCGTTTTCGTCAATGGTGTCAGATATCGGACAATGTTGGACAATTTTTTAAGGTCAGCCGTGGAAAACCATGCCAAGTATGGTTCCAACAAGATGGAGCCACAGCCCCCACACAGCAAGGGACGCAATGGCTCTTTTACGGGACATCTTTGGTGAACGAATTATTTCGCGTACAAGTGATTTTAATTGGCCTCCGCATTCACCGGATTTAACCGCTCCAGACTGTTATCTTTGGGGTTATTCGAAAGGAAAAGTCTACATTAATAAGCCTAGATCCATCCCGCAATTAAAAAGCAATATACGCGACGAAATAAACAACATAACACCTGAAGTTTTGCGAAAAGTGATGGAAAATGTGTTGGAAAGAGCACGAATATGCGAAGCAGAAAATGGCCACCACTTGCGAGATATTATTTTTCATAACTAAACTAAAAATATTCCCCATTTATATACTGTATTAAAATAAATGAATTTAATAAATATGTCTTAAATAAGAGGTTATAACGAGTTCAAACCCCTTCGTTCATTTTGGGCCACCCTGTACAAGTAGAGAATAAAAAACCGGCACAACTTGGCAACCCTAGTAGAAGAGAACCAAAAAAGTCGACGCTATTCACATTCTCTTTCGCGTCATAACTTGATTATTTCAATACTTTTACATACTTTATGTAATTTTATTCAAATATGGTTGGAATTTCTATAGTTAGATACAATAACATCATCAGAAAACTGCTCGTGTATCGAAATATTCAACGAAGAGAGTAAGAGAGCGAGTAGAGAAACGACGCGCTTCACTCGCTTTCGTTGTTGGTATTCCACTCCATGAGTAAATTTTCTTCTCTATACCATAGTTTCCTTACGATAATTACTATGCTTTGAGGTTATGGTGTTGATGGTTGGTCATCTTATGCTTTTTTCATTACGTGATTTGTTTATTACCGTATGTAGGCAAACATTTAAAGTTATCAAAAGGGATGTGTTACTGTAACGTATCAGTCATTAAAGCGACGCAACTGATTACTACCAAATAAGAGCAACTCTGTTTTTACACCAATTGTTACTACCTTTTTAGCAACAATGCTCAAACGCAACAAAGACGATCAACAATATTAACCAATCATAGAGTAGATAGTCAAAATTTCTCACCACTCGAATGCCAACAAAGGAAACGAGTGAAGCATTAAATTTTTCTCTATCTCTCTCTTACTCCCTTCATTGAATATTTCAATGCACAAATAGCTTTTCTAAGGTGTTTTGATAATTCCTTTGATGGATACTTCCTCGTGATGACCTGAAGCAAAAATATTGTTTTCCCTCTTTACGGCACAACAGGTTACTATAGTCCTCTATTAATTGTACGCCTCTTTCGGCAGCGTCGGTGACAACCTGTAATTTATGTAATATTTTTAGGGCTTGCTTGTAATCTTCGCACTCTACCTATGTTTGTGGATCGGTAATAATGAAATGTGTTGAGAATCAGAAGCGTGCGAAACATTTTGCTGTCTCAGGTGTGACGTAATAGCTCAAATCGTTCTTCATGAGTTCTGTACCTCGTTTCTGTTGTTCTCGAATCGAAAAAGTTTTCACATTAAGCAGGAAACAAAAAATTCCATCGTTTCTCGATTTGTGAGTAAAAAGTGTTTCTGTATATCAATGCGAAAAGAGGCAACACTGATGAAGTTTTGATTGGAATATTCCAAGAAAGATGTCAAGTAAGAAAAAAATATGAACAAACAAAATAAACTAGTGCGTAAAAGAACAACAAAAAGAAGTATAGACATGTATTCAACTGCATTTTATTTTTGATTTTGCTGTAATATTTTGGAAAAATTAATTGAAATACATAACAGAAAAGATATAGTTCTTATCTTCGCCAAGTTTTAATTTCTTAAAAAACCTTTTTGTAGAAACAATATCAAAATCTCGCACCGTTTTAATTTGTGAGTATTTTTGACGTTTCACATTTTAATTTTTTCGACTCACTACTTTTTAGAAACAGATTTTCTCGCATTTTTCCAATAAGAATGAAAAAAGCAGTACGTCACGGAAAGTTTACGCAAAACAAACGTTGTAGAAACAGTCACATGTGAGAAGCGATTTTTTGTACCGATTCCTAGCGTTTTTGTTTCAATTCACATGTTTCATGTGAAAACTTTTTCGATTCGAGAACTACAGAAACGAGGTACTGGATTCACTTGTTTCGATGCCAAGGTAATTCATTTCAAGCCTTCGAAGCCAATAACATGTCATAGACGAGCCCCATCTTGGTTTTCATTGCCGCTGCTTTCCTACAAATCATCTTCTCCCACAATATCAACGTCTTCTTCTTGCTCGGTATCATCCACGTTGCCTCCTTTCTCTCTGTCTTCATCGGACGATTCGTCTATATCATTGTCAGATAATACTTTTTCGTATTCCCCTTTCTCTTCTTCAAGAACACGAATTGCATTGACCATTTTCCGCTTGATGTCACTGGGGGTATTCGGATCAAATAATGCAAGAGCAACAGCCAATAGTTGAGACACAATCTTATCAATTGAATTATAACCAGCAATCGCTTTCATAAAATTCAAGTCATTATTGAAGCTTCGGTTGCTCTGGTGGTGCTAAAACAAGTTTAGACGTTAAATGAAAATGGTAATATCGTGTCCATTCAATTCTTTTTTGTTCAAATCGAGATGCTTTCGGAACAAAAACATTTTTGGGTTGTATCGAAATGTCGATTGGGAATATTTTCACCAAGGACCAATAAAATGATTTCAAATAATTCCTTGTTGTCTGTAATGAGTTGTTTTTTGTTCACTTGATTCAGACAAAACCAGGGGGATTCAATGGCACAGCTGATCTAAAAGGTACTATGCCGAAGATGGAGAATAAGAGAGCAAAGAAGACAGGAACTGATTTTAAATATTGTTTATTGACAGCTAAATTATGCTTAATGCTTGTATTGAGCGAATATACGCATTCCCTTTGATTTCTGCCGTTTTATGTCCAACGAAAGTGTGAAATTGGTAAAATACAGCAGGAATTCAAACTCTATGAAATGGCCTACTACCTCGTCGTCATGAAGAGGCATCGAAGAGAGTAATGGTAATTCTTAATTATTACTCTATGAACAAACTCAGCTGTATTTGTATCCCAAACATAAATGTATGTGGCTCGCAAACACGCATATTATAACAGATTAATCATGGTTTCTGAAACATGTTGTATTTAATAGCAAACACAATGTGTTTGGACACAAGTATAGGATATTTGCGACAAACTCCAAACACACTTTATATTTGTATCCAAACAGCAAAAAAAGACAGATTTTTCAGCGTGTACTAAGACTTCGTCGAGATAATCCCTGGGTAACGCTAAAGTTCGTACTATTTACTGAGTCCACAGACGTCGCACATCAAAAATAAATATACCTCCTGAGGAGAATACCTTTTATTTGACTACCTACACTTCCTACCATGTCTCTAGGTGGACCCGTTTTTTTTGGACCTGAGGGGCCCATAGGTTCGACCTGATATCATTTGTTTAATTTTTGAAGTTCCCATATTTTGCCCGATTTTCGGTTTTTGTTTCTTTTTTGAGCCCGGCTCGGAGATGTGCAGTTCAGCCCAAATTTTATCTAGTATGGTTTTACATTTTTCTTAATCGAGAGGTTCGGTCAACAAATTATTTTTTTCGAAAATTTTGAATTTTAATAGAAACTAAACTTGGAGTCGGAGCTGTCTAAATGTTTATGACTCTAACTCCGACTCTAACAAATATCCCTGACTCCGGGACTACGACTCCAACTCCGACTCCACAGCACTGCTCGTGGCACTGTTCTGCACCGACATCTGTTTTTTACTGTATTTTACGTTATTATTTTCTAAAAGAAATTAAAGGTGGTTGGTCACACCGACATCTGTTTTTTACTGTATTTTACGTTATTATTTTCTAAAAGAAATTAAAGGGGGTTGGTCACAACGGGTTGGTCACAACGGCTACTGAACCCACGTTCACAAGTCCAAGTTCCTACGACGGTAACAATTGCACCAATAATTATTGCTCAATAATAATACATTTTTGCCACCAATGCTGAAGAGCTCCTTAAATATTCCATAGTTATGCACGGGAAAATGGAAAATTGTTAACTTTTGAGACGATAGTATTTCAGTGCTTTTGTTCGAATTGAACAACGTTGCGCATTTGGTTGATACATTTACTACCCAATAAAAATATCTTAAAATTAGCGGGCCATAGTTCGGCCACCCCAGGGTTAATGGATATAAATGTGTACTAATTATCACGGTGCCAAAGCTCAACCCCTACTCGCGAATATTGCAGCGATTCCAGCATTTCAAAAATATTAATGTGACCTTCACCACCAGCTCTTCTTCACTGCATAAAGTAACTGGTTAAATGAAATGTAACGACATTATATATTTACATTTCACCGTCATTTATCTATCCGTGACGCATCGCAAATTGCGTACAAATTCATTCTAATCATGAACTTTCCCATTCTATGAAATTAACTAATTGGCAGTCCTTTTCATCTCATTGGCCTTTGGGTCATCTAATGAATATTCCAAGAGTACATTAGCCAGAATCGCAATGTACTCAAATTTCACTATATAAATAAGTTTTTCCACTTACTGGCCATAGTAATTATATACCCACTACTGGCGACTTCAAAGAGTAATGGGCAATATTTAATATTCAGGACTCGGTAGTTTCAAATGGGGCTATTAGTCATTTTGTTTGTTATCGACATGAGGATAAACTTTAATTAACAATAAATTTAAATGGATTTGCATTTTGTTTGACCCTTCTGCATAACATTTTGTACTCAAACTGACTGAATGTTAATATGTTTAAAGAAATTACATATATCCTTTTTAACACACACATATATCCTTTTTTATAAACCCATCTTAAATCTGCTTGTTCCGATATGTTAACATCAAATCCGACATTATAATCTTTGGTAAATCTTCTCTTTAGCAAGATAGCAGGTTTTTCGATATATTTTTTCATAATATCATTTAGTTTAGATTGGAAGGATGTTGGACGTTCTCTGTGTGCAAGAATTTCTTTGTTATTGTTTTGCTATGAATATCCTGTGGCAAGAATTTGTGTGCTTATTCGGTTGCATTTCTAAATCATCTGCTTTGGAGGAAAGAGAAGAGTGATAGAGAAAGGACTTTTGGAAGTGTGATAGAATTTTCAATCTATTGTCATGAGCAGCTTGTGATAGCAAATGAAGTGTGTTAGAAATTTGTTTGCCAAATAAATTTGAATAAGGTAGTTAATATCACCGGCAATTATTTCAACGTATTTAATTTTCAATATTAATGAAGAATTTCCGCATCTTGTTTAATATTTTTGGGAACAACCAAATATTTAATGGATTCTGTGTTAAATCTTAATTCGCTGCAGTTCGAACAATATTGATCACCATTCATCTAATAAACAGACGTACATGTTATTTCGATCATTCTAGCACTTTTATAACGTTCTCAAGATGACGGTAGTGCAATGTCTAGTATGCGCGACTGGTTTTCATGATAATGTGGGTATCATCCGCATCCTGATTTCTTTGCACTTCTTTCGGCAGAGATAATCGCGCTTAGTGAAGGCAACACTATCCAGGTACAAGCCATGAAAACAATTCTCAAAAACCCCGTTTGAAACCGGTGTAAAATTGAACACTCCAATCAGTGAGGGTAAAACTACACCATTTCTACTTGAAATTCAAAAAAATTTAATTTAATTTTACAAAATATCAATTGAAACTTGACAATTCTGTTTGAAATTTAAAATTCCTCAATTGAAAATTATAAATTGCGTTTGAAATTTGTAACAAATCAATTCGAATTTAAGAGTTATCAATTGAAATTTCTAAACATCAATTGAAATTAAAAGGACATCAATTGAAATTTATAAGACATCAATTGAAATTTTAAAACAATTGAAATATATGCAATATCAATTGAAATGTAAAACCCTTCAATTGAGATTTAAAAGACACCAATCGAAATATAAAATTGGTCAGTTGTAATTCAAATTTAGAGCTCATTTTTTGAGACAAGTTTATACATATGTCAGTATTACTCGTGAACACCTCGTCCAATTTTGTTTAAACAAATTTAGAAAAATTAACAATTACAATACCTTTAATCTGTACCTATACTATTTCCCAAGATAGGTAACAGTTTCGCAGTTATACATACATTTATGAAGAAAAACATATATAGTTTTAATTAAATTTTTATAAAACCATCATTATAGAGCAAAAAAAACTAATGACGCAGTTGGATTCATAGGCCCCAATTAGTGTAAATCCGTTGAGTTCTGTTTTTTTTTTATAACTGCACAGTTTTATTAACCTATTTTATAAATCATGTTTTTAAATTTCATTTCATATGTTTTGAAATTCGACTGAAGTCTCTTGAAACGAAAGTGATATCTTTTAGAGTTTAAATGATACGTTTAAGATTTCAATTAATGTCTTTTAAATTAGAATTGATTATGTATTTTAAATTGCAATTGATATATTTTAAATTCAAGCAGAACTCTTGAATTCCTATGTATTTTAAATTTCAACTGGAAGTTTTAAATTTAAATTGATGGGTATTTAAACCTTCTTCTCGTACGTACTACAACTAACTAGTTTTACCAATTTTGCGACGTTTTCTCGAAAGATCGCTCTCGTATCCAAGAAAATAATCAAAGTAGTAAGACAATTTAAGAGAGAATAAAAATCCAGCTTTTACTACATAGAAGTTTTTTACCGATTAAAAGTCATAGAACAAATTAGAATAGAGAAAACATTTCTCTCATCTGACATTTCATTTGCAACTCTTTATCATGGGTTTGTGCTAGTGAGAGATGTTCGACGACAATTGAATTACACTACGTGGCGTTACAAGAACTGTTGACTTAACCTGTTCTTGTCGTTTTGGTATAAAACTGTGGAATTTAAATGTTGGCCTTTATTGTTGCTATAATTTTTTTTTGTTTTTACACAACCATTTTACCACACAAACACGAAAAGTTGTTGCTGTTGTCTTGTTGGATGTTTTGTACTAATGCCTCTATCTGGTATTATTTAACCCATGCATTCCACCATCCAACGCTTATATGCAACCAAACCTTTCGAGTTCAAATTATTGTAAATGTAGTAAATTATCATTATTTATTTAGATGTCAAAATACATTGAATAAATAATTTAAAATCGGCAAATACATAGTTTTATTGTAAACAAAAACGGAAATAAATAATACAAATTTTATCATTTCCCTTGCGCGAGTCTGTCTGTTTTTTAAAATTAAAATTTTTTAAATCCTAATTTATTTAAATTTCATTATTATTGGAAACACTTTCATTCACAAGTCTTTTGCATCATACAGAATGATTTGTTTTTGATTTGCCATTTACAAAACAACAAAACAGATGGTTGTCCACAACAATAAGGCTGTTGTTTTACGAGTATTCCATTAAGCTATTGCAACTAAAACGATCCACACTTAATAATACGAAATATGGCAACATTTGCTGTAATGTAATGTAATGGTGTGTAATGCGGTTTGTAGCCAGTGCCAACAAATGCATGGTAGCAGCTGATGTTGTTGTAGTTGTAAGCAGCAAGATTTTAGATTTTATTTTCGTTAATTCATTTCAGTTGTCCAACTCTATACAAATATATACCAATAATACAAGAATACAAAAAAAAAGTATAAAATCAAAATACATATGATTTTGACAAATGAAACGAAAAATGACATGGACAAAATGTCATCACCTGTTTAAACGACTACACCTGATAGACAATTCTGCCATGATCAATATGTATAACATTTACCGCGCGTTGTTGTGAACAATTTAATTCCAATTTAGTTTTCAATCGGAAATAAAAACGTATCCTTCAAAATTTAGAGATATAAAAGTATACGCAAGTCTTCCATTAAATAAAAGAATTTTAATGAAATTATGTCCCATGTGTAAGCCATTTTGCAAATTTCTGCTTTTGAGTCTCTCCTTTATAACATGTTCATTCGACAGAAATGATAACAAAATGTATGTAACATAAATTTTTGTTGCCATTTCTTGAAAATTCGGAATTTAATACAGCATTCGCACTGGCATCGATTTTCCTGATTTTGGCACTTTTGTTGATTTTACGCAGCAATCCAGAAAACTTGATTGAATTCCCATACGTTTTGACAGACGACAAAACGCTCGAACGATTTAATTTTTGAATGCAATACCAAATGTCGGATAAATCATCACTTATTCAAATCAAGAACATATTTTGCAGTGCGAACGAGGTATAAGTGGGAGATTGAAATGCAACTTTATATCTCTTAGCTGTCCCGTACAAATTAAGCTATAATTAAAAAAACGCACATATTTCTTTGTCTTTTCTGTCTATTTCTGTTTGATTGACTGGAGGTTTCCAGATCCATTATATATTTTAATTTCTGACTTGTAATTCGTACAGATTCCCAGACTCAAAGCAAAGATGCCTATATCTATTTTCGCATCCGGATATTGATGCAAATAAATGTGTGCCACTAAATCCCTAGATTGTTCCACTGGACCTTAGGAATTCCATTAGGTGCATTTGATAGGTATGACATAATTTTTTCACATGGCCTTTAGGGTTGTTAACTTAATCTAAGGAGCAGCAATACAGATGAAATTCATAAAAACAATTGTATCGAATCAGTATTATAAAATATTGACGCCCTGTTCCTCGATCTCGAACGGAAGCCGGTCAATAGAGCTCAACTAGTGTTGGGTTCCTCTAAGTCGAAAAGTTTTCTTCGACTGACTTTGCTGTTGATCGCCAAAAACACACTCAAAATTTACATTTTCGTTCGACTTGAAATGACAAGATTGTGGAACCCAAATCAGTACCTAGTTTCTGGAGTTCACGAATCGAAAAAGTTTTCGCATTAAGCATGAAACAAAAAATCCGTTGGTTCTCGATTTGTGAGTAAAAGGTGTGCTGACGATTTTATTGGAATATTCCAAAAAAGCTGCCAGGTAATAAAAAATACATGAGGTGTCAAGGGATACCCGGTTGGAACGAAGATCCTTTCGCTATATATTACGTACTAGTTAAAAATACTATAATTTAAAAGATACTTTTTGTAAAATAATAAACTTTTTTTAAGAAATTTTTTATTTATTAAATCTATTTTTTTAAAAAAAGTATATTTTTAGGTCCTTTTTGTACGAATGTGTATAATATTTTCCCCAATAGGTCCTTCCTTTAATGAGAGGTACTTCTTTTATTAAAAGCTAATGTGTTTTTTTAAAGGAAAGGTTTAATTTTTAATAAGTAGTACTTTCTGTAAGAAAAAGCCTAAGAGTATGAGTTTTTGACGTCTTACCTTACGGTATGAGGAGTCATGTCAGGTTTTTATTGTTGTAATCTTTATTTCATTGAATTTGAGGAAACGGCTAGATGCATTTTTTAAATTTTTTTTTGTAGGTAAATGAAGATGTTATCTTTCGTTTGATATACATTTTATATTGGTTGATATATTTCTAGTATTTTAATTGCTCAAATGAAAATTGTTTAAACACATACACTCAAACATATGTGTGGTGTTTGGTTGAGTGCTTTTGGTTGCTCAACATTGCTTAGGAACATGTATCTAGTAAAAAGTGAAACGAACAGCAAGCTAATGTTGCTTGGCAATATGTATCTAGTAAAAAGTGAAACAAACAGTAAGCTAACGTAATAAAGCTTTTTTGCGAAAGCTTCAATAAAGCTGTTGTAACATTAATTTTGAATTGTAAAGCGTAAAGCTTTCACACAACGCTCGAATGCTAATGCGACGACTCGATAAGGTAAACCTTTTTTAATATTAGGGCGGCCCTCTCAACATTCGCAGAACTTATTTCAATAAAAATATTAATTAAAATACATAAATTAAATTAAGTTTAAAAAAATTTAACATAATATTTTTTCGTTTTAAACGGACTTGAATCAAATGCCGTTGGTAAATATAAAAATTACAACAGACAGTTGTCCGAGGCCTTCGGCCACGGACTGTCCCTGCAGGCTGTGTCAGAGACACGACCATTAAGTTTAACGTAGAATACGCCATCCGATAAGATAGAAAACATATATAACAATAAATGATAAATAATATAAGCAAATGAATTTATTGTTATATATGTTTTCTGCCTTATCGGAGGGCGTATTCTACGTTAAACTTAATGGCCGTGTCTCTGACACAGCCTGCAGGGACAGTCCGTGGCCGAAGGCCTCGGACAACTGTCTGCTGTATTTTTTTTTACAAAGAAGTACTTGTTTTAAGAACAGGTACTTTTTAAAGAAATGGTACTCTTTTTAGGAAATTTTTTTTTTTTAAGAAAATTTACTTATTTCAGAAGGGCTACTTATCTCAAGAAAAGAAAAGGTATTATTTTATTTTTAAGAAAAGGTACTTTTAAGAAAAGGAATTTTTGTAAGATAAGCTATTTTTAAGAGGTCTTTTTTTGAAGAAAAGGTTTTTTAATAAATGGAAATTATTTTTGGAATTTGTCCTTTTTTCAAGAACAGGTACAATTTTAAGAGTAGGTACTTATCTCAAGAAAAGTTATTTTGTTTTACATAAAACGTACTCTTTAAATAAAAGGTAGTTTTTGCAATGCAATCTGTTGTAGAATAATGTACTTTTTAAGAAATGGTACTTATATTAAAAAATACTTTTTTTAAGACAAGGTACTTTTTGTCAGTAAATGTAAAGGGTTTTTCAACAGAGACGCTACAAAAGTAAATCGATAGGGACAGCACACTACGCCATATTTTTTCCAGCTCTTTTGACATTTCTCTTCAGTAAGTTTTCATCACGGAAAGATATACGAGCCAACAACGAGTCGCAATTATTAAAATTTACTACCGAAATTTGGTGTCAGTGGCGTAAACTTTAAGAGGCCTGAACAATCAGCGATGAGGCTCATTTCTGGCTGAATGGCTGCGTCAATAAGCAAAATATGCGTTATTGGTCAGACAGCAATCGACACGTAATCCATGAGTCATCATTGCATCCCGAAAAAATTACGGTTGGTGCGGTTTATGGGCCGGCTGCCTCATTGGGCCGTACTTCTTCCGTGATGATCAAGACCGACACATTACTGTGAATGCGAATCGATTGGATAATATGGACTTGGAGGACATGTGGTTCTAACAGGACGGCGCCAGAAGCCACACAGCTTATCTCTGTTATCTCACGAAATGGCCCAGTCGATTGGAATTTCTTCTCCAAAACCATAAGTCAAGTCCGTTTTTAGAAGAATATTTATTAGAATATGAAACATATGCTGTGGTACCTAATATTTCAATAAACTGCATCTGTTTTAAAGCCTAGTGCACATTTTAGTGAAACGGATGGAAGATCTTGAAAAACTGAAACATACATTCCCACTTGCAACATCTTATGTCTCCCATCTTTCAATTTCATGAATATCTTAACTGAAAGTTTTGTGACAAACAAAAGAATTAAAGCAATTTAAAAAACACAGTAATGAAAATTTATCATCTATTGTGGCCCCAGGGATCGACAAAATGCGAAATGGCTTTCGACAAGCATATCTTTTTATTGGATTTTCTATCTATATTATTTTGTTTTCTTCCTCTTCATCACATTTCTTTTGTCAACATGTATTTTACCAGGTATATTTAATGTATATTTCATAGCCGTTTAATTTTTATTAGGTTTCATTTCGCTGTCAATTTAAACTCAAGTGTATAACAATAATACAAAATCAAAAACACATGAATTTGAAAGTCAAGCGAGGCAAAAAAAAAATTAACTTAGCTATTGTAGTGCTACTACCTACTATAAATACATTTTATTGTTTGTTTTTGCATTGTTTTCATTTTTTATGTTGAATGATACTTTTCTGGTGATGGTCTTAAAAGTATCGAATAATGCTGGGTGAAACAAAGTGAGATAGGATAGGAGAAAACTGCCGGCCTAGTCCCTGCTGGCAGGTAATTAGTTATAAAATAACTTCCCAAAGCAAGTCACGTTCAGAAACATTGCACCAGCGGATCTGAAAATCCATCCGATATTGATTTTATCATTTACAGATTTTTTCATTCATGAGCATGAACTTGGTCGATAACTTTTTCATGTTTCATGGAAACGAAGAATGATTATCAATAACTTTGTAGGCATGATAGTGATGCGAGCTACGTTATATTGCTGTCCCAATCATTGACGGAGACGAGACTAAAACTGCTTAAACATTGACAAATGACAAATGCTTTAAAAACCGCCTGATCATAGATAATATCGATTAATCCTTAGAGTCGTCTGATACAACGCCTATTTCTCGCTGTCGAACGAAAGCTTTTGTAGTTTTATGTATGTCAACTAATTTGGAATTTGCAAGAGAATTTCCAACACAAATTGTAAGGAGCAGTGGGAATCCCTTAAAACAACTTCTGATTTTTCTTCCTTTTCGCACTACCAATTTAGATTGTTTATATTTTTTTGGAACAAAGTTCCTTATCGCACGTTGCGGGATGGGGGCTTAATAAAACAATTTTAAACAACTTTTTTAACTACTTTATTACAATCCATTATTATCAACTCTATTGGGTACTTTTGGTTTGGTTTAAAGGGAAGTTTTCTAGGTAGAGCCTGTTTATTGCATATTGTAGATTTGAACCCAATAAAGAGTAAATTTAGAAAAGCCAAAGTGCAAAACTGGCAAATCCATGAAATACAACCCTGAGCATGGAATTACATTTAGCAGCACCCTTACCCTAACACTCGTACTTTGGTTTGGTTTGTGCCTAGACTAACACATGGGGAAAAACTTATTGTTTAATGGGAAGTTTTCTAGGTGGAGCCTGTTTATTACATATTGTAATTTTGAAACGAAGAAAAAGTAAATTTAGAAAAGCCAAAGTGTCAGAAGTTTAAAAAAAATAAAATTTTCTTAAATAAGTGCCTTTTCTTAAAGAAAGTAAATTTTCTCAAAAAAAAATATTATTAAACAGAGTATCTTTTCTTAAAAAAATACCTTATCTTAAAGAAGTACCTTTGCTTAAAAAATTAAACTTTCTTACAAGAAGTAACGGGTTTTTCAATAAGAGCTCTACAAAAGTTTTTTTTTAAATAAAACAAAACCGGTTTTAGATACCAATGGAATTCTTTAGTCCTGTGAAAGTATGTTCAATGGCATTATGTATGGAACTCGATTTCTTTTGCATGGCCACCACGGGCACGCTTGCAGAAGTCCAGACGCTGAACCCAATTTTCGACGGTTTTCAAGCATAAATCGGCCGATACTGCTGCAATTTCACGTTCGATATTCGCACGAAGTTCATCAATCGTCGCTGGATTGTTGGCATAGACCATAGACTTGACGTAGCCCCACAGGAAATAATATAACGGCGTCAAATCGCACGGCCCAGTCGATTGGTAGCCGCGGTCATTTGTCAATGTTTAGTCTCGTCTCCGTCAATGATTGGGACAGCAATATAATGTAGCTCGCATCACTATCATGCCTACAAAGATTACTGATAATCATTCTTCGTTTCCATGAAACATGAAAAATTTATCGACCAAGTTCATGCTCATGAATGAAAAAATCTGTAAATGATAAAATCAATATCGGATGGATTTTCAGATCTGCTGGTGCAATGTTTCTGAACGTGCGTGCTTTGGGAAGTTATTTTATGACTAATTACCTGCCAGCAGGGACTAGGCCGGCAGTTTTCTGATTTCCAATATCATTAGCGATTAATAGTCTTTTTACACTCCTATCCTATCTCACTTTGTTTCACCCAGCATTATTCGATACTTTTAAGACCATCACCAGAAATGTCTCATTCAACATAAAAAATGAAAAAAATTCAGAAACAAACAATAAAATGTATTTGTAGTAGGTAGTAGCACTACAATAGCTAACTTAATTTTTTTTTGCCTCACTTGACTTTCAAATTCATGTGTTTTTGATTTTGTATTATTATTGTTATACACTTGAGTTGAAATTGACAGCGAAATGAAACCTAATAAAAATTAAACGGCTATGAAATATACATTAAATATACCTGGTAAAATACATGTTGACAAAAGAAATGTGATGAAGAGGAAGAAAACAAAATAATATAGATAGAAAATCCAATAAAAAGATATGCTTGTCGAAAGCCATTTCGCATTTTGTCGATCCCTGTAGCCACAATAGATGATAAATTTTCATTACTGTGTTTTTTAAATTGCTTTAATTCTTTTGTTTGTCACAAAACTTTCAGTTAAGATATTCATGAAATTGAAAGATGGGAGACATAAGATGTTGCAAGTGGGAATGTATGTTTCAGATTTTCAAGATCTTCCATCCGTTTCACTAAAATGTGCACTAGTGTGAATAGGCTTTAAAACAGATGCAGTTTATTGAAATATTAGGTACCACAGCATATGTTTCATATTTTAATAAATATTCCTTTACAAATGTATTTGACTTCTGGTTTTGGAGAAAAAATTTCGGATTAGATTTATTGATTTAATGAAAAATTACTGATGTGCGATTCATTAATATTCTGTAAATAATTTTTATTTCAATAACAATAAAATTATTCAATTGTTATTAATCAATATTCAAATTAATTGATTAGTCACAGTTGTGGTTTAACAGGATTTTTGATTATTTGATTAAATGTTTAATTAATTAATCACGATATTGATTAGTCAGTAATTCCCTGGGCTAGCTCGTTTTAAAATTGAACGAAAATGAGGAATATACTTTATCTTCATCTAAAATCAAAAAAAGAGAAACAAAAGTTTTCATCATTTTAGAGCAATTCATTTAGTCAACGAAATAAAATTGTCTGTTTTGCACTCAGAGGTTATACAAACAGAGTATGAAAGTCTAAATACCGCTTCGCAGTATCGAAAAAGATTGTAAATGTTGCTGAAACTGTCTAGGGTTTTTGGCAGCCCCAGCACTACGGTCCGTAGCGGTGATCTAATGAATAGTCCATCCAAAATTTCAATCAGTACTGAAATTTCGACAAATTTTCTGTAGTTTCTTGTCAGTTGGTTAATATATTTCTGGAAGTTTTCAATGCCAAAGTGGATAACGATAACAACAACTTACAGGAAGTTGTGCGAAGACATGGGCTTGGAACTCTGAGGAATGAAGATGTTTTTAGGTTTCGTGCAGGACGTCAAAACTAGACGTGATGCCACTTTTTATAGCGACCACCAACTCTTAGTGGGCACCTTCCGTTTCCATCCAGAGGCTGTCAATGATATTAGAGTCCAGACCATTTTGCAGGACTCACCCATATCAATGAAGTGCGATCAAACTCTACAAGCTAATTTGATACAGAACAGTTAAAAACAATAGTCCGTTGGTGAGAATATATATAAGAATGCACCCAGGATTAGTGTAGAATTCTGGACCGAATTTCAGAATCGTGAAAGCCTGTACAATGTGCGTATTCTATCCAAGACACCAACATTGAAAAGGCAAATAAAAGCAGCCCATTGATAATCGGCACATAGAGTGCAGTACATGCAGAGGGTATTCATGCCACAGCTGATCGACTTTCTAGTTGGAAATTGATAGAAAACAGAGTAGGTGGGTGAAAGAGCGATAAATAACCTGAAGCAAACCATGCAGCAAAATAAGTTAAAATAGTGTTTGATTGATACTAATGACAGTTAAATTATGTTCTATATTGGTCGAACGAAAATAACCAAAGACACACAACAGCAACTCAAACTCGATGAACTGAACTACTACCCCGCCGTCATCGAGAGAACGTAATGAGAGGGATGACTTCTCTTATCTATTGCTCTATGGACATGGGCAGTTCCCAATAGTGATCACTATCTGAACGATATAGATGAAATACCCAATAAAGCTGTAAATACAGGTAACCTCAGTATTTTGTACTCTTCAGTAAAAAAGCTGAGCGGCAATAAAATCAGGAGTGTCGCATGACTATAAGCTAATGTTGGCACGGTAATAACATCACCAGAGAAGGCGTCAGTACTTAACGACATAGTCTAGTCTTGGAAATTATGAAAATCAGCGTATTTGTTCGGCCGCGTGCTCATGTCACAATACGCGCAGGACATTCCAAAGGAAACCCCGTCGCAAAGAGAAAACCAGGCGGCACTGGGACAAATTAGGTATCAGAAATCTTGTGGAACTGATAACATTCCACCGGAGCTCTTGATATATGATGCATCAACGTTAGCAGCTGTCTCTACCCCGGCCATCATTACCCCGGGAATGGATACAATAAATGGAACAATAAAATCCCCACGTGGAGCAGAGAGGGAGTGGTTATCAGTATCCCGAAAATGGGAGAAGTATTCAATTGATCAATACAATAGGTAAAATACAGTTCTTCAAATCAAAACTTCTTTATGGTACACAATGTTCGTTTAACAATCATAAGTGTTAATAAAATCAAGTATATCCCTATGTCTCATTCTCTTTGAAATTCCAACCTGTGTTAAATTTGCGGCTAGGAGGTAGATCAGCTGTGTCATCGAAAAGGCCTGGCAAAATCCAACGAATTAAATGTTATTATTCCCTTTTTTATTTCACTTCGTTTCACTCTAATTGCAATCTGATCGAATAATGTTTTGAGCAAAATTCAAAAAAAAATACATGAGGTGCCAGGGGACACCCGGTTGAAACAAGTTCTGTCGCTATATATTTCGTACTAGTTGGTTCCAGTACGCCTAAGGCGCCCATTGCAAAATACGATTATTTAAATGGATCTTTAAGAAACGATACTTTTTGTTAAAGGCTAAACTTCCTTTAAGTACAGTTTTTTTTATAGAATTTATTTTTTTAAAAAAAAAGTGTACTTTTAAGTCCTTTTTGTAAGAATATGTATTATATTGTCACGAATAGGTCCCTTTTTAAAGAGATCTACTTCTAGCTAACGTTTTTTTTTAAGAAAAGGTACTAATTTTAAGAAGAAGTACTTTCTGGAAGAATCATTTTTTTACAAAGAAATACTTTTTTACGAAAAGGGGGACACTCAGTTGGAACGAAGTTCCTTTCGCTATATATTACATACTAATTAGTTCCGATACGCCTAAGGCGCCCGTTGAGAAAAACGATAATTTAAAAGGATCTTTAAGAAAAGATACTTTTTGTAAAATGATAAACTTATTTTCAGAACAACTTTTTTTTACAGAATGTAATTTTGTTACAGTCGGTGGAACAATGGTTAGTGTGCGCGGCTCTTGTACATGAGAACGTGGGTTCGATCCCTGCTCAGACCACCTTACATTTCTTTCGACGACGGTCACCTCGCTTAGTGATGGCGCCACTATCGAGTTCTTAGCCATGAAAAAGCTTCTTAAAATACCGTTCGGAACCGGTTTAAAACTGTAGGTCCCAATCAGTGAGTGTAAAAACTAGAAAGTGCACATTTCTCTGATTGTGAGAAGCTCTCCCTAATCCCTTCATGGGATGTCACGGGAAACCATTTTTTTTAAGTATAATTTTAGGTGCTTTTTGTAAGAATATGTATTATATTTTCCCGGAAAGGTAATTTTTTTTAAAGAGGGCTACTTCTTTCATTTAAAACTAATATTTTTTTAAGAAAAGGTACTATTTTTAGAAGAAGTACTTTCTGTTAGGAACATTTTTTTAAAAAGAAATACTTTTTTAAGAACAGTTACTTTTTGAAGAAGTGGTACTCTTTTAAGGAAAAGGTTATTTTTTTAAGAAAATGTACTTATTTTCAGAAAGACTACATATCTCAAGAAAAGAAAAGAAAAGAAAGGAAAAGGTATTATTTCAGTTTTAAGAAAAGGTACTTTTAAGAAAAGGAATTTTTGTAAGAAAATTAATTTTTTTAATAGAAGCTATTTTTGTTTTGTTTGCGATACTTTTCGAACACTTGCATAGTGGAAAATTCTCAATTCAAATGAGTTTTCGTTTGCAGTTAGTTTGATGAATTTTTCAAAAGCACCATTCCAAACAACTGCTGATGAAGATCTGAAATAGCTATAGGGTTTGCCAGGAATCATGAGGATGCATTTTCCAAACATCTTCATATTTAAAAAACTACATGTCTATTTATAGAGATATAAATGGTTTTAAGCTTGAATAATAAAGTATAAAAAGAAGGTATTTTTTGAGGAAAAGTTTTTTTTATAAGAAATGGGGATTTTTTTAGAATTGGTCCTTTTTTCAAGAATACGTACTTTTTTAAGGGTATCTACTTACGTCAAGAAAAGTTATTTTGTTTCACAAAAAGGGTACTCTTTAAAGAAAAGGTAGTTTTTTAAGAAAATGTACTTATTTTAAAAAAAAAACTTTTTTTAAGGCAAGGTACTTTTTATAAGAAAATTTATTTTTATTAAACAAAGCTACTTTTTAAAATAAGGTATTTTTTAAGAAAAGGTGCTCCGTTTAACTTTTTTTATTTTTTTTTGAGAAAATATATTTTTTTAAGAAAGGGCACTTATTTAAGAAAATGTTAGTTTTTTATACTTCATACTCTTTGGAATTTCTAAATTTACTTTTCGTTGGGTTCAAAACTACAATATAAGTATGTATACTATATATTGGTTACAGGCTCCACCTCTATAACTTCCCAGTAAATAAGAAATTTCGCAACATATATTAGTCTAGACACAAACCAAAGCAAAAGTACCCAATATAGTTGATAACATAGATAAAGTAAACAAATAGATGAAGCACAAGTGTTGGGGAAATTTTAGTGTAATGGGTAATTTTCTAGATGTCGTTGAAAGCAATAAATGGAATTTTTTTGTTCCCAAAAAAATCGTTAAATATATGACATTAAAATTCAAAAATTTCATATCAAAAGAAAAAGAAATTTTCAAAAAAAATATCAATTTGAAACAAGAATACAACACGTTGCTTGAAGTAGAACATCAGATGGCCATCGAATTGCAAAACCATGTCACCACCGTCTATGTCCTAATAAATTGGTTCTTCCTCCGGTTCAGCTACCATTCCTTGTTGAGAGTCCTCAGACATTCTAACGGTTTTGGCATCTGCGACCACAGAAGTTGCTAAGTTTTTGGGCGGGGAAGTTTTTAGATTAAAAAGGCGTTCCGGTATGTTCATCTTACGGGTCTTACGGGTTTTCTCCTATTGATATCTCAACACCGGCCTCATGGCTTTCAAATAGTTTTTTATATAAGAAACAAATGCTATTATGTAATATCACATAAATGTTGTCACATTTTCCATTTATTACATTCATTCATTACATTCTCAAACATTTCCCACAATTTTTAATAAACGTCAATGAGAATTATGGGAAACTTCAGTGAAAGTGACAGTAGTACAGGACAGCACCTAGTGAACAAAGTTGACAATGGTCGCGCTATATCTAATATTTCCTTTATCTATGGTTGATAATACTGGGTTGTAGCATAATAGTGTTAAAAAAAGGTGTTTTAATTTTTTTTCTTTAAGCAAAGTGTGATATGGAACTTCGTTCCAAAAATAATAACAGATCTGCCTCCTTTTTCTACAAACCTTTATCCTCAAATTTATACTCCTCCATTCTCCTTGTGCATACGAAAATGTAGATATTTCGAACGATTTATCTAATTGTCTATCGTGGGCTTAAGTGATATGGAAATTTTTCTGGTTCCAGTCGCAAGTGTAGTGAGTCTTCTCCCCCACATCATTAACAATAATTTGAAAAGCGAGAACGAAAATTATATAAGGAATCTAAAAATTTTAAGTTTCCCACTGGAAACGGTTAAGGAATTTGGAACATATAAATACAATACAGGTACAAAATTTAGAATCGAAATTTTGGAATTATTTAATGCCGATCAACGTGTATGGTGGGTGCAATAACTATAAATAACTTTAATACAATTTAATGTAAACCCAATTTTCAAAAAAGTAATGTTGATTTTCATCTCTATAGATATCAAATGTGAACTGTATCCCAATATTGGGTTAATTTTTAAAATAGTCAAAATTCATAATATACCAAATTATGACTACCCTTTAAATTATGCTAAATCTTCTTACATCAACAAAGATCAATCTAAATTTTGTACAGTTTGAGTTCATAACAATTTAAATCTTCAAAACTAATACTCGTCTAAATTACCTTTAGAATTTTCTTTTAAATAAAGTATAAAATATATACAAGTACGTACAAAAGTGAATCCAAATGACACAGTTGATACCCCCACACAACTTTTATTTATTGTTCAATATGTTTATATAAAACAGTATATAATACAGGAGCATGTGATGTTATATGTTTGTGTATACATTGTAATTTTAAATAAACAAGAATCTAACAAAACCCTCACGCTGTGTGGAAAGGGCTGCGTATATTGTTAATTAAATGGAAGGAAGTGTGAAGCACCAAGATGATATATTAGACTTCAACCATTTTCACATAAACTTCGTTTTGACGTAATTTAAATTACGTTTTATTTTCTGTCGGGTTAGCCAGTAGGTTAATACTCGTACTAAAAACACACGCAAGTGAAATGGTGTCTACATGATTCATATACGATTAATTTCTTGACGAGGCGTTTGTATGGGAACAAATTCAGTGTTTTCGTGACCAATTACGAGTATTATTATTTGAAGTAGCAGGTGTCGACACAAAGTAAAGAATAATTTTGTGACATTTGTATAGACACTGAAACAAATTTTCATCAAAAGTAAACCAAAGTGAAAATTCGTCACCACAATGCAAATATTCATTGCAATAACGATAAGATTCTGCGATGTTCAAAACTGTTTTGGCTGCAATGAATATTTAAGTTGAGAAGATGTCTTTTCTATGTTAGTTATAGTTTTATTAAACTTGTCATTGAGTTGGAAATTTTTTTCATAAAGTAATATATGTCTCATACGAACTGAAATCGAAAACATCAAAAAAAAAATGTATACAAAAATTATTGTTTTTATTTATATATTTAATCTTCTTTTAACTAAATGCACGTACTTTTATTTCCAACAAAAAAACACTTTTACCCATTGAGTCCCGCTTATTCGTCCCAACCACCTGGTTAGGGTAGGTATCGTATGCACCAAAGCAAGGCTGGAGGAGGCAAGCAAAATAGTTAATTTATAGTTAGTGTTTTTTATCAACCGATTATTTTATTTACTACAGAGTTGCAACAAAATCACTGGCTAAATGGCTGGGAGATTTGGCGCTACAATTGAATATTAAAACCCCCAACACAACAACAATTGCATGATTTAACAAAACAATGATGTTAAAGGAGTAGAGCATAGGGGAGTAGAGCTTAGTTTTATGGTAAGTACACACATAGATATGTACATATCTTAAATAGAAATCTTAACAATAAATTCCTCGTATATGTTTTTAATTGCAGGACCTGAATATGACGCCCACAATATCACTCAACCCCTCGACTACCACTATCTTATCCAGACGACTGTTTCAACATGGACTGAATATAATCTATTTAGCAACTAGATTTTCGAAAACAATGTAATACGAACAGTATATTTATGTACAATTGTCAATAAATAATTTCAAACACACTTCAAAACATTCATTACAGCAATGAAACAAAATCATTGTAGTAATGAAAAATATTACTCAAATTCGTTGCACCAATGAAACAAATTCATAGCAGCAATGAAGCAAATTCCTTGCAAGAACGATACCTATTCATTGCAACATTGAAACAAATTCATTGCAGCAACGAAACAAATTCGTTTCAAAAATGAAGCAAATTCATTGCGGCAACAACCATACTTTCGCCACAGTAACGAACAATTTGCAGTTGATGAACACATTTTCACAGCGGGAATGAAACGTTACGTTGGCTCACTTTCGATGACAAAACAAACGAACATTTTCATCCCTGTGACGAAGCTTTTCCGTTCAGTGTATCAATAGAAATTATATAGGACAGATACTTTTAGAGTATATTTTGTCCAATAACTTTTATGTTTGAACAGCACACAAGTCAATTTCGGATTTTCAGCTACCTAGAATACCATATGCGAATCAGACGAAACAACGGACATTGATAGGTTACCCCAAGGACGAGATATGAGAGATAGATGATTTAGCGAATTATTTTTTGGTAACTACGCCAAAATCGAAGCTGTTTGAGCCACGTGCTGAAGCTGAATTCTGCGCTTAAACATTTTGGAGTTATTATTGTGTCAGGGTGTAGGACATTTTTCTGTGTTAAAATTATCAAACCTACGAAAAATGTATAACGAGGTTGTAACTTCATATAAATATATACATATATGTGAAGAAAAATTTGAACTTAAGCGAGAAACACATGAATTTGACCGAGTTTGATACACTTGTGATAACTTATAGCTTAAGCAGCTTTTACACCTACCAAGATTAGCGCATTTTTGGGATTATCGACATTTTTTCTTATGGAGTTTGACATTTATAATCCGGAAAAAGCGATAGTCTTGGTAGTTGTAACTGCAGTTTTAGTAAACTAAAGGGAGCTTCTGCAATTTGTAAACAATTTGGTCTAGAGTTGGCAGACTCGAAATAGTTGATATTTAAACCAGTTTTTATTGTTTCCTCTTAATATTCAAGTATTTTGAAGCAAATATAATAATTAAATTGTTGTGTTTAGAAAAATACTTAAATTTAAAATACAAAATTTGAAAAAAAAATAAATGTTTCCCATTACATCCCATGAAGGGACAACGGAGAACTTCTCACAAGACAAAATTTACCACATCTAAAAATCGATTCGCCTAAAACAATTTCAATTTCATACTGTTTTCAATTTCAACAAGTTTGGAAGTCTTGAATGTGAATTTTTTAATATTTGATTTTCATCTCAATATGTAATTCACTCCAAATTATTATTAACAACATATTGACGGATTGAAGTCCCTACGGTCCTTTAAACCATCATACGATTTACAATAATTTCTTCATCAAAATTGCTGAAACAGTGAATAGGACGAGGGAATGTTTAAGACACTTCCCCGGACATACATTTGTGTACGGATTCTTGTTTATCATTTATTTTCCGGATTAGTATACAAATTTATCTGGACTTGCAGAGAACTGAAACCGGACAAGGACACAAACAAAAGTACTTGCTCCATTTTTATTTAGAATAACTATCAGTTCATGGCTTTTGGGCAATGAAACAATTTTATGGATGAGGAAAACTGTGTTTAACATTTGACATCAAACAGTTCGAAAGAAATAAAAAAAAATCTCTTTGTTGCCAATTTTTACATTTCTCAGAGGGGGTGATGGTAAAACTGAACTTTCTAATGTTTATTTCGAAGGAGGAAAAAAATTGTTGCTGGCTTTTGAGACATCGGTTGCCCATTTATTAACTAGTATACGTATATACAGGAGAGGACGACTAAATTAAATAAAATGAACAAAACTCAAATTCGTTAAAAATTTTATCATTTTGTTGGAAATAACCGCATTATTCATGAAACACGGTATCATTTATATAACTTACTCGGTCGGCTTCGCAGTATCGCACCGTGCCAACTAAATTTTCAAAGATCATTTAGGCAATTTCTGCTGAATCTCGAATCACTCGAACTCGAACGATATTCATCTTAAGGGCCTGAATCATGGTAAAATTCGAATGCAAACTCAGTAGAACAGCTGATTTCAAATTCTTTTTTTACTTTTCATGATATCAGTCCGAAATGCAATGCAGTAAATGGCTGCAGTAGCTGAAGGACTTGGCCACATCGTACCAAATTTTGTTCTGAATCACTCGTCAATTTGAATATTCCGTACAGTAAATCGACAAAAAAATCCTGATATTATAAAGGAGAACTTACATACTCTTCCTAAACCAATTTATTATCAACATATTTTTCATTACAATTGAAGGAGGCAGCAGTTTTTGTAGTTCATTGGGATAGCAAAATACTGGGAGACTTTACAGGAAAGAATAAGAAGAATCGCCCTCCGGTTATTGTCACTAATGGAGACATCGAACTAAAGTTAGACGTTCCAAAACTGGGTTGTGGAAAAGGCAAAATCAGTGCAGCGGCAGTTCACCAACTACTGGTAGAATGGAATATTTCAAATCGAGTTCAATTCATGTCCTTTGACACGACACCCTCAAACACCGGTGAATTCGCGTCAATGGCTGTTTTACTTGAACAACTATAGTAGTGAGACTTGATGTATCTGCCGTTTAGACATCACATCTATGAATTGGTGCTAATAACAGTATTCGAAGATAAAATTAGAAAAACTTTTGCGCCGTATGTGTCCCTGTTTCGGCGTTTCCAGCAGAAATGGGAAAAAATCGATGAGATCGTTGCTTCGAAATTAATAACTGCACAATTAATTTTTACCTGGCCCAACAAGGATCTATGGGAACTGGTTATTTTATTCAAATTCACCACACACGATGGATGTCCAAAGTTATTTAAAAAAAAAAATAAATGGTTTCCCATTACATCCCATGAAGGGACAGGGGAGAACTTCTCACAATCACTGAGCTGTGCGCTTTCCAGTTTTCACTCACTGATTGGGACCTACAGTTTTACACCGATTCCGAACGGTAATTTGAGAAGCTTTTTCATGGCTAGATACTCGATAGTGTCGCCGTCACTATGCGAGGTGACCGCCGCCGAAAGAAAATTTTTTTTTTGAAGGTGGTCAGAGCCGAGTTCGAACCCAGGATCTCATGTACAAGAGCCGCGCACACTAACCATTGCACCACCGACGGCCACGTCCAAAGTTATTTACTCTTTAAAAACATTTACATATGTTCAGAGACCAATTTAAACTGGCAAAATCACAATTGGATGGATTTTGACATGTCAAAGTGTTTATGGTTCGTCTATACGTTAAAGTCTAGTACAGCGGTATTGAAGCTGTAAAAGCGCCGATTCGAGACTTGAACTTTTTGAAAGCACTTCAGTCATAGGCAGACTAGGATTAGAAATTGTAGAAAACAATAGTAACGAAGTTTATCAGACATTCGTGGTACCTGGCTGAAGAGACAATATCTCTCGCCTTCTTTGATTCAGGCGTTTCGTGAGGCATAAAACGAAACAAAAACCTTGACGACAAAGAAAATAAAGTTCAACTAGAAAGTGAAGAAGAAACTGAAGAAGACCCGGAGAAGAAGATGATCACGACGATAGCTCCGCTGGCTCTAAAGATGTTAAAGGTGCTATCCATTTCAAGAAAAAAAATTAGCTTAATTTTGCTGAAGTAAATGATGAATTTCTGTCGAACGACTTGAGCATTTTCGTGACTTGGAAAACCAAAAACTTTTTTCAGCGCTTTAACATACCGCATGAATTTATACGATACCCGCCGGAAACTTGGCCGCAGCGTGAAGATTATCAGGAAGCATTGAAAATTTTCGAGAAAATTTATGTTTTAAACGACACCACAGAAAGAGACGACCAAATTATAGTGGAACATAAAAAATATTGTTGAGGAACGAAGAGAAGAAGCAATATATGATTCAAGTTGTCGCTGATTATCGCGCGACATACCCGAGCTTTGAAAAAGGCAATTAACTATAAACCATTAATAATTATGTTATATGTACATTAATACCTCGTCACCGTCTCAAAGTACAGTTCGGAACCGGTGTCAAACTGTAGGTCCCAATCAGTGAGTGCCAAACTATAAAGCGCACAGCTCCACTGGTTGTAAGAAGACCTCCCCATCCCCAATCTATTCGTGGGATGTAATGGGAAACAATTTTCTTTTTTACATTAATACCATCAATTAACCCATTTTCATTTATTGTAGTAATCCTCTATTTTTGGAACGTAGTTCCTTGTGGCACGATGCGGGATGGGGGCTAAATGAAAAAATATTTAACACTATTATGCTACAACCCAGTATTATCAACTATATTGGGTACTTTTGCTTTGGTTTGTGTCTAGACTAACATATGTTGGGAAATTGCTTGTTTAATGGGAAGTTTTCTAGGTGGAGCCTGCAACCAATATTTAGTATATATTGTAGTTTGGAACCCAATAAAAAATAAATTTAGAAAAGCCAAAGTGAAAGAAGTTTAAAAAAATAACATTGTCTTAATAAGTACCCTTTCTTAAAAAAAAGTAAATTTTCTAAAAAAAAAAATACCTATTCATATTCTTAAACAAAGTACCTATTCTTAAAAATAATAGCTTATCTTAAAGAAGTACCTTTGCTTAAAAAAAAGTACATTTTCTTACAAAAAGTACCTTTTCTTAAAAAATTTTTATTTTTAAATACGTAGCTTTTCTTAAAAAATTACATTTTCTTACAACAAATTGTTTTTTCTTAAAAAACTACCTTTTCTATAAATATAACCTTTTTTGTGAAACAAAATAACTTTTCTTGAGATAAGCACCTACTCGTAAAAAATAAAATAATACCTTTTCTTTTCTCTTCTTGACATAAGTACCCTTTCTGAAAATAAGTACATTTTCTTCAAAAAAGTACATTTTCCTAAAAAGAGTGCAACTTCTTTAAAAAGTACCTGTTTTAAAAAAAGTACTGCTTCGTAAAAAAAATTATACTCTTATGGCCTTTCCTTACAGAAAGTACTTCTTCTTAAAAATATTACCTTTTCTTATGAAAACATTAGCTTAACAGAAGTACCTCTCTTTAAAAAATTACCTTTTTGGGAAAATATAATACGTATTCTTACAAAAATTACCTAAAAATATACTTTTTTTTATAAAAAAATACATTCTATAAAAAAAATTTCTTAAAAAAAGTTTATCATTTTAAAAGCGGATATTTTCTTAAAGTTCAATTTAAATTATCGTATTTTTCAATTGCTGATGCATTTGACTGCCCTAGGGGTAACTCCTGAGTAGTAACGACCGTTTTTCGTTCCATTTTTCCCCGATTTCGGTCTCACAAACTTCACTCTTTTTGTAATTTTTTTTTACCCTAACCTCACACAAAACTGGCCTGCTTTTTTGGAAAATCGAAAATAAAAAAATAAGGTCCATCATAGTATACTTATATGTACATAACGGGTGGTCCAAATACAGGTATCTCTTTTATGTGTGGAGATATTGACTATCAGTAAATATCATATCTCCGCTTACCAATATGAGTAGATTTACGCTTGAACAACGTTGGGAAATATTGAAAATTTTGCAATCTCTAATCGCAAATCGAATTAGTCCGAAAAATAATTTTTCCTGACGAGGCGCATTTTCATCTCGGCGTCTATCTTGACAAAGAAAATTGCCGCATCTGGGGATCGGAGACCCCGCACGTCATTTTCGAGAAGTCAATGCATCCATAGTGAGTGAGAGTTTGCTGTTGATTTTGGAGTGGTAACATCATTGGCCTATTATTTTGTGGCGAAAATGCTTCTCTTACAGCCATTTCAAACAACGGCGAGCGCTACAGGGCAGGGCCATTGTTTATGGACTGTTTATATATTTGCTTTCAGCAAGATGGGTGTACCATGTCACACCACACACTACTCATCAAACAATAGATCTTTGGAGCTCTAAGTTCCTTAATCGTGATATCAGCCGTCTTGGCGATGCCAATTGGCAGCCTAGGAGATGCAATGTGACGCCTTTACACTTTTTCTAATGGAGTGGCGATAAACACCAATGTTATGCGAAGAATACTGAAACGGTCCACATCCCTAGGGATAATATCGGTCGAGCCGTTCGTGAGATAGAACCAAAAATCGTTACCAAACTCTTGAAAAATTGGGCTAACAGGATTTGTTATGCTTTGGACAAAAACAACGGTCGACATATACTTTTCGATACGAAATTAAAAGATGATTATTAAATTCAATGTCTATTTTGTTTTTATCGATAAAACGAATATGGCCAGTTGATATATCTCACCACGCTAGTTTCTGAATCGCATGTATTTTTTTATATTATTATTATTATCATAAACTGAGGTGAAGTGACACTTTTAAACAAAAGCGTTGAATCTGGAGCCACTATTGAAGCCTTCACAAACATGCAACAAATTGAGGATCTTGTCTGGATGAACTATTATTGTGGATGACACAAATAAACTTCAACATACATATGCATTTTTAAATTATAACTGTTTATATGTGGTTACAGAGTTCGTATTTACCGCCCATCTGTAACCCATACATATCAATGTGCGAAATAACACTGCACGATTATTCATTACACATGGGGAATGGGTAAACGGCCTTTACCCATTATCCACGGCGATGGGGAATGGGTTACCCATACCCATTCTTCATCGAAAATTAAAAAAAAATTCTTTATTTGGGAATCGGAGGGTTTAATCGAAAAAATAACAAATTTTTGTGGGTTTCCAAGGGGTTTTCATGTAGTGGTCTAATTCGTATGAAAGAATTGTTTTCAAAATATCGCCAAAATAAGAAAATCGATATAATAAATAATGGTTATAACTCGGAAACGATTGCACAAATAATATACTTTTTTAATTCCGTAGGAGACTTTAACGTATGGATGTCTTGAACACGGCATCACTTGTTTTAAATCGCTAAAACTTAAGCAAATATCTCTGAGAATCGGAAAAATAACTAATTTGTAAAGACTTCTAAGGGTTTTTCGTAAAGTGATCCTATCTTATGGAAGAATGGTTTGGAAATCGATCTAACAAGAAATGGTTATGATAAATACTAACTTTGTTACCTCCATAGGAAGCCGCTACTTAATAAGCCTTTAATATTTAAGCCTATAATTAATACGGCATCACTGATTAAAAAAAAATCAAAGAGTGTTCGAACTCACCGGCGATGTGTTAACACCTTTTTGTTACACGGTACCTCTTCGATTGCTATGAGCACATTAGTAAATGTTATATTGAAAAATAAAAAAAAAGATTAGTTTTTGTGCCGAAGGCTCTTTTACTATTGCACTTTCTCTTTCTTACATCTACTTTATTATTAGATGTAATATTTTTAAAATAAATTAAGCAATATTTAGCTAACTGACATAATTTTGCCATAAACAGAACTACGACGACCTGCTTGTTCGAATCTGGCATACAACAGAATAAAAAGCAATATTTAGCTCATTGGAATAAGAGTTTTTGTTTTGTCATAAACAGAGCGATTACAAAAGTATTGAATAGTATAAAGACCTTATTGCACTATTTTCCCGGTCTCTTGCAGAAAGTCTAAGCAAAAGAGAATATAATAGAAAATATAATATTTCAATATAAGTGCACCATTTCGACAATGTTATTACATAAAACAATACAAAAAGCATAAACGTTTCAAAAGGCATCAATGTTTCTCATCAAAATTATGAATTGACCAAGTTATGACAAAAAGAGGGTAATACGTTTTGAATCATTCGACAGATGTCCAAAGTGCTTTTGAGTCATACAATTCGTTCCATGATTTATCTATACTATTCAATACTCTTTGGCGCCGACGACCTGCTTATTTTTTCGCTGCCGCTACATCAATACAATTATACTTATTTTCAGGCAGAGGCTATTGTTGTACAACAACCGCTGTGTGGCTTGTGGCGCCGCCCTGTTGGAACCACATATCCATATTATCCAATTGGGGCCAAAAATATTCGGTTATCATTGAACGGTAGCTATTCGCATTCACAGTAATGTGCCGGTCTTGATCATCACGGAAGAAGTACGGCACAATGGCGCCGCCGGCCCATAAACCGCACCAAACCGTAATTTTTTCGGGATGCAATGATAACATGTCTGACCAATAACGCATATTTTGCTTAGTGACGAAGCCATTCAGCCAGAAATGAGCCTCATCGCTGAAGATGATTTCCGATGATTTGCCGCTCTTAAAGTTGAGGTCACTGACTCCAAATTTCGGTAGTAAATTTTAATAATTTCGACTCGTTGTTGGCTCGTATATCTTTCCATGATGAAATGGCAAACCTTACTGAAGAGAAATATCAAACGAGCGGGAAAAAATATGGCGTCGTTTGATGTCCCTATCAATTTGGCGGTATAAACTAAGTCCCCAATGAACTAAGTCCCCAAAACGAAAAAGAACTAACTCCCCAAAATTTTATACAGGAGGAAACAACAACGATTTTTGGGGACTTAGTTCATTATTTGGGGATTTATTTCAGTTTCAAATTTAGGGAGTTAGTTCATAATGAACCAACTCCCCAATTCCAAGGAACGAAATAAATCCCCAAAATTATTTTTATCGTATCACTAAAGGTTATTAAAAAAATTTTCTGTAAAAGGCGCATTAAAAATATTTTGAAGAATATTATGCGCCTTATATTTTGAAGAATATTATGCGCCTTTTACAGAAAATTTTTAAATTTTTTAACTCCCCAGAAAGTGGGGAGTTAGTTCATTTTTATTTTGGGGATTTATTTCATTTTATTGGGGGTTTATTTCATTTTCTAAATTGGGGATTTATTTCATTATGAAATAAATCCCCAATTTTGGGGGGTTAGTTCATTTTCGTTTTGGGGACTTAGTTCATTGGGGACTTAGTTCGTACCGCCATTGTACCGTCTCTGTAGAAAAACCCTTTATTATACGGTACAACCGAATTAGTTTATACATTTTTCAATGATCCAACAAATTCAATTGTCACCACTACAGGATAATTTGATTGCTAGAACTGAAACTCGATTGACAGATCTCATTTATTTTTTGTTGCTGTGGCTTCAAGTAAATATTTCAATTGGTGCATCGAAAACTGAATTACAAATCAATAAATATGCACAATTTATTGTGATACGAAAGACAATTATTGGTAATCCCAACTGAATAATGTGATAGTCGCGGGACCGCCAAATTTTAGTTGGCTCTAAATATATTTTTGACAACGAATCTCGTCTCTGTGTGCATCAGTCAAAGCAAATATCAAAATCGTAATGTGAATCCCCTGCTTTACATGTATCCTTACCAATATGGAAGAAGAACAACAGCTGGAATTAGGTTCATTGTTGTCATCTTAACACCAAAATTTGTGTGTTGTTAAACGTTTTCTATTTTTCAGGAAATGCAAATTAAAAATATTTTAAATTCGTTTCAGATATATGAACGAGGATGATAAATGCATATACCATTGGAGGAAAATAAACATTTGATCTGATTTCTGTCCCTCGGTTCTGCTAGTGATTAAAAATGACAAAGCAAAAAAGAGTACCAAATACTGGCGACAAGGAAGGTAAAGCCCAAAAATTGTATTCATAATATCTAACGTCGCCCTTCTTGTTGAACATTTAAACCCTTCTTTAAGACTATTTTATCCGCATTAATACAAAACAAAAACTTTTTTATATTTCACACGTGCCGTACTTAAATATTTATGCGATATAAACACATGGAATTATTTTGTGTTTCAGCGTTTATAGTGTCAGATTGTCCTGCCAAGCAACCAAATAGTTTCGTTCCAAATTTTTAAAATTTTTACCAAAATTAACTTTTGTTTCCACAGTGATGTATAGAAATTCAAAACATAGAAACTACAACCTATTATCCGGTTTTGTATCCGACTACCCAAAACTGAAATCCAATTCTATGTGATTTTTTTAAACCGCTTCCAAATTAAAGAACATAGCAAATATTAACTGGTCTGTTTATTGAATAGTCCCTTCCATTAATGTTTAAAATTTTGCAAAAATGCATTCACGCATTTAAATTAAAACAAATTAAATAAATTTAAATTTTGCAATTCGGTCTATCGGTTATTGTTCATCTTGTTTTTACACCACAAGCACTGTGATAATACCCGTACATAAAACAGGGTTGTCAGTCAATTATATATTTCCTAGTTAAAATGCCCATTATGAATACGGTACTAATGAAACCTACGTCAAATCTTAAAGCATTCAATAACTGATGAATGCTTTAGAGCTAATTTACTGTTTTTTTATGAATAAGGCCGTTACACTTTACGACCACATTATTAAGGCTGTTTTTTTATTCCACTAAGCTATTGCCAATTACGGCTTTAGCCCGGTATTCAGTTTTTATGAAGTTTTCGTTGCCGTAAGAAGAATGTGAATAGAAAATAACGAAAATTTCATGAACCGAAAATTCCGCTCACTTTTCATTTGCTCTCCGCGAAAATTTCGTAGGCAAAATCAATTACAGGTTTGTTACGCCAACGCTGTTTCGTACGAAAATAATTGACTGCCAATTATTTGGGTCCGGAATTTTAACGTTCTGATCATTTTAACAACCAACAGCAACACGACATTCGTTAAAAATAAAATGAAGCGCGTAGGAGAATTATAATTGAAATATTTGCAAGGAAAATCAAAGATATGTCGTAAATCTCGGCAAGAAAATGATATGTTTAGAGATAAGTGACAAAAGTTCTTACGAAAATTTCGTAAGAAATTTTGCAAATAAAACGATTCGCACTTAATACTACGTAATGTGGCAACATTTGCTGTAATGGCTGAAAAAAAAATTCAATACGGCAACACGTTTGTAGCCAGTGTCAACAAATAGATGGTAGCAGCTGATGTTGTTGTAGTTGTAAGCACCAACAACAGATATTTTAGTTTCGTTCATTCGGTTCAGTTGTTAAACTCGACACAAATTTATACCAACAATACAAAAAAGTGTACAAACGAAATACATATGATTATGACAAGTTAAACGAAAAATTACATGGGAAAAATTTCATCACCTGTTTACACGACTATGAGCTCTATTACACGATGCCATTTCTTGCGGGCATATTTTTCAGTTCTCTTTTAAAGTTGCTACGTAATTCATCGAGCTATTATACGTTGAATTTTGTCAATTTCGAATTATTGAATTATCGCAAAAGTCATAATCATTAAATGTCCAAATCAAGACAAAAACGGAAACTACACAAACAGAAATTGAAAAAAACCCCAAACACAATGCCAGTGCATTTCATGGCATTTTTTCCTCGTCTCTTACTTCTCTATCCCTCTTGCCTAACGAACGTAAAATTCACGAATTTTCTTGCGGGCATAAATTCTCCGTGTAATTGTGCTCTATATCTGATAGATAATTCTACCATGATCAATATGATGCCTTGTTCACGCTGCCACGAAATTGACAATTTCGGATTAAAATTGTCGAACGAAATTAAGATCGTTCACACTGGCATTTGAGCAATTTGGTTGAACAATGACAACTGTTTGTTTACACAATAAACAAAATTTTGTTTAGAAAATGAATGAAACCAATAAAATAAATGAATGGTGCATGAGCGTTAACATGAAGCCCTGATTCTACACGGTTTATAAAGAAGTTTCATATCACTAATCTATGTCGATGATATCACTAGTATATGTCTATGTGTTCAGTGAACGAAGCCGAAACATAATTATCGACGGCGTTGGAGCAACAAAAAAAATAATCGACAGCGGCAACCGAGTTATTACTAAATGTAATTTTTCGGCGGACGTTACTTTTAGGCCATGTCGTTGGTTGTTTAAAAAATGTAGATATTTTTTCAGTAATTTGGGCCTTTAAAAGCGGCTTACCCGATAATATCGGCTAATATTCAAAGTCGAAGCGTGCCTTAATGACGGCGGCGTGAACTTCAAAACATTATCTACGACGGCGGCACATTGGATAATTTTGTTCTCGAGCATACATATATGCAAAAAAGAGTACTGCTTTAATTTTCTTGAGTAAACACAGCGTTGTATACGATACTTTCAATCCAATTTCGTAGTTGTCAAAATGTGTGCGAAATTGAGCAATTCAGCCCAAGTTGCCAAAGACTTCAATTTCGCGGCAGCGTGGATAAGGCATAAATAACATTTGCCGTGCGTTGATGTGAACAATTTAATTCCAATTTTGTTTTCAATCGGATATAAATATCTATCCTTCAAATTTACAGATTTAAAAGTATACGTAGTCTTCCTTTAAATAAAATAAGTTTAATGAACCTATGTCCCATGTGTAAGCCTTTTTTGCAAATTTCTGCTTTGAGTCTTTCATTGATAACATTTTCATTCGCAAGAAATGATAACATAATAAGTGTGTTTTTTTTTTTACCCCGCTAAAGATAATTATAGCTTAATTAGTACGGGACAGCTAAGCGATATTAAGTGGCATTTCAATTTCACACTTAAATTCCGAATTGTGCAATGAAATTTCAATAAATGGCAATTTCAACAAATGGCAACAAAAAGTTATCTTAGATAAATTTTGTTATCATTTCTTGCGAATGAAAATGTTATCAAGGAGAGACCCAAAAGCAGAAATTTGAAAAAAGGACACACACATTTTAAGTTCATTAAAATTATTTTGTTTAATCGAAGACTACGTATACTTTTACATCTCTAAGTTTGAAGGATAACCTTTTATTTCCGATAGAAAACAAAATTGGAAATAAATTGTTCACAACAACGCTCGGTAAATTTTAAAAATATTGAACATAGTAGAATTATCTACCAGGTATAGTCATTTAAAGAGGTGACTAAATTTTTTCCATGTCATTTTTCGGTTCAAATCATATGTATTTTGTTTTTATTCTATTTTGTATTCTTGTATTGTTAGTATATATTTATGTAAAGTTTAACAACTGAAACGAATGAACAAAAATACGGTGAATGTATGTTGTTGCTGCTTACAATTACAACAACATCTGCTGCTACCATGTGCTTGTTGGCACTGGCTACAGACGAGTTACCGTACCGCATTTTTTTTCCACCCATTACAGCAAATGGTGCCAGCTTGCGTAGTGTTAAGTGTGGATCGCTTTATTTGGAAAGTCGTAAGTGGCGATAGCTTAATGGAATTTAAAAAAAACAGCCTTAATGTATCTGAGATAAATTTTTGTTGCCATTTCTTGAAATTGTCATTGCTCAAGTTGGAATTCAATGCCACTTAATATCGCTTAGCTGTTCCATACAAATTAACTTATAATTAAATTCAACGGGGTTAAAAAGACACAGTTATTATCGCCCACTAAATATAAGATCGTTGGAGACACGATCACATTTTTTATCAAACTTTTTGTCAACAATAGCTCAAAATTTATTCTTGTTAAATAATGTAGCACAGCGTTTTCAATAATCGAAAATGTAACTTACATACGCAACAAAATTGTAAACCCAAATATTTCACAGACCGGAATATCCCTTTTATTTTTGTTGTCAAGGGCCAAAATATATCACAAAGTTGTAGTGACTAGTGGACTACACATTTGTTGTTTCATTGTCTTATTGCCTTAATCTCGGTTAGGGCTTTCTTGTCATTCTTCTAACCCTGAGAGCAACAAGACTTTACCATGTTATAAATGCCACAAACTGCTGGAAAATGTTGACATAGGTTCCACCCCCATGTCATTTCGTAGTGAATGACGCCAACCAAAAGCTGTTCGCGCTTACAAACACTGCTATAACTAGTCCCATCTAATGTCGTTAGCATTTATTACCCTTTATTATGTCTTTCAATACTTTCATAGTAAGTGACAGGTGTGGGTTCTAACAAGGGTTAAACAATTTTGCCACTGGTCCTTTGTTTCGCGCTTCATGTCTATTAGGTTAATGAAAGAAAGTTATTTTAAAGAAAAAATTAAACTGTCTCAACTTACACTAACAATTAATTGAATGAGGAATTAAGGAAACTCTTTATCGTCAAATTAAGTGAACCCTTCCCCCGCACTTACTTAGACAAAACAATGCCACCCAACATGGTCGTCCTCTCCTCGTCCTTATCAAACCATTATCTATAATAATATTCGCGCTAATTAAATTTCATCGATGGCACAAAAAGACGTAATTATTCTCACCATATTTTCGCAAAGAATCTAACTTTACTTTAATGGTTATGGGTCACTAATGGTTATGGCTTCACTCAATGTCCTTTGCCATATGTACCGATTTTTTTTTGTTTGACGGAAGGTGTGGGGGACGTTAAATAATAAAACGTTGGTATATTTTATAATTACACCACAAAACCAGTTGTTATGTTGCTGCTCACTTTATTCCCGAAAGAACAATTAATTTGTTTTAACCTTCGTGGTTTATTACTGGGAATTATTAGGGATTTATTCCAATGGTTCGTTGTTGGCCTCTTAAAGAGTTTGAGGGAAATAAAACATCAAAAAAGGGCAAAACAAACCTTTTTTTGTCAGTGCATTGTAGGAGGAGGAGGTTCAAATTTGTTATGATCAAGAGTTCGCCTTGCCCTCATTTCCTGCATACAGACACTTTCCTGGAGATATCTGTAATGTTTTGTAGAAAACACAAGATTGATATTAATGCCAACCAGAAAATGCTAAATGAAGAAAAGACTCTAGCCCCGTACTGGCCACCTCTTCTTTTCTTCCGGCGACGGTTGCGTCTTTTGTTGCCTACCGGACATTTTTTAAATTGTCATAAACAAAACGAAAATCCTTTTCAAATTCTGAAATAAAATATATAGCAACGAGACATTGTAAACCCCTTTCAAGGTTCGCAACTTATAATAATTAAAATTCCATTGTCCTTTATTGTTGACATAAATAACTTTTTATGATTTTGCTGCTCTGTTACTAATCTTCCCCTGGCATTCAGTTAAAAATGGCAAGAATGAGGATTAACAAATTATAAAAACAACAACTATTTAAGCGACTTTTATTTAAAACATTTCCTTTCTCATTAAAATAATGAAAATGACAGTTTCAACAACACAAATAGACCAACTATCTATAGGAGGGCATTACAAGAACGAGGTTGGGCAAAATTTGATTCGTTAATAAATTATGATTCAAAACTGAAATAGCAATTTTTAATAATTGAGATTGAAGGTTAACAAATTATAAGTTGATTACATATAATTTAATACAAACCGGGCCTTAATGGATAGGACTCAATAGCAAAAGCTAGAACACAAATGTTAGAAGACCACGCTAGGCATTAGGCAAACAATTAAAATTGTTAATCTTGTTAACAAAAATTACAGAAAATGGTCAGACTAGTGACTGGAACTAGGGAGTCAATCGGTAGAGAGTACAGACTTTAATGATAACAATTGGCGATTTTAAAGACATCAAGAAACTTCATATACGCTCGCTGAAAAGTCTGTCTTTTTGCTGTTTGGTCAACGTGCTTGTAGCTTATCCCAAATATAGTATACTTGTGTCCAAACACAATGTGTTTGCTATTCAATATTACATGTTGGAGGCACAATGATTAATATGTTATAACATGCAACAGAAATATGGATTTGATTGTTGAAAACTACAGAAAACAGAAACGCGACAGACAACAAAGGAGTAGAATTCATGAAAACAATGCTTGCACGTAAATATATGGATGTCCCAAACATATACATGGTTCTTGCATAATATTACAGAGGCCGTTTTTTCCGTGAGGAAGAGTTATCCAAGTTTGATTATAATCATTTTATAAATTGAGCTATGTATGTAGATCTTACTTACTCACTTATGACCAGTTTTTAAGTGGGTAGTTAACTATCGGATTACTTAATATTAATTCTAAGTTAATTAGAGGTTAACTTTGCATTTTGTTTTTCACCGGTCAGTTAATGTAAGTCGCCATATTGTCAACTAATATGGCAACCCTTGTATTCTTATTGGAAAACACGTGTGTTTTGGGATAAATACCAAAACAACTAAGGGGAACAAACAAAATGGAATTATGTAAAATAACAAATAGATTCATAAGATCGAAGTCATTTTAACAAAAATGTGTAACAAACTATATAGGCGCTACAATTTAACGATCTAGACTCAACGTATGTGTACAAATACGCAAATCTGAAACATGTATTTTATTCAATCTTAATTTCTCACTTTGACAGTCAGTAATTTGATTGTCAAAATAATATGATTCTGACTATAAGTTAACCAACCAACATTGGGTGGTTAAATCATAGTTAAACAATAACTAAAAAACACAATTCGATGTTTAACCACAATTTAACTAAGAAACGAAGATCACCACTGACTGAAAAACTGGCCATTAGGAGTTCTAAAATAACCCAGAGAAATTAGAGGTCTTAAAAAACGAAGATAATATATTTCTCCAATGGACTTGACCCTCACAATTTTTCTTCCAGTTTGGAGCCCCAAATTCTCGCAATCATTCTTCCACCTGGTCTGGATGTCCCATAACATCCCATGAAGGGATTGGGGAGATCTTCTCACAGTCATTGAGATGTACGCCTACTAGTTTTACACTCACTGATTGGAACCGACAGTTTTACACCGGCCGGTATTTTAAGGAGCATTTTCATGGCTAAGTACTCGATAGTGTCGCCATCACTAAGCAAGGTGGTTTGAGCAGGGCTCGAACCCACGTTCTAATGTACAAGAGCCGCGCACACTGACCATATTGTGATCACAATTAAAATTTTGAAGAGATCACACGATAGCGTTTCGTCGCCCTGCCTGAGGACACGCCTCCTACTAAATGGTTCTGTAAAATCTTTACCATACTTCACTGCGGATTTCATGTCGGTCAGTGTCATTTGTCAAAGGCGACTCACCAACTCAGGAATAGCTCTGACATAGCTTCGTGAAGTTTTCCCCGTATAACTCATCAAACTATCGGGCATATTTTTGCCCTTAGATGGCGGATGAGCCAACCATATGAGCCAACGACCAATAGAAACCAAAAGAAGAAAATCCAGTTTCGGCATGTTGCATCCTGGTCAGCGTCTGATTCTTAACAGGCGGCTGCAATCAAATAGGTACAATTCTAGGTACAATTTCTTCGACGGCGGTCACCTTGCTTAGTGATAGCATGGCGACACTATCGAGTACTTAGCCATGAAAAATCTTCTCAAAATACCGATCGGAACCGGTGTAAAACTGTAGGTCCCAATCAGTGAATGTAAATCTAGAACGCGCACAATTCACTGGTTTGTGAGAAGCTCTCCTTAATCCCGTAATGGGATGTAACGGGAAACCATTTATATTTCTATTTAGGTAAAATGCTAAAACCCGGTGAACTGGGTTTGCCTGCCACCAGTTCATAATGGCAGAGAATATACAACAGCGAAAAAGAACACATAAACAACCCCTATTTGTTAACGACCCCCGCAAACGTTATAAGGACCATAATTTACGGCTATGCACTTGGAATGTAAGAACTCTATACAGATCCGGTGCAAACATCCAATTGGCAGATGTCGACGAAAGTTATACGGAATGCGATGGACAGGACATGGCTGCACAAGAAACCGAATCTTCGATATATACTACAGTTGCCATAGAAACAACATGAATTTGGTTGCGGATTTTTAGTTGACAAAAGACTGCGACATCTAGTCTCTAGGTTCAGCTCTGTGAGTGAACGTATAGCCACAATCCGCATAAAAGCGAAATGTTTGTATATTTCCCTAATTTGTGTGCATGCCCCGAAAGAAGAGAACAATTATGATGCCAAAGACATATTCTATGAGAGCCTGGAGGAATCGTATGACCGGTGCCCTGGCCATGACATTAAGATTGTACTAGGAGGTTTTAATGCTAAAGTAGGCAGGGCGAATGTGTTTCATCCAACTATTGGCAACTTCAGTCTACATGCTGACAGTTACGAAAACGGTATCAGACTGATTGACTTTGCCGCGGCACAAATAATAGCCATACGTGGTACAAAATTCCAGCATAAAGATATCCACAAGGCTACTTTGGTATCCCCTGATCAAAGAACGAAGAAACAAATTGATCACGTGGTAATTGATGGAAGGCATTCATCCAGTGTAATGGCGTACGAGTGATCAGAGGAGCTAACATCGATTCTGATCACTACCTGGTAGTAGCAAAGATTCGCACAAGATTAAGTAGAGCGAAAATCGTACGAAACCAGATGCAGAGAAAGGTGGACAGCGGAAAGCTGCAATTACCAGAGGTAGCCACTGCCTACTCAAGTAAGATCTCACAACTTTGGGCACAGAACCCACCCCTCCTGATGACGATCCCGAAGCGCAGTGGACACCCATATCAGTCTCTATAAAAACTGCCGCGACTACCGTACTTGGGTTTGAAAAACCGCTTCGCAGCAAACCATGGTGCGATGAAGAGTGTCGCATTGCAAATGATGAAAAGAACGCTGCATGTATGGCAATGCAAATGAGCGGTATAGAGCAAAAGAAAGGAGGTAATCCGTCTCTTTAGGCGTAAGAAACGGCAGTGGAGAAAGCGCGAGAGTGAGAAAATTGAGACATACAGAAGGAAGAACGAAGCCCGAAAAGTCAAAACCGGAACTTCTGTAAAGAAAAGGACGGAAATCTCATCGGAGATGTGCAGAGCTTGTTGGGAATATGGAGAGATCATTTCTCTGCGCTATTGGTACCTGAGATATCAAATGACGAGACAATCGATCATAATTTGGACGACGGTGTCGATTGCCCCTCCCAACCAAGACGAGGTCAGAACAGCTATTGCATGGCTTTAAAACAACAAAGCCGCAGGAGCCGATGGATTACCGAGGGAGCTGTTAAAGGCTGGCGGCGATGAGCTGATAACACCGTGTTACACACATTCTGCCCTATGAACCAAATTTACTTTTTCGGAAAGGGGATAAAAAATAAAAATACACGTGTATCGGCAATTTTCATGTACACGTCAGATTTTTTTTTTTTTTTTGAAGTTTGAAGTATAAAGCTCGTAGTGGCCTGTGTGAAAGCCTTTGGACCGATTTTTAACCCTTTTTCAGTGATCCAATCGAGCTGATTTTTTGCAGGCAGACTCGTGGAAATGTCTGTATCACGTCAAATTTTTTAAAAAATAGATTTTTATCAATTCTCAGATTTTCCTAAATTTTTTTTTTTTTAAAAATGGTTATCGTTTTTTTAAGGTTTCAGTTCGTTAAAAAAACAATTTTTTTTATTACTTTTGTTTTATAAAATAAAGAATTGTTACATTAAAAATTGTAATGTTTTTAAAGAAATTTAGGCCTTTTATTTTTGCGGTTGTAAGCATTTGCTTCAGTATCGTGACAAATAGACCAACAGTATTCGCCAAGCATATGCGTAATGTATTTTCCTTTAAAGCGCTTTTCAATAGCCGCAATGTCCTGATGGAACCTTTCGCCATGCTCATCGCTACAAGCTCCTAAATCATCAGGGAAAAAAACTAAATGATTGTGAAGAAAATGGATCTTTAGCGACATTAATATGCCCATTTTGCCATATGCCGAAACCATTTCTGCTACAATATTTCTATAATTGGCAGCTCGGTTGTTGCCAAGAAACTGCTCAATAACGGCAACTGTGCCTTTCCATGCACGTTGTTCGATAGCATTTAATTTTGATGAAAATTCAGAACTTGCAATTATTTTTTTTATCTGCGGACCATTGAAAACACCTTAAATCAGAAAAATCATTGCATGAATCTTTCCGCCGCTCAATTTCGGAAAAATTTTGCGCAAAGTTGCAATGGCCTCGCCATCACGATCCAGTTTTTTAACAAAATTTGATACGAGACCGAGCTTAATGTGTAGTGGAGGCAAAATGATTTGAGACGGCTGCACCAATGGTAGATTCTCTATACTTTCTACGCCTACTTTGTAGCATGTTCGCGGCTTCCACTTAAATTCAGTGTAATGCTCATCTCTTTTTCGACCTTCCCATGTACACAAAAAGCACTGGTGGGTTGGAAATCCACGCTTAACACCCATGAGTAAACCGACCACTTTCAGATCGCTTTCCAATTATGCTCTTTGTACTTTATCAGCTGTAATATTAATTCCATGCCTTCGTATGTTTCCTTGAGGTTTGTGGCATATGCGATCGGGACAGATGGATGTATGTTACCGATATGAAGCAGCACGACTTTAAGGCTGTTGACCGATGCATCGATGAAAAGTCGCCACTCCTCTGAAATATGAGGGTAACCAATTTTGGAAACATCAAATCAATATCATAACAATAAGCTAGGCAATTTAAAAAATTCGTCATATGGAATGGTGGTACCTCGACCACGAGCGGCTGTTATTTTAAAATCAGCCGCCACTATATTTCACTGCTTAAAGCGTGATGCAAAGAGTTCTGCTGTTCTCCTCGACAAACTTCCGTCTCGTACGAGGTCATTGAAGTCGACTTGCGTTATTAAATGCGGCATTGCAGTCCCAATTTCACTGGGTGTTGCCACAAATTCCGCTACTTGTGGACTCTCGTATCTCGCATTCGATGCAAGAAAAGTTGATAGCAGTGTTGGTACAACTGTTGATTCTGCATCGCTTATTTCGGGAACATTATCAAAACTCTCCACTGAAGCCGCTACACGCTCTTCTGGTGAGTATAGAACTGCTGGAATTACCGATTCTACATTAGCGTAGCGAATTTTGTTGCGGTGAACGTATTGGGACCCTTTTGTTTGAGCAATAGTTACACAAAAGTAGCACAATTCATTGCAGTGCTCCGTGCGTGGTAGCCAAATTGTTGGTACAGCGTACTTTATTGTTGACCTTCCATCAGTAAACTTGCACAAATTTCTATAGCAATAGTCGCACACGACTTCCGGAGTATACCACAAGTAAGGAACATAAGCAGTCTTAAATATTTTCTGAAACGAATTCACCACTGTTTTAGTAATATTTTTCAAATTTTTACTTGGTGCGAATAAGCCACAAACGTAACAAAAGTTATTTCGCGTCGGACACTGCATTTTTTTCAGATGAAATATATACAAATACGTTTTCGCACAACAGAACTTAAAACAATTTTGCAATTCCTTATTTTATCTGTCAGACCAGTTGTAAGTGTTGTAAAAGTCAAAAACTGTTTAGTGTTAGGAGGTTACTATTGATTAACTACAACTATATCGAGTAGGATGGGTCAAAAAACATTTTTTTTTTCGTAACGCTTAAGTTGTTTAAAAATTTGGAGTCCCTTCAAGTTATGCTAAGAAAAGTGGAAAAAATATTTTTTTTTTCAAAAATAATAAAAATTAAGGAAAATCTGAGAATTGATAAAAATTGTTTTTAAAAAATTTGACGTGATACAGTCATTTCCACGAGTCTGCCTGCAAAAAATCAGCTCGATGGATCACTGAAAAAGGGTGAAAAATCGGTCCAAAGGCTTTCACACAGGCCACTACGAGCTTTATACTTCAAACTTAAAAAAAAAAATTCTGACGTGTACATGAAAATCGACGATACACGTATATTTTTCTTTTTTCTCCTCTTTCCGAATATGTGCATTTGGTTCATAGGACAGAAAAAAATCTATTTTTTGTAACACCGTGTAATTGTTATCATTATATCATTAGCAAAATTTAGTTAGATGAATGCATGCCCGGTGTATTACGTCCCATATTAAAAAAAGGTGACCCGAATCTGTGTCAACTTCCATGGAATAAGCCTTTTAACCATATCAAGCATAATGTGAGAGCCTAAAACAAATTATCGTTGACCTAATTGGGCCATACCAGTGTGGCTTTAGGCATGGAAAATCGACAAGTGACCAGATTTTCAGGCTACGCCAAATTCTGGAGAAGATCAACGAAACACAAATCGACCCTATCACTTATTTGTCGATTATAAAGCGGCCTTCGATAGCCCGATACGGAAGAAACTCTATGAAGCAATGTCTGAGCTTGGTATTCCTGCAAAACTCATACGCATTTCCAGGTTGCCCTTGACGAACACCAAATCCGCAGTGACAGTTGGTAAGGATACTACAGAACCTTTCGGAACTAAGCGAGGTCTCACGCAAGGCGACACAATTTCGTGCGCTCTCTTTAACATCTTAATGGAGATCATTATGAGAAAACCTGCAGTCAACATAAATAAAACCATCAGCAGCAAAAGTCACATGCTGCTCGCGTATGCTGATGATATAGATATCATTGGGTGCACAGTTAGAGAAGTTACTCCGGTGTTTTCGAGAATTGAGAAGGAGTCGGGAAAAGTGGGTCTGACGGTAATTGAGGCCAGGACAAAATCAATGGTTTCAATTAGCAGGGCTTCGACGCGATTAGGCCAAAGCGTGAACGTTGATAACCGTTATAATTTCGAGGTGGTGGAAGAATTGCTATACCTCGTATCTGCCCTAGACAAAAACAACAACGTTAGCCTTGAGTTCAAGCGGAGAATTGTGTTTGCGAATATATGTTATTTTGGGCTAAGCAAGCACTTTAGAGATAAAACCCTCTCTCTAGTTCAACTATATCAGACTCTCATACAACCTATCTTGCTTTATGGCGCAGAATCCTGGGTCTTAAAGCAAGCAGACGAAACATCACAAGGAGTTTTCGAGAGAAAAATTCTCCGAAAAATGTATAGGCCTATAGTGCACAACGGCGAGTATGGGCGATGGATGAACCATGAGCTGTATGAGCTATATCCCAACATTGATATAGTTAAGCGAATCAAAATAACGCGACTGCACTGGCTGGGCCATATCAGTAGAATGGATGAAGACGAAGCAGCACGAAGGGTTTTCGAAACCGAACTCGAAGGAAGACGAAAAATAGGACGACCAAGACTCCGCTGGGGGGATCAGGTTGAGGAATCCCTGCGTACGCTTGGTATTGCCAACTGGAGAGATAAGACAAAAAATCGAACTGGTTGGCGAAACGTGTTATCTTCGTTTCGTAAGGTCCCAGACCCCTCGGGGATGTTCCAGACCGGATTAGTATGTAAGAGCTATCAACTGATACACTGGCTGCACTTTCTACGGTAACATCTTGAAGTTCTTCACCAAAATTCTCTGTAAAAACTGCCAACAAATGCCCAATTACGTGGCACGTCATCTGGTCGCTATTCCGAGGCATCAGCGACATCTTGAACCACAACCGCGATATTCTCAGCAGAACGGCTTGTGCGTGGACGGACCGGACTGCTACCATCACGTGTTGTCCAATACTGTTCAAGACGAGTGAGTAAACGACAAAGTGTTTATTGGTATCGGACGACCGGGAAATCTGCGCCATCACAACCGACGAATTATTTAAACGAAAATTTAAACAATTATTCTGCGTTCTTGAGGAATATAGCGAATCATGTCTTGGTGACATGAATTTTCTGTCTGTTTACTTGACAAATGTCAAAACAGAAGTGGAAACTGACGGCAGTTGCAAAATTATAGCACCTTTGGATAGGGTAACAACATTTGCGCCACCTTGTATTATCTTAATTATTGACATTAAAATTAAAGTTCAAAAAAAGTTATATATTTTTCGCTACAATATGCGTAATTGTTTTTATCCTCCGCTAAGAAAATTGCTTGACAAATTTGGATGGGCGACCTCTTAACATCGCTTAATTCCCCATAGAAAGAGGTCGAAAGTTTAGTATAGCCGGGGATAAAAACACGTTTAATATCAAAATGTACTGTCAAATTATTGTAGCCAAATCTCCATATCAAGACAACACGATCTCATTTGGTGCTTCTGAAACATTTCAAGGAATGTAATGTAATTTTTCCTCCTCCAATATTTTGGCGCACCTCAGGTTGGTTAATGAACAACAATAGTAAAGCCATAGCCACCCTCATTGTGCCTGACGAACTTCAAATGTATCTGGGTTAGTTTTGTTTTTGTTGTTTCACTGCCGCCACCATCCCCTCTACAATTTTACCTGCATCAAAAATTCACTACCCATTGATAAAAAAAGAGATTGCTGTTCAGGGAAGCGAAACGTTCGTTGTACAAAAACAAATGGAAGGGAGAAAATGTTTATATATCTTCTCGTTTTGTTTTCTTTTGTTGCTGTTTATTTGCTTTCTCTTTTCGGTAGCACAACAAAACAAATGTTAGTTTTAGTTCTGCTTCTGGGTTTGTTTTTGTGTTTTGTTTCGTTTTTTGGAAGCATCGCACGTAAACGTAAATTTAGTCAAATTTACGTACAAAAAGTTCCATTTCAGGGACTTCATAATTTGTTTGTTTGTTGTCTGAAGAGTTTGAGGCTACATGTACATGATTAAGGAGAATCGTAATAAAATAAAATGTACAGCTTCAAAGTTGTTTCTCGTGACTAACAAATTAAACATAATGGTATCCTATTTCATTAACAATAGAAAATTAATTAAGAATAGACAGATGATTTAATACATTTCTGAAAATCCTTGTTCTATGAAACAACTTTAGGAGTTTGCCAACAATACAACAATTGTCTGGAATATTTCCGAATATTTTTGGAATATATTTCGGAATATTTTTTCCGAATATTTTATTGGCTGTTCCATATGAGCTGACCTTTCACTTGTGTTTTCCTTTTCATACGATACATCTTAATATTCACATTTATGAAGTTCTCACAATTGCGCAGTACTAGGTCGTTCGTTGCAGTCTAAACTTTTTGTCGAGTTGTTTTTTTTTTTTTTTTTTTTTGAGGACTGAGATTGAGGTCATTGCTTTAAAGTTGGCAAAGGTCGGGTAATAAATTATTAACTTAAAATTAGTAATTATGTTTTTCTGTTGTGACGTCTCAAAGTACTATTGTGGAGCTGTTTAAATGCCATCGTGTTCTGGTCATAAAGTAATCTGGGTGTTGGCTAATAAATTATTATACAAAATTAGTGTGACCTTTGTCAAACTTTATCTTTATGATTTGATTAAGGAAAACAAAAAATATTGAAAGGGTTTAAATTTATCGCCTCTACGTACGAGGTTAAAAAAACCACCGAGAATGATAGAATAAAAAGAATGAATTTAATTGTCTTCCCCCTAAATATAAAAGATAGGAAGCAAAGTTGAAATTTGTCAGCTTGCCTTTCTATGAATTTAAATAAATATAAATATGTACGTCTACGAAATTTTGAATCCTATGGCGAGGAGTTCTGCTAATGAAACTTTGATTTCTTTGTGATTTCAACTAAAAATACTTTGCTGAAGGAAGTAAAATTCAGACACAATAGGAAAACCAAAGGCAGATGAGATCGTTCGAAGATTCGGAATAGTCAAAATATCATGCATTTTAAATTTGCATGCAAAATATTTTGCAAATTTTGGCTCTGATTTACACTGTGCGACACCAAAAAAATGATGGGGTTCAGCCAACGGATTCTGGTAGAAAGGTCGAAAAAAAACATACGTGTATCGGCGTTTTGCCAGATCTGATCATAATTTTTTTCGGCTGGATCAAAGTTTCCGCCCCTAGTACCTTTCCTGCAACATATCGGCATGCAAAATTGTGTGTTCCTTAATTCTGAGGTACAAAATATGTTCAGAAGTTTTATAGAAAAGATTCAGTTAAACATTTTTGTGGAAGAAATTAACCCTCTAACTGTTTTTTGAAAACTCGCAAAAAACTGCCCAAAAATGACGGATGGCGTGGTCAATATGTTCTACAAAAACTATCACCATAAAATTTCACTATACGTGTCCGAACACTCCAAAAGTCAAATCTTAGCACAAGTGCTTCTGGAGCAGTTTTTTTTCGAGTTTAAAAAAAAAGTCGAAATTATGGTTAAAATTGGCAGTTAGAGGGTTAATTTATTCCAACTTTGACCGCCCCCCCCCCCATAAAAACAATCTGACCAGATCTGGCGAAACGCCGATACACGTATATTTTTTTAGACCTTTCTACCAGAATCCATTGACAGAACCCCATCATTTTGAAAAAATCAAATTTTGTCCCACAGTGTTATTTTACATTGTTTCAGTTGTCTAAAAAAATTTTCTCGGAGATGCCAATTGTGTTTTTAACACCTGCCCTTAGTTCGTCGTACGCTGCGTTTGAACCTATAACATAACCTCTAACTACAAAACTTAGACTACAGAGCTCGAACTTTAAATCTGCCACACCAAAACTCTAACATAGTTACAAGCAAAATTTTAACAGGGTTGACACAGTTTGGAAATGAATTTGAATATTCTAAATGTTTGAATAAGAACAAAAAAATAAAATAATTAACTAACAGCCAAAGTCACGATGTCGAACGTTAACGTTCGCATGCTTTCTAAGCGACAAACAGCTGATTTCGAAGTCACTAACATGCATCAGAACGACAAGTCGAATGAAAATCAATGCGAACGAAACGTAAACATTTCAGTACAAAATCGGTAGCCACTAATTATTTTCGCTGTCATCTGTGCGAACACAAATGTCAAAAACACTCACTTGTTTTTTTGTTTTCGTGTAGTGCCAAAAAAGAGCAAAATTGAATTTAAAATTCTTATAAAATATACTACAAAATGGAAAATAAATGGTAATTCAACGGTTAATTATTTCTGTTTTGTTAGAGTAATTATTGTTTGTACATATTTTGATCTATTTCAGCATAAAAAAGTCAACGTTGCTGCAGCTGCAAACATTTGTGAGATATATGGAGGAAAATCCCGAGTTCCTTAGTGGAACGCCAGTCTTTGGCGGCTCAAAACTGTCCACAGAGGAGCAGTGGAAAAATGTGGCAGTATTTTATTAAGAACTTTATGTTAAATAAATAAAAAACAATTATAATAAAAACAAGCAAATAAATTTATCATTTATTGCAAACTTATATCGAAACCCACCCTTAATTATAAAATTTTTGGTTTGTTTGCATATGATTTTTTTTGTTTGTTTTGCTTTACATTTTGCTGTCAATTTTTTCCAGCTGAGTGGTACAGAGATGTAATTTTTTGTAACTATTCAAAAAATTGTAGCGGTTTTACACGAATATAGCGATTTTTTTTGGATATTAACCTTTGTTTTGAGAATTCTTGATCTGGTAGCTTTGTCATTTGACAATGGTTAAATGCCTTTGTTTACAACACGTAATACCATGCGAACGACAAGTCGAAAGATAGTGACTACCAACTTGAGGCGAAAGTGAGTGCATTGCTGTCGTTCGCTTAGGCTTTCTTTCGACATCGTGACTTTGGCTGTTAATCAATTAATTGTTCTCTCGTGAATAAAAATAAAAAGAATTTTAATTCTATGTTGATACATACAAAGTGAACAGTAAATATTGGAAACTTACACAAATGTTACAATTTTGCACTCTGCTTTAATGTCAATTTATTTGCTTTCACATTCAATATTTTGTCCAGTAGCCGTTGGATTTTTTTATAATCGCATCTCAAGTTTCTTTTACTCTATCTAGAGTGTCCAAAACCGGATAACCGCTTTTTTTGGCTATTAACCGTGGGCCGGGTTCTTAAAAATATAAATTTCAAACAAACCGAAAACCGGTCATTTGACGTCGGTTAACCGGATTTTACGCAATTTGTGTTAATATCTTTAAAAAATTGATAATAAATTATACGAATGTCGAATTTTAATGAAATTTTGGATTAAGAAACATTATTTCTATTTTCAAATCTGATTTTATGCTTCAATAAGTTCTATCTCAATTTATTTCATATTTCCGGCAATTTTTTTATTAAAATTTCAGAGAAATTTTATGGATTTGAATAAGAATTTAATTTTATTTTTCAAATTTCATAATGTATATTAGACTATAATAAATATTTCGAACTTAATAAAATTTTCATACATGAAAATCTCTTTAAAATTTTTAATTTGATTTTGGAATTTAATTCAGTACAATTTGATTTTCAATTAAACTTTTAAATTGTATCAGTGTATTAAACTCGCATTCCACATTGAACTATGATTTAAATTTTAGATTAAAATTATAACGTGATTGTCAAATTTAAATAGAGTTGTAAAATTTTGAGGTTTAAACACGAATAAGTGTATAAAATGGTTGCTAAACTAATGCATTGAAAGGCGACATGTGCAATTTAATTTAAATCAAAAAACCAAAAATTATATATACAGGGTGATTCAGGAAGTTCCGGAGAAATTTCTCCAGCGTATTCCTTGGCTCATTTCATGAAGAAAAGTCCACTAGGATCATGTCCGAAAATGCAAGGGTGCGAAATGGAAGCGCGTTCAAAATATTCGGATTGGAGGTCGGAGGGTAGTAGGGTAAAGTTGCTAACTTCTGAGCCAGTAGTCGGATGTTTTCCATTTTTCAGTTCTCGCAAACGAAATGTCATGCATGGATTAACAGAAGTACTTTGCGTGCAGTTTGTAACGATTTTGGCCGAATGTATCGGTCATTGTCGTGCTGAAAAATCACTCTTTCAGTAGCAAGAGCCGTCTCTTTAATTTTTATAATACCTTCAATTTTAACCAGGGCAACTACTCCATTCTTCGTATTGCATCCCCATACCGCTATGGATCCACCGCCATGTTTCATGGTTTGTGTTACGGTATTCCGGATTGTAGTATTTGGATTTTTGGCACAGTACCAAGCACGGCCATCGGACTCAAATCGATTGATTTTAGTTTCATCAGACCGTATTACCTTAAACACAAGGCGTAATTGTATTTTTATTATTAAACCGTGTCGAATTTTATAGTTTACCTTCTTCCAGTCCACCTCGGTCCACTTTTCGTAGACGTGGCAAAGTCTTTACGAATCTTTACATTCTGTAGTGATAGAAATGGTTTCTCCCAATTACCCAATATTTTGAGACTTCGGCGGGCACTTCACTCACTGGCGTCAAAATTTAAAAATTTTTGTGCCGCAGCTGGCGTAACAGTATTGTTACTTGCCAAATGACGACCAGTGCGGTCGTCGATCTTTCTGGGGCGTCCAGGAGCAGTTGACGTTTTAATATTTATCTTCCGTCTCTGGATATTCAACTTTTTTGCAAATGAATGTATTTGTTGATTCAATTAAATATTTAGTTAATTTGGTTTTCGTAAGAAAAATAAATTATTGAAATGAGTCAATTGAAAAGTTAATCAAATATTACAATTAATTTTAACAAACCGAACTCGAAGGAAGACGAAAAATAAGAAGAGCAAGACTCCGCTGGAGGGATCAGGTTGACGAATCCCTGCGTACACTTGGTATTGCCAACTGGAGAGATAAGGCAAAAGATCGAACTGGTTGGCGAAATATGTTATCTTCGTTTTGTAAGGTTCGTGGCCCCCCCGGGGTTGTTTGAGACCGGATAAGTAAGTAAAATAGAATAGAATTTTAAAATGTGTAAACACATATTATATTTCTTATACATTTTTATTCAGACTTGTAATTTGTAATTAACTTTGAGAACAGTTTTGTAGTTGACCAACTTATTGCAGACCTTTCGCCGTTTTCCGGCGGTGTAGATTTCCCAATAAATTAGGAAAACACAAAGTTTTTTCGAGACATATTTCTTTCGACACCACATCAACGACCACTGACCACATTCCAAGGTTTGTCACTATTGCTGGAGGAAATACTGGAACGAGTATTTTTCCATCTGCCATGCAGACATCACACTTATGAACTGCAATTGTAAGAAGTGTCCGAAACCAAATTCGGCAAACCGTCTGAGCCAGGATTGCCAATTTTTGCCCGTTCCAAATAGCAATGGGAAATATTAAAGACAAATAATATTGTCCTGGCATACAAGGTGATAATAAATTTATTTTGGTGTCAGAGCCAAAATACCAGTTCAAGTCCAAATTGCTTGGTTTGCTGCAATTGAACTAAAAACAACCCATACACGATTAGAAGGAATTCCTTCAAATCGTTTCATTGTTCCTTGGTGAAAATATTCCCAATTATCGTTTCATGTAAATAAATGTTTTAGTTCCGAATTTATCTCAATATGAACAAACAATAATTGAACGGACTTCGCGATGTTACCATTTTCATCGTAAGACTTTAGGTGAAAGATTGGTTTAGCACGCACACACGATCGGCAGTTTACATGCCACACAACAACTATGTTTGATTCAAAGCATCAGTCTCTGCTTGTGCATTGTGCACAATCCCAGCGGCGGAATTCATGACCTGTAGGGCCGGCAATCATGATCAAACAGACCTTCTTTAAAATACGGAAGGCCTACCCTTAACATTACCTCCTCATTTCTTTTTAACATTGCGCGAGATTGGGAGGCAAGGCCTTCTTTGTCAATTGCCTAAAGAAGGCCTTAGAAGGCATGCAAAGAGGAAGGCCTTAGAAGGTATTTACATTAATTTATCTTTGTTAAACAAAATCCCAAAATCCCTCTCCACTTCTACATATTTATTTTAAGTCTATCTTAGAAAGTTGTACCACGCCCAACTTTAAATTGAAAAGTTTAAAAATACCCGGAAAGATATTAAATTAACTAAATAATTTTAAAATTTGTATGAAATTTTCCAATTAAATTACGGTTAAAAAGAATCGGAAAAGAAACTTCTCAAAATTTTAAAAATCTTCTTCTTGGTTGTATCTGATGAAAAAATTAATGAATTCTGCAGGCCTTGTTTTAGGAAGGCATTACAAAAGAACCATTCCGCATCGCATGCCTTATTTGTGGAAGGTCCTACGACTTTCACCGCTGGGATACGACAGCGACATCTCTGCTGTTTGCGACCGCACACAACCACATAATATTATTGTGTGTGTGCGTTCGGTTTTGCCTACCAGCAACACGAGAACAACCGAAGCTCCAAGTAATGACCCAGCGGTGAAAATCAGGAGCTGGAAGGCTTGAAATCATGACCCAGAAGGCATTCTATACAATACGGCAGGCCGTTCCTACATTACGTCCTCCTTTCTTTCAACGCCTTTCATCCCTCTCTACAAGAGGTCATATGCTGGCTTGCAAAAGGAGTAGTTTTAGAAGGACTGAAGTAAAAATAAAATAATATGTATGCAAATTAATTTGATATTTCAGTTTTATACTTTAACCAATTGTAATTCTTATAAATTATTTTATAAATAAAAATTGTCTCAACTCCTACTTCTGCAAAAACATCCATAACAATTCTTTACCATAGTCATCAATATTCAAAACATTTCTTTCCTATTTGTAAGGAAAGTTTAATGTCCAATCAACTTGTAGGAACACTGATGAATTGCTGGCCATTAGCGCAGCGGAACAAATGGTTGTTGCTCCACGTTTTTCGTGCGAACGATTTTAATACTAAGTGTACGTCGACCAACGACTGGAATGATTGAAACCCTCACTGGCTGGCCTATAGTTATACACCGAGTTTCCTCAACAGTATACACCATCCACAGGTTAACAAGTCATTTCTCATTGGGACATTGAGATATTTAAAAAAAAAAAAGTTTATTTGTTCCATCCACTCACTTAACATTTTTACGAGTAAAAGGATAACGAAAAAATACCATTTAAAATTCACCAATTGACTTTGATTTACAACATTACAGTGCAATGTTTATATGACCCTAAATTTGGCAATAATTTCAAACAATAACGAGGGTGTGTTTGTCTAACATCAGACACGATTCGTGCCCTCGTTATACAAATAACAAGGCTCGTTATTTAAATATTTAAAAAGCTAATTCAGCAAATTTGCGATTCGTATTTGGTTTTATGTTAAACTGCATTCCATTCTAATCAACTGTGAAATACTTCGAGAGGCTATAGAAATGTGTGCGATAAAGCATTTCCGTACCCACTTGAAAACGCTCATTTCAGCTAATATGACTTAGGAAAGAGTCAGCACGCTTTGCCTATTGAACTATATATTTGCTTGGAACTAAAGAGGGATAGGAAAAAAAGGTTGGTTTCTGATGATTTCGTATTCACATTTCGTTTAATTCACAGAAGGCCAATCAAATGGTTTATTTGTGCTGATTGAATTGACTTAGGGCGTATAATGTTGAAAGCACCAATTGCATGGGACGTAATGCTGTTTACTCTTTACACACATCCTCAATCCTTGGCTTTCGAAGGATATTAAGGATACAAGTAATTAGGTCATTTGTGTTTAACTGTACAACATATTAAAAAAATCCTTTCTATGCCACCCTGTCCACTCTTTAAATACTAAAGTTTTCAGTTATATAAACATTTGATAGTATCTCCTTATGCTTTCACGTAACTTGTTTGCATTTGATTTTACCTACAAGTTTCACCAAAGTTTTGCCAAGGATAATAAATTCTATTTGCTATGACATTGACGCTTGTGATGTTTTTCTATTGATTCCATTTCGTATCGACTGATATTATTTTTATCACTTTTAGAATACGTTTTGTATAAAACCTGATGACGGTTCGTTGATTCCAACACAAAAGAAACACTTAGTTTGACGACACAAAAGACAACATTGCAGCCTACCTGCTCCCTCTACATTTTGCGCCACACAAAAACTTTCCAAATAGAAAAGAGATGTGTGTTAAAGTCCTAAATCCAATTTGAGTTTGTCTTTCAAGCAAGATGCGAAACAATTCTAATGCAGAATTATGAATAATAATTCGAGAAGAATACTTGACTAGCAATAACATTTTTGATTAGTGTCTCATGGTGAAATGTCAAAGACTTCGTTGCCTGTAGAACTTGAGGAAAATAAAAACATGGAAAATTCAAGTGAAGTAACCAGTGGTAACAGGCACCTATTTGTCTGGTAAACAAGGAGAGCATTCGCCACTTGGACAAATAGCACTACATTCAAACATCACCTATTAAAGAAATAATTTCGAGGGGCCCGGGGGCTCAGAAGCACTGCAACTATCCTTTTTGATGTGTTAACATCTATAGCGGCGTATAGGGACTAAATATATCAAAGTCAGATTTTATGCTGCTGCTAAAACCAGATTTTATGCTGCTGCTAAAACCAGATTTTCTGCAACTGCGAAAGAGAATAATGACGTGTTAAACAAAAATGAGCGGGCAAGAGAGCAATGAAAGAGTGGTGTGGCAGGGGTGAGGCAAACGAAATTGTGTCTATAGCGTACGTATTAACATAATAATGTATGTATGTACATGTGTCTGTTGCTGTTGTTGAACGGAGATATAAAGCATAGCCACGCAAAATTGCATTTGCAAGCCATGGGCTTGCGCAGTCGACGTTATGGTGACACACTAATACGTCAGCTACTTCGTACAAAGTCTGTGTGATGTTGTGTGTTTGGCTGTTTCGTTGCTGTTGATATGGCAAACATGTGGTTATGTGACACACGTATACGTCAGCTACTTCGGACAAAGTATGTGTGATGCTGTGTGTTTTGTTGTTTCGTTGTTGTCGCTATGGCCAAACAAAGCGAGTCATTTGATGTTCAGCATTGCCCGGTGTATACAAAAAACCTATTATTTTTATTTTTCAATGTAACATTTACTAATGTGTTTATAGAAATCGAACAGGTACCGTGTAGCAAAAAGGTGTTAACACTTCATCCGTGAGTTCGAACACTCATTGATTTTTTTAATATTATTGATCCCATAACCACAAACACCAAAGTAAATAATTTTTGAATAGTCGGACTTTTTGTTATATTTTAAAAATTATCATTTATCTTTTATTATATTTCTCAAGATTTAAAATACAGATCTCTGTAAAAAGTTTAAAAAAAAATCTATACAGAAAACAATCCATTTTATGTATAACTGTTTTTATTAAAAATTATGTTGTTTTGTCAAAAACTTTATTTACGACAAACTAATAATTGTTGTTAAATCGCATTAACACCTTAAAATGTGTATCGGCATTTTTTCCATCTGACACTTCATTTCACACTCTTCGTGTTGAGGTTGGGTGCGATAGAGAGATATTTGACGTAAATTAACTTACAATAGGTGGAGTTACACGAACTTTTGACTAAAATTTGTCACGTCTTTTTGGTTAAGAACTGTGAAATTTAAACGTATTTTGAACTTTTTTGTTATCTTTTATTGTTGGTATATATTTGTGATGTATATGGGCATTTCCGCGGTCACTACACGACTTTCGGGAGCAAAATAAAATTTTAAATCTTAAATAAATCAAACACAATTGGTTGGTTGGTTGGTTGAAAAGGCTGCAAGACAGCACGCTGTCTAGCACATTTAGGCGGAACAAGCCCTTTGTGATATCTGCAGTTTCCTCCATAGCAACTATTGACTAGTCGTCTAGCCAATTTGCCCTTTCACTAAATTTGCCTATGAGACCTACAGGAATATCCTCTAGGGCTACGCTGCTAACTAAATGTGTACCGAATATCCTACTTCTCAGTCCTGCCAGAGCAGTGCAATCCAAGAGAAGGTGTTTCGTCGTTTCCTCGTCCTCTTCCATGCAGCATCTACAGACAGTAGAGTTTCTATGTCCCAATCTTAGTGCGTGTTTTCCTACAAGACAATGTCCCGTAAGTGTAGCTATCATTGTGGATAACCTGCCTCTCAGCAAGTTAAGTAGTTGCCTAGTCCTCATCCTGTCCACCTGTGGCCAGATTACCTGGCTTGTTTGCAAGTTGAAGTAAGTCTCCTTGAACATATTATCGGCCCACTGCCTGATCTGCAAACGGCAGATAGAGATTGGCATACTAACACCTTCTTTTGCCGGAAGAACCTATGCCGTAGTGCCCTGTCTAGCTAACGCATCCGCTACGTAATTGTCTGGAATGTCGCTGTGTCCCGGTACCCAGATGAGCCTGATGTCAAAATACTCTGCCATCACCATAAGTGATGAGTGACATTCTTTCACCGTCAGCGACGAAGCGAACATGGCTTCCAGGGATTTTATGGCAGCCTGGCTGTCTGTGTAGATACATATTCTCCGGAGGGTTGTGACACTACTTTTCAGTAGTTTAGCAACCTCCAGTATGGCGGTAATTTGCTGTCTGGCGGTCTGGTGTCAGCAGCCGCGGTAACTCCAGCTCCAATAGCGTATATTAATGTTGTTGCGGTTAAAACGTTCGTAGTTGAACTTGTGCTTGATACGGGTAGTGCAGCTAATATTCAAACACAATTAAATTTTTTACAATTCACCACTAATAATTTTTTGTAGTATTTTGAGAGTACTATCAATCGTAAAAAAAATTGAGAGCCTTCGGTTTTTATCTTTTGAGATAAAAGCCACAAAAGAGCGGTCCTCACGCGACTTCAAATAGACATGGCTTTAGACATCATTGCTAATAACACTGTGATAGTTTTTGACCCGAAAAAAAATGAACTTTGATGAATCCTTTTCGAACTATTAGGGGGGAGTCGCCTGAGTGCGAAAGTACATTTGGAAGTGTCAGATTGGCTCCAGTTTTTGAGAAATCGGTATATATGGATATAGGTAAGTCTGCGCTATTTAAACAAATTTTACCGGCCATAGGCCACCGGAAGCAGATCGGACCATAAATATGTGAGAAATGGCCAATTATATACTCAAGCCTTAAAGGCCCATATCTCAAGAAGTTGGACCGAGCGCAAACATTTTTTTTTCTATTTTAATAAGCTTTTTAAGCCCTTTTAGGCCAAAAAAAAATAGGCCTATGGCCGGTAAAATTTGTTTAAATAGCGCAGACTTACCTATATCCATATATACCGATTTCTCAAAAACTGGAGCCAATCTGACACTTCCAAATGTACTTTCGCACTCAGGGGACTCCCCCCTAATAGTTCGAAAAGGATTCATCGAAGTTCATTTTTTCGACTATCACAGTGTAATCGGCAAACTCTGCGAATTGTGTGAAAATTTTTAACTTTAAATATTTCTGACATAAATAAGAAATATCAAGCTTTATTATTAGACTTATATGATTTTTCAAAATTTGGCCAGTCCTTTTTTTGCGAAGGCTTCTTCTGGTTCACTCACGCGACATTTTTTCCACTGCAGTTTTGTGTGCAGTTATATAAACAATTAGAGTCATTACATTAGTATTTACGCTAAGAAGAAGAAGAAAAAATAAAAAAGATATATCCATGAGCTGCAAACGACTAAAAAATACCCTATGTTACTGAAGAAAAGAAATTAATTTATTTTAAATTCGTTTCTGCATAACATATCCATACATAATTAGTTAATAAAACATTTTTGAGAATATGCGGTACGCGCTATATTTATTTTCATTTCAGTGTTGCATGAAGTGAAATGCTTTCGTTTGATGCCACTGATATTTTTGCCTATTTCCCATTTTGCGTTCATTTTTTCAGAGACTTTTGGTATGTGATCTGTCGAAATGAAACATAGGTTAACCCTAATATTGTGTCGTGCACATTCATAAAACGAAAAGGCATTTTGGAGAGCATCCTTTTTAGTTTTTGAATCTGCCACACTTTCTTTTTTACAACTGAACCCACTCCATCAACTGCACCCTCGCCATGAGAGGTTGCGAAATGGTTCCATTCTAATTCTTCGCATCCAAAATGCATCAACAAGTCAGGTAGGCTCCACGTTATATACTTGTTTTTAAATTGACTGCAACTGCCATCAGAAAATACATAAACTTTTTATAAAAGCTCATATTCCATTTTCATTATGTCCATAATTTTGGAGATAAAAGTGACGACCGCAAAAGTGACGTGATTTAAATTTTCGCTTATTACAGCATATGACTTCGTACTACCGTGCAACCATGCCATACATATAAAAATGGTAACTTGTTTATAAATAAAATGTTCACTTTGAATTTCATTTAGGCATTGCAGGCGATAGTTTTCCGCGAAATCTATTTGCAATACAACTTCACCTGGTTTTAATTTGGCTTTGACGTCTTCAAAATATTTCTGCTGGCAACGTTTAACCGTCGGTGGTGCAATGGTTAGTGTGCGCGGCTCTTGTACATGAGATCCTGGGTTCGAACCCTGCTCCGACCACCTTCAAATTTCTTTCGGCGGCGGTCACCTCGCATAGTGACGGCGACACTATCGAGTATATAGCCAAGAAAAAGCTTCTCAAAATACCGTTCGGAATCGGTGTAAAACTGTAGGTCCCAATCAGTGAGTGAAAACTGGAAAGCGCACAGCTCAGTGATTGTGAGAAGTTCTCCCCGGTCCCTTCATGGGATGTAATGGGAAACCATTTATTTTTTTTTTTTTTAACGTTTAACAATAAAGTGTTCCTTAAAGATAGGTAACTCCGCCTGCAGTTCAGTTAAGAGAATATGTCGGGGAGCTAAAGTCTTGGTTAAGACCATTTGTCCATCAACCTTACGACAATTCTGCCTATTCACACATTCTTCCAAGTATTTCCAATATTTTAAGGGAACAAATTCATGTTTAATGTCATGAACACAATTTTGACAATTGCCTGTCATGCATTCTTCACCCTCAATATTGCAGCACACTGTTCTTAGAAAGCTTTCAAAATCGCTTGAAAAACATTTAAGGACAGTGGCGCAACTTTCTAGCAGAAATGCAAAATTAGCTGATACATGCATACGCACATACTATAAGGCATCTTACTTGAGAGCTCGATATGCCTTGGACGCTGTTGGTAGAATATGGTTTTGTCTACGGCACTTGTACCCATCTCGGTTTTATATAATTCAGAAGCTTCTGCTATTGGCATAAGCATGTATCGTCTGGCAACTAATTGAAGCCCCTGGTGGAAGAAGGTGTTAACTCAAATTTTTTTCAAGAAAAAAAAATGTTAAAATGTAATTTTAATAATGTAAATATTAAATGTTGTCTTCTTCTTATCTAAAACAAAATCAGATACCATGGAAACATTAAAAGAAGAAGGCACATTTTTTTTGAAAAAAAAGTGAGTTAACTCCTTCTTCCACCAAGGGCTTCAATTGGCCATCGACAATAATTGGTTTTTTTTCCTCTCAGCAGCTTGGACGGATATTTCATCTTTTAAATAAAACTTTTTGGCAACATCCAACTGATTTTGATTACATCTTGTCTCTTGTGCAGCAATGTTATTTTTGTCTTCGTTGTATTTTTTATTTAATACATCATGAACAATTTTTCGCCTTTCTGAATTGTTTGGCAGTGCCCTTTCTGCCTTCTTTACGGCATTTCCAAGAGATTGCTTGCTCCAATACCTATCACTTTTCTTGTTCTCCACTTGCCGATTAGCCCGAATCATTTTTACTCTCGATCTATCATATTCTCTCTTTCTTTTTAAATGCAAAAGTTTTGACAACTTATGCTGTTTTTCGGTCACTCACGCGACAAAAGAAGATCAGATTAAACACACTGTGAGACAAAATTAGATTTTTTTCAAAATGCTGGGGTTCTGTCAACGGATTCTGGTAGAAAGGTCTAAAAAAAAAATACACGTGTATCGGCGTTTTGCCAGATCTGATCAGAATTTTTTTTAGGGCGGCTAAATGTTTCCGCCCCTCGGAAGTTTCCTGCAACATATCGGCATGCACAATTGTGTGTTCCTTACTTCTGAGGTAAAAACTATGTTCAGAAGTTTTATAGAAAAGATTCAGATAAACATTTTTGTGGAACGAATTAACCCCCTAACTGTCACGTATAACCATATTTTTTACTTTTTTTAACAATCGCAAAAACCTGCTTGAAAATGACGGGGGCGTGGTCAAAATGTTCTACAAAAAATGATGAAAAATGATAAAAATATAAAATGTCAATACTTCTAAATAATATATAATGAAAAACGGCAAGATCATCGTAACTTTTTTTTGGAACTCTTGGTTGACCTTTTCGCGGAAATGCCCATATACACAACAAACATAACACACAAAACGAAATACCGCTGCTGATTTCTTGTCGGTTGGTTTGAACTAATGCCTCTATCTGCTATTATTAAAGAAATACTTTTCATCTTGCAACTTTCATATGCAACCACACCAAATTTCGTAAGTCTACTGAGAGAAGTCGCTACGCTAGATACATGTTTACTCTATGGGTGTGTCCTATGTTGGTACAGAAAGTGAAAAATATTCCATAAAAATAAGCATTTTATTAAAACAAATGAATTGATTTCAGAATTTTTTGCTACTACTTTGTTACTGTTCCCTCAAATAGTTTTATAAAGGGTGGTCCAACCAAAACGAAAGATGGTAATTGTAAATAAAACAAAAAGTTTACAGAGAATAATCTTAATATTTTTTATTATGATAGAAGGATCGATGACAATTATGTGTGAAGCAAAATATCGGTCAAATGCTCGCCACGGCATCGGTGGCATACCTCTATCCGAGGGTCAATATTTTCAATGACTCTGAGATATAATTGAGATTCAATATCGTTAATGTGCAGAATTCCCTAATGCTTTAGCTCTTGAATTGTTCTTGGCATATTGATGTATACTTTTTCTTTTAAATATCCCCAAAGAAAGAAGTTCAAATGTGTCAAATCATATGATCGTGACGGCCAATTAACATCGCCACCACGTGAGATAACACGCACATTGAATTTCTGGCGTAAAAGACGCATGGCTTCGTTGGCTGTGTGGTAAGTGGCACCATCCTGTTGGAACCACATATCGTCCAGGTGCAAATCCTCAATTTCTGGTCACAAGAAGTTCGTTATCATGCTGACCAAAAAAATGAAAAAGTGTACGAAATGCACTTTGATTTGAATGTCAATTTTGGTAAACGGCTTCAACAATCTTAACGCGCCTCTCTATGGTTGAATTTTTCAAACACTGAATCAAATAAATGTCAAATTAAGTTGGGCAAAAAACTTGATATTAAGGTGTGACTCACAACTAACAACGTGCATTATCGTTGGACCACCCTTTATGTCATAGAAAAACAAGGTGAAAACAAAAATTTGGGCAAAATTTAAAAATTACTCAAATAGTAATATTTAATATAAACTAAAATATAAACAAAAATTTATCGAAATAAGACAAAAAAGACACAATAAAATTCAAAATTTAGGTGGCCAGTCATAATCCGAAAGAACAGACGCGTAATCCAGAATCCAGCTTAACGTGTCCTCCGAAGCGGTCAGAATTCCGAATTTTGAACTTGTCGTCTTTGGGTGTTTGGGATTATGACCATTTTGTGGCAAGGATATGATTCGTAAAATAAGGAAATATAGAAAAATAAATAAAACACACAATTTTTTTATCATTTACGTTGAAAATGCATTACCAAAACTTAATCTATAGTCTTCCCGGTAATCAAAGAGTAATATACAAGGTGCCGCAAAAGTTTTATCGGATTATAAATATGCTTTAATGTTTGCAAATGGCGTCAAATGTCATTGTGCTTTGGCACCTACATATGTTGTAGACTTATAGAGAATTATTTATCAATACTATTGTGTGGTACACGATACACACCTGAATAACGTGGAATTATTGTTACTGCTTATTTGACCAATTTTCTGTCTGTTGTTTTCACGCAGCGTTAATTTCGTCGTCGTTGTGAACCATCTGCGCGAACAATTAAGCTTTTGGCTGAGCGTCTCGTGCACACTGGGTCGACTAGAGAAGTGGACGGCCTAGTATTGCATGTTCGACAGAGAACATCGCTGCTGTGGCCGAGGACGTCAGAGAGAATCTACAAACATCGAAGAAGCGACGATGCACGCAATTAGGCATCGTCATACATTCGTTACAACGAATTTTAGTGAAATACTTGAAGATGTTCCCGTAGAAAGTAGTTCACGAATTTTTGCCTTCTGACTGTCAAACGAGATTAACTTACTCCCATGCTCTGTTAAACTTGGTGCAAGAACAAACAAAATATGCCTTTCTGTTAACAAACAAAATATGCCTTTCTGGGGTACAGAGAACCCACAAGAAATGCAAGAAGAGCTATTGCATCCCCTCAAAATGACTTTTCGGTGAGGCCTTTGCAGTGAAAAAGTTATTTTGCTGAGAACGGCGATGAAACCACCGTAACCGTAACTGGCGAGCGTTACAGGTAGATGTTAAACTAATTTTTGCCCGCAACATGCTGAATTGGGTATCGCGAATTATTGGTTCCAGAAGGACGGAGCAACCGCTCACACAGATCGAGCAACGATGGCGATTTTGAGACACCAATTTCCAGGCCGAGTGATCTCCCGCTTTGGAGATTTTAACTTTAAATCTCGCTTTTACCACAACAAACCAGAAATCGTGCAAGAGTTGAGAACTAAGATTGAAGAAGAAACCGCCAATTTAGAGCCAGCTGTTTTGCGAGAAACAAGGCAAACTGCCGTAACATGAGCACTTCCGCTTCCGGGGAAGTTCCAACAGGAACCATGACCATGATGGGCGCCATCTTACATCATCAGAAGATCAACTAATTCCGTTGCGCGATTTCTTCACTTGCTCACCCATTCAAAACGCGGGTATCACAAACTGACCATGGCTGTCATGCAGACGAATTCCAAGCAGATTGATTTTTACTGCGCCTCCCACACGATAATATATCATGAATACGCTCCAGCAATTGGAAATCGACAAATCGGTCGGCCCGGAGCATATACCTGCCGATCTTCTGAAGTACGGTGGCGACCCAATCGCGGAAGCTTTAACGCCAATGTTCTTCCATATTTTGGAAACAAATACCATACCAGATGACTGGAGGAAGGTAACTGTGATTTAGGTCAGTGCAAAAATTGATGAGATATAACAGTACCCAATGCAGTCAACAAAGTCCTAGCGCTTCAAATACTAAATAGCATAACTCACAACGTTGGGACAATTTTACGAAGGGAACAGGCGGCTACCAAATCGCTCCTGTTCGGACCTTACTACAACGCTGCGCATACTTATACAATAATCCAATAGCTCACTATACTTTCCATTCGTAGACTTCGAACGTGCTTTCGACACCGTTTCATGAAACGCCCTGTGGGCTTCCCTATATGGCAAAGGTTTTCCGGAGAAGATAATAAGTCTGATCCTCGAACTGAACAACAATGCTACCTGCACTGTTCTCTTCAATGGCAATGAAAGCCTACCCTTCTCTGTCGACGCTGACGACACGTGTTTCGTCTTCAACGCTCTTTCTTTTTCTAGTTGATTTGGCAATGCAGCAGACAAACGTCGTCGATAGCCCTTCTAGTATTCGTTGGAACTTATCTGAACGACTGGATGATATTGATTACACGGATGACATTTGTCCCATCGTGTAACGCCATAGTGGCATACCGGGCAAACTCGATCATCTTACTCGTGACGCAGAGAAAATGTGACTTAGGGTAAATACGCACAAAGCGACTGTAATGCGTATCGGTCCCGCAAATATGCGTTCAATCTATATGGATGGAGTCTAAATGGGAAAAGTAAATTTATTTTGCTCTCTTGGTAGCACTATAACTGCAGATGGCGAATCAGATAATTACATCAATAATCCGATTAATAGATATAGCCCGCTCAGCTTCCCAATTGGTCTACGAAATCTGGAGAGCAGATAACATATCCAAGACTACGAAAATTAGATTTTAAACATTAGCGTCACGAGCGTGCTCCTATACGGTTGCACCACTTGGAGCCTAACCCAAACCAACTTGAGGAAACTTCAAATATTTACCAACCGATGTTTGAGCCATATTCTTCTTATATTCTGCCACTATTGTTTCACGAACGAACAATTGCTTAAATTAACAAACAAAAATAACAATCAAATGTGAAATTAGACAACGCAAATGGAGCTGAATAGGACACACACTAAATTTCCCGTGCAGTCTTAGAATAGAATCCGCAGGGGCAACGAAGATTAAGCCGCACACGTTGAACATGGATTAAAATTACAAGGGGAGAATTTGGAATGACATGGAACAAAGTGAAAACGTTAGCAAATCATCATGATAGAAGGAGAGAATTCGTTAACGCCCTAAGTTCACACTGAACGTTTTATCAAACTGTTTACATAAGGAAATTGATTAAACAAAGGGGGGGGGGGGGGGGGGGAAGACGACTTTTATTGCAGCATTCAACGCACTTGTGTACACAGTACAATTTAGGCTAATTATAGGCTTTGCAAGCGCCTTGCTCTACGTGCTCTTAAATGCTTTGTGTACCGATCGTGACTGTAAATTTCTCCACCACCTTACCGCCAAACAAAATTGCCATCACTCGTGATATTTTCGAGGTATATGATTTGTATCCCTGTTGTACGAGGGATATTTTCTGTATCCTTTCAACATTGTTATCTTCGTAAAGCTGTTGAAGTGGTCGCTCGAAATTACATTGGTTACGAACTTTAACTAGATTTAGGGCATGCATGGAATATTAGCAATTAAATGGATTTGGTAAAATCAAGTAAGGAAACTATAGTACGTCAATTAATGTTAATTAAGCTGGGTTAGTACATTAACGAAGAGGATAACAGTGTTAATACTTATTTTGCTTAAAAACAAGCCTTCTCTCTTATTAGTCATGACCCTGAATGTTTTAGAATATCTTGGGATAACGCTTTAGAAAATTAACCAGCTTTGGTTATTTTCGACAAATTAACTTTCGTAACTGAACCTACTACCACAGTTGACACCAGAAACCAAAAGTTGTTCGATTAGATTAAAAAAAGCGAATTACAATTAATTAACTGAACATGCTCTTGTATACGTTTATCCTTTGAGTTTTCGTCTTTAGTTCGAATGCACAAACTTAAGTTTTGTAACTTCGTGTCCTTACGTTTGAGTAACTGCAAACGAATCCTTTTCCTTTTTGTTTTTGGTTTAGTATAAACGAATGTTTTTTGGCACATCCGGCATAAAGATTGTCAAATTTGTTAGTTTCATTATCCACTATTTCAGTTTTTAGTTGTAACATGTTGCCGAAAAACTTTACCATATCATATGTAGCTGGCTAGTAGTTATTTACCTTACGTCACAAAACACAAATCCAAAACGCTCTCCCCATGATCCTAGTCAATGTTAAGCCTCCTAACTGTGTACACACCAATGTCTTGTTCCTTACTTAATTGGCTCATATATTCTAATCATGCCTAACATGCCTTCTCCACTAATGTCCAGATACAGATTCAAATTCATTTGTGTGTTTGTTTGGGTTTGGGTCATTTCTATTCCGTTAAGTTTTTGTTTAGTTCCTTTTTCAATTTACGGTTGTTTCTCCAAGAAACATGTGTCGACCCAAAATGTATGGATGGATTTCCAACATATTTCCATCATGGTTGGTCTTAATTAAAAAAGTTTCCTTTTTGTGCAATTTCAGCATAATTTTGCAATTCACATTTATGTATTCAAATGCTTTTGCTTTGCAACTTTCATATTCAGAGCATGAGAAGACTGGCCGAAAGCAATTTCGTTGCTATCACGAAAAAATAAATAATTTATATTTGTTACCTTTTGGTCTAGAAATGAACACAAGTATTAATATCCAAATATGTAGTTGTTTTTGTTTCTAATTCAAATTGATTGGTTAATGTTTTTATTTTGTTTATTTATTAATTAATTAATGGAAATTATTTAAATAATCAACAAAATTCAAACAACTTACTGTTCAACAGCGATTATACTGTTAATAAATAAAGTTTTGAAAAAGCGAAGGATTATTTTGTGTTCAATTTTCATAAATTTATTTTCATATAAATTTTTATGTCAGTTGGCATCAAAAGAAGGCTGGGTACAGGGCTGGGATGAGAACCTATTTTAAGTAAAGCAAAGATCATAAAATATTTATAAATCCCAAACTAAATAGCTAAAAGAACCTGAACACGTGTTGAAATATGAACGATAAAGTGCATAATACCCAAATGTGAGGACAGACATTACAATCAGCACGTGTCAATTAAAATAAAATGATGGTATGACAATTTTCTCGTGACAGGAAGAACAGGCAAATATTGCCACTGCTACATAGAAAGATGTGATAATTTGGAGCCAGCACATGTAACGGGTTTTTCAACAGAGACGCTACAAAAGTAAATCGATAGGGACAGCAAACGACGCCATATTTTTTCCCGCTCTTTTGACATTTCTCTTCAGCAAGGTTTACCATTTCATCATGGAAAGATATACGAGCCAACAACGAGTCGAAATTATTAAAATTTACTACCGAAATTTGGAGTCAGTGGCCTCAACTTTAAGAGCGGTACGTCCAATTTATGGTCGTCATAATCGTCCTACCAGATCAACAATTGAGCGTCTAGTGAAAAAATTTGAATCCACAGGCACAGTACAAAATGTTCCCGTGACAGTGAGACAAAGAAGTGCCCGTAGTGTCGAGAATATTGCTGCCGCTGAGGCTTCAGTTCAAGACAGCCCAAATGTGTCTCTCACACGTCGTTCTCAAGCGTTGGGCATCTCTGTGACGTCGTTGTGGCGAATTTTGCGAAAAGATCTTGGCCTACATCCTTACAAGATCAAATTGAAGCAAGAACTGGAGCCGCTTGACCACCATAAGCGTCGTATGTTCGTGAATTGGGCTGAACAACAACTTGACAATGATTCGGATTTTCATCGGAAAATCATCTTCAGCGATGAGGCTCATTTCTGGCTGAATGGCTTCGTCAATAAGAAAAATATGCATTATTGGTCAGACAACAATCCACACGTAATCCATGAGTCATCATTGCATCCCGAAAAAATTACGGTTTGGTGCGGTTTATGGGCCGGCGGCGTCATTGGGCCGTACTTCTTTCGTGATAATCAAGACCGACACATTACAGTGAATGCGAATCGCTACCATTCAATGATAACCGAATATTTTTGGCCCCAATTGGATAATATGGACTCGGATGACATGTGGTTCCAAGAGGACGTCGCCACAAGCCACACAGCGAATGCCACAATCAATTTATTGGAAACCAAGTTTTGGTGAACGTGTTATCTCAGTCGATTGGCCGCCTCGGTCGTGCGATTTGACGCCATTAGATTATTTCCTGTGGGGCTACGTCAAGTCTATGGTCTATGCCAACAATCCAGCGACGATTGATGAACTTCGTACGAATATCGAACGTGAAATTCCAGCAGTATCGGCCGATTTATGCTTGAAAACTTTTGTAGCTCTCGTATTATATGGTCAAAAAGTTTCTGTTGCAGATGACTAAGTGACTCGAATTAAAGACTTCACGCTAAAAAATATCAGCCCCAGCAACATATTGCAGGAAACACGTACATGTTTGCAATCACTGTTTTCATGAATTTTAGATCTGCTGCCTATTTTTTTCTTTGTTGTCTGTCTCGTTTTTGGTTTTAGCGATCTTTAACAAACAAAGCCACATTTGGGTCTCAAAAACATATACTATAGCGTATTAATCATTGTGCCTGGAACATGTTATGTTGAATAGCAAATACAATGTGTTTGGGTACAAGTATAATATATTTGCGACAAGCTACAAACACTGATCTGATTTTTCAGCGTGTATGTAACTCAAGTTAAAAAAGCTGCAGTTCGCGAAAAAGATTAGCTGAAAATCAATTCAGACATTGGAAGTTCCATTATAAACTCTATGTTTTGATTAGAATTCATAATTATCATACATCAGAATTAGTTGTCGATGTCATGGATAAATTAAAAATTGGTCCTACTAAATATAAGTTATCACTACAGAAATTAAGTTGTATTAACCAATTTGAGTATTTCTAAAATCTCATTCATCGGAAGTGGATGATACAACTCATAAAAACTAGAATATTAGAATTGGTGTTCAAATATTAGTCACCGTAACCACAACTTAGTTTCTGTTGCAAAAGCACTGGTTACAAAGTCATGTATTCGATTTTTAATAAGAGTCTTTGCAGTACAAGAGAAGTGCGTTTTTTACACTGCTAAAGTTAATTATAGCTTCATTTGTACGAGAAAGTGGCATTTCAATTTCCCACTTAAATTCCGACTTGAGCAATGACAATGTTGCCACAAGTTCAATTTCAAGAAATGGCAACACAAAGTTATCTTTGATACATTTTGTTTCCATTTCTTGCGAATGAAAATGTTATCAAGGAAAGACCCAAAAGAAGAAATTTTAAATTTACAATTACAATTATACTTTTACATCTCTAAATTTGAATGATAGATTTTTATTTCCAATTGAAATCAAAATTGGTATTAAATTATTCACAAGAACGCGTGGTGAATGTTATCATAGACGAATATAGGTATAGATACATTTATTCTCTCAATAAATTAAACGTCATAGGTACGGTGGAAAGTAAACTTTGGATGGTGGAAAACATGGGTTCAATAATACCAGATAGAGACAATAGTAAACAACGTCCAACAAAGGAACAACAACCGAATTTCGTGTTTTTGTGTCGAACTAGTTGTGTTAAATACAATACAAATGTATACCACCGATAAAAGTCAACAAAAAAGTACAAAATACATTTAAATTTTTCAGTTCTACACCAAAACGACATGAAAAAGTTAAGTGAACATATTTTGTAACTTCACCTGGTGTAAGTTAATTTTGAATTTAATTTCTCTCATTTCCACAAACCTACAACGAAGAGTGTGAAATGAAACGTCAGATGAGAAAATACATAAACGTATCTATACCTATCATATATGGGGCAAATTAATTATATGGCAATTATAATTTGTTGTTTAATTTGAATTTCCTGTCCAAATGCAAATTCAAAAAACTTTCAATACCATTGGCAATTGTACTTATTTTCAAAGCATTTCCTTCATATCTGGCAATTTCGGTTTTCAAATATTTTATACGGTACAGGTTTATGCATTTTTAAGTACTACGAGGCAATACCTATCGAAACCACAAACCTCTACATATAAAATACTCTAAAAACAGAATTGCCAGCGGCCAAACAAATTCAAAATAATTAAAAGCATTCCCACAGTTCATTACAATTGGCATCTGATTCCACAACCTGCATTTTATATTGCCTTACCAAATGCAAATTCAACATATTTTAATTGTCATTGCGAACAATGGTAATTCTTTTGCATTTGCATTAGAAAAAGTAATGCAAATTAAAATCCAATGTAAATTAAAAAAAGGACATGTATGATACCTATATTCGTCTATGAATGTTATACATATTGATCATGGTAGAATTATGTATCAGGTATAGTCGTTTCAACAGGTGATTAAATATTTTCAATGTTGTTTTTCGTTTCACTTGTCAAAATAATATGAGTTTTGTTTTTATACTTTTTTGTATTATTGTATTGTTGGTAAATATTTGTGTAGAGTTTGACAACTGAAAAGAATGAACGAGAATAAAATGTTTAACAACATCTGTTGCTACCATGAATTTGTTGGCATAGGCTACAAACGTGTCACCGTATCTCATTTTTTTTCTCACCCATTACAGAAAATGTTGCCACATTTCGTAGTATTAAGTGTGGATCGTTTTATTTGGAAAGTCGTAAGTGGCAATAGCTTCATGGAATAAAAAAACAACCTTTATGTTTATTGGAATGTTACACGAGGACTTTGCGGAAAAACTATTATGTTAAACAGAAAGTGAAAACTAAATTTGTGAAAAAACCAATTTATTATATAAGTATCATCTACCGAAAAATAGAGTAAGTATACATATTCAAATTTTACGCCGTATAGATCCAGAATTTGTTATGCTTTGGACAGAAACATAACTTTTTGTATACGAAATCAAAAGATGGTCATTAAAGTCCATGTATATTTTATTTTTATCGACAAAACACATATGCCCTTGTTGATATATCTCACCACACTAGTTTCTGAATCGCATGTATTTTTTTTATATTTCTATTATTACCATAAATTGATGTCAAGTGAATCTTTTAAACACAATCGTTGAATCTGACGCCACTATTGACGCCTTCACAAACATGCAACAAATTGTGGAAACTTATCTGGAGGAACTATTATTATGGATGACACAAATTAATTTAAACACACATGTAATATTTTTAAATAATAACTGTTTGTATATGGTTACAGAGTTCGTATTTACCCCCCATGTGTAACCCATACATATCAATGTAGGGAATGGTTAATGAACGTTTACTTATTACCTACAGGGTATGGGGAAAATAATGGGTAGCTACCCACGACGATGGGAAATAACACTGCACGAATATCTGATACACTTGGGTAATGGGTATGCGACCTCTACACATAACCCACGTTGAATGGTAATGGATTACCCAGGGCAACCCATCCCCATTATTGATCGAAAATGGGAAAAATGTAGGAAAAATTTCTGTATATTGGAAACGGACCGTCCAATCGAAAAAATAATTAATTTTTGGGTGTTTCTAAGGTTTCTTTATAATTGGTTCAATTCGTATGGAATATTTTTTTTTTCAAAAAATCGCCAAAATAAGAAAATTGCAAAAATAAAAATGGCCATAACTCGGAAATGATGGGTTCAATTGAAAAAATAATATTTTTTTTACTTCCGTAGGAGGCTTTAACATATGGCTGTCTTTAATACGGCATCACCTTTTTTTAAATGGCTAAAACTAAAATTTCTTGATCCAAAAATCGCTACAATCGAGAAAATAACTAATTTCTCTAAAAAAATCACCAAAATAGAAAACCGTTAAAATAAAAAATGGTTATTACTCGGAAACGGCTCGTCAAATGGCTAACAGACATGTGCGTTTTAGCGATTTTTTGTTTGAAAAATGTTAATTTGGGGAATTTTATCTGATTTACGCTGAACCCAATTTTCGACGGTTTTCAAGCATAAATCTGCCGATACTGCTGCAATTTCACGTTCGATATTCGTACGAAGTTCATCAATCGTCGCTGGCTTGTTGGCATAGACCCTAGACTTGACGTAGTCCCACAGGAAATAATCTAACGGCGTCAAATCGCACGACCGAGGCGGCCAATCGACTGGGCCATTTCGTGAGATAACACGTTCACCAAACTTGGTTTCCAATAAATTGTTTGTGCCAATCGCTGTGTGGCTTGTGGCGCCGTCCTGTTGGAACCACATGTCCTCCAAGTCCTTATTATCCAATTGGGGCCAAAAATATTCGGTTATCATTGAACGGTAGCGATTCGCATTCACAGTAATGTGCCGGTCTTGATCATCACGAAAGAAGTACGGCCCAATGACGCCGTCGGCCCATAAACCGCACCAAACCGTAATTTTTTTGGGATGCAATAATGACTCATGGATTACGTGTGGATTGCTGTCTAACCAATAACGAATATTTTGCTTATTGACGAAGCCGTTCAGCCAGAAATGAGCCTCATCATAAATTGGACGTAGCGCTCTTAAAGTTGAGGCCACTGACTCAAAATTTCGGTAGTAAAGTTTAATAATTTCGACTCGTTTTAGGCTCGTATATCTTTCCATGATGAAATGGCAAACCTTAGTAAAGAGAAATGTCAAAAGAGCGGGAAAAATATGGCGTCGTTTGCTGTCCCTATCGATTTACTTTTGTAGCGTCTCTGTTGAAAACCCCTTTATATACAACAAGAATTAATAAAAAAAAAAACTCAATTCGAACAAGGTATTTGTGTTTACATTTAAACGCAGGCAAAAATATAGATTTTTCTAAAAAGAATAATTAATTACTGAAACCATTTTACATTATAAATTATACAACAATACAATTTAATGCGTATAATAATGCTTTAAAATAATGATATTTGATATTTTTAGATAGAAAAGTTGATTATTTCAAAACGAGGTCGATTTAATATAAATATATATATATATATATTATAAATCAGTTGGAAATAATTAAAACATTTGAAAGAAAAATCAAGTTATCAGTTTTAATCATTAAGTTTTTAAAAAAATTAATACTTCCGTTTTGTGTTTCAATACGACGCCTTATTTTTTCAATATATGTGGGAACTAAATATTTGTGGTCTAACTGTACTCTGTATATCTTCAATTATTGGCCAAACAAACAACGAGCAGAGTTAATAAATATGTATATCAAACCAAATTGTAGTCATTAACCGATTATTGGTTGATTCCGATTAAATATTCAGATTTTGACGATATTTCACACAGACAACAATTAGGGAGTGATTTGTATTGGCGTATATAAGATTATACTTAGATTAAAAATAAAATGTTTTTTACCAAAATGAATTTTATTAAATTAAAAATAGTGCAATATGCAATGATTAGTGTGCGCGGCTCTTGTACATGAGATCCCGGGTTCGAACCCTGCTCTGACCACCTTAATAAAATTTCTTTCGGCGGCGGTCACCTCGCATAGTGACGGCGACACTATCGAGTATATAGCCATGAAAAAGCTTCTCAAAATACCGTTCGGAATCGGTGTAAAACTGTAGGTCCCAATCAGTGAGTGAAAACTGGAAAGCGCACAGCTCAGTGATTGTGAGAAGTTCTCCCCTGTCCCTTCATGGGATGTAATGGGAAACCATTTATTTATTTTTTAAATAAATTGTATTTGAATATATGAAATTGAATTACTTAAGAAATTTATGTAATGAACTTCCAGAAAACTACAATCAATCTTATTGTTACTACTTTTTATACTTAAATAGTACTGTGTACTAAATTACATTCAAACAAAACTATTGTGAATTGTTATTTTCCTATGATAAATGGATAAGCTAAAATAGATAAAAGAAGAAGTTTCCTGTAAGGAAAAATGTAAATGAAAGACTCTGTCACATCAGCCTTCTCAAGGTGAGCATCCGTCTCTCTCAAAATAAAAACTCTCGTATCATACTTACATAAATTATCAATCTCTGAGAATTTATGCACACAATAAGGAGCTCCTCCAATCTCATCAGGAATTCTTGCGCCATACCCAGCGAATTTAAATACAGTCCACAACTCCAAGAGACTAGCGCTTACTGTATCTCGCCTACTCATTTTAGTAGGTATTTTTAACAGTTCTTTGATTTCTCAGTCCGTCTACAAAAACTAATTCTCGATAAGTCTCACTGGAGAATTGTTTACCAACAAGTGTGAATGAATCATGCGTCTTTTTGAGTACGAACAACTTCAAAATGTGTGTGGAGGAGCTGCTGTAACTAAAAATCGTAATTTCAGGAGCTGAAACCTCAAATCGTCATTTTCTGTGGTTGGGTCTAAAAATCGACAAAACACATCATGTACCACTGGTACCACTGATGTAGAGGTTTGTGACTTCGATTGGTGTTGGTTGCCTCCTTCTACTTTCAAATTCATAAACCTTTACATGTAAAATTTGTTAAAACCAAAACTGTCAGATATGAAGGAAATGCTTTGAAAATAAGCAAAATTACCAATGGAATTTAAATTTTTCGAATTTGCATTTGTAGACGCAAAATATAATTGTCATATAATAACTTGCGCCATGTATGCGTAATTGGGGCGAGTGCAAAGTTTGTAGTGCACAGCGTCAGGAAAAGTTCCTGCCAAAACCGTAGTGCATGGTGATGACTCACATTCGGCTCGAGGTGGCCCTGCTGTTAAACAAATTCAAACAAAAGAAACAAAAAAATTGTCAAACAAAATCATATGAGGTGTCAGGGGACATCCGGTTGGAACGAAGTTCCTTTCGCTATATAAAGGGTTTTTCAACAGAGACGCTACAAAAGTAAATCGATAGGGACAGCAAACGACGCCATATTTTCTCCCGCTCTTTCGACATTTCTCTTCAGTAAGGTTTGCCATTTCATCATGGAAAGATATACGAGCCAAAAACGAGTCGAAATTATTAAAATTTACTACCGAAATTTGGAGTCAATGGCCTCAACTTTAAGAGCGCTATGTCCAATTTATGGTCGTCATAGTCGTCCTACCAGATCAACAATTGAGCGTCTATTGGAAAAATTTGAATCCACAGGCACAGTACAAAATGTTCCCGTGCCAGTGAGACAAAGAAGTGCCCGTAGTGTCGAGAATATTGCTCCCGCTGAGGCTTCAGTTCAAGTAAGCCCAAATGTGTCTCTCACACATCGTTCTCAAGTGTTGGGCGTCTCTGTGACGTCGTTGACGTCAAGATCAAATTGACGCAAGAACTGAAGCCACTTGACCACCATAAGCGTCGTATGTTCGTGAATTGGGCTGAGCAACAACTTGAAAATGATTCGGATTTTCATCGGAAAATCATCTTCAGCGATGAGGCTCATTTCTGGCTAAATGGCTTCGTCAACAAGCAAAATATGCATCATTGGTCAGACAGCAATCCACACGTAATCCATGAGTCATCATTGCATCCCGAAAAATTTACGGTTTGGTGCGGTTTATGGGCCGGCGGCGTCATTGGGCCGTACTTCTTTCGTGATGATCAAGACCGGCACATTACTGTGAATGCGAATCGCTACCGTTCAATGATAACCGACTATTTTTGGCCCCAATTGGATAATATGGACTTGGAGGATATGTGGTTCCCACAGGACGGCGCCATAAGCCACACAGCGAATGCCACAATCAATTTATTGGAAACCAAGTTTGGTGAACGTGTTATCTCACGAAATGGCCCAGTCGATTGGCCGCCGCGGTCGTGGGATTTCACGCCGTTAGGTTATTTCCTGTGGGGCTACGACAAGTCTATGGTCTATGCCAACAGGCCAACGACGATTGATGAACTTCGTACGAATATCGAACGTGAAATTGCAGCAGTATCGGCCGATTTATGCTTGAAAACCGTCGAAAATTGGGTTCAACTTCTGGACTTCTGCAAGCGTGCCCGTGGTGGCCATGTAAAAGAAATCGAGTTCTATACATAATGGCATCGAACGTACTTTCACAGGAATAAAGAATTTCATTGGTATCTAAAACCGGGTTTGTTTTATTTAAAAAAACTTTTGTAGCGCTCTTATTGAAAAACCTGTTATTATGTACTAGTTAGTTCCAACACGCCTAAGGCGCCCATTGAAATATACGATAATTTAAATGGATCTTTAAGAAAAGAAGCTTTTTGTAAAATGATAAACTTTATTTAACAATTTTTTTATTTCCTTATATTTGTAGGTCCTTTTTGGGCAGTCTATCAAAATGAACACATGCAAACAACACACGGCGTTTGCATCACATACGTAGTTGTTGTACAAGAATAGTCTCTGCCTGAAAATAAGTATGACGATATTTATGTAGCGGCAGCGATCAAACAAGCAGATGGTCGTCGCCAAAGAGATTTGAATAGTATAGAGAATTCATAGAACGATTTGTATGACTCAGAAGCACTGGCGACATTTGGGGAGTGATTCAAAACGTATTACTCTCTTTTTGTCATAATTTGGCCATTCATAATTTTGATGTGAAACATTAATGTCTTTTGAAACATTTATGATTTTGGTATTGTTTTATGTAATAATATTGTCGAAGTGGTGCATTTATATTGAAATATTATATTTTCTATTTGTTAAGGCTCTTTTACTCAGACTCTCTACATGAGAGCGGAAAAAGAGTGCAATAAGTTCTCTATACTATTCAATACTTTTTGTCGTCGCTCTGTTTATGACAAAACAAAAACAATTATTTAAGTGAGCTAAGTATTGATTTATTAATTTAAGAATATTACATCTAATGTTAGAGCAGATGTAAGAAAAATTAAAGAACCTTCAGCACAAAAACAATTCCTTTTTTATTTTCCAATGTAACATAGAAATCGAACAGTTACCGTGTAACCATAAAGGTGCTAACACATCGCCCATGAGTTCGAACACTTTTTTATTTTTTAGAAGAGAGGATCTTCTTTTATTAAAAGCTAATGTTTGTTTTTTTAAGAAAAGGTGTTATTTTTAAGAAGAAGTAATTTGTGTAAGTAAACGCCATAAGAGTATGAATTTTGTTTACAAAGAAGTACTTTTATAAGAACAGGTATTTTTTAAGGAAGTGACACTCTTTTTAGGAAAAGTTTTTTTTTAAGAAAATATACTTTTTTTCATAAAGGCTACCTATCTCAAAGAATGTTTTGTTTTATATTTAAGGAAATGTACTTTTAAGAAAAGGAATTTTTTGTTAGAAAACATATTTTTGAAGAAAAATTTTTTTAAGAGATGGAATTTTTTTTAGAATAGATAAATTTTTAAGAGGGGGTACTTATCTCAAGTAAAGTTAATTTGTTCCACAAGAAAGGTACTCTTCAAAAAAAGGTATTTGTAGGAAAATCATGAAACATGAAGAAAATTAAAAAAATAACTTTTTTTTAGGAAAAGTACTTTTTGTACTTTTTGTAAAAAAAAAATCGTGTAAAAAAAGATATTAGCTAAATGGAAAAATAATAGATTGATTCCAGACCTAAAAAGCAACTTAAAAGCACAATAAACAGTATTAAAAGGTTGAACATTTATTTTCCATTCTTACACATTAAAACCATATATTATAAAGAAAAATTATGATTTGCATAAAAGAAATAATATCGGAAATTCATTAATAAAAAAAGTAAAAATTTTGTAAAATAACATAACATAACAAAATTTTGTCCATTGCCACTTTCTGACAATACACGTATACGTTTGCATTCTCTAGAATTATATTCTTCACTATTTTGGGAAATTACTCGTATTTCTTTATTGTTATCTCTATTTCGCATTGTTGATAACTCAGTTGTTTTCAGAACGAAATCAGTTATCAAAGTTTGTGTTTGATTTCGTGATAAACCATTATAAAGTTCATTACATTAATAATTTCAGTTCACGTTAAAATTTCGCAGCTCGCTCATTTTCAGGACGATAGATCATCGAATCCATCTCCACCAATTGTATGTGACAATGTTATTATGTCCGTAAATTATTTTGGATGACAGGATCTTTGCTTTTGACACTCTGGACAAATACTTTTGCAACATGAGTTCAATTTAGATGGCTTTAATTCAGTTAATGCTAGCCCAACTTGGTTAATGCTGTCCATAATAGAAAATTTGTTCCATACATCAATGACTGTCGATTCCTCATTATGATCTAGTTTGTCTAGCACTTATTGAAATGAACGTTTTATATAGTACGTTTTAAATGTAGCAATTATTCCTTGGTCTAACGGTTGTATTTAGGATGTAGTATTAGGCGGCAGAAAACAAAGTTGAACATTTGGGTGCTCCAAGGGTGGATGATCATGTGCATTGTCTAGAATTAAGAGAACTTTAAACTGGCCGTCGTGACCGTCGGTGGTGCAATGGGTAGTGTGCGCGGCTCTTGTACAGGAGATCCTGGGTTCGATCCCTGCTCCAACCACCTTAAAATTTCTTTCGACGACGGTCACCTCGCTTAGTGACGGCGACACTATCGAGAATATAGCCATGAAAAAGCTTCTCAAATTACCGTTCGGAATCGGTGTAAAACTGTAGGTCCCAATCCGTGAGTGAAAACTGGAAAGCGCACAGCTCAGTGATTGTGAGAAGTTCTCCCCAGTCCCTTCATGGGATGTAATGGGAAACCATTTATTTATTTTTTTTTTAATTTCTTGACATTTTGCATTCATCTAGCGTCTAACTTCTAGGATGAAATATTTCTGAAACCATTCTATAAAGAGGGCACTACTGGTCGTCACCCAGGCCTTTTTCTAATCATTAATCATTTCTTATTCTAATCAATACCGTTCATAACATACGTTCTGCTGAAGCATTGAAACAAAACAACAGTCTTACACGGTCCTTTGCTACTTGAAAACCACCGACAGTTTTCTGTGACTTTGCAACATAAGTTCTCCTAGGCATCATTTTCCAAAAAATGCCAGTTTCGTCTACATTCCAAACTTGTAATTTCAATAATTTTTCTAAGCTTTTGAGGAAACTCTTCAGCAGCCAATGCATCTGCAGATGCAGTTTCTCCCCTAATTTTTATGTTGTGGAGAGCATGTCCTTTAAGAAACCCCGTCATCCAACCAGTACTTGCTGAAAATTCAAATTGTTTTGACTGAGGCGAAGTGTTTGGCTCATCTACTTTAATATGTTTATAGATTCTTAATGATGTTTGCTTGATAGTTGTTCCGTATACTGGTATTCTTTTTTGTGATTTGTCTTCAATCCATATAACCAAAGCTTTTTCCATTTTCTCTTTGACAATATCTCAGGGGCGGACTAAGGCCTAGGCAACCTAGGCAAGTGCCTAGGGCTCGCAATTATTGGGGCCCGAAAATAAGGTTTTACATTTTTATAATTAATTTTTACTTCCATTTTAGTTTTATTATTCGATCTTTAAGATGTTATTTTCTTTAATAATTTTTCCGGTTCGAGATCAATTTCTATGAAAAAGTACTTTTATAACAAAATGTAAATTTTCATAGAATGTATTATTAAAGAAATAATTTGAAATTGATTATTATGGTGGATGGTTGGGAATATAGCTATTTCAATGCCCACCAAGGCATATCATCCGCTCCCTTCTCCACAAGTATTTAGGTATATTATCACACATTATAGGGATAAACAAATGTCAAGTAAGCGAGAATTGTCTAAAACTCGTACTTGTGCGAAAACATCCACAACAACACTTTGCCATAACCATCAATATTCACAACATTTCTTTCCTACGCAGGCTTTCATCGGAAGCCATTGCATAGATGTTGTTGTTTCAAAAAAAGAAACATCAATTGCCGTGTCAAATTTAGTTGTTTTAGATCCTCGTTATGTTTAAAGTTGTAATTTCCTTTAAGGCTATAACAGATCATGTTTTCTCCGGTTAGTGAAAAAAATGTAAATGCTGCGGGTGGGATTCGAACTCACATTCGCTGGACGATCGTTTCGATGTTTGTGAAGCATCATCTTCAGCAGCGTCTAGCCCGTTAAGCCACTGCGTGGTGTGTATTTACACAAGTCACTAACCGAAGACATTTATTGTTTATTATTCGATCTTTAAGATGTTATTTTTAATATTTTTCCGATTCAAGATCAATTTCTATGAAAACGTAATTTTGGTATAAAAGAAAAGTGGTGTAAAAGAAAGTTTTTTTTGGGATTTTTACCTATATTTTCTAATACGGGTGAAAACTTGGAGAAAGTTATTTTAGAATTTTTAAATAATATTGATTTAGACATCACTAACAGTCGGGGACAGAGTAATGATAATACGTTTAATATGTCAGGTAAAATATAAGGAATTCCAATCTAGAATAAAACAACATATTTTTTCTGCCCATTTTATAACTTCATTCATTAAATTTAATTGGAAACGCTGCTGCCGAAAGTCGCATGGAAATTACCACTTTTTTTTAATATCGTTCAGGAATGGTACGTATTTTTTTCAAGTTCTACACATAGGTGGAATGCATTATAGGGCAAACACTTGAGTATTATACCTATTTGTGATACCAGGTGGTCTGCTCCTTAAAGGAAAATTATGAAGAAATTAAACATGGTCTATGTAATTTTTCCTCAAACAAATATAAAAAACCTTGATACATTTGAGTAGGTACTGTTACTATATGGGGAAAATTTTAGGGGGAATGAATGCTTCGAACAACACTCTTTAACAATCAGACGAATCCCTAAATACTGCAGTTTTAATATATGATTCATTGATAGATTTCATACAAAGTGTCTCCAGTTGGCAATACCAAGTGTACACAAGGATTCGTCAACCTGATCCCTCCAGCGGAGTCTCGGTCTTCCTATTTTTCGTCTTCCTTCCAGTTCGGTTTCGAAAACCCTTCGGGCTGGTTCGTCTTCATCCATTCTACTGACATGGCCTAGCCAGCGCAATTGCGTTATCAGGATAAAGCTCATACAGCTCATGATTCATGCGTCGCCGATACTCGCCGTTGTGCACTATAGGGCCATAAATTTTTCGGAGTATTTTTCTCTCGAAGACTCCTACAGATGTTTCGTCTGCTTGCGATAGGACCCAGGATTTTGCGCCGTAAAGCAAGACAGATTGAATGAGAGTCGTGTACAGCTGGACTTTTGTTACTCGAGAGAGGGCTTTATCTCTAAAGCGCTTGCTTAGCCCAAAATAACATCTATTCGCAAGCACAATTCTCCGCTTGATCTCAAGGCTGACGTTGTTGTTTTTGTTCACGGCAGATCCGAGGTATACAATTTCGTCCAATACGTCGAAGTTATAACGGTTATCAACGTTCACGCTTTGGTCTAATCGCGTGGAGGCCCTGTTGGTTGAAACCATTAATTTTGTCTTGTCCTCATTTAACGTTCCCCAGGATTTGGCGTAGAGTGAAAATCTGGTCAGTTGTCGATTTTCCAGGCCTGAAGCCACACTGGTATGGTCCAATCAGGTCAGCGATAATAGGTTTTAATCTTTCGCACATTGTACTTGGTAGAACCTTATATGCTATGGATAAAAGGCTTATTCCACGGTAGTTGGCACAGATACTCGGGTCACCTTTTGTAAATATGGGACATAGTACACTGAGACTCCAATCGCCGGGCATGCATTCATCTAACCAAATTTTCAGCACATCGCCGCCAGCCTTAAACAGCTCCGCCGGTAATCCATCGGCTCCTGCGGCTTTGTTGTTCTTAAGCTGGACAATAGCTGTTCTGACCTCGTCTTGGTTAGGAAATGGGCAATCGACGTCGTCGTCGAAATTTTGATCGTCATTGGATGTCTCAGATACCAGAAGCGCGGAAAAATGATCTCTCCATATTCCCAACATGGTCTGCACATCTGCGACGAGATTTCCGTCTTTGTCTGTACAGAAGGGGGGCCCTGAACCATGTCCATTAGATCCGTTTTTAAATAATTCTACTAATTATGACAAACTAATTGACGAGTGTGCAGAATTGAAAGTGAGAAAAAAGGCAATACAACTAATAAATTTGGGTATACGAGTATTTGTTTAAGCATTATTGGTTGTTTTAAAATTAATTTGTTTTAATAAAATATGATTATTTAATTTTTGTATATGTATACATATTGTTATTTTTTTCTTGGAATCCGATAATTTAATAGAACTACATACTATATGCTTTAAAACCAAAACACCAAAAAAAAACAATTAAAAACTATAATTAATAATGCAAAGATTTGGAAATTATTAAAAAATTACCTCTTATTGAGTTAATAAATTTATACGATTAGTAACTTTATTTTATTTATAACTTTTAAAACATACACAGCAACTAAACGTATTTTCTTCTCAATTCTCATAACCAAATTGAATTGCGTACAAAATACATTAAGTCGTGGAATCCCACTCGAAGAGCAACTACGCATGCAATCGACGTAATATGTAGGTAAGTGATACCAAATTCTAGTTTATTTTTGTTAGACAGTGCAACCAATATGTGCAAGTGCTGCCATTATTTTAACGAGTGGGTGAGAAAAGGAAAATAGTAAAAGCTCACTTTAAAGTGTGAATTATAAAACGATTTCATAGATTATTTAAATTCGTGTTAAAACAAAACAATTCGTGTGAAAATAAAAAACTCGTGTTAAATCAAATTTCGTGTAAAAAGGGAATTAAGTTTATATTTTTTATTTTTTTTTTAGAAAATCTACTATATTTAAGAAAAGGCACTTATTTAAGAAAATTTTCTTTTTTAAACTTCTTACACTTTGGGTTTTCTAAATTTACATTTTATTGGTTTCAAAACTACAATATATACTAAATATTGGTTACAGGCCCCACCTAGAAAACTTCCCATTAAACAAGAAATTTCCCAACATATGTGAGACATCTAGTTAGTCTAGACACAAACCAAAGGAAAAGTAAATAATATAGTGGATAATAGTGGGTAACATAATAGTGTTAAATCAAAAGATGTTTATTATTGGTACCTATAATGTAAGAACTTTCTCCGAAAAATCGTGACTCGAACAGGTTAGACAAGTTAGGGAATACTACGACGTGGACTTCCTAGACCTAAGCAAAGTGTGCGGTGGCTTAATAGTTTCAAAAGTCAATTACCAGCTGGTCACTGTTTTATTTACTCTAGCAATGATATAAAACTAATAAACGGAGTCGACCTTCTTCTTTCTCCTAGGTCGAGAAATGCTCTAATATCATATCATATCATACATCGTCATTGCGAGTTTTGATTCGAAATATCTCAGGATTTCTGTGGTACTGTCGTATGCACCTACTCAGTCTGATGAGGACAGTGTTGAGGATGAGTTCTGTAGCCAACTGGATTTTGCGTAGCCAACTGGATTTTCTGTGGTACTGTCGTATGCACCTACTCAGCCTGATGAGGACAGTGTTGAGGATGAGTTCTGTAGCCAACTGGATTTTGCTGTAAGCGCCTTGTCAATTGGTGTCATTAAAATATTTCTAAGATATTTCAATGCCAAAGTGGGTAACGACTAAAACAACCTACAGGAAGTGATGGGAAGGCATGTGTCTTGTAGCTGTGAGAAATAATAATGGTGAGAGGCTCATAGACTTCTGCACTCGCCATCAACTGTATATCGGCGGAACGAAATTCTCCCACAGAAATAATCACCAGAATACATGGGAATCGTCCGATGGTCAAGCTTTCAATCAAATTGACCATCATAGCTAAGTACTTAATTGTGTCGCCGTCACAAAAAGTGGTGACCGTCGTCCTTACACCACTGATATCGAAATGACAATGTGGATAATATTTTGGAAATGATTGTTAATTTGTTTGAAGAGTGTTCCAAGCAAATATGAATGTTTAAGCCCTTTAGACCCTTTATGGGATAACAGACGAAAATAAGGACAACATGTCAAATCTGAAATGAAAATGTATATGGGCTGGCTATAGACCGATATAATTTATTCAAAATGAAAATGATCCTAGTTTTATCAGTAGATGTTAGGAAAAAAAATGTACGTATGTATATTAATTAGTAGTAAAAATTAGAACAAAAGTTGGAGAAATAAATGAATTTAAGCTGAAAAAACACCGAATTTCAACACTTTTTAAGTTGGTTTATTATATCTTTAATTTACTGAACATGAGTTAATCCAAATACATTAATAAAAAAACTCAAAAGGTGGATGGAAGTTGTACACAAAATAAGGGAGGAAGAGGACGAGCCGCAATCGATAACTTTTCAGACAGAACTAAACGATGCACAATGGTGTCGATTGCAATAAAAGTAGTAATAATATCAGAACTTCTAAACTATTGTTTGGATAATTTCAAAATGTACTAGACATTTGTAAGTAATGAGTCATCCTTTCATATTCTTTTATTTAGAGGCACAATTCTTATATTATGTTTAAATAAATAAATGACATATATACATACATATATATACATATTATTATACAGAGTATACATATATAACACATTGGTGGCGTTCAAAGTCAACTTGGCGGATTTGAAAAATTTTTTGTTCTGTGAATATGTGTAGTTCACGAACGAACTAGTTTAATTGAACGATTCACTCTTGTGAACTAGATGAACTAGTTCACACTCTTCCCATCTTTTGTTTCAGTAGTTCTCTTATTTCAGCAGTTTTTTGCATTTCAGTTGTGCAGTTCTCTACGCAATTTTCTAGTTCTACTCTCTTTGTCTCGCTCAATTTGCACAAAGGTGCCTAATGTTGCAATCTTTGTGAAATAGATATGTAACCGGCTTCTACACAATCACCACTTTTGTTCCAAAATATAAAAAGATTACGGAAATACCAATATTTCAGAAACGGAATAACCCAATTGTTAAGCCGATCTTCAATAGGGCGTTTTAGTATAAACAAATATCACAGTATCCAACAAATTTTAGAAATCTGCAAAAATTAGACCATTTTTGAGATTATTCGCTCCGATTGAACTACAACTCACAGCTTATATGAACTGTTAAGCTGAAATGATACAATGAACTAGTGAACTAAATGAATGAACTAGTGCATTCTGTTGAGCTGAACCAAAAAGAGCGCATACTGAAATTCCCAACCCTAGTGTGTATCATCGTGTACCGTTACAAAAATATTTAGAATCCAAAATTGAAAATGCCCATTTTTGTCCAACCATTTTACTGAAATTCCCAACCCTAGTGTGTATCATCGTGTACCGTTACAAAAATATTTAGAATCCAAAATTGAAAATGCCCATTTTAGTCCAACCGTTTTAGTTTTTTTGTTAACATCTTGGTTAAAACCGTGTTAAACTGTTATGGCCAGTTGTTAAGTGGGTAGTTAACTATCGGATTACTTAATCTTAATTCTAAGTTAATTAGAGGTTATCTTTGCATTTTGTTTTTCAGTGGTGAGTTAATGTAAGTCGCCATAGTGTCAACTAATATGGCAACCCTTGTATTCTTATTGGAAAAAACGTGTGTTTTGGGATAAATACCAAAACAACAAAGGGGAACAAACAAAATGGAATTATGTAAAATAAGAAATAGATGCATAAAATCGAAATCATTTTAACAAAAATGTGTAAAAAACTATATAGGCGCAACAATTTAACGATCTAGACTCAATGTATGTGTACAAATATGCAAATCTGAAACATGTATTTTATACAATCTTCATTTCTCACTTTGACAGTCCGTAATTTGATTGTCAAAATAATATGGTTCTGACTATAAGTTAACCAACCAACATTGGGTGGTTAAATCATAGTTAAACAATGACTAAAGAACACAATTCGATGTTTAACCACAATTTAACTAGGAAACGAAGATCACCACTGACTGAAAAACTGGCCATTAGAGAAATCGTTGGATATGTCAACTTTTTCATTTGTGGGGAGAAGATGGAATTGTATAAACTTCTGTAAGTATTCTCTAAATTTTTTTAATTTTGCTCAAATTATGATGGGATCAGGGTTGTATTTTTGTATAAAAATTTTTGTTTCGTCACTATACATTTTTAGTCTTTATTAGTAGTATTACATTTTTATTTTGCAATTGTTGTATTTTGTTTGCCACTTTGTTGACAGAAGTTTTTGCATTCTCCAAAACTGATACTGTAAATTGCAAGCAGACTGATAGAACGATGGGTGTCTCGAGCGTAGGAATTGGCTTTCATGAAAATCCAAGATCTAAGTTCAAACAAACACGCGAAGGACTTCGAATGAAAGGGAATGAAATCGAGGTCAGAACGTCCTAATAAAATCGCGGAATTACTGCCTGACATATCCCAATCTAATTAAATTTGTAATTTCTTTTTTACCTTATCGTTTTCCCGAGTTGTGGGGAATGGTGATGATCCAATTGAAAATTGGCCTAGGACTACATTGGCCGTTTCTTATTTGCAATATCGCAATACTTGACCAAACTCGTGGCCCATTGCAAGTGTAGGCGTTTATTATAAAAAAAAACTAACTTTTTCGACTTTCGAAGGTAGTTTGGGATCGATACGATGCTGAAGTGATCACCATTGAAAAGAAATGTTCCCCTTCATTGTAACGGGTCCGCCAAGTAACTTTTTTTTTTTTGAAAATGCTGAAAAAAAAACTACGGAATATTTTCTCAAATTTCTTTTTTTATTTGAAAGTACAATCCTTCCGGTTAATAATGGAAAATAATTTCATTCAAATGGCTGCCTCGGCTGACCATGCAGTAGCCTACACGATCGGTCCAATTTTTAAGCACATTATCGATTGTGTGCAGCTGTATTTCACCAATGGCTTCACGAATTTTGTCCTTTAAAGCGTCCATTGTCTCTGGCTTGTCGGCGTAACACTTATCTTTGAGTGCACCCAACAAATAATAGTCCAACGGTGTCAAATCGCAACTACGAGGTGGCCAAAACGAAATCAGCTCTGCGGCTGATAATGCGATCTTCAAAAACAGGGCGCAAAACATCGAGTGTAGCTTCGGCTGTGTGCCACGTAGCGCCGTCCTGTTGAAACCAAATGCTGCCAGTGTCCTCTTCCTCAATTTTTGTGAACAAAAATTCGTTCAACATGGCCCGATAACGATCGCCATTGACTGTAACGGCCACTCCTTGCTCATTTTCGAAGAAAATTGGCCCAATTATGCACCTGGACCAAAATCCCCACCAAACAGTGACTCGTTTTGGGTGCATCGGCTTTTCAATGTATGCGTGCGGGTTTTCTGTGCCCCAAATGCGACAATTTTGCTTGTTTACATACCCGCCAAGAGCAAAATGAGCTTCATCTGAAAATATGATTTTTTGGCAAAATCGGCATCTTCTGTAAGTCGATCGCAGGCCCATTTGCCCCATATTTCCCAGCGGTGTTCAAGCGTATACACAACCATATTCGTTCAGCGGAAGGATAAAACTAATTATCTGTCAAATCAGACATGAGCTAAGTGTTACCATTCACGAAATAAGCACTAATTGAAAAAAAAACGTTAGATGGCGGACCCTTATGATCCAAGAAACCTATGATCGAGTTTACCACTGCTAAAACAAATTAACTACTGAGAGTTATTACAGCAGTTACAACTAATACTCTCCTACTGATCATCATATATACCGCTTAACCGCGGTTGAGAAAAAAAAGGCTCCTCAAAGAAGTGTGCAACTTTTTCCTCTCTCTGCGCATGTCGTCACAGTTTTAGTTTTGTGTACGAGGCCATTGTCTATCTTCATTTTTTTTATTTATTTACAACAAGAAAACAAATAAGAAAATTTGAAACTGTGACGTATTTGTTACAATACGAATTGCGAAACCTCTGATTCTCTCAACCGTGCCGCTTAATAAAATATACATGATCTGCGGTAACCCACTAAGCTAGTGGCGTAATCATTTTACCAAAAAAGAGCAGATAGCAACCGACTAATACTGGATTGTTCTTTTAGTAGCTCCTCTGCTTTCCTCCTCAGATCTTTACAGGCTCAAAGAAAATTTAAGGTTGGTATTGGAGAACTTTTGTATAGTGCTATTTTTTGGTTCACTTGAATAAAGGGACTTTAACTAATTTTAATGAAAACAGTTTTTCTTGTTTTTTTAATTTATTGTACTTTATTTAACAACTAACGGATTTTTCAATAAGAGGGCTAAAAAAGTTTTTTAAAATAAAACAAAACCGGTTTTAGATACCAATGAAATTCCTTATTCCTGTGTATGGAACTCGATTTCTTTTGCATGGCCACCACGGGCACGCTTGCAGATGTCCAGACGCTGAACCCAATTTTCGACGGGTTTTAAGCATAAATCGGCCGATACTGCTGCAATTTCTTGGTTTACAATAAATTCGCATTCGCTGTGTGGCTTGTGGCGCCGTGCTGTTGGATTGGGGCCAAAAATATGCGGTTATCATTGAACGGTAGCGATTCGCATTCACAGTAATGTGCCGGTCTTGATCATCACGGAAGAAGTACGGCACAATGACGCCGCCGGCCCATAAACCGCACCAAACCGTAATATTTTCGGGATGCAATGATGACTCATGGATTACGTGTGGATTTCTGTCTGACCAATAACGCATATTTTGCTTATTGACGAAGCCATTCAGCCAGAAATGAGCCTCATCGCTGAAGATGATTTTCCGATGAAAATCCGAATCATTTTCAAGTTGTTGCTCAGCCCAATTCACGAACATACGACGCTTATGGTGGTCAAGCGGCTTCAGTTCTTGCGTCAATTTGATCTTGTAAGGATGTTGGCCAAGATCTTTTCGAAAAATTCGCCATAACGACGTCACAGAGATGCCCAACGCTTGAGAACGACATGTGAGAGACACATTTGAGCTTTCTTGAACTGAAGCCTCAGCGGCAGCAATATTCTCGACACTACGGGCACTTCTTTGCCTCACTGGCACGGAAACATTTTGTACTGTGCCTGTGGATTCAAATTTTTCCAATAGACGCTCAATTGTTGATCTGGTAGGACGATTATGACGACCATAAATTGGACGTAGCGGTCTTAAAGTTGAGGTCACTGACTCCAAATTTCGGTAGTAAATTTTAATAATTTCGACTCGTTGTTGGCTCGTATATCTTTCCATGATGAAATGGCAAACCTTATGAAGAGAAATGTCAAAGAGCGGGAAAAAATATGGCGTCGTTTGCTGTCCCTATCGATTTACTTTTGTAGCGTCTCTGTTGAACAACCCATTAGCAAGGGGTACAACCCCCTTTGTTTTTAACAACTTCCAATATTCGAGTTTTCAGTGAGAGATAAAGAGAATTTATGTAATCCAACGAAATTTGATTCCAAGCATCCTGAAAGGCCTGAATAAGTGACTGCTTGTCACCAAATTGTCTACCTCCAATACATTAGTAGTCTCTTGCGAATTGAAGCCGCTTTTCCTTACGAGGAGCATTAAGTGGCGGCTTTTTTGTAATTTCAGGTAGTTAAGGTACTCACAGCTCTTAATTACTCTACGTACTGATGACTTGCTCGCTTCCACTCTAGGTTGAGGTCTTACTTTTGACAAGGATAAGGCAGAATTAGAAGCAATTCTGATGATTTTCTTTTCTCACACGTAGATAAAGACAATGAAACCCTTCCTTTAAAATTTTTTCCATACCCCTCGAGGTCGTCGACAATTACGACAACTGTTGGACTCCGCCCAATTGTTTTGCTATTGCTCGGCTAGAAAATCCTTCAGAACGGTCAACATCGATTTTAGTTTTTTCCGATAGATTTAACATTTTTTGTTTTGCCATTTGGACTCATAAAATGATTAAGATGGAATAAATTGCAATAAACAAACGCTAATAATAAAAAAACTAATAAAAAAATTAATAAAGTGCGTTTATTCAAGTGAACCAAAAAAATTAGCACATTCTTGGACTTCTTTTATAAATTGCTCAAAAAAAGTTCTTTAGTTAAGAAACCACTATTGTCATGATTTTTTTTTGTATATCTCAAGATGTCTAGCTTCCATTTGCATTTTAAAATTCTGCAATCGGTTACAAATTGCAAAAGATACAGGCTGCTGAATATGGAATTTTTAGTGCCTTTAAATAAGTGAACCGGAGTGTATTTACACAAAAATTTTAACGCACAAAACGAAATAACGTTGCTGATTTATTGTTGGCTGGTGCGAGTCATTGCCTCTATCTGGTATTATTATAGTAATACTTTCCAAGATCCAACCGCCCATCTGCAACACACCAAATGGCATCAATTTACTAAGAGAGTTGGTGTCTCTAAACGTCATTACTGTATGGGCCACACTATCGTTTTGATAACGCGGGTTTTCAAGAGCTTTCTTAGAAATATGCTTTGTCGTCGCGTTTTTCGGCGCTTTCAACCGCTACGCGTGTCGTATAAACCCCTGACGAGTTTCCACAATGCTCGCATTGTTAAGAGCTCTCTCATGGTGTATGTGATTTTGTGTTGTTACCCAATGTACCATATGAAATTCCTCTCGGAACCGCGAATCGTTTCTTGTAATTTTTCGGATCCGTCTCGAACTCGTAACGAACTTTATACTAGAATCCGTTTCGCATTCGTTTTTTTCGAAATAAAATGAATTTGCGACGGATCCTACAAATCGCCATTTCACTGATTCGCTTTATTATGTTTTTTATGGACTCGTAACGGATTTGAGAAGGATCCGCCAAATCGCAATTTCACTGATTCGCTGTTTATTGTTTTTACGAAGTCGTAGGGGCTTCGAAACGAATTCGAGAACTCACATTTTGCTTTTTTATGATTTTACAGACTCGTAACCAGTTAGAAACGGATACGCATCCGTGTTTGTTATTGCTATTAACACAAATTTTGTATATAGGATACGAATGTTTTGTATCATTTTGTTTTAGGTGGTGTTACTCGTCATATGAATCACATTACACCAGAACACCCGAGTTGACCTGGGCCAAATTTTGTACATTAAGAATTGCTCCAATTTGACATTTAAATCAGGAAAATCTGCGTACTAAAAACTTGAAAATTCTATTTTTTCCAGAATATCCCTGAAAAAAGGATCTTTCAAGACATGTTTTGGAATGTTTTATATGCCGTTGGACGCGCCTTCAAAATGTATTGTATTCATACCAATATTGTATACGTTGTCCATAGATAAAGTACAAAATTTTTTGAAAACAGCACTGTTTTTAAAAATGGTCCAGCTCAGTGAATCGTAATGCTAGACACGAAATATTTTGGGAATCATCATAAAACACCACAAGGTGGACAAAAGGAAATTTTTTTGTGTGTCGGTCTAATGTACATACAAGGTGGCGCAAAAGTAAACTTCCGATGTTTTTTGGCTGTAATTTAAAAACAAAAATGAAAAACTTTGATTCTTCTTGTGGATTATTTTTATTTGGTCTTTTAATTTTTTTTGCATCAAGTCGAGAATATGATGTCATGTAAATGGCCGCCGCCACAGTTGATTGTCATTTGAGCCCTTTTTATGGCATTTTCCATCACTTTGGCCAAAACTTCCGGCGATACGCCCTCACATTCTTCACGGATATTGTCTTTAAGAGCTGCAAGAGTCTGAGGCTTGTTGACATAAACCCGCGACTTCAAAAAGCCCCACAAAAAGAAGTCTGGAGCGGTCAAATCAGGCGATCTTGCTGGCCAGTGTAAATCGCCAAAACGGGAGATTAGGCGCCCGGGAAATGCATCCTTCAGCATATCGGTTGTGGCACGTGCAGTGTGTGCCGTTGCACCGTCCTGTTGGAACCACATGTTTTCCAATCCCAATTCATCAAGTTGCGGCAAAAAGAACTCGTTGATCATTGCTCTGTAGCGCTCACGGCGCTTCCATGACATCGACGGCGCATCCATGACATCCTCGGCTACAGCAGCAATATTCTCTGCAGAACGGCTACTCCGGGGTCTGCCACGCCTGGCAGCATCTCGTGTTGTGCCAGTCTCTTCGAGGCGAGCGGCTAAACGTCGCAGTGTTTCACCAGTAGGCGTTGGACGGCCAGGAAATCTGCGACGAAATTCACGTTGTGCCAAAGTCATCGACCGATTATTGGTCAAATAAATAGTCAGCAATATTCCGCGTTCTGGAGCAGTGTAGCGTAACATTGTTTATTAACGTGTATTTCGCATGTGTTTACTACACAAATGTCAAAACAGAACTGACATTAGGGGCCAATCACAGAATTTATAGCATTTTCTGATAGGAGGATTACTTTTGCGCCACCTTGTAGATACATATCATTGTTTTTTTTTTTCTTACAAATGTGATTTTCCATATACATAATTTCTTATTAATTACAACACTAAATGGTAATAAATTTCAGAATAGTTGAGCATATGTTCTTCTTTGATTTCGCTCGTAAGTCACAAATCCGCAGAGTTCACCAACTGTACTGACCCAGCTCGGAGAATATGATTGGCAGAGCGTAAAGCGAAATCGCCAATTAAATTAACTTGTGCTATCAAAAGCATTCATAGACCAATGTAGAGTTTGCCGAAACGCACTCAGAGATTCGACCCATATATTATTGACACAAATGAACGCAAGTGACATGCACTCATCCATGCAACTTGGATGTTTGCCCACATCTGCTGCCGTCATCGTCATCTGCATCATATAATTATTTTTATGGTTCAATAATAAATTTCATAAATTAATAAACGAACTTGTATTGTTATGAGGAGGTAGAAACAAAATTTTTAATTTTATAAATTATGTATGAACTTTGCTGGCTCCATTCAATCCAGTTACATGTTTAAGTACGCATGAATTTGACGCATGCATACATGTGCACCCATGTAAATGTACATTTATTTACATTATATTTGCATACATTCGCATATTTGTAAATGTCAACACATGTGTTTACGACAAACGTGAATATAATTACTATGTTACACAGGTATTGTGAGTGTGTGTGAAGGCGAATTTCAATGCGAATATGTCTGGTTGTAAATGTTTAACACACATTCAAGGACTGACTGACTGACGACTGCATTGGTGAGTTGAAGGTTGTAATGCGGTTTGATCTCTGGTTATTAATGATGACTTGTGCACTTGTACATGTGGGAGCATCCTTGATGGGTTTTTGGAAAAAGTTCCAAGTGTAACATTTTGCATATTTTAGCAGTTGTAGTTTCAAAAACTATTTGACCTTACAAATAATGTATGTGGCGGAAATCGCGTTAATTGATCAGGAAATGTTTGGAAAGTATTTCCCTCCCAATTTCTATGGGAGATATCGCGCTTTGAAATTGAGATATTTAGTATGAAATTGTTTAAAGCAACTAACTGTAACTATTAATAACTTATAATGTTTAAAACTATTGAAGTATTTTTTCCCGCGTCTAAATTAAAAGGACCAGTTTTCAACAAACCCAGTCCAAAAATTTCAGTCAGGTGAACCGACTGAAACACCCTAAATTATCCATTCCGACCGACTTCTATTAAAAAAACACATATACTCACCCTTACGTTGAACGAATGAGGGTGGCAAATGGGATAGTATTCGATAGCAGAGTAGCATTGCGCTAAATATTATCCAGTAACCAACTTAAAAACAATCCAATACAATGGCGAAGTGGTTCATTCGTTATTACACAGTATTACACAAAAGCCGACCATCTTTTGAATGGGAGGTACGAAAATGAGCGTAGTGCAGTAGTTAATCTATAATTTCTAGGAACTCATTGCCGACTACCGACTTTTATTAAGATCGCTTGTAGTTTACGAGAGTTATCGTGTCGATGAACCGGCCATCCGCCCACCTTTTGTGTGCGTTTGACTAAATTTTGTCAAGTACAAAATTCCTTAAAGATTGGTTCGGTTTTGCGGGAGTTATCTTGCCGAACAACCAGCCGGACGCAGAACTTATGTTGGTATCATCCTCGTCTTAAGCGCCGATTGCCATAACCTAATTTCATTAAGATCGGAAGTATTTCAAGTGGTTTGTCTTATTGACAACCCGAACGACCAACAAGCTTTTATATGGGAGGTACCAGAGTAGGCGTGCCAAAGCCACTCATTTTCCATACAAGAGTGACATGACTAAATTTTGTCTAGTACCAAATTTCATAAAGATTGGTTCGGTTTTGCGGGAGTCATCTTGCCGAACAGCCACCCGCCCGAAAAACTTATGTATGGGAGGCACCAACATAGGCGTGGCAAAATTATCCTTGTCTTAATTGGTGACTCGCATTTGATGACATGAAGACTATAAACAAATTTCATGAAGATCGGAAGTGTTTCTATCGACTTATCGCACTGACAACCTGGACGACCACCAAGCTGTTGTATGAGAGGTACCAGAATGGGCGTGGCGACCTCCCCCATTTTCTCCAGTTAAGTAGACATTTAAAGATTATTTTCTAATGTTTGAGTTGAAGCTAATAACATACATCCAGCAGAAAAAAGTTTTAGAAGAAACATAATTTCGTACTAAATGTATCGATTTGTATGGGAGGTACCAGAATGGGCGTGACCAAAATGCCCATTTTCAATCCCAACAAATTCTAGTCACTAATGAATATCATTGTGATCGGCAAAGATGTACGGGAGTTATTTGGCCGAAAAGCCCGCCGGCCGAACAATTTTTGTATGGGAGGTACCAAAATGGGCGTGGCAAAATCAACATTTTCTTAATCGGTGACTGGCGCTTGAGGACATGAAGCCTAATACCCAATTTGAGTAACATCGGAAGTGTTTAACGCGACTCATCGCATTGACAACCCAGACGACCACAAAGCTTTTGTGTAGAAGGTACAAGAATGGGCGTGGCGACCTCGCCCATTTTCCCCAGTTAAGAAGATATTTACAGATTTTTAACCGGCATTTGAGTTGAAGCTAATCACAGCTACCAGAAAAAGGTTTTAGAAGAAATATGACTTCGTACCAAATGTGACGATTTGTATGGGAGGTCCCAGAAGGGGCACGGTCAAAACGCCCATTTTCAATCCCTAACTAACCTTAGACAAATAATAGCCAATGACAAAATTTCGCTGTGATCGATGAAGATTTACGGCAGTTATCGAGTTGACCAGCCAGCCAGCCAGCAAGATAGACGGACATAGCTCAATCGTCTTAAAAAGTCCCAAAACAAATTTCGTCGAAAGATACTGAGGGTCTAATTTGGCTCCTTCTATGCATTAAATTTTTTTCGTACTAGACGATATATACCCCCATCCCTATGGGTGAGGGTATACAAGTGTAAAACCGTTTTGCGATTTTGCTTTTATTTTATAGATCTTTAAAAGTGTATGCATTCAATCGTAATTCGATTCGCGATCATTATTATCTATTGAAAATTATTTTTACAAGAAGACGGCATTTCATCAGCTCCCTTCTCCACAAATATTTAGGTATATCCTCACCGTTTATAGGAATAAACAAATCTCAATTTAACGAGAATTGTTTCACCAACACCTTCTGGTGCGAAAACATCCAAAATAATAATTTACCGAAAATATCAATATTAACAATTTATTGTCTCTGTAGGGGGCTTTCATTGAAATCCGATGCTTAGATGTTGTTGCTTCAACTAAACATCAGTGTGACTACAAAAAGTGCTACACATGAGACACTCACATAAAGAAATGGCTCACATTCATCAACTCATTTTCAGTGAGAACCAATGAGTTAGTGGAAAAACGACTTGAATTACTTAAAGTATGAAAGCATCAAACTCGTTTAACTTATACGCGCTTCCAAATCTGTTTTTTTTGTTGTTGTTTGGCTGCAAATATAAAGTGTTTGTAGCTTGTCGCACATATAGTGTATTTGTGTCCAAACACATTGTGTTGGCTATGCAATATTACATATTTGAGACATAAATAAATAAATGGTTTCCCATTACATCCCATGAAGGGACTGGGGAGAACTTCGCACAATCACTGAGCTGTGCGCTTTCCAGTTTGCACTCACTGATTGGGACCTACAGTTTTACACCGATTCCGAACGGTAATTTGAGAAGCTTTTTCATGGCTAGATACTCGATAGTGTCGCCGTCACTATGCGAGGTGACCGCCGCCGGAAGAAAATTTGAAGGTGGTCAGAGCCGGGTTCGAACCCAGGATCTCATGTACAAGCGCCGCGCACACTAACCATTGCACCACCGACGGCCACACATATTTGAGACACAATGATTAATAGGTTATATGTTTTGTGACCCAGATGTGGCTTAATTTGTTGAAAACTTCTCGAAACAAAAACGTGATGGATTGCAAAAAAACAAATGTAGCACATCTTCAATTCATGAAAACAATGTTCCAAACATATACAAGGTTTCTGCAATATGTTGGTGAGGCCGTTTTTTCAGCGCGTAACAAACCACAACTCACACCCGGTACAACTCTGTAAGCATTGAATATGCTTGATTTGGTATGAATGAAGGTTGCAATTACTTGTAATAAATTTGGCGCAAATGAAACAAGTGCGTAAGCGAAGTTGTGCAGAGTTTTGATTCGTTCGGTGTATGGGCGATTCCGCTGTAGACGATTTTCCAAATAAAACTTCAGGTTATATTATTTCTTACTTTGTTTCATAAGAGTGCAAAAACGAAAGTCTAAATTTAAAATTAAAATATTTTTTTTTTGATTTTCCTTCAAATTTAGAATTTTTGGCGAGCTTGGAAATATCACGAGGCGGATCAATTAGTCCGTGGCTTTTCGAACTTCCCTCGTAGTTATATGAAATGCAAAAAATACACGATATGGTGTTGGCCGATCGAAGAGTAAAAGTGTGTGAGATTGTTGATGCCATAGGCATTTCATATGGCAGTGTGGTTTCGATTTTAAATGATCAGTTATGTTTAAGAAAGCTGTCTGCTAAATGGTTGCCGCGTTTGCTCTCAGTTTACTATAAACGCACGGGTGCACACGTGTGTAGTCTCAATGGCAAAATTCCATGAATTGGGCTATGAATTGGTACATTATCCACCATATTCTCCGGATTTAGCCCCCAGTGACTATTTCCTATTTCCAAACCTAAAGAAATGGCTCGGTGGAAAGAGATTTAGCTCCAACGATGAAATTATTGACAAAACAAATGTCTATTTTATGTTGAAAAAATTTTTTTTTGCACAAACGAACTTTCATTCAAAAAGTCACGGACTTATTGATACGCCCTCGTACCTTATGAAAATTTTGTATAAACTCCAAAATCACAGCAGGCAACACTGGGGCGAAAAGCTGTTTCTGATAGATTGAGGTTATGTCTTAGCCGTGAACCATGAAGTGGCATTATTCATTTACTTTTATTATTATAACGTAAGTATTCGTTTATATGTTTTAAGCATCATTGATTGCAAGAAAATACTTAAAGTTTGTTTTTTATTACTGAAATAAAGTGCGAACGTTTTGAAACTTTGTAAAGGTAAGAAGATATCAAAAACTTACTTAAATTAATAATTTTAAATAGTGTAATTTAAACATTTACCTAATGTGGGTGCCCTAAACCCCCCTAATGTGTGGGGAGATTTTAATAACAATCGCCGGTGCAACACTTTTAACAAGTACTGTTATTATGTGATTTATTGTAAAGGGTGTTTTTTTTCGGGGTAATCACGCTAAAAGCAGGACGGTTGGTCAGGATAGTTATAACTTAACTCTTCACCTTCAAAAGAAGTATTATTATGATTTGAGTTTGCTATAGCTGAATATCAATCTCATTAAAAAATAATATTTAAAATATGTTTTGAATTTCTTTGAATTTTATTGACCGATTTTTATTAGTTTTTGGTTAATAGTGTATGAGAAATTCATACTACAAGCTTACAAGTCATACATATTTCTACAAGATTAAAAGCTAAATTTTTCAGCACCAGTAACTATCACGTTTTTTAAATAAATCTTTATTAATAAAATCAGTTCAATGAAAAAAAATACTTGTGAACAATGGTTTCGTTCAAAAGTGATTTATTCAACAAAGTTCTAAGTGATCTGATTTAAGCTCTTACAGTTCCACAAGGTTCTAAGTGGTTCATAGAACCTTGTGGTACCAAGTAATTGCGCCGTATAAATAAGCATCAAAGAGCTATCTATTTTTTTTAACACAAAATTCTAGAAAACTGAAGATTATATCGTGGATATATCTGAGGCCTTATATTACTTAAATAAACTGAATCAAATTAAATAATAGTCGTTGACAAAATAAAATAACATACAGGGTGGGTCAGGCACGACTGGATAAACTTCACCAGCGTATCTACATAAGTGCACCAAAGTATGATTGGAGGCAATTAGGATTGAATGTTTATGATGGTTTAGTTATTATACAGGGTGGTTCAGACACGACTGTACAAACTTCACCAGCGTATGCCTTGGCTCATTTTATGAAAATATGTCCATCTACGACCATACCCGAAAATGCAAGGCGGCGAAATGGCAGCGGTGTGAAAATTTTCGGATTGGTGGTCGGAAGGTACTACGGTAAAATTGCTAAGTTCTCAACCATGGGTCGGACTTTGTTTTTGTTTTTGGGCTTGTTAGAAAAGCCTTTAAGAGACCTTTCAGAATCATTAAAAACAATTTAAAAAAAGTGAAATCACCGAGATACAGAGCTTTCAAAAAAAAAAAAATATTTGGAAAAAAAGATATAAGAACGTGCCTCAATTTTTAAATTTTCATTGATTCTGAAAGGTCTCTTAAATGGCTTTCCAACAAGCCCGACCACTGGTTCAGAACTTAGCAATTTTAACCTAGTACCCTCCGACCATCGATCCGAAAATTTTCAAACCGCTACCAGTTCGCCCCTTGCATTTTCGGGGATGGTCGTAGATGGACATATTTTCGTGAAATGAGCCAAGGAGTACGCTGGTGAAGTTTATCCAGTCGTGTCTGAACCACCCTGCATGTTATTTTATTTTGCCAACGTTTGCCAGTTTATTTAAATAATATATTCGCCCCTTTGCATCGCCCCCTTGCATTTTCCGGGATGGTCGTAGATGGACATATTTTCATGAAATAAGCCAAGGAATACGCAGGTTAAGTTTTGTACAGTCGTGGCTGAACCACCCTGTATAATAACTAAAGTATCATAAACATTCAATTCGAATTCTCTCCAATCATAATTTTGTGCACTTGGAAATTTGTTGTTCTAAGGTCGCCACGTGTCTATACCTATTGAAAGTGTGTTATAGCAACACTCTTTTCTTGATTCGCAAAAGCGCTTGTAAAAGAGACCGTGTTTAGTGTCGTAATAACGTAAGGCCCATAGTTCACGTAAATGATATGAAATGAGTTAAATGAAAGCTTATAAATAGGGTTGCCCTGTTTTCATAAGCGAACACAAAACTTCACTTTCAGGGCAAGGGCAGAATAAATTTAGCATTTTCTGTTACAACTAAAGGAACACGGAAATTATAATTATGGATACCATTTTCAGCAACTGCAAACAATGAAATAAAAGAAATATTAATGTATTTGAACATCGCAAAATCTTTGTCTACCGATATATTTTTATGGACATCTCAGAAACGAGGATATGTTCTCACAAAGTTTTAAAATAATTAAAACGTGATCTTTTTCAAAATATAAATTTAAAAATATTTTTTGTAAATATAACTTTATCGAAATCTCAGAAAGAAAGCTTTTTATCCGTTTTCAAAAACATTAGGTGCTTACAAATTAAGTGCAAAAAAATAATTCCAATAACTATCATACAGAGGAATTTATTAATATTAGAATTTTCGCACTTCACACAATTTCATACTAAATATCTCTATTTCAAAGTCCGATATCACCCATAGAAAAACATTGTATGTCGCACATGTAGTCCATGGTTTTTATCAAAATTAACAAATTTTTATCAAAATCTGAAAACCATTGACAAATGCCAGTGATCACTTAAAGTGATTTCAGTCATATAACTATAACTAACAACAAAGTATAAACAACAATAAAGTTTATTCTCAATAACAAACAAAGTTTTACTTCGAATCCCAAACAATATTCATTGAAAAACTGTTTCATTTCCCAATACACTGTATTGAGTTAATACTCTTACTGGTGGGATAATGAAATAAGCAACCCATGTGTGCCACTTCCTGGGAGCATTCAATCATATAACAGTTTTTGCTTGTTATCCTGAAAAGTAATTAAAGTAAACAAAGCACAGTGTCAAAGCTCAACCGCGACATGTATCTGCATAAGTGGTTTTGATGTTAAAATTTAATTTAAATATATAAACTAAACAATGCGTTAATTGTTATTACACAATAATTTAATTAATGTATTTTAACTTTTATGATTGGTGTTACAAAAAAAACACAACAAATGAAATAAAATTGTATGGAAAAGGTTAACAATGGTTGGTTAGGATAATCACTGCCTATTAACAAATGGATTTAACTTTGAAGTCACAGCACATTCGTGGTTTCTGGCTATCAGTGTATTTTTTTAAAGCAATTTGACTAGATTTTGCACACAAAGAAAGGAATGCCCTTTACATCTTGTGTGCACACAGAGAAGAGATTCGTCATCACAACTATATTTAGAGCCAACTAAAAGTTGGTGGTTCCTTGGACTATTACATTATTCAGTTAATCACAACCTATCATTTTCTTCCGTATCACCGAAAATAAGTTGATTTGTAATTCGGGTTTGGTTGCAAGAACTGAAATATTTAGATGAACCCAAAGCAACAAGAAACAAATGTGATCTGTCAATCGAGTTTTAGTTCTTGCAATCAAGTTATCCTGTAGTGTTTTATATAAGTATTCTACGAGGCGAATCAATAAGTCCGTGACTTTTCGAACTTTCCTCGTAGTTAGATGAAATGCAACACTGCTCTCATCAAGTACCACCTGTTAATAGACTACTTGCGAATTTCGAGCAAGTTCCGTCATTTACTTTGCGTTTAACAGCCGTTCAAAACATACAACTTCGTGGGTTTTTTTTAAATGGAATTAAAGTGAATTTCGACTGTTCATTAAACATTATTTTTTGCGAAAGAAACTATCAATCAAACCAAGGAAAAGCTTAATAAATACTATGGGGACTCTGCATCATCGATTTCAATGGTAAAAAAGTGGTTTACTGACTTTCGTTGTCGTCGCACAAGTACAAATGGCGCTGAACGTTCTGGACAGCCAATTGATGTCAATACACCGGAAAATGTCGAAAAAATCAATGATATAGTGTTGGACGATTGAAGAGTAAAAGTGCGTGAGATTGTTGATGCCATAGGCATTTCATATGGCAGTGTTGTTTCGATTTTAAGTGATCAATGGGTTTAAGAAAGCTGGCTGCAAGATGGGTGCCGCGTTTGCTCTCAGTTGAACAAAAACGTACTGATGCACACGTGTGTAGTCTCGATGGCAAAATTCCATGAATTGGGCTCCGAATTAATAGCTAATCCGCCATATTCTCCGGAACTAGCCCCCAGTGACTATTTCCTATTTCCAAACCTAAAGAAATGGCTCGGTGTAAAGAGATTTAACTCCAACGATGAAATTATTGATCAAACAAATGCCTATTTTATGGACCTCGTAAAATCCTATTTTTTGTGAGGGATACAAAAATTGGAGAAACGTTTTACTAAGTGTATTAAGATTATGTTGAAAAATATTTGGTAGCTCAATGAAAACTTTAAAAACAAATTCGGTTGTACAAAATAACATATTGGTATGGTAATTACTGGTAATTACTCGAATTTTATACAAAAAAAAAACTAAAAAAAAAATTATATTTTATTTAACTTCTGTATTTTATATTTAAATATAAGCAAAATTGAATAAGTGGTGAGTTATCCAACCTTTCGTGTTGTATTCAAAAATTAAATTGTTCGAGCGTTTGGTCGTGTTTTTCATTAATTATATTCTTCGATATTTCGCTACCCTTTGGATAGAACCGTCAGGAAGATATACACAATTATTAATTAGAAATGAAAAACATTTGATAAACCAAATTTTTTCATGTCATTTGAAAAAACAACAATAACAAAAAAATTAAAAAATTAAACAACTGAAGAAATTTTCTTGCCATATGAAAATTGTTCTAAGTTACAGCCAGAAAAATTGTTGTGTAGAAATAGTTTCTCTAATCTACAGCCAAGAATATAATTTGGTTGATAAAAATATGTACATAATGGTAAATTCAACAAGCTACATCCGGATATAACGGGTTTTTGAATAAGAGCGCAACAAAAGTTTTTTTAAATAAAACAAAACCAGTTTTAGATACCAATAAAATTCTTTATTCCTGTGAAAGCACGTTCTATGCCATTATGTATGGAACTCGATTTCTTTTGCATGGCCACCACAAAAGAAGAAGCAGAAGTCCAGACGCTGAACCCAATTTTCGACGGTTTTCAAGCATAAATCGGCCGATACTGCTGCAATTTCACGTTCGATATTCGTACGAAGTTCATCAATCATCGCTGGCTTGTTGGCATAGACCATAGACTTGACGTAGCCCCACAGGAAATAATCTAACGGCGTCAAATCGCACGACCGAGGCGGCCAATCGACTAGGCCATTTCGTGAGATAACACGTTCACCAAACTTGGTTTCCAATAAGTTGATTGTGGCATTCGCTGTGTAGCTTGTGGCGCCGTCCTGTTGGAACCACATGTCCTCCAAGTCCATATTATCCAATTGGGGTCAAAAATATTCGGTTATCAGCGATTCGCATTCACAGTAATGTGCCGGTCTTGATTATCACGGAAGAAGCATGGTCCAATGACGCCGCCGGCCCATAAACCGCACCAAACCGTAATTTTTTCGGGATGCAATGATGACTCATGGATTACGTGTGGATTGCTGTCTAACCAATAACGAATATTTTGCTTATTGACGAAGCCGTTCAGCCAGAAATGAGCCTCATCATAAATTGGACGTAGCGCTCTTAAAGTTGAGGCCACTGACTCCAAATTTCGGTAGTAAATTTTAATAATTTCGAATCGTTGTTGGCTCGTATATCTTTCCATGATGAAATGGCAAACCTTACTGAAGAGAAATGTCAAAAGAGCGGGAAAAAATATGTCTTCGTTTGCTGCCCCTACCGATTTACTTTTGTAGCGTCTCTGTTGAAAAACTCATTATTAAAATTGTTACCTAGTGACAAGTTCAATCATACATCAAACAATTTTAGGTGAAATATTCGGAAAATTAAATGTCTATAATTCTGGGCTACATTATCCGTATCTGCTTTAAAGTTTATTCTCTTCGCTATTGGAATCCTTATTATCTGTAACATTTCTAACATAAAACGATGTTTATAATTACACAGTGCAACACGAAAAAAAATAACCATATACGGACACCACTACGTGATAAAAGACTAAAAAAAAAGACCCGTGTCTCCCAATTTTTCCCAAAGTCATGCACTTTTGTTTTATGGGCCGCCAAAGATTTGGGGCCTCGGTATCATTTTCGTAAAAATGTGATCATTTTCTTAGGCTCATATCTTGCAAACCGTTCAGAATTTCGATTTACTCTCTGAGGCTCTTGTCATAAAGAACAAAAATTGCGAACACATAAAATAAAAAAAACTTCACCTTCCAGATCAAAATCGCAAAAAACTTAAAAAAATTCGATTTTTTTTACCTTTTTTCCCGTGTTCAGGTCCATAGGTAGCAAACCGTTCAAAATTCAAGGAAACAATCAACTACAAAAATTTACCTAAGATCTCAATAAACAAATTTCTAGAACATATAAACTTCCTAGAGATGATTCTTAACACTGTTTAGGTAGCACGCAAAAGTGAAAAATTTGCCGAAAATTTTTTAATTTCATTTTTTTTACCTTTTTCTCCTGTTCAGGTCAATAGGTAGCAAAAAATTAAATATTCCTGGCCAGAACCATGTGTTTGTCCAAGGGTTAACACCGTTTAGGTAGCGCTTAGGTATCACGCGATCATGCACCGACAGCAGCAGCACAGGCAATGCAGTAAGCTCAGCACTCGCAACAAGGGACGCAGTACACAATATAAAAGCGACACGACGCTCACATCGAGGCATTACACAGCGCGACGTCAACGAGAGCGCAGCGGTGAAAGTTATAAAGTGAAAGTGAAAGTAAAAAACGTGAAAGTGCTACAGTATAATTCGCACACAACATTGGCAACTGACAATTTCAATATGCAGTGTGAAAATATTGATTTATTTTGCTACGTTTGCGGTCATCAAACCAGAAAAAAATTTTGTATCACCAAGGCCGCCAACTCCAGATCGTACTACAGAATTTACAGCAATGAGTACAGCAATTGGTGTTACTTATGAAGATCCATTTGATACCGATTATGAGCCCCAACAGGGAAGAGATGGACCACAACTAATAACACAAATGGAAATGGATTTCATTGTGGCCATATTGGGATTATCGCAGCGACTTGCAATATTTTTGACAGCTTTTTTAAAGCAAAGAAAACTCACACATGCTAACTCTACGGCGTACCGCAAACGACAAGCTGAATTTCAGATGCTCTACACTCTAAATGATGACAATTCGTTCGCTTACTGCAACGATATAAAAGCTTTGGTGGTAAAAATGGGAATGAACTACATCGCTAGTGAGTGGAGATTATTTATTGATGGTTCTGTTTCAAGCTTGAAAGCAGTGCTGTTGCATGTGTCGAACCGAAAACCTTCCATTCCGCTAGCAATGGGTATCAACATGAAAGAAAGCTATGAAACATTGAAAGATATAATGGAAAAAATCAAATATTACGAAAATAAATGGAAGATTTTCTGTGATTTGAAGGTCATCAACATTTTGCAAGGGATCATCGATAAGGGCGGCTTCCCAAAATTCTTTTGTTTTCTTTGTAATTGGGAGTCACGCTCACCTCTGAATCAATTCCAATGTAACTCATGGAGGCCAAGAGGAAGTGTGGATGAACAAATACAACAACATAGACTGAAGAATGCACCTTTAATTGACAATACTCAAGACATCTTGCTGCCACCGCTCCACATAAAATTGGGAATTGTTAAAAAATTCATCGAAGTGGCCGTTGTAAATTGTCCAAACGCATTCGACTATTTGAAAAGCGTTTTCCCAAAGCGTAGCGATGACAAAATTAAAAAAGGTATTGTAGTAAATTTAAAACGAATTTTTGTTCACCTAATTGTACTATTTACACTATGTTAATGTTTTCTTTTCTGTCTTTATTTTTTGTTTTCATTTAACAGGCGTACTTAATGGCCCTGACATTAGAAAGCTATTCAAGAGCAACTTTGATTCATCGCTTGATGAAAATCATTCAATGGCATGGATTTACCTTCAGCGTGTATGCACCAGAGTCTTGGGAGGGGATCGAGACGCGGAACCGGAAGCAAGAGAATGGGTGAAACAAATGCTGCATTATTTTGAGATAGTCGGCGCATCGATGACATTAAAGCTGCATTTTCTTCATTTTCATTTTGACGATTTTATCAAACAACTCCCTACCGAATCCGATGAGCAAGGAGAACGGTTTCACCAACCCACAATGCCCATGGAAAAACGGCAAAAACCTCGACGCATTGCTTGCAGAGGTATGTTGGTGGAGTCACAAGATCACCCTGTATGATGTTAATGAAGTATTTGAAGAAGAAAGAGCTGATGATGGAGGGCAGTCTGGAAGCAACGTGCCTGTGGACACCATAATTGCTGAATCAGAATCAGATTCGGACGACGATTTGGATCCACAACTTAAGAGAGCGCGATTTGCAAGTCCAGGGCCATCAACATTATAAACATAATACGAATACTTTTTTTTAATATTTTTGTAATAGATAGCATAGTATCTCAATGTTGAAGTAAATAAAAAACAAATGAAATTAAAAAACGGTGTTAAGAATAATTCCCAGGAAGTTTATATGTTCTAGAAATTTGTTTATTGAGATCTTAGGTAAATTTTTGTAGTTGATTGTTTCCTTGAATTTTGAACGGTTTGCTACCTATGGACCTGAACACGGGAAAAAAGGTAAACAAAAATTGAATTTTTTTGAAGTTTTTTGCGATTTTGATCTGGAAGGTGAAGTTTTTTTGATTTTATGTGTTCGCAATTTTTGTTCTTTATGACAAGAGCTACAACTTTGCCTCAGAGAGTAAATCGGTTTGCAAGATATGAGCCTGAGAAAATGATCACATTTTTACGAAAATGATACCGAGGCCCCAAATCTTTGGCGGCCCATAAAAAAGAAAGTGCATGACTTTGGGAAAAATTGGGAAACATGGGTCTTTTTTTTTTTAGTCTTTTATCACGTAGTGGTGTCCGTATATAGTTATTTTGCCATGACTTAAAAAATTACACACAGTGTTATTTTCCCTATTCCAAGCTGACGTATCTTGAAAGTTTGGAAAATGATTTGCACAGTGTGATGGTAATGCTGTTTTTTGTGCTGAGATGTGGCTATATTTTTGAACTGATTTGTGTCCTGCAATTCTAGTCTTAAGTTTATTTTTAGTTGTATCTACATATATCATATTGCAACTATCACTATTATTTCCTCCACAAGGTATTTTGTATACTATATTAGATGTATCAAATTTATTTATTCTATCTTTGGTTTTACTAAACAATCTACCTAGTGTGTGTGTAGTTTTATGGGCCATTTTGTAATTATTAGTAGCAAATATTTTTGATTTTTCTAATCTCTCAGAAAATCCTGGCTCATAAGATAATGATTTGAACATTTTCGGTTCCAACGTTGGGTTTTGGTTATCTTGCCCCTTATTTTCATATTGCCTTATTAATCTATTGACTAACCCTATTGGGAAATTGTTGTCCATTAATATAGTTGTAATCTTCTTCTTATTCCGTTTGTGAAAATTCCCGTCGCTTATCTTCAAAACTCTCTCTATTAGGTATCTTGCCGTACTGACAACCATTAATTTCGGGTGTTTGGAGTGGTAATTGATAACTCTTCCAGAAGCAGTTGGGTTTTGGTACCAATCCTCTAATAAATTCTCCCCATTTCTTATTACCATGGTATCCAAGTAAGGGATTCTTGATCCACGCTCTTCTTCAATTGTAAACCTAATATTAGGATAAAAATTATTAAATGTTGCCAAAATATTATCTATAGCACTATTGCTACCGATACAGAATAAATCGTCGACATATTCAGCAATGATTTTCGGTTTTATGACCATCTCTTTTTTGCAGGAATCAAGTAGATTCTCCATAACAATATCAGCCACAATCGGGGAAGCTGGAGATCCCATTGGAAGTCCTTCTTGTTGGAAATATACCTTGTCATCATATCGGAAATACCTGTTGTCTTCTATACAAAGCTTTAACATATAGAGGAATAATGATTTATGATGTGTGCTGTTCTACTCTGTCCCATTTTTCCTCGATAATACGAAGTGCTAAGTCTACTGGTATACTCGGAAATAAAGAAACTACATCAAATGAAACTAATTTTTCACAATTTTGTATTCTTAGTTTCTTTATTTTATCCTTAAACTGCAATGAGTCTTTTAGATGGTATTTGGAGTCTTCTGTAATCCTTTTAATTTTTGAATATAAGCAAAATTATTATTATTTGTAACCTGGGTTCGTATGTCACGGATAATTGATTACCCTGGGTAACAAATCCCCATTTTTCATCGAAAATAAAAAAAAAAAAATTCTTTGAAACGGAGCATCGAATCGAAAAAATAACAAATTTTTGAGGGTTTCTAAGGGTTTTCCACAAAGTGGTCTAATTCGTATGGAAGACATTTCTTTCAAAAAACAGTACAGAAACAGTGCGTCCAGTAGTCAAACTAATACCTTTTTTACCTGCATTGGAGGCTGTAACCGATGGATGTATTTAACACGGCATCACTTTTTTTAACAAATCGCTAAAATGAAAATTTTTCGACTACAAAATCGCTAAAACGCAATTATGTCAATATTTCGGAAAGGGAGAGCTCAGTCAAAAAATAAACAATTTTTCTGGGTTTCTCATTTCTGAGATAACAACCAACGTCCACAAGCAAAAATAATAAATCTGTTACCTCTATAAAAAAAACCGGATGCCTTTCATAAAAAATCCGTTAAATTAAAATGTTTCAAACAAAAAATCAATAAAACGCAGATAAGACATCCGTTGGTTAAATCTTCCTAAGCCTCGGTGGATCGAACGCACCGTTTTCGAGTTATACACACATCTAATTATAGCGATTTTCTTTATTTTCTTCCACACGATTGGATCGCTATTTCAAAACCCCTTACAAACCTTTAAAAATTAGTTATTTTTTCCGAGATTTTGACATTTTTTATAAATATTTCACATTTTCGTTCAAAAATGGGGATCGGTTAACCTGCGTAACCCATTACCCATCGCAAACAAATTCAAAGTATATAAAAGCATTCCCACATTTAATTACAATTGGCGTTCGATTCCACAACCTACATTTGTATTGCCTGAGCAAATGCAAATTCTAATTTTTTTAATTGCAATTTTAAATACAATGTGCGTCAAATAAAGTAATGCAAATGGAAATCCAATGAAACTTAAAAAAACCTATGTATGATTATAACCAATTAATCATTGCGTCTCCAATATGTAATATTGAATAGCAAAGAGAATATGTTTGGACACAAGTATGCTATGTTTGCATCAAGCTTCAAAACACGTTACATTTGCATCCAAACAACAAAAAAATACAGATTTTTCAGAGTGTATGAAAATCCATGATAAATTTCTCCTCTTTAAAACTATATGAAAATTATTTAGGTCTGGTGTTACATTCCAATGTTAGGATTTAAAAAACTCTGTACTCAGCAAACTCCTGTTAGACACGTACAGAGAAGTTGCTGAGTAGGCTCTTCTCATTCCTCATCGTATCAATTTCTGCAAATGTCATTTGACATGAGTTTGGTTCTAGCCGCATGGCTTCCAATCAGCCAGTATACCGTAAAAACTGGCACAAGCATTAAGACCTACCTACCCACCCAAATTTTCAGATATCTGTTTGTTATCCACCTTCAACCATTATTACGTTTCAGTAATTGTATACATACCTTGAAAGGTAGTCCCTGATACTGCCACTTCATGCGCTCTAAAGTTCATCTCAATGTCTCGGAGCTCTGGTACCCCTATAAGGAGCCATATAGGTGAAAAACCTGCTGCTGTCCTTAGTACTTGTGTAGTACAAAAACACCGATTCCTAGGACTTGATGTCCACCTGACTGTCAGAGACGACATTGGTTCCAGTCCATCCCTAAAGTGTTGTACTATGTTTCAGCCAATTCTTTCTATATGTGTTTTTGTGTGATTTCCAACTTGAGAAATATGCCGCCTGGTGCCGCCGACAGTTTACATTTTTTCTAATTGCGTTATACCCCCTCGTAAGAAATAGAAAAATATTCTTCTACGTAAACCGGATATTTGACCTCGGTTAACCGGGTTAAAATTTAAAAATTATGCAAAAAGAGATATGATTTTTAAATATTAATAAATTTTTTGACAATAGTCGAATATATTTTCAAACCTAATTTTATACTAGCTCGCATTAGTCCTATATAAGAGTTTAAATAATTATTTAAATATCAAAATGATGTTATAATTTAAATAACAATTAAATAATTTTGGGACCATCTATCATTCGCATGGCTAAGAGCTTGGATTTTAAGCATTAGCTTGCATTCAGAATGTGGCATATCCACATGCGTAATATCCAGTAGAACAGGTAAGGTAGTCCCTAATCTTGCCAGCTCATCCGCTGTATGGGTTTCTGGAATATTCCAGGGACGCGGCACGCATACAAGGTGGATATTTAACTGACTGGTCCTCTCATTTAGAGATACTCAACAGTCGTGGGAAATTTTTGAAATCAGCAATAAAGATTATAGAGATTTTATACCAGCCTGACTGCCAGAGTAACAGTTGATACCCCAGGCAGTGATAAAGATTTGTACTAGCCAAAGAGCAACTTATCCGACTGCCATGATTTCTGCGTGAATGATAGTAGCTCTGTGCAAAGTCTAGAATAGACTCCAAACCCTACTGTGACATGTAGCGTGGAGCCCTAAATGTAGAAGACGAAATACCTTCTATAACCTGTTGAGCGTCGCTTCCAGTCCTGCCTGCCCGGGATATGAGTGGAAAAGTTTCTTCAAAAGGTAGAGGTGGGTGACATGTAAGCCACTTCTACTGTGGTCTGTCGCAGATTCTTTAAAATCGTTCTGTAACTACATGGGTTGATTATCCATCGCAACGAATTTCTTATGCGGATTGCCGACGTTACGGCCTCGGCAAATATAATAGCAACAAGTGAAGTATAACCCCCACACACTCGGTACGGGTTAAATAGAACCCTCAAGGGTGCCACAGGTCAGGAATGCCACCAAATACATGGAAGTGGTGCCTGGAAAAATAAATTGTATAAAAATATTTTAATAGTTTGCTTAAGCTTAACTAACCTTTACATCTGCAGTATTTCAAAATAAAAGTGCGATGCCAACAACCAGTTTGTGGTGTATATGCATCTTGACAGTATAACATTTTCAAACCTAATATTTATTACGCCTAGAAGTGTACTGTCGCTTTAATATGAAACGCTACCACATACAAACTCACCACGAACCTTTCATAATATTGCTAAGAATATTCTGGACAAGTCGAGAAAGAGATGGCGCTGCTGCAACAACGAGCATAGTATCTTAATGTTGAAGTAAACGGTGTTAAGAATAATTCCTAGGAAGTTAATATGTTCTTGAAAGTTGTTTATTGAGATCTTAAATGCATTTCTGTAGTTCATTGTTTCCTTGAATCTTGAACGGTTTGCTACCTATGGACCTGAACAGGGGAAAGAAGGTAAAGAGAATCGAATTTTTGAAAGTTTTTTGCGATTTTGACCTTGAAGATGAAGTTATTTTGATTTTATATGTTGACAATTTTATGACAAGAGCTACAACTTTCCCTCAGAGAGTAAATCAAAATTCCGAACGAATTGCAAGATATGAGCCTGACAACATGATCACTGTTTTGCAAAAATTACACCGAGGCCCCAAATCTTTTGAGCGAACTAATTGCAAGATAAGAGCCTGACAAAATGATCACTGTTTTGCAAAAATAACACCGAGGCCCCAAATCTTTGGAGCCCATAAAAAAAAGTGCATGACTTTGGGCAAAACTGGCCGACACTGGTATTTTTTTTTTGTCTTTTATCACGTAGTATTGCACTGTGTAATTGTCATTTTGTAAAGTCTTAATTTCGAGTATTAAGTTTGTGTAAATAAAGAGAACTTTCGTACTTATCGTAATTTAAAACTCTTGCTTTACTAACTGGATAGAAAACAGCAATCAGAAAATGCGTAACAACTTAAACAAACTTGAATATCATGGAATCAAATTAAATCGCTTTTACACTGAAAAATTAGTGGAGAAAACTTCCCTTTTTCATAAACTATAAAGCGCGCGTAAAATATTCTACACACGATTTTTCCATCCACAATATAAAAAAATTGTCAAAAAACTAACTTCAATATTTGACTGCCAATACAACTTTACTCGTTGACTGTACGGCATTTTTTTTTATATAACATGTACATAGCACTAAGCGTAATCTGTATCTTTTCCCCCAGACCACTTTTCTTTAGGACTAACGTGGAAGTAATAAAAATATCGATAAAATCTTTATACATTCTAACTTCTGTTGGTGTATAGCATGAAAGAGCACAGTCCTTGCAGGCAAAGTAACTAGTTAGTAGACATAAACATACTAGTTGCTTCGAGCACCACACTAGTTGCACATCTGTCCATTCTTAATAGGACGAACTATCGATTTTTACATGGGGATGTCATAGGCGTGTTGCTGGTTGCTTTATTCCTAGTTGTATACCAGTTAAAATACTAGCTGCGTTCAATATAGTTATATCTTTTGTTAAACTAGTTGGAGACTAGTTTTTTCAGTACTGTTTTCATACTAGTTGTTTACAATAGTATCTATTCTAGTTCGTTTCTTACTGTAGACTATTATATTTTATACCATTTGTATAGTAGTTAGCTAGTTTCTTGCTTTAAATATATATATTATATATTATATACATATATATTATATATTATGATTGCTTGATTGTTTTTGTTGTAAGCAGAGTAAACAAATCAAGAGAGGGAGAACGGTGATTGCTTCTAAAGCAGCGAAATCGATCGTTTTTTATTTTGTCTATTCTTGTTCTCATTCAACTGACCTCAACCAATCGATTTTGTTACAGTTCTTGCAATTACTAGTAATATGACTGTCCCAAAATGTTACTAGTTGGACATTTGCCTGCAGGGGTACTTCAGATACCACCACTAATGAAATACTGGAGTGTAGCTCGACTTCATGAGTTTTAAAAGTTTTTTGACTTCGGCCCCAATACAATAATTTGTACACTCTATAAGATTTTCAGATATGACAATTTCTTTCAACTACAAATATGGTTTTCAAATTTAAATGACTTTAAGGGAACTGAAATTAAAATTATCAATCTTATATTAAACACGCATTCCAAATAAAAATAAAACTTGATTATCACATTTCAATACAGCAATTTAATTTTGAAATTGAAACACGAATATTAATATTCAACCCAATTCAAAGCAATTGACTTCCATTCAGTTCAATTCAATTCATCTCAGTTAAATTAAATTCAATTCGATTCAATTCAATTCATCTAAACTCTATCCAATTCAATTCAACTCAATTCAATTCAATTCAATTCA